>JALHLI010000001.1:4091252-4771252 GCA_023349425.1 Anthopleura sola
TGGTCAGGCCTTGGTTGTTGTTTCCATACAAATCTATCTAATTTCAAACAGCTGTAGCTTTTTATCATTTAATGTTAGTAAGCTGAAAGTTTTTGGAGATTACTAAAATCGATATACTCTTTACAATGAAAGCAATTGTGTTTTCAATAACTGATGAACTAAGGTATTTCCATGGCCACGCCCTTATGCATAGGGTGTATAAATATCACATTGATTGAATAAATATAAAGAAAATTTAAATGGGCCGGGAGACTCAAGTATTTGATTAGAGAACTTATCGTCTTAGAAAATGAGGCAATGATGATGAATTTTGGACACTAAAGGGTAAACTGTTCCATACTCTAATAACCCTGGGATAAAAAGAATAACTAACTGAATTAACACTACAAAAAGGTTGAATAAATTTGAAATAATTTGAGTGCCAACAGACTTTTAGTTCACGAGATCACCACTGATTGATATTGATGTAATGCTATCTTACTAGTTCCAGTATCTTATCCGACAAATGAAGAAGATATGCTAGACGAACCACCAGCGGGAGAGGAACCAGACGATCGAAACGAGGCTGAGATACTGGAAGAACCTCAAGACAAAAAGACAAAGATCGACGGTAAGTTCTATCTAGAGCATTACATAGTAGTTTAAGAGTTTAGAATCATGAGGAGTATATCAGGAGAACAGCTAGAGCTGTGAAGTTAGTTGAACAAGTTGAGTGGAATTGTTAACTCAGTGTAGCAAAGGAACAATAAAGACAAGAAAGAAGACAAAAGAAGACTCTTCGTGTTATTGTTTCAAGATGGTGTTGAGAAACAAGTGGTAGCTCGATTCCCGGCGGCGACTTCACACTTGTTTCGACTTTTTGTCCTTTCTGTGTAAACATCGACCAACGGTGTGCAAAATGGAAAGTTGCATCACATTTTTATTTAAGGCGAAAGTGTAGTAATTACTGTTAAGCAGTGAGATGTGTTGGATCTCTTGAAGACCTGGATCAGTATGAATAGCTTGAAACACAAATCGGTCTGGATTTGCTAAAACATGGCTCCAGCTACAGTTCCTATTCCACTTGCGTCGTCTGCAAACCAACACTGCTTAGCGTCTGAGAAAGACTGAAGAAAAAATATGTTTCTTATCAGTTTCATTTCATTTTATTTTTATTTTTAGCATTTTTTTTAGCTTTCTTGATCAGATAGTCAGTTTGTTTCTTATTTTCAGTGATCTTATAAAGTTCTTTCTCTAGTTTTACATGATATCCGCCTAAGAAGTCAAATACAATGTTGATTTGGTCCTTATATGAGTTCTTAATTCCTTTACGTAGGTCGTTGTATTTCGTCTGTTTTTCATTATTATTATTATTATCATTATCATTATTATTATTATTATTAATAATAATAATATTAATATTAATGTTATTAACTCAGGAAGTGTATTATTATGAAAATAAGTTTATGTTTGCAGAAATATTAAAATATTGCCGTTTTTTTTTTTTTTGCAGAGAATACTAAGATCTCATTTGGCAAATTCGAGGGACATCTTAAGACTTTCGGAGAGCGATCATTATCGCATTTCTATCAGCCCATTGCAACACTGTTAATGTTCTCCAAAATTCAAAGATCTCGCCACCCGGATGTCTCGCATGCTTTTCCCATGCTTGTCATTTGCCCCACAGAAGTTGTCATTCTAATCTATCAATCGGAAACTGATACTTTATTGTTTACCCAAGTTATGGAATGGGGGGAAGTAGCGTTTTTTTTTGTGTGGGCAGTTCTGCATCACAGTATATTTCCTATGAAACTTCCACAACAACATGAATGTGGATTCAAAGAAGCTACTAAAAAATTTTCATTTGATGATTGTTGGTACTTAGATAATCAAAAAGTGTTACATACAGACCTTCCCTTTAAGGTACCATTATACGACTTTGCTTGTTATGAATAAATAACTTGATTCGCCTGAATGATGTTCTAGAAATAGAATGGAATGGAATGGAATGGAATGGAATGGAATGGAATGGAATGGAATGGAATGGAATGGAATGGAAAGGAATGGAATGGAATGGAATGGAATGGAATGGAATGGAATGGAATGGCATGGAATGGATCACTAAAAGGATCTTTTAAACTGTGTGTGTGCGACAGAGTACATTACAGACACTGAAAGTCCAGGAAATAAGTTTGGCACATAATAGTGACAAATAGCAGTAATTTGAATAACAATAGTGGTACAATGTTGTGGGGTATGTATTGCTCCAATATTTGTAGCAGATCTGATGTAAATAAAACAAAAGAGTAATTTATTAACTCTCAAACAGATAACAATACGTGTTGTTCTGGTGGTATTGAGTGGGGTAGAGGTTATGGCAGATTATAAAAATTCTCAATTTTTCAAGATTTGCCGGGCAACTAAGCAAATGTATTTTGTCACGAGGAAGTACTACCGGTGACGTCAAGATACGTCATTTCCGGTCTCGTGTGGAATCTTTACCATTTGTGGCAAATTTTCAATCGGAAATGTCCGATGATTGAGCCCAGGTCGAAGGCAGGTAATGATATATATAGATATAGGTTTAGCTACATACAGTGTAGACACCCTCAACAAAATTATCTTGCTGCGAGGCTAACAGAAAAAACACGAATTAAAAGACATGCATTCAACCAAGAAAAGATGTGAAAAAGATGAGAAAAGATTTCTTCTAATTATATTTTCCTGTAAGCCTGACTTTCAGAATAGTTTTGAGAGTGGTACGTCTAAAGCAAAGGTTTTGTACCATCACGTGACGGCAGCGATGTTGCATGACAGGAACAATACAATCATTTTCCATGACGGAAAAAATGAAATTCCCGAGAGGAAAAGGATTTTATTGTCCGCCATTTAACCACAGGCAGCCCAAGCTGTAATATATATAAGTGCCGGACGTGATGGTGAAAAATCCTCTATAGCGACATTCTAGTATGTTCGCTAAGCTGAAGACTGTTTTACTATTTTTAATACAAAGACTAAAGATATTATTTTGACATTACAGCTGAAATTCCTTCCTCTAAGAAATACGTGACTAGACTAGCGAAAGCGGAAATAAAGCAAAAAGTTATGACTGCACTGTTTTCAAAACAAGCCAAATGGCGCCAAGGTTTAAAGTCCAAGTTTTACGTGATTCCCCTGACGTCAGATGTAAATATTTTGATCCATGTTATGAACTGACCGCTCGAGTTGAAATAAAACACTAGACGCTCTTGGAGCATGCACTGAGTTGCCTGTGCAAGTATTCTAGGGCTCAATGATGAACATTTCAAGACTCGCCAAATCACCAAGCTAATCCTTACTTATTTCGCACAAAAGTCTTCCTTTGCTGTAGAGAACAACCTTTTATCCTACTTTAAGCTACTGAGACTAGCATTTCTGAAATAACTATATCTATTTCAAGATCGAAACTGCTCACTGCCAAATAAGCTTTTTCATTTAAACTTTTCGTGCAACTATTACGTTGAAAAAATAGTTGCACGAGGGGTGATGTTACACGCTAAAAATAACGCTCGTGCAACTTTTAAAACAGTTAATTAGCTATATAGCTCGCAGATAAGCAGCTAAATACTATATCCAAGTCGTATCTGTAGAAATAAAACGTAACTCATTATACACTTCAGACTAGTACAGAAGGTCAGCTTAGCTGGTCCCTAGTCCTGAGTTCTCCAGGTATTAAAATGATTCCAATCCAAACATTGTACTGACTGTTGCCAAAGGCGGGAACCCTGTGTCGAGGTCGTACTGGTTGTTGTTATCTGATTTGATTTGATTTTGGGTCGCGTAGAAACAAGTTACAAGTCTATGTAGGTCTAAATAACATCTATATGTTATAACGAAAGGATTAAGAACAGCTTTTGAGTTGACTGCACAAAGATAAAAGTATGATGACTAGTAAAGAATCACTTACCATTCGACTTCAAATGATCTTGAAATGCGAAACACTTTCTCCAAGGCATTCTAGAAGTACTCCACTGATACTCCAGGAGGTTTATATGTTTAAAAAGCGATAACAATAGAGGGGGAAAAACCGTGTTTATCGACATAAACTATATTGATCTTTCATTTTGTAAGGCAATGATTGCAAAATCTCTTTTATTCGAGCCAGATTTGAGCCAACATTTGCGACATTCATGTTTGGGCTGCCTGTGGTGATGTTGCTAGGTTACCAAACCGGCCAGCGTGTAAGCTATGACTTCACCAAACATTTAGAGAATTTTCTCAAAAACTTAGTAAATTTTGAAATATAGGAAAGCAGAAATTGTCACCTTAGTAGGTAAGTAACCATATTAAAATATAATTAATGATTTTCGCTGATACCATAAGTAATTTTGATGAAGTCACATTTATATCGTAAGTTCTGCATGATTACTTCCGGTATGGCATCTTTTATTACACGTATGAAAATTTGCCGAAAGCAAAAATTATGCTCAAAATTTCAGCATGGCATTCTAATGCTATAAAAGTGGAGAATATATTGATAAGATTCAAAGAGCTACTGGAGATAGCGAGAAGAAACAACGGACTGATATAACCACTCAGACGAGCGAAACAGAAATTTTCATTTTCCAAAATGGGATTGTGGTTGTCAAAAATTTGGAGTTTATTTTCGGAACTTGGAAATACTCAAGCCAGAATTCTCATGCTCGGCTTAGACGCTGCAGGGAAAACTACAGTGTTGTATAAACTGAAGCTCAACGAAACTGTCAGTACAATTCCAACCATTGGATTCAATGTAGAAACAGTGACGCCAGTCAAGAACCTGACTCTAACCATTTGGGACGTAGGTGGACAAGAAAAAATCCGTCCCTTGTGGAGGTACTATTATCAAGGCACAAATGGACTAATCTTTGTAATTGATAGCTCAGATATCACAAGGATTGCTGAAGCTAGAGAAGAACTCTTTGGAATCATAGATTCAGAAGAATTTGTTGGGGTTCCCGTGGTGGTTTTGGCGAACAAGCAAGATCTTCCTTCAGCTATGAAAGCGAGTCAGATGGTTGAAAAACTTGGTCTTGCAACTCACAAGAGAAACCCTTGGCATGTTCAGGAGACATGTGCAAAAACAGGAGATGGGCTATATGAAGGGCTTGAAAAATTGGTCAAGATGGTGAAAGAGTTCAAGAAAACTTCGCCACAACTCAGATACTCCGGATACTGAAGAAAAAGAACTATCCGTGAGAAATGCAATATTACAGTCGACTGTTTTTTGTTGTTTTTGTTGTTTTTGTTATTTTGAACTGTACTTGAACTATGTTGATAGAAATGACACCAAAGTTTAGTAACTATTAATAAGGCAGCTGAGATGTTTGAACACTTTTATAACGATGTCAATTTTTCACTGTTATTCGTTCACTCCAGTTTAGTGCTTTGCCGATGAAAACATACAGTGCACTGATTGTATGAGCATAACCAAGTACTAATGTAACGCTGAAACTTCATGTAGAATTTCCATACGTTTGGATAGTGTATTTCGATATTAGCTTGAAGGTTTTGAGCAGCCGCTAAGCCTTTTATTTGAGTTTTATACCGGTTGTACATAATCAATGATTCATTGCTGTATTCCATGATTGTATTATATATCATTTTCTAAAGCGAAAAGCTGCATATTATTATTATTATTATTATTATTGATATTGTAATTATTTAGATTTTGTTAAATAAAGATTTTGGTAGTGAAAATAACACCGATGAGTACGAGTATCTAAACCATTACTACCCCTCCCCTCCCTTCTACTCCACTCCACTCCCCTGCCCTGCTCTCTTGCTGGATATTGAACTGAGAAGGTTAGATTACAAGGCACTCTTGGTAGACAAGCACGAGGGGAATACTACAGAATACCCAGCAACTTGTTAATAATTTATTCTGTGCACTCCCAGTTCTTCAAAAACTGTGCACATTAATTTGAATAACAATGTGGTACAATGTTGTGGGGTATGTATTGCTCCAATATTTGTAGCAGATCTGATGTAAATAAAACAAAGGAGTAATTTATTAACTCTCAAATAGATAACAATACGTGTTGTTCTGGTGGTATTGAGTGGGGTAGAGGTTATGGCAGATTATAAAGATTCTCAATTTTTCAAGATTTGCCGGGCAACTAAGCAAATGTATTTTGTCACGAGGAAGTACTACCGGTGACGTCAAGATACGTCATTTCCGGTCTCGTGTGGAATCTTTACCATTTGCACAGGGAGCCCGGCTTTCCTTTGCCGCATTCAATATTCATTATTCTTTACGTAATTGCTTTTTATGGGTTTCCTGTGGTTTAACATCGGCTTCCTGTGGTTTGGGATCGGTTATGATTACACAAGCTGTAATCAGATATGTACTGTAAATTGATAACCGTTGGTAACGCACTCTCTATAAAGCATTCAAAAGAAGAGAATCTCTTCTTTTGAGTGCTTTATAGACGGTGCGTTACATTCAATAAACACAGGCAACCCATAAAGAGCACGTTACCAACGGATATCAATTTACAGTACAGATCTGATTACCGATTATAGCTTGTGTAACCGAAGCCGATCTTAAACCACAGGAAACCCATAAAAACCCAATTACGTAAAGAATAATGAATATTGAATGCGGCAAAGGAAAGCCGGGCTCCCTGTGCCATTTGTGGCAAATTTTCAATCGGAAATGTCCGATGATTGAGCCCAGGTCGAAGGCAGGTAATGATATATATATATATAGGTTCAGCTACATACAGTGTAGACACCCTAAACAAAATTATCTTGCTGCGAGGCTAACAGAAAAAACACGAATTAAAAGACATACATTCAACCAAGAAAAGATGTGAAAAAGATGAGAAAAGATTTCTTCTAATTATATTTTCCTGTAAGCCTGACTTTTAGAATAGTTTTGAGAGTGGTACGTCTAAAGCAAAGGTTTTGTACCATCACGTGACGGCAGCGATGTTGCATGACAGGAACAATACAATCGTTTTCCATGAGAAAAAAAAAAAAAAATTCCCGAGAGGAAAGGGATTTTATTGTCCACCATCTAACCACAGGCAGCCCAAGCTGTAATATATATAAGTGCCGGACGTGATGGTGAAAAAACCTCTATAGCGACATTCTAGTATGTTCGCTGAGCTGAAGACTGTTTTACTATTTTTAATGCAAATACTAAAGATATTATTTTGACATTACAGCTGTAATTCCTTCCTCTAAGAAATACGTGACTAGACTAGCGAAAGCGGAAATAAAGCAAAAAGTTATGACTGCACTGTTTTCAAAACAAGCCAAATGGCGCCAAGGTTTAAAGTCCAAGTTTTAGGTGATTCCCCTGACGTCAGATGTAAATATTTTGATCCATGTTATGAACTGACCGCTCGAGTTGAAATAAAACACTAGACGCTCTTGGAGCATGCACTGAGTTGCCTGTGCAAGTATCCTAGGGCTCAATGATGAACATTTCAAGACTCGCTAAATCACCAAGCTAATCCTTACTTATTTCGCACAAAAGTCTTCCTTTGCTGTAGAGAACAACCTTTTATCCTACTTTAGCTACTGAGACTAGCATGTCTGATGAAATAACTATATCTATTTCAGGATCGAAACTGCTCACTGCCAAATAAGCTTTTTCATTTAAACTTTTCGTGCAACTATTACGTTGAAAAAATAGTTGCACGAGGGGTGATGTTACACGCTAAAAATAACGCTCGTGCAACTTTTAAAACAGTTAATTAGCTATATAGCTCGCAGATAAGCAGCTAAATACTATATCCAAGTCGTATCTGTAGAAATAAAACGTAACTCATTATACACTTCAGACTAGTACAGAAGGTCAGCTTAGCTGGTCCCTAGTCCTGAGTTCTCCAGGTATTAAAATGATTCCAATCCAAACACTGTACTGACTGTTGCCAAAGGCGGGAACCCTGTGTCGAGGTCGTACTGGTTGTTGTTATCTGATTTGATTTGATTTTGGGTCGCGTAGAAACAAGTTACAAGTCTATGTAGGTCTAAATAACATCTATATATTATAACAAAAGGATTAAGAACAGCTTTTGAGTTGACTGCACAAAGATAAAAGTATGATGACTAGTAAAGAATCACTTACCATTCGACTTCAAATGATCTTGAAATGCGAAACACTTTCTCCAAGGCATTCTAGAAGTACTCCACTGATACTCCAGGAGGGTTATATGTTTAAAAAGCGATAACAATAGAGGGGGGAAACCGTGTTTATCGACATAAACTATATTGATCTTTCATTTTGTAAGGCAATGATTGCAAAATCCCTTTTATTCGAGCCAGATTTGAGATGACATTTGCGACATTCATGTTTGGGCTGCCTGTGGTGATGTTGCTAGGTTACCAAACCGGCCAGCGTGTAAGCTATGACTTCACCAAACATTTAGAGAATTTTCTCAAAAACTTAGTAAATTTTGAAATATAGGAAAGCAGAAATTGTCACCTTAGTAGGTAAGTAACCATGTTAAAATATAATTAATGATTTTCGCTGATACCATAAGTAATTTTGATGAAGTCACATTTATATCGTAAGTTCTGCATGATTACTTCCGGTATGTCATCTTTTACACGTATGAAAATTTGCCGAAATCAAAAATTATGCTCAAAATTTCAGCATGGCATTCTAATGCTATAAAAGTGGAGAATATATTGATAAGATTCAAAGAGCTACTGGAGATAGCGAGAAGAAACAACGAACTGATATAACCACTCAGACGAGCGAAACAGAAATTTTCATTTTTCAAAATGGGATTGTGGTTGTCAAAAATTTGGAATTTATTTTCGGAACTTGGAAATACTCAAGCCAGAATTCTCATGCTCGGCTTAGACGCTGCAGGGAAAACTACAGTGTTGTATAAACTGAAGCTCAACGAAACTGTCAGTACAATTCCAACCATTGGATTCAATGTAGAAACAGTGACGCCAGTCAAGAACCTGACTCTAACCATCTGGGACGTAGGTGGACAAGAAAAAATCCGTCCCTTGTGGCGGCACTATTATCAAGGCACGAATGGACTAATCTTTGTGATTGATAGCTCAGATATCACAAGGATTGCTGAAGCTAGAGAAGAACTCTTTGGAATCATAGATTCAGAAGAATTTGTTGGGGTTCCCGTGGTGGTTTTGGCGAACAAGCAAGATCTTCCTTCAGCTATGAAAGCGAGTCAGATGGTTGAAAAACTTGGTCTTACAACTCACAAGAGAAACCCTTGGCATGTTCAGGAGACCTGTGCAAAAACAGGAGATGGGCTATACGAAGGGCTTGAAAAATTGGTCAAGATGGTGAAAGAGTTCAAGAAAACTTCGCCACAACTCAGATACTCCGGATACTGAAGAAAAAGAACTATCCGTGAGAAATGCAATATTACAGTCGACTGTTTTTTGTTGTTCTTGTCAGTTGTTCTTGTTATTTTGAACTGTACTTGAACTATGTTGATAGAAATGACACCAAAGTTTAGTAACCATATAAGGCAGCTGAGGTGTTTGAACACTTTTATAACGATGTCAATTTTTCACTGTTATTCGTTTTCATTCCAATTTAAAGGATTTGCCGATGAAAATATACAGTGCACTGATTGTATGAGCATAACCAAGTACTAATGTAGCGCTGAAACTTCATGTAGAATTTCCATACGTTTGCATAATGTATTTCGATATTAGCTTGAAGGTTTTGAGCAGCTAAGCCTTTTATTTGAGATTTATAACGGCTTGTACATAATCAATGATTCATTGCTGTATTCCATGATTGTATTATATATCATTTTCTAAAGCGAAAAGCTGCATATTATTATTATTATTATTATTATTATTATTGATATTGTAATTATTTAAATTTTGTTAAATAAAGATTTTGGTAGTGAAAATAACACCGATGAGTACGAGTATCTAAACCATTACTACCCCTCCCCTCCCTTCTATAGAATAGAATAGAATAGAATAGAATAGAATAGAATAGAATAGAATAGAATAGAATAGAATAGAATAGAATAGAATAGAATAGAATAGAATAGAATAGAATAGAATAGAATAGAATAGAATAGAATAGAATAGAATAGAATAGAATAGAATAGAATAGAATAGAATAGAATAGAATAGAATAGAATAGAATAGAATAGAATAGAATAGAATAGAATAGAATAGAATAGAATAGAATAGAATAGAATAGAATAGAATAGAATAGAATAGAATAGAATAGAATAGAATAGAATAGAATAGAATAGAATAGAATAGAATAGAATAGAATAGAATAGAATAGAATAGAATAGAATAGAATAGAATAGAATAGAATAGAATAGAATAGAATAGAATAGAATAGAATAGAATAGAATAGAATAGAATAGAATAGAATAGAATAGAATAGAATAGAATAGAATAGAATAGAATAGAATAGAATAGAATAGA
Source organism: Anthopleura sola (assembly GCA_023349425.1). Taxonomy (NCBI): domain Eukaryota; kingdom Metazoa; phylum Cnidaria; class Anthozoa; order Actiniaria; family Actiniidae; genus Anthopleura; species Anthopleura sola. The sequence goes on from JALHLI010000001.1 coordinate 4,101,645, forward strand.
ATAGAATAGAATAGAATAGAATAGAATAGAATAGAATAGAATAGAATAGAATAGAATAGAATAGAATAGAATAGAATAGAATAGAATAGAATAGAATAGAATAGAATAGAATAGAATAGAATAGAATAGAATAGAATAGAATAGAATAGAATAGAATAGAATAGAATAGAATAGAATAGAATAGAATAGAATAGAATAGAATAGAATAGAATAGAATAGAATAGAATAGAATAGAATAGAATAGAATAGAATAGAATAGAATAGAATAGAATAGAATAGAATAGAATAGAATAGAATAGAATAGAATAGAATAGAATAGAATAGAATAGAATAGAATAGAATAGAATAGAATAGAATAGAATAGAATAGAATAGAATAGAATAGAATAGAATAGAATAGAATAGAATAGAATAGAATAGAATAGAATAGAATAGAATAGAATAGAATAGAATAGAATAGAATAGAGTGGAATGGAATGGAATGCAATGCAATGCAATGCAATGCAATGGAATGCAATGGAATGCAATGGAATGGAATGGAATGGAATAGAATAGAATAGAATAGAATAGAAATTGCGGCGAAAGAATACTATTGGATACGTATTGGATGGATACTGGATGGGTCCATTACTGAACTCGCGCCGGCCAATTGGGAAATCCACATACTTTTGCGAATTCTAAGTCTCCTTCACTAAATAAATGAATGAAAAGATTCCTGCCAAGAAATATCCCATATTCTTTTATGGAGCACATGAAACGTAAGGATGCATTTTGAGCTCGTTTTGACAGGAGGACTTTAACTTAATATACAGTGGTGTGCGACAGAGTACATTGCAGACACTGAAAGTCCAGGAAATAAGTTTGGCACAAAATAGTGACAAATAGCAGTTATTTGAATAACAATAGTGGTACAACGTTGCGGGGTATTCTGTCGTTATGCCGATATTTGTAGAAGAGTTTGATGTTAACATGAGAGAGTACAGTGGAATACTACAGAATACCCAGCAACTTGTTAATAATTTATTCTGTGCATTCCCAGTTCTTCAAAAACTGTGCACAGTAATTTGAATAACAATAGTGGTACAATGTTGTGGGGTATGTATTGCTCCGACACGCGTGAAAAACGTCTGCGCATGCTCTAAGTCCGTATGCAAATTAGTCGAAAGCGTCTTCGTGCTATTGTAAAAATATTCAAATTTGACTTTCACACTTGCCTGAAGAATAGTCTTTACAAAATGCCAAAAGGCTTATTCTTTCGTATTGTCTTTATAAACACATTATCTTGGTCTCACAAAAGTATACCTACGAATTTTTTTGTATACTCGGAGAAAACAAGCATTTATTTTCTCACTAAAACTCTATAAATTCATGGAAAGCGTGCTGAAAGGCACGCATACGCAAACGTTTTTCTCTAGTGTCTATTGCTCCAATATTTGTAGCAGATCTGATGTAAATAAAACAAAGGAGTAATTTATTAACTCTCAAATAGATAACAATACGTGTTGTTCTGGTGGTATTGAGTGGGGTAGAGGTTATGGCAGATTATAAAAATTCTCAATTTTTCAAGATTTGCCGGGCAACTAAGCAAATGTATTTTGTCACGATACGTCATTTCCGGTCTCGTGTGGAATCTTTACCATTTGTGGCAAATTTTCAGTCGGAAATGTCCGATGATTGCATGAGCCCAGGTCGAAGGCAGGTAATGATATATATAATATATAGGTTTAGCTACATACAGTGTAGACACCCTAAACAAAATTATCTTGCTGCGAGGCTAACAGAAAAAACACGAATTAAAAGACATACATTCAACCAAGAAAAGATGTGAAAAAGATGAGAAAAGATTTCTTCTAATTATATTTTCCTGTAAGCCTGACTTTCAGAATAGTTTTGAGAGTGGTACGTCTAAAGCAGATGTTTTGTACCATCACGTGACGGCAGCGATGTTGCATGACAGGAACAATACAATCGTTTTCCATGAGAATAAAAATGAAATTCCCGAGAGGAAAGGGATTTTATTGTCCGCCATCTAACCACAGGCAGCCCAAGCTGTAATATATTTAAAGTGCCGGACGTGATGGTGCAGTTTTACTATTTTTAATACAAATACTAAAGATATTATTTTGACATTACGGCTGTAATTCCTTCCTCTAAGAAATACGTGACTAGACTAGCGAAAGCGGAAATAAAGCAAAACGTTATGACTGCACTGTTTTCAAAACAAGCCAAATGGCGCCAAGGTTTAAAGTCCAAGTTTTAGGTGATTCCCCTGACGTCAGATGTAAATATTTTGATCCATGTTATGAACTGACCGCTCGAGTTGAAATAAAACACTAGACGCTCTTGGAGCATGCACTGAGTTGCCTGTGCAAGTATTCTAGGGCTCAATGATGAACATTTCAAGACTCGCCAAATCACCAAGCTAATCCTTACTTATTTCGCACAAAAGTCTTCCTTTGCTGTAGAGAACAACCTTTTATCCTACTTTAGCTACTGAGACTAGCATGTCTGATGAAATAACTATATCTATTTCAGGATCGAAACTGCTCACTGCCAAATAAGCTTTTTCATTTAAACTTTTCGTGCAACTATTACGTTGAAAAAATAGTTGCACGAGGGGTGATGTTACACGCTAAAAATAACGCTCGTGCAATGTTTAAAACAGTTAATAGGGACCTTAAGCAACTCGAAATCTAGGACGGGGACGTCAGTATCTGAACGAGAAAACACGATATTCGTTCTCGCCAGAATGCAATATTCAGCAATTGCACGTCGTTCACGTCTTGGATCAAGAAGTAACACCTATTTCCAGATCTTCCTCTATCATTATAAGTCACAGTTCTGAAACATCGGGTCTCACGTCCCCGTCCTAGATTTCGAGTTGCTTAAGGTCCCTATTTAGCTATATAGCTCGCAAAACAGATAAGCAACTAAATACTATATCCAAGTCGTATCTGTAGAAATAAAACGTAACTCATTATACACTTCAGACTAGTACAGAAGGTCAGCTTAGCTGGTTCCTATTCCTGAGTTCTCCAGGTATTAAAATGATTCCAATCCAAACATTGTACTGACTGTTGCCAAAGGCGGGAACCCTGTGTCGAGGTCGTACTGGTTGTTGTCATCTGATTTGATTTGATTTTGGGTCGCGTAGAAACAAGTTACAAGTCTATGTAGGTCTAAATAACATCTATATATTATAACGAAAGGATTAAGAACAGCTTTTGAGTTGACTGCACAAAGATAAAAGTATGATGACTAGTAAAGAATCACTTACCATTCGACTTCAAATGATCTTGAAATGCGAAACACTTTCTCCAAGGCATTCTAGAAGTACTCCACTGATACTCCAGGAGGTTTATATGTTTAAAAAGCGATAACAATAGAGGGGAAAAAACCGTGTTTATCGACATAAACTATATTGATCTTTCATTTTGTAAGGCAATGATTGCAAAATCCCTTTTATTCGAGCCAGATTTGAGCCGACATTTGCGACATTCATGTTTGGGCTGCCTGTGGTGATGTTGCTAGGTTACCAAACCGGCCAGCGTGTAAGCTATGACTTCACCAAACATTTAGAGAATTTTCTCAAAAACTTAGTAAATTTTGAAATATAGGAAAGCAGAAATTGTCACCTTAGTAGGTAAGTAACCATGTTAAAATATAATTAATGATTTTCGCTGATACTATAAGTAATTTTGATGAAGTCACATTTATATCGTAAGTTCTGCATGATTACTTCCGGTATGTCATCTTTTACACGTATGAAAGTTTACCGAAAGCAAAAATTATGCTCAAAATTTCAGCATGGCATTCTAATGCTATAAAAGTGGAGAATATATTGATAAGATTCAAAGAGCTACTGGAGATAGCAAGAAGAAACAACGGACTGATATAACCACTCAGACGAGCGAAACAGAAATTTTCATTTTTCAAAATGGGATTGTGGTTGTCAAAAATTTGGAATTTATTTTCGGAACTTGGAAATACTCAAGCCAGAATTCTCATGCTCGGCTTAGACGCTGCAGGGAAAACTACAGTGTTGTATAAACTGAAGCTCAACGAAACTGTCAGTACAATTCCAACCATTGGATTCAATGTAGAAACAGTGACGCCAGTCAAGAACCTGACTTTAACCATCTGGGACGTAGGTGGACAAGAAAAAATCCGTCCCTTGTGGAGGCACTATTATCAAGGCACAAATGGACTAATCTTTGTGATTGATAGCTCAGATATCACAAGGATTGCTGAAGCTAGAGAAGAACTCTTTGGAATCATAGATTCAGAAGAATTTGTTGGGGTTCCCGTGGTGGTTTTGGCGAACAAGCAAGATCTTCCTTCAGCTATGAAAGCGAGTCAGATGGTTGAAAAACTTGGTCTTACAACTCACAAGAGAAACCCTTGGCATGTTCAGGAGACCTGTGCAAAAACAGGAGATGGGCTATACGAAGGGCTTGAAAAATTGGTCAAGATGGTGAAAGAGTTCAAGAAAACTTCGCCACAACTCAGATACTCCGGATACTGAAGAAAAAGAACTATCCGTGAGAAATGCAATATTACAGTCGACTGTTTTTTTGTTGTTTTTGTTGTTCTTGTTGTTTTGAACTGTACTTGAACTATGTTGATAGAAATGACACCAAAGTTTAGTAACTATTAATAAGGCAGCTGAGATGTTTGAACACTTTTATAACGATGTCAATTTTTCACTGTTATTCGTTTTCATTCCAGTTTAGTGCTTTGCCGATGAAAATATACAGTGCACTGATTGTATGAGAATAACAAAGTACTAATGTAACGCTGAAACTTCATGTAGAATTTCCATACGTTTGGATAGTGTATTTCGATATTAGCTTGAAGGTTTTGAGCAGCTAAGCCTTTTATTTGAGTTTTATACCGGTTTGTACATAATCAATGATTCATTGCTGTATTCCATGATTGTATTATATATCATTTTCTAAAGCGAAAAGCTGCATATTATTATTATTATTGATATTGTAATTATTTAAATTTTGTTAAATAAAGATTTTGGTAGTGAAAATAACACCGATGAGTACGAGTATCTAAACCATTACTACCCCTCCCCTCCCTTCTACTCCACTCCACTCCCCTGCCCTGCTCTCTTGCTGGATATTGAACTGCGAAGGTTAGATTACAAGGCACTCTGGGTAGACAAGCACGAGGGGAATGTGAAGCACAAATCGAACATGGCGGCTACATCTCCGTCGGGATCGCTCGAGATTTACACTAAAGATGGTTGGCAACGGGTAGTAGCTACACTAGACGATGATCTACTGACTCTTAACGTAGAAAGCGCACCTACCACGAACGGGGAGGCTCAAACCCCGCCATCGCCTCGAACAGTGGAGCCTAATGATCGAACAGAACCTCCTGAATCGATTGCTAACGAAATCCGCACAGTTCGAGTCATCAAGCAAGAAGTTGGCGGGCTTGGAATAAGTATTAAAGGAGGCAAGGAAAACAGAATGCCTATATTGATATCGAAGATATTCAAGGGTCTAGCAGCCGATCAGACTGAAGGGTTGTACATTGGCGATGCTATTTTGGCGGTAAATGGGGAAGACCTGAGGAATGCGACGCACGACGAGGCTGTACGTGCTTTGAAACGAGCTGGCAAAGAAGTTGATTTGACAGTCAAATACGTGAAAGAAGTCACTCCATACTTCCACCGAAATGCCGAAATAGCTTCTGAACAGAGCTCGGATGGCCACACGAACAGTTTAGGAAAGCCATCTTGGAGTGAAGTGAAGAATATCCCTTTGAAATTATGCTACGTTACAAAATACGTCGCGAGTAAGATTGAAAACCCTGGCAAAACGATGGAATTATTCGCTCCTGATGGACGATCAGCTTGTATATTGAGAGCCAAGGACGCTACTTCTTTCCTAGAATGGTTTGATGCTCTTCATACGAATATCTCACGGTTACTTGCTCCAGGTTAGTGCCAAAATATTGTACTACAATATCGCGCTACACACATGGAAAACCCTCCAACAACTCTATCATTCTACCTCTTAGTCCCTCTAAATCTGAACAATTTTTGGATTCGCTTGTTTTTACAGACATTTTAAGTGCATCCTCTATCTGTTTATGTAGAAAACTTACCCGATAGTTAAATATTTTGTAGATGTTTGTCTGTGTAGGATGGACAACACTCGAATTTAATATAAAGACACTCAGCCCTATAATTGCTTTACTGTGAGTCACTTCCCCTCAAATTCATCCCAATTCCGTTCATAATTCTTAATCCTTATCCCCTACCACGATAATTCCCTCAAGACACGACTTCTAAGCTGTCAAGACTGTGTGATTCAAGTAAACATTTAATTCCTAGGGATTCATGTTTGCAATTAAGTCGGTAGACGATGTTTTTGGAGATTTGATAAAGTTTAAAAGCGCCGGGTCATTATTTGGGTGTAGTTTACTTCTTGCCTCGGGGTTTTGTAGATAATCTTGATAACGCTCTAAAATCACGAAAAGATTCGAGAGTTTTGATCTCGTAAACTACAAATGGCCCCAGATCTTGAAAGCTTTTCGATATTAGTGGTATTCAGCATAAGAGGCTGTCGGCTTTTATGATTAATTAAAGAGAAAAGTTGCAAATTCGAAATCATTTTGATACAATCTGCTTCGCCCCTCTCGTTACTTCTAAACCGTGTTTATTCCACATTATTTACTTAGCATCTCCAAACACAATCCATCCCTAAGTGCTTATATGTTTTTCCATGCAATCAAAACTATTCGTTGCATTTCTGACATTCATGTATACTATATATTTATTCAAACCTATTGTTTCAAGCCATTCATCTTGATTTAATGTTTAATGACAACCCCCACTGTTTTGAAGCATTCTCAGATCCCATTTACTTTAAATAGAGAATTCATTACTACCTTGATGAATTCGTTTTTGAGTTGTATACTAAGGAAGCTTTTAGCTAAACAATTTAAATTTTAAATGGTGGTAAAAATAAAGGTTTATTTTCTATGAGCTTAGTGTAAAATTTCTAATCAAAACTGCTAGCACATTCAAATTTACTGTGAAATGTAATTTGAAAAAGTGATAATTACGAATGATTCTTATGGTTATAATTAAATGTCTAAATTTACAGAAGATTACAACTGTGAATGAAATATTATGAAAATATATGAAGCATGAAAATAGTTATTTGATTTGCTAGTAGTGGAATTGGCAGGTTTTTATTTTTTTTTTTGCATTATTTTTTATGCTAACAGTTTCTAGATCGAAGTTTGATGGTTGACATGAACTTCAAATGAAAGAATTCTCCTTTTTTTGTTTTTTTTTATGTTTAGAAATTATTCATAAAATTCTGAATATTATTGCTGTAAAAGCAATATTAATATTTATACTTAAAATATAATTTTTTTCTTCTTTCTACTGTACCACTCTGACTGCTTGGAAACACTGCTTTGTAAGGGACCACGTGTCCTATTCTTTGTATTCCTTCGGTTTTGTCATCTACTGTAAATGTCATAAATAAAATAAGATAAATAAATAAAGCAAGGATTTTATTGTACACCATGTACGAAGAATAATGGAGAAATGATGTAGAAATTGTATTTTGACCATTTTCAGCCAATCATGAATTTGTTATCTGATATCCTGTCAATCCATCATGACGATAGTTAGAGTAAACTTTAATCACGGGTCACTCCTAAGACAAGATAGGAAAACACCTCAGGGCACCAGAAAAATAATTTTAATATTTTGCATTCATGATTGCTTGATAAATAAACTTAATTGTTTTCAAGATATGAGGACTTGCCTTTCAGCTATGTTTAATAATTACTTCCTCCCTTTGCTTCTAATTACAGTTACGAGTGTTTAATTATTTTTTAAAAAGGTCCAAATTTGACTGAAAGAAATAATTACTTTGCATGGATTTGTCATTAAGTTTAACTCATTTTAGTAATCCCTACAGCTGCGTTAGAGTGGTTTTACTTAACCCGTGAATCAAATAGTTAGTAGACTAATGTAGGTTAGTAGAATGCATATACATTGTTTTCTTTTGTGTCTATAAGCCGTGTCAAAGTTTAAGAATCGTTGTCAGCGTGCGTGCGATTTTATCCCGAATTTCCCATCTTTTGTTCAAACCTTCTTTTGTTTTTAATTAAACAAAAGAAGGTGAGAAATTCGGGATAAAATCACATGCGCACTGAAAATGATTCTTAAACTTTGAACTGGCTTATATGATCTCCTATACCTCTTTGGAAAAGGAAATCACGTTAAAATATCACAGATAAATAAAAAAATATTTTTTCACATCATGCAATATTCAAAAGCTGCTGTCATGTGGGCGTAAGAAGATATTAAACCTTAAAATCGTGTTTCATGGATTAATCAATCAATCATTCACCTTCACGTAAAAAAGTCTAGGGGACCCTGTTACACATTAACAAGTAATTTTTGTTTCACATGTTAAGTATTATCACTCTATAAACATTAGTTGAAATTAATTTAGATTATTATTTTGGTTGGCCTGCATATGCATGGTGTTATAAGATAAACCTTTTTCAATTTCATATAATATCACTACATTCCTTGATTACAGACTCATTTACTCAGGGTTAGCCTCTTTCAGTGTCAAAACATCCACAAATACCAGCAGTAAAGCAAAGAATACACAACTTCAATGATACAAACTTTGAAATTCCTTCACTAAAACATGTGAATATTCTACAAATATTGAAGGCTAACCTAGCCTTGCTTCGAGCAACAGAGAATTTGAAACTAGAGGATTATATGGTATTAACTATTAGATAGATAATGGACATGTTATCAGTGAGTTATAATCCCATGAGGTACTGACTAGTTATTGTAATAATATTCCATTATTGAAGGTCAGATACAAACCATAAGAAAGTATCTTTTTACAAGGTTCAGTTATCTGTGAAAAGTGCACATTGTTGATTTAAGATATGTTTCATAAGCGTAGCTTAGCTGTCCACTTCAAATGTCCTCCTGATGTCTCCATTCTCCACTCATGGTTCATTATCTTCAAGCATACTCAGGAGATTAGAAAATTACTAATGAGGTCTGAAGAATTGTTACTAGTGATCACCCTAGCTTGCTCAGTTTCTCATGCTAACTTCACCTACAATTGAATCAAGAATTTGTTTTCTAAGGTCCTGTCCATGCACATACACTCATGTAAAGAGCATTTTCATGCATCTACACAAACACTACAGCTATAGGAATCATTTCCACCTTTGCACACGATGATGCAAGGGCATTACTGCAAAAATACTTAAAACCTGAACTGAGATGACAGTGTTAGTGAAAGCATAGATTCACAGATATTAAAGATTGCATAAGTGATTTTTAATCTAAAGACATCGATTTTGGATAGCGCTTGCAAATATATTTACATTAAGCGTTACAAGGCCTTAGACCTATTTTCACAATTATGTGTCCCAGACAATAAGCTATTATTCAAGTTGTCTGGGTTTTCGGCTTCCAGCAATCAACATTTTCAATGGTCAGAGCCAGTTAGTTTTTGATTGTCGGCAGCCAAAAAATGTGTTGGGCTTTATGGGTTGCATAATTATGAAAGTGGGTGTAAAGATAAAATCTGTTTCCATAGTAACAGTATCAAAACCCTTGTAATCTTAAGGATAAAGTGTTTCCATAGCAACTATATTGAACCCTTTTTCTTTCAGCAACGGAAGAGGTCAATGAAATGCTCAGTAGTAGTGTTGGTTACAGAGAGATAAAATCAATGGGCTGGCTGAGTGAGCAGGTTCACCTTGGTGGCGATAGTAGTCGTATGGACTGGAAACCTGTGTTCATGGCTCTAACAGAAAAAGATATGTTACTTTATGAGGCGGCACCTTGGTCAAAAGAAGACTGGAGTGCACCTTTTCTTAGTCATCCTCTTCTTGCTACCAGGTTAGGTTTTTTTCTTTCGTATTTCAAATAATATGTGCAATTCTTTTCAATTTTGTTCAAAGGAACAAGTTTTGAAAAAATTAATTTGATACAAACACTGAAAATAAAGCATTTTAGGTTTATTTTAAGGGGCACTTGGATGAAAACTCCCCATATTTTGAAAGTCCGAATAGTTCAAGGATTTAAAAATAATATGACTCAATCATGATTATGAAAACCAGATTAGCAAAAATTTTAGCCTGGGAACCACTTGCAGTTGAGAAATTTTGGTTTAAAAACTAAAAGAACAATAGGGTTGAGTAAATGATATCATTTACTCACAATTTAGATGCTGAAAAAAATATATAATTTTTATCCACAAATTTTGACTGTGAAGAAAATATGTTGCTTGGCTACTATTGGGGCCATATAGATAAGTTTAACCAAGTTTCAAGTCATTTCCAATTTTCATCGATTTTCATCCAAGTGCCCCTTTAAAGGGTTTATATATGCTAACAGTATGGATAAAAAATTAAATTTTACACCGTAAAAAATAAGAGAGATCACTTACTAAATTACTTGCTTACTATTTTTTATTATTTTTTACGGTGTAAAATTTAACTTTTTATCCATACTGTTTCATTAGAAACACCGACGCAGTTCACACTAGCTTACCGCTAGTTATCATCTCTATATATGCTAAGATAACTCTTTGTATACGTTAGACTTGTACACTCTGGGCATGGAAATAACCACATACAGCACCAAGACCTTTGCTTTGGCACAAGAACAGGATCAAGAAAAGGAGTAGAAGCGCACCTCTTTAGAGTAGAAACTGCAAGAGAGTTAGCACATTGGTCACGCAGCATTGTACAAGGTGCACATGACGCGGCCATACTTATCAAAGAAATCAACTGTGGTAAGTAGAGTTGTAGTGGCTAAAATAGGTATTATGAAATCTGGACCCTGAAACAACCTCTGGGCTGATCTAAGTCAGGGCATGACTAACTCACAGATTGAACCCTGAAACAACTATTAATATATCTACAAGTGTCTTGTGAAAAAAAGTTTCAGCCAATTATAGAGGAGGAGGAGGAGGAGGAGGAGGAGTAGAAGAAGAAGAAGGAGGATGCAGATGCGACGACCATTACTATTATTATAATTATATGATTATTTTATCATGGTTTTCAGCTGTAACATGGCAAGGCCAAGAAGCACGATTAACAATCCACTATGAAAATGGTCTAACCCTGACAGATGCTCGTTCAGGAGCAGATGGTGCTACTAGATCACAGACCTACTGGTTTTTCCCCTTTGAAAGGCTCAAAATGTCTGCCGATGATGGACATCATTTACTTTGGTTAGACTTTGGAGGGGAAGATGGTGAACAGGTGAGAATAGAGGCGGGGGGAAATGCTATGTATATAGGCATGTTAAAAAAGAAAGCATGGGTAGATTGAAGGATGGAGAGTTGGTTGAGTTGATGGGAGAGTGGATAGATGGATGGGTAAATCATTTAAAGAGTGGATGGACAAGTCTATGGATTCAGGGCTTAAAATAGCGGCTGGTTATGAGTCATGATCACCAGCCAATTTAGCTTTAGCTCGGTCATACCTTATTTCTGGCTTAAAGTTACTGTTCAAAATGATCGGCAATGCAAAGATTTGACAAGAAAAGTTCCAATTCTGGCTGGACATTGTCTGATGACCAGCTATTATTTTAAGCCCTGGGATTAGTAGAGGGAAGATTGGTGGACAGACGGACAAATAGATGTATAAATGACAAGATAATATGTGTATAACATGCATTGATGCATAGAATTTCTTATATTTTCAGGAACTAGACCTCCATGGCTGCCCCAAGCCAGTTGTTTTTGTACTACACACATTCCTATCTGCCAAGACCACTCGCCTTGGACTTTTTGCTTAATCAAAGAGAATAGAAATAATTACAAGAAATATAAACTCAAGGCTGCCAAAATAGCCTGAACTGTTGGATGATTCCATGGGCTCGCAATGTCGACGAGAGTGAGAAGAAATCTCATCTCATATATATGTAGAAAGCTAGTAATTTTTTATCATCTATTTGCATTGATCAAAATTACTGGTAGAACTCATGGAAATATTAGAATTGTATAAATGTGTGCAGGGAGAGCTCATATTGCACAGGTGGGATTTTTTACATGTATGCAGTGGCAACACTTAGTTGTGCCGCATTCAAGTGTGTTTGTCTGGCATGCCATTTGTTGTTTGGCAGAGAGAAGACACTGTTTGAGGTTAATGACCTTGTATCACCTATTGTGTCACATTTCAAATATAGACTCCATGCTTTCAGAAATGTGATATTTGAAAAGAGCATACCGAAATTGGTAAATTGAGAAAGTTTGAAGGGGTTTTGATAAATAGTGCCAAAGTTTCAGACGATCAAAATCAGCCTATTTTTACAAGAAATTGTATGTTGGTAGGCATGGTATTTCTGAAAGTGCAGAGTCAATATTTAAAATGTCACACAATACATGTTCGTAATACAAGGCATTGATACCTTGTATACCTTTCTTTTTGGCTTGGGCATAATGTTTTCTCATTTCAGACCATGTGTCATTCTAGGAAAGATAGTTTTGTGTTTGACCTACATTGACATTAATGTAAATTTTATAAAGAAATTATTCTCAACAGAAGGACATGTGACCTGTACCTGCTTGCAGACTAGATTTTTTACGCTGAAAAATTTCACGAAATTTCTGATTGTAAAAAATGATGTCCAGTCAAAGGAGAGGTATAAATAAAATACCTCGCACTCCCCTGTGAAAGGTGTGATTCCTCTCTTACTTCCTAAAAGCTGTTGATACACACTGTTTTTTTCTCAAGCTGACACTAAGGTTTTTAGAATTATTTGTGAAGAGTGTAAAACTAAATTACGATATCTATCATGCCTATAAAACCCTTGCAGCATGTCGGAATTTCAATCTTCTGAGAATTGGAACCTATTAGACATTTCCGATTTAGCAGCATAGTATATTCTGCGTTTCTTTAAACACGAATGAGTGGCCAGCATATAGCATATGCCTATTCTGCTTATATGCCACTAAATTGGAAATATCTATTGTTTTGTTATTCTAATCGACCTGTAATCCATCATGCTGCAAGAGGTCTAAAAAATACAATATGAGTTGTGCAATTTATATACCTTGTAAAAAGAATATTTCAAGCATTTCAGCTTTCTACAAATTTTTAGTCCAAGAGATTTTTACCCCTGTTAAGGAACCAATGATCCAATCACTTTACATTAAACAGAGGATGCTTGGAAAACTAATTAAAAGTTATAGTATTATATTATTTTTGTTTTTGCAATGTGTTTCAAATTTGAATTGACAACACGAGGCAAACTTCAGCTTGAGAAAACTAGAATTTTGCTAATGTGAGTTAGCATTTGCATAGATTATCCACAGCTTTACGTTCTTAAATCTCAATATTTTTAAGAGCCTTATTTTTGAATTTCTCCACCTATGTAATCTGCTCAGAGAATTTAGAAGTTAGGTTTGTGAAACTTGTTACGGACTTTGAATTCTTGGTTCACTTATTACAACTTCGTACCAGATTCTTCACACCACTTCTACCCATAGTTCCTTTGTTAGTCTGATGATCGCTATCTTGTACCAGTTCCCTTGTACATACCATCATGCAACTACTAAGTTGCAAATCAAGGGTGGTGTAGCGGCAGAAGCTGGCCTCTCACTTTTGGAGTCTTGGGTCCAATTCCTGTATTCACCATCACATTGGTACCATTTGTTGGGTCACTCCATTTTTCCTTGTTACACAAAACCCAACAAAGTGAATTCAGGGTTCGATCTGTGAGTTAGCCGTGCCCTGGCTAAGATTAACCCAGAGGTTGTTTCAGGGTTCTATCTGTGAGTTAGCTGTACCCTGACTTAGATCAGCCCAGAGGTTGTTTCAGGGTTCTATCTGTGAGTCAGCCATACCCTGACTTAAATCAGAGTTAAAACATTTGAATAAGAAAAAGAATTTGACGAAGAGTATAGTAGTGGTATCAAGATGTAATAAGATGAATGAAGAATTCAGGTGCATGGTTAGATACCCAACAATTATTTTAGCAACTCCAGATAGATAAAAAGTTTGTTTTCTAGTTATTTCAGAATTTATCTATTTTATTAAAGATAGGGACATTTTTTCAGTTACATAGTTTCGTTTATTCACCACTTTTACATTCCCATAATGCTCTGTTTTTGGGGGGCAACAACGAGACAAAATCGTTAATATTACCATGAAGATACATAAGAATTGAAGAAAAAACATCTAAAAACACTTGTGTCTATGATAGATTCTATCAGAACTCACAAAAACCAGGTAGAAAGAAATTTTAACAGGTTTACGAGTAAAAGTCATGACATTTCTTGGTAAGTCCATACATTGTCTGTAACACCAATTCATTCTCCCATGCATGTGGAATTAACTATGATTAAACTGATACTGGATTTTTCAATGATAATAGCAAGCATACTCAGCATCTGCATACAAAGTTTTGAATTTTCAAATAATTATTGCTATTGCTGCCCCCCAAAATGCAAAGTATTATGGGAATGTGAAAGTGGTGAATACTCAGAGATGGGATATAACTTTGTGCAGAGAACAAAATAGAAGACAAAGTGTATGTAACAGAAACCTATTGTATTCTTTGTTAGCTTCGTTCTATTATATAACTTTGAGTCTTGTGGCTATTGAATGATGTAGACTGTTATCTACATGAGGGAGCCGTGAGTTGTTTAATTATTATCACCTGAAATTTATTTGGATACTCTAATAGAAAAAATTAAAGACAGTTATTATACTTTTACTTGTTTTCTCCAGTCTAGAAAATGTCTTCTTTAAAAGCTTCAAATCCTGCATGTAATAATATGAGACTCATTCTTGGTCCTTCGACAGGTTGCTCAAATATATTCTACTGATTTTTATGTAATTGAAATACCTCATTGTCTTTTTGTATCTGCAGTATTTCAAGGTTTCTGATTGGATGAATAGTGAGTTTATATAGACCCATTCGAAAAATGGCCGCCTTCATTTACATATTTTCTAAATTTAATGCTTCAAGAGAAACAAAACATGTCAGAAAGAAGATAAGATAAATAAGGATTCTGTGAAAAATCTGGGACAAAAAGCTGATTATATTAGAAGATATTGCAGCGTAAAGTGTGTAAATGTCACCAAAGCGAGGCTAGTCAGTATTGATCAGCAAAATCTGGTACTTATATCTGTAAATTCATTCCATAATAACTTTAAAGACAAAAATGCCACAGCATTGAAACTTTACCTGTTCACTCACTTTTGGATGATCTTTCATGTAAAAGTGATATACTGATAAAATATTTGATTGACGAAGTTTAAATAGAAAAGTGAAGAATCACCATTTTTAGAATCGGTGACCATATGTATCATTGTCTTTCCTGTGCCACCTTATCCCCTCCAACCACAGGATCAAATGAGTAAGAAGAATGCCATGGGCTAAGGTTGTAAAATCATGCATTTTCAAAAAATAATGTTGAAGTACATTTTAACAAATAAGATTTCCAAACATAAACTCACCACTATAAATGCCCATGTGATGCTGCTCATATCGTATACAGCTTATTTAAAAAAAGGTGGGTGAAAGTTTTGTTGCATGTTGCATACCAAGCCAGAAAAGCAGTATGGGTGATGTGAATTCAAGCAGCTAAAGGTCATAACAATAATGGCATTTTCCCAGAATCTTTGTGCAGGTTTTTCCATCATATTTTCTGCTCTGCTGACATTATCCAGATATGAAAATAATACACATTTTGAGCTTGGTAAGCAGCATGTTTCGAAACGTTGCCTTCACTCACAATTAATCTTTTCTCCATTCTGTATGTATCATACCATTCGTTATACAGTCGTTAAAAAACTACACATCTCTTAAACACCCTCTCTCCCCCTCCCCTACAACCCTCCTTCATTCCTTAGCTTGGGTCCGAATACCTGTTTTTGCTTGAATATATTCTTGTACATTCACTTGCTTGAATATATTTTTGCATTTTCATACTGACACCAACCTTTTTTGAAATAGATTTATTACATACAGTAAACCCTCCAAGTCAATTCTGACCTTTAAGGATTACGGGCAAGAAAAAAAAAAAAAGATAAACATCATGTGTGATGAAAATTAAAACAAATTTAATAACCTTTGATTACAAACACCATTGAATTAACCTGCAAATTGAGTGATAGATCTTTATGTACAACCTGTCTATTATCCTTCAGTGAGCATGATCCTTTGCCTTTATGAACCTTAATCCACAGTATCCACAGGGATGTGCGCCATCTTGATCCTAGAACAAAACAAGGTCAGCGTTATGAGTGGGTGGATATGAATCCAGCTTAACGGTATTAAATTTTCTAACCAATCACAGTCCATTGTGCTTTTTATCACTGGTCCTGTGTTCAAACACTTTTTTCTAACTGAAAACTATTGACAATTGAATACAATATTTCTTAAATCTCAGAAAAGTCCAAATCTCGTGATATTTCATCTCTGATTTATTTAAAGAAATGATTTTCAAAACTAGGAATGAAGGGTTGCAGGTTGCATAGTAAAGGGCTGTCCCACATTAGCATGGCTTGAAGGTCATGTCAGATATCAAGCCAGCAAACAACGAGGATGACACTGATTTGCAACAATGAAATCTACAGTACATATACCAGTAGGCCCTACATATTGATGGGATACAATACTTAGCACAATGAAAGCAGAACTACAAGCCTCAAATCTAACTTTGCCTAAATTTCATTTAGCCACATTATAATCCAAATGGTGGTCATATACATGTACTACCTACCAGGTTGATGTAAACCTTGGGGTGACCCAGAGGTCCTCCTCCTGTTAAGATGGAATGAACATATTACATTAGTCACACTTTCATGTAGGTTAAGGGAGGGTCTAGATAGAAAATCTAATCTAAAATATAATATCATTATCATTAATATTTATTATTAACTTATATAGCACCAATATCAATATATATTTTTATCGGCATTACAAAACTGATAGTAATATAAGCAGCATTTGCTCTGTATGCAATGTTCATTATTGCATGGCATGTTGCATGACTTTGTTGCCTTTATTACTGGACCTTTTTAAAAGAAACTATACCAACCTCCATCGCAATAAACAGATCTTCCTTTGATTTCAATAGGGGGTTCTTCAGCAACAAGATCGATGCTAAAATTCAAATTAACCTATTGAAGACATGAGCAGAGTTGGTCAAAAAAAGGAGTTCACAATAACCATGTTGTATGGCAAAATACAGGGCTTGAAATAACGGCCAGTCAGCGGTCAAGGTCTCGCCAAATTTGGTACTTGACCAGTCAAACATGGTTTTGAATGGACATGTTGACAGATAACATTTCTGCTGATCAGTAGTACATTTAGTAGTACAGCATGCTTCTATGTTTTTCATGAAAATCAGCAGTAAAGTTTAGGTCCCCAACAATCATGATTAATATTGATTTTAGTGAAATGTTATAAGCTTAAATTATATTGAGGCTATCAAAAACAAACATTTGTGAACCTTTCCACAGTGAAAATTATTAATTTAATGAAAATTTCACTTATTTAATATTTATCAATCACTTCAATTGCCCAAAAATTGGCAATGAGCGTTCAAAAATATATTTGGCCGGTCATCTTGACTGGCATATGACCGGCTGTTATTTCGAGCCCTGAAACAATAGAAATTTTCTCCTGGGGAAATGCAAATCAACATTGCATTGTTCTTTTGTTTAATCATGTCTGCCGTGAAATCACTTTCTACATTTTGGTGCATATTTTTTTACCAGTTTGCTGCAGGGTGGGAGGGGGACAAATGCAGGGTGCAGACAATTTATAAAATAACCAAAGCAACTACAGAATATCCCACAAATCATATGCAGTTGTGGAAACTCTTTATAGAACAAAGGCCCTTTTACATGTTAAAACTTTTAGCTGAAACTTGTGTGGCGTTGTGAGATTGTTCACAATTTGTTCTGAAATTTGTCTTGCAATGCTGCTGCACACATGTTTCAGCTAAAAGTTTTAATGTGTAACCTTGGGTTCTGGAGTTTTCTATCAATAAATTGCTATTTAATATGTGCATATCATTTGCGGGGTATTCGTTATGTAGTCGTAACTCAAGGAGTAACAAAGAGTTGTTAATTTATTAATAAAATATGTGCTAAAAAATGTACAAAATTCAATGCATCCAAGCTAAGTTTGCAGCAGACAAACCTCTTTGTTTCTGTCAGTGAATCTTTTATTCCTGTAATCTTTACTATCCCAAACCTAAAGAGAGGAAAAAGACACATCAAGATGCTAACTCAGATATTATTTGGTAAAAACATATATCAAATAAAAGCTTTTTTTCGGGGTTTTTAAATTGAGTTTCAATACAAAATTCATTATTCACCTGTCCAGTATGTGTCACAGTATCTTGGGTTGCATAATTCTTAAAATTCTGGTGCAAAACAACAACAGAACGGAGGCTTGTTCTTGTTGCAAGACGACGAAGTCCAACCAAGGCAGCCGCCATCTTGGATCACTATTTCCCACAATGCATCGAGAATTTTTACCCAGGGTGCACTTTAACACAGGTAACCCATCATATTTCACAGCAAGCAAAGACTTTTAAAATAGAAACATTGGGGGAAAAATTGATATCAAAAGATATCTTATCGTCTCTAAATATATGATAAGTTATTATTTTTTAATTAATATTTTAGAAGAAATTCTGAATCGGAAAATAACGTGGGCTGCCTGTGTCTGCGTTCTTGTTACTTGTGTACAGCGGTTTATCGATAAGAAAAACAAAAATGGCGGACAAGAAGTCAAGAAGAGACAGGAGAAGTAAGCAGAGAAAAACTAGTGAAAGCGATGATATTGAACGGATAAAACACAAAGAGATCTTGTAAGTATCATTGGTACATATTGCTCTCATATGGTGAGATCTTATGGCAATACAAAACGTTGGCCTTTAAAGATCTGGAGGCAAAACACAAACCCGTGTTCCGTTTCAAAACCCCAAACAAATAATTGTTTTCCATTTTAAAGACAAAGTAGACTAACTGATGCCATTGTGATGGTGTTTTCTTTGCCTCTAGTTATGAGCAGGCACCACCAGGAACAATCAAGGTAAGCAATGATTATTGATGGTCTTCAACCATTACTCAGAGAGCCAAGAGTCAAAGACATGGTGGCCGGCGTGCATGATACTAAATTAGTATCTATTGTTAGGTCCACCAGCATGACGTAATGTGAAAACGAAGAAGTATGCACTATCAATAGATAAGAGTAAGATAGCACATCTCTATCCCCATGAAAATTATTTGAAAATCTATTTTAGCTCTTCACGCAGCTATTTTTAGCTCCATGTGCAGCATGACTGAATCCGGAATTGTATGATGAAAATACACGTATTTCAGGCTGCACTTGGAGCTGAAAATAGCTGCTCACAGAGCTTAAAAATAGATTTTCAAATAAATATCATAGGTCATGGATATGTGCTCTCTTGCTTATATTAGTGGTCTGCACACTAATCATGGGAAAACCCAGCTCCAAACCATCTCTACACAACTGGTATCAAATCTCCTGCCTTCCCCCATTTTCTAGGCATTTTCTCAAGTCTAATCCTGGTTTTATCTTTTCTAGGAAGAAGTTGAAAGACCAGAGGATTGCATCCCTGATCTTCCAGAAAACCAAGAAGCAAGAAAGTTCCTTGCTGAAGCTCCTTCAAAAGGATTATGGATGCCTTTGGGGAAGCAAGTCAAAGTCATGAAGTGTAATGAAAAGAAAAAAATATTTTTTTTCCACATAAAGGAGGAGTTATTGCATTTAGACCAGGAGATCTAGACTTTTTTCAAAAAAAAATTCTAGACTTGTTAGCAGCTTTTTTTATTAAAAAAAAAAACCTGGTACAAAATAAACAAATCCCAGTTCTTATTTTATCCCTTCAGGATCATTTCCACATTTTCCCTTTGAAAAACTTCCTAAAATAAGGCATTTTGTATTTTTAGGGTTTTGTGTTTCAACACTAAAACTGTATTAAATTACTGTTTCAGGTTGGAGATGCAAGAAGTATGGGCACAGGACGGGAGATAGAGAATGCCCACTGTTCATAAGTGGAAATATGTCGTCAGAAAAATTTAGAATAGTAAGTTATAATATTGATAATATTTTCATATGTATTACCACTGTTTTCAATACACTGCCGTGCCGTTAGTCAGAGTATATAAAGTTACCAAACAATTTGTTTGATTGACAGCAGTGTATTGCCTGATTTAAATAAGAAAGAAAGAAATAAACCTTGTTTATAGAGGATAGCACGTAACAGTAATTCATCTCACAAACCTGTGGTCCTCTTTTAAGGTCTCTTAAGTTGAAAGGGATGGGACCACCATTAACATAATCATCCGAGCCACGTGAAGGGCTAACCATTTGCAGATATTATAATTTCCCTGTTGCAACAGTTGTCTCAATTACTGCAATTTTCATAAACATGTGAACTCTGCAGTTGTGAGTTGCCCATTGGAATTTGGTTTTTCGCTGCCGTCAGTCAAAAATATAAAAGGTACCGACTGATTATTTTTAATCGATGGAAACGAAAAACCAAATTTCAGCGTTGCAGCTCACAGATACCGAGTTCGCATGTTTATGAAAATAGCAGTAATGCATAGCAATGAAAAGAGTGGCAAAACTTGGATGTTTTTTTTTTAAACCAAATGTTTTTGACTTTATGGTGTTTCATCAGGGTTTTGCATTTATTTGTTAAAATTTTTATTAAATTTGTTCAGATGGTATATGGGTACAAATAAACTAATAGAATTTCAATTTTATTTATTCCCAGGCTCATGAAGACCCAATGTATGAAATAATTCAATCAAATAAGAAAGCAGAAAAGGAAAGCAGGTATTGTGCAAATGCCTTTTTTAACTGATATGATCAACAGCCAGGCATAACACATTATCTTATTACATACCATGGTGATTATTGTTTGCTGGAGAAACCTTTAAAATGTTGTCTATGAAACTACTAATGATCGTAAGCTGCATGGCAGCCACTACCGAGGTGTTTTAATTCAAAGGTGAAGTGTAGGGCTTGAAATAACGGCTGTTCAGTCACCAGTTATGATACAGCCAAATTACTTTTAGCTTGGCCAAACCCTGTTTCTGGCTCAACGTTACTGGTCAAAATGACTGGCAAGGCAAAAATTTGACTAGACAAGTTCCAACCTCTGGCCAGATATTGTCAGTTGACTGGCTTTTATTTCATGCTCTAAAGTGTGGCAAGCACTAAAACTATACCAGCCTGTTCTCAATGTAAGTCCTGTGGGTACCTGACCTCTGGTTCAATTCCTAACGATGGCAGAAGTAAATGGAATTTGTTTGATGTGTTGTTCTCTACTTTGCCACAAGCATTTTCTCCCAGTAGGGGGGGGGGGGGGGGGGTGCTAGGGGTGGTTCACTGATGGAGATGACTTGCTGGGATCCAAAGACCCTGACCTTATCTAAGACACGAATATCTTGAAAAAACATACCTGGGTTGTATTTTTTCATCTTGCAGAATAGCACAGCTCAAGTCTCTACTGGAAGAATCTACCACTGAAAGTGACTCAGAATCGGAGGATTCTGATGAAAAGAAAAAGAAAAGAAAACATAAAAAACACAAATCAAAAGAGGAAAGAAAACACAAAAAACGAAGGCATAAACAGCACAAAAGATCAAGTCCTAGTGATAGTGACAGTGATAGTGAGAGTGAAAAACAAAAAGATCACAGAAAACATAAACACAGAAAAAACAAGAACAAAGTTAATGATAAATGATAATGTAGAATAAATGTACATCCTGAACACTTACAAGATGGTTGAATTATTCTATCTATATACCAACCTCAAAGAGGGTGATCGCAATTCCAAAATGGTGGGAAGTATATATATATAGTATTTTACCAGAAAATATCCATACCTCCCCATAGGCCTTCTCTGAGTTCCATAAACATGATATGCATTGTGGTCTAGCTTGATTACAAACAACACCATATAAGGCATGATGACCAAAAGATGTTTATACCCAAGCTAGACCACAATGCATTTACGATTTTCAAAGGTTGGGAAGCTAGGGTCTGAGGAGGGTATATTGTGTAGTTCCAGAAATTATCCATACCTTCCCCACAGAGGGGGTTGGAATTTCCAAGGGATGGGGAAGATCTGATGCGGTTCCATGGTATAATTAGAAAAGTAAAGAAAAAGGTAAAAAAATTCTTGATAATTTGAAAAACTCACGGGTAGCAATTAGGTTTTGGGTTCCCTGTGGTTTTTAACTAACCCTGCTTTTTCGCGGCCAGTTCGAATCCTTTTCTGGTCCTGTTCAAAATCACTCCAAAAATAACAAAACTGAAAAAGAAAGAAAATCACAGTATTCTTCATTCACTTTTTTTTTGTTTAATTGTTTCACGATGACTATTAAAAATATTTTGCGGTCGATCGCGTTTTGACTTTTATTGGTGTCACGTGACACGTTGCTAAGGGAAACTTGAGAAGCTGTCGGTGAATTCGAAGCGAAAACATCACATTTCTGTCGGAATTGTAGTTAGTTTTGACGGTTTTTTGTCCAAAGTACAAGCTTTATGAAGTAAAAATGCCAGTTAAGAAGAAAGGAGGGAAAAAGTGAGTTCAAAGAGCTTAGTAATTAAAGCTGATTGGGGAAAATAGTGGTTAAAGTTACTCGATGGAGTCGGCATGTCAACATCAATCATATGTTTTGATTCTTTGACAAATTCTTTCTCTATAATTTTTTGAAATTTTTTAGATCTGGAGGAAAGAAGAAGAGTGCTAAACCGAAGAGGAGTAAAGAAGATATAGCTAAGGTTTGTGGTCTAATCGTAATCGTAAGTCAGCAACCACAGATGTAAACATCAGAAAATGATCAACTCGTATTAAAATGTCTGCATGTAATTTTTCAGGACAAGCTTGAAAAGGCTGCAGCCGCTTTTGAAGCCACCGAGGACCTCCATGCTGCCTTTGTAGCTCGTATGAACAAATGGATGTTGGATAATTACTCCAGAGCCATTGATTTATTTCGTCGATTTGATGTTGATGGCGATGGTGAATTATCTTACGAAGAATTTTACGCTGGGATGAGAGACTTAAACGCTCCTGCGAACAACTTAGAGCTTTATGTTTTGGCCAAGAAATTAGACAGAGATCAAAATGAAAGACTGGATTACTTGGAATTTTCTAAAGGCTTACGGTATTATAAAAAAGAGGAATGTGTTCCTGATGATGGATTGCCTCCGTTGACATTTGAACGTGAAAAGCTTGAAGACTGTCCTTGTTGTAAGATAGGGTTATGGAAGCCTCCAATAGAGAAGTTCCCTAGGTAAAGAGAAGAGTTTGCAAGTTATTTCTATAATACTGAGTAAATTAGTAACATGTTTTTAAGGAAGAAGTAAGGAAGTTTTTGGATTCCTTATATGCATTCTTCCCATTTTCGCTCCCAAATTTCCAACCATCGTCTCTGCCAAATTCACAACATAATATGGTTAGAGGACAAGATAAGGTATAGCAGTATGTAATACACTTGGCTCTCACGTTTGGGGTCTCTGGTTCAATTTTACCAATACAACAGTTTTGCATTCGATGCAAACCTCTGTTTTTGAAGACCACAGACGCATTTGCACAGGCTTAGTCTGAATTATAAATTAGCTATTCAAAGACGTAATTAGAAGTCTGTGGGTTTGGTATTATTCATCTTGTGCATTCTTTACATTATAGTTGGCTGTTGCTAATGATTTGCTAAAGTCAACTGTAATGTAAAGAATGTGCAAGTTGAACAATACCAATGTTCTGAAATCCTACAGACTTTTAATTTCGTTGAATAGCTAACTTAAAAATGAGGCTAAGCCTCAAATGTGGTCTTCAAAAACTCTGGTTTGCATCAAATGGGAAACTGGTGTATTCCTTTGCAAAACCTAATTATAACACACTAAATTCCAATTCAATATGTGAGTTAGCCAGGCCCTGACTTTGATTAGTTCTGAGGTTCTAGATAGGGTTTAATAAAACTGATTTTACTTTTTTTTTATTGACTTATACTCAATAGGCACCTGCTTATTAAATTCTGACAAGTGTCCTGTCTTTTTTTAAAGGTTTATCAGCCTAGAGTTAAAACTCACAACCTTTGCCAACTTACCTCAACTCAAGAGCTACCCAGGACACTTCCAGCTTTATGTCCATGCACATATCACAGTATATTCTGTTATCCAGCTGATCTGTGAGAGGTTTGGTGGGACACCAAGGAGTGTATCTGTTTGCTGCATTACCAAAACTGGAGAGAAAGTGAAGCTGAATCCTGAAGACAAGCTCCAAGATTGTGGATTTTCTGGTGGTCCAAGACATGAGCCACAGCTGGTGGAGTTGTTATATGACTATGAAACAGAGTTTAGAGACTGTCCTCTACTTATGTGTGACCATTATTTCTCATAGATAATTTTATATTTTTGTTCCAGGCCAGGGTGGGATGGGTGGTATGCACTGCTACAACACAGTCTCTCACCATGGGCTGTACTAAACAGCGAAACAAAGAAACGAAACCAGAAACGAAACCAGAAACGAAACCAGAAACGAAACGAGATTTTTTCAAAAAGTCAAATATTATACTATAGAAATAAAAAATACTACATAAAAATATAGAACAATCTCACCTTAATATAACCGGCTTGAAGTCAGGCGAAGTGTCAGAACATTTTTTTGACTTTGTAGTGTCCAATAGTTGTTAAAATTGATAAGTTGAACGAAATACTGTCAATAAAACATGTATCAGTCCTTCTACTTCTTGAGTTCCCAATTTCTATTTTGAAAATGGAGTGTTTTCCACCATGAAAATACGCCAGCTTGGATGGTCGCCATGTTTGTTTAGCCCAAAACACAGGAAGCCCAACCACTGACCACTAGGAACACAGGAATGCATAACTTGGATTCAGTGTTGACATCACAACCTTAGGTTCCTGTCCAACTTAAAGGTCCCTTTGGAACTTTTTATTACATAAATAGATTTGATTAGAACTAAGAAAAAGTTTGATTTAGTAAGCACCGAAAATTTTGGACCTCTAGCTCAAAATTGAAGGAGCAGTTGATTTGTATCCTATTTTCCAGCTTAGATAAGTTGATAAATAAATATTCCAAAGGGACGTTTAAGTTGGACAGGAAGGTTGTGATGTCAACACTGACTTCAAGCCGGTTATATTAAGGTGAGATTTTTCTATATTTTTACGTAGTATTTTTTATTTCTATAGTATAATATTTGACTTTTTGAAAAAATCTCGTTTCGTTTCTGGTTTCGTTTCTGGTTTCGTTTCTTTGTTTCGCTGTTTAGTACAGCCCCTCACCATTGTGTAGTCCACACCTGGGTTTGCAGGTTCCTCACATGTTGAGTTTGTATGATGTGTTGTTCACTCCCCTGCCATGAGGGTTTTTTCTCCTGATACTCCAGTTTTCTTTCCTCTGTAAAAATCAACATGTGAGTTGAGTGGTGTGTCTGTTGTGAATAATGAATGTAATCGGTAGTGCATGTGGAGTACCCTGTTTGAGGTTTCCTAATAGCTGTTATATTTACTGTTGATTCTGCAATGAGATATTCTTTTGTTTTAAGAATTATACAAGTAATATATACAATATGAGTGGCGGTGTTGTATCAGATATACGACCACAGCCGAATATAGCCGAAGGTGAGTGATTGTGTATCTCATACAACATGGACACGAATATTGTATATTACTTATGAAATGTCTAGGTGTATACATTCATGTTTTACTAAAATTTTAAAGATAAAATTGAATTTGGCTGAAAAAATTGGAGTTAAAGTTTATGCAAATCAGGACGATTTTGTATCAGATATACAACCTCCTCCTCATGAGTTTTCTAAGTGAAGCTATTGGGTCGATACAATAATACTTGTTGTCTCATTTGCATCTCATTTGCATGCATCCATAACAACTGCTATTTCTCTCGTTAGAGGAGAGAAATAATTTCTGCCAAGCAGGGTATGTGTGGAGTGATCAACCTCATGCAAGAACCCCTGTCCAAGGAATGATGCTTGTAAAATACAAATCTTTTTCTTTTATAGACCTTCCTTCTTCTTGTTATTAGATTGTAATAAAATTGAATATTTATACAATGGAATGGAAAGGCAATGGAAAATATCACAAAGTAAATTCACCACTAGTTCAAAAAAAGAAGCAACGAGACAAGACAGGGACTGCGGAGCAGGGGGGGGGGGGGGGGCTGGGGGCCATAGCTTTAGCGCCATTTTGAATTACTTATTTGTTATCTAAAATACCAAGTTCTTCGGCTCTTCTCGATAACTGAAATTAACTGTGTAAAATATGAAATAATCAAATGCCAATTTAAAAAGCCGGTTAATTTTCCAACGAATTCAGCAGTCCATTAGACTTCTCTAAACCCACGATTTATTTCGGCGACACGAGAACGAGCTCAAAGGAGATCTAGACGTCACGATGCAAATATATCCATGATCAGAATCTGCATAAAAAGTTTTTGAATTCTTAAATAATTTTCTTTCTGGTTGCCCCAAAAACGCAAAGTATTATGGGATGTGAAAGTGGTGAACGGTAAAAAAGCTGCATCATCTGCTTATATCTCATCCATCTTCAACCCCCTCCCCCCTCCCTCCCCACATGTACACGCAACGCCACCCCATGCACCCCTCCCCTCCGATAGACAATGAACGATCATTCGTGTGGGATATCACAAATAAGCCGTCGGCAGTTGACCCCCTACCCCCTGTTTTCTTTTGAGAACAAAAACAGACGTCAATCAAATTCTACTCGTGATAATTCTTGTTAATTCAAGAAGTTCTATCTATAGTTTCAGAGGATGTTTTGTTGACTTAACTCATACTAACATCTACAGTATAGACAAGACAAGCAAGCGGTGAACAGACATGTCTAAACTACCTTTAATCCTGGCCTTCTTGTTGGTCAATTTGACGACTTTCCTTCCCTCAGCCAACGCAGCAAGATATCGTAAGTCGAATTTAAGAATATAATTTTTTTGCGCTTAAAAAGTTGAAGAGTATTATTACTGACAATAAGCCTAGTAGTACAGGACAAGGGAATAAATAGTTGTGTACGTATTTGTAGGGCATGTATACTAGTTAGGTTCTCGAGTGACGGATCCTATTTCTGGACAACAGCATCACATGTGAGTAGAGTTTGTTAAGAGAAGATGTCAGCAAGAATCGAACAAAATCAAAATTTGCCGGTAACAGCCAAAAGTTCGATTTCGCTCATATTTTGGTATTAGGTAGACCTATATGCGAGATATACCATGGTATGTTTCATTTGTCGAAATATGGCTTCATTTCCGAGGAAAACGAGGAAAAAGAATTTGTCAATAATTGACCCTTTGAGAGAACCAAAATATACTCCAACTTCGGGGGGCTCGCGTAACTTTGCAAAATTATCTACATATCTAATTCTTTAAAAAGTGTTTTATATAATTGTCTTCGAATAAATTCATAACGGTGAAGGAAAAAAAATAAAATTACCAGGGTACGCCTTGTGAAAAGTAAAGAATTTTCAAAAAATGTTTTCACCATGTACTAAATAAAATAAAAAGCCAGTATTAAGAAAATGAAAAGTCGAAATGATATTCTAACCGTGACTAAAAGTATTTTTTGGGGTTTTTATTCTGCGACGAGTAATCAAGATCTAAAGCTGGAGAAAGTTCAAAGAACGGCGGCCGGTACACTCAATCAAATGAATTCAAAAATTACCTAGAATAGATCCCCAGATCCCCAGATCCCCAGATCCCCAGATCCCCAGATCCCCAGATCCCCAGATCCCCAGATCCCCAGATCCCCAGATCCCCAGATCCCAAGTTCAAAGATCCCAAGTTGCAGTTCCCAAGTTCCCAAGATCCCAAGTTCCCCAGATCCCAAGTTCAAAGATCCCAAGTTGCAGTTCCCAAGTTCCCAAGATCCCAAGTTCCCAAGATCCAAAGTTGCAGTTCCGAAGTTTTTATTTTTGCAAATGCACTCGAGCCCCCTTGAGGTTGGAGTATATTTTGGCTCTCTCAAAGAGTCAATTATTGACAAATTCGTTTTTCTCGTTTTCCTCGGAAATGAAGCCATATTTCGACAAATGAAACATACCATGATATATCTCGCATATAGGCCTACCTTATACCAAAATATGAGCGAAATGTCTTTGGTAACTCTCACTCGTTTACCACTATTTTCTTGGCTGACCCCCCTCTAAGCTAAAGATTTTACTCTTATCATAATATTTTTCGAAATACCAGTGAACTCGAAAATAGATCGGGTTTAATAATATGAGTATGATCGGAATTCTCATTCCAGTGTCCTGTCCAAGAGGGTGGCTAACATACGAAGGCTCGAGTTCCTGCTACCGACTTGGAGGAACATCAAAGAGTTGGATGGAGGCACGGAAAGCATGTTTTGCGATGGGTGGTGATCTCGTGAAAATCAACTCTGCACAAGAAAACAAGTATGTTGCGCTCCTTGCACGTACGATCCCGAGAAAATCAAACCTGCATTGGATAGGACTAGTTGGAGGTATAGTCTAGTAAAACGATAAATGTAGAAAGTATGCAATCTTATTTGATAGAAGCCTTAGTTTTCTAAGATCATTTGAGGGAAGGCGTTTTGCATGACCTGCCGCTGAATATTTTTTAAATGTTTTTTTTCCCCCTTTTGGCTAAACAGTGATAAAATGATAAAATATGCTATGCATTTGACAACACCGAGGTATAGAATCTGATTTTCATTTTATCCAAATATATCTAAGTACAAATAAAATAAGTCAGATCAGGATTATTGATGATTTCACTATAAATCATTTGGATACCCCCCCCCCCCCCCTCTTCTCCCTTATGTCATCATAAAATCCTCAATCTCATATCTTGATGTGGTACTCTATTTTCTCTTACATTTTCAGACAGGAACAATAAGTTCACGTGGATAGATGGCACTAGTCTATCTGGGCAGTACACTAACTGGAAATCTGGTGAACCCAATAACGCCCTAGGGCTTAAGGAAGATTGCGGTGAAATGTATTTGGATACTATGACATGGAATGACGTCAAGTGCATGGTCAAAATTCCGGCACCATACATTTGTGAAAAGGAAAAGCCGAAGTGTTGTAACTATTACACGTAGTTTTGATTCAACTTGAGCCGTGCAACAAAAAGTTCAAGTTGCACGCGAGCATGTAACAAGCCATTTTTGTCGTTGCAACTTTTGGAAATTTGTTGAGAAAGCAGAAACCAAATCAACTTTTCGTTCAACTTTCATGTTTGCACGGGGGGGGGGGGGGGGGGGGGGGGGGGTTAGACGCTAAAAAACGCTCGTGCAACTTGAACTTTTTTGTGCGCTGCTCAAAATTAAAAAAGACTGCGTGTAACAGGGGCTTTTGAGGTTTACATGTAAGGTTTTGAAAATCATTAAAGAGGTTTTTAAAAGAGGATAAAAATTAATGATAAGGGATGTTATAAATGGATTAAGTAAACATATGCATCAATACTTGCACGTCTATTATATTTACCAGCGTCAAATGCATTTATACTTAGTGTATTTTAGCTTGAGACTATTAGCACATGATTGTTTGAATAGGTAATGCCAAGGTCTTGATCTTGTTCAAACATGTTTGCAAAAAAACATCTCCACAAATTTGTTAGTCTAATATAATAAACATAATTGATACCACTAGAAAACAACAGGGCTACCTACACACGTTGAATATAGCACCAATGGCAAGTTCCAGTGACGAGACGACCCTGTTAGGGGGTCTGTATAATATGATGAGGACTATTATTCGTTATCCTAAAATATTACTTTTCTATTATTCCTAAAATCATCATTTATTCAATGCTCGTAAATCATCGTGTCATTCATCAATGTTCGTGTCATTCTCTTTCCATAACCGAAGCCGCCCTCTATAGTTTTTACTTTGTTGCGCGCTACTTTGTTGGTCAGTAAGGAGTCCAATTCATTTTCAAAGCTAAGATTATTAGGACCACCTTCCGATTTGCACTACGTTTAATGGAAAATCTCATGAAGTAAATGGTAAAAACAACCGCATCGGTTCCCATAATATCGCATCCATCTTCGACCCTTTCTCCTCTCCCTCTCCCTCTCCCTCCCACCCCACCCCTCCCCTTTTGAGAACAAAAACAGACGTCAATCAAATTCTACTCGTGATAATTCTTGTTAAATCAAGAAAATTATCTATAGTTTCAGAGGATGTTTTGTTGACTTAACTCTTACTAACGTCTACAGTATAGACAAGACAAGCAAGCGGTGAACAGACATGTCTAAACTACCTTTAATCCTGGCCTTCTTGTTGGTCAATTTTACGACTTTCCTTCCCTCAACCACCGCAGGAAGATATCGTAAGTTGAAGAATATGAGCATTATTCCTATTGGCCTAGATAGCTTAATATGTAGGTCTAGAATCACTCCTAGTAATAGACTAATGGTCAAGGGAATCAAGTTGTGTAATGACGTGGCAGTGTACTAGCTTTTCGAATGCGGGTATTGATACTTGGGTTCCATATTCCTAGACTCAGCATCTCATGTATGGTTAGCTGAGTATCTAGAGTTTTTTTGGGGGGTCTCTATCTTGATTTTTCAGGGTTCTTTGGTTTTCTTTCCTCCGAAAATTAAACTGTTAAACCTGACACTCTAAATTCCCGAACTCGATCTGTGAGAGCCGTTTCCTGACTCAGCTTTTCTCACGGAAATTTGCGCTAAGGAGGAGAGAGAGAGAGAGAGAGGGGGGGGGGGGGTTCGTTCGAACCATCGAACCACCCCTAGCGACGGGCTTGAAACTGATTCCTCCGATTCAGGAATTTTTCCTCCGGGATTAATCATATATGTGAGCCGCATGATGGCTGGCATGGGTAGTGGCGTAGTAGTTTACGCTCGTCTCTCACCGCTGTGGTCCGGGTTCGAGCCCCGGCTCAGGCTGGATCATATGTGAGTTGAGTTTTTTTTAGGTGTTGTACACTTCCTTTGCGAGGGTTTTTCTCCAGGTTCTCTGGTTTTCCTCCCTCCGTAAATCTACATGTGAGTTGAGTGTTGTGTGTTGTAAATATAGCATGTAGTGGTAGTGCGAGCTGTGGAGCGAGCCCCGACGGGGAGTGATGGTTGGAAAAAATATGTTTTAATAAATATGATCGAAATTCTCATCCAGTGTCCTGTCCAGGAGGTTGGCTAACATACGAAGGCTCGAGTTCCTGCTACCGATTTGGAACAACATCAAAGAGTTGGAATGACGCACGGAAAGCATGTTTTGCGATGGGTGGTGATCTCGTGAAGATCAACTCTGCGCAAGAAAACAAGTATCTCGTGATCCTTGCACGTACGTTCCCGAGCCACGGGATTCTGTTTTGGATAGGACTTGTTGGAGGTATAGTTTAGCATCGATATAAATTAGTCTCTACGTCACAAAGAAATGTTTAACCTGACACTAATTTTCACCTATAATTAACGACCAGTTGTCAAAGTCCCAATGGGCGTATCCAGGAATTTGCAAGGGGGTTGTCCGAGATGAAAAAGGTGACGATGTAGTGCATGACGTCATCTATAATCCTGATCTGACTTACCAGCTGAGCGAACAACTAATCGCGGAAAGCATTGTTGATCAAAACCTGCGGCCCTTCACACTTTGTTTTCAAAATCATTTCTCGAGTGGTTTTTAGATAAACCAAAAATGAAATATCACTCTGATTAAGATTTTTGGACATTTATCAGACTTAAAATGTATTAAATTTATTTTTAAAATTAATTTAGGTAGAAAAAAGGCTTGAACACAGAGCAGCTGGCCATAAAAAAATCACAACGGACTGTGATTGGTTAGACAATTGAATGCCCCTCAGCTGATATTTTGTAGTTACATTTGTTTAGGGGGGTGTCTTGTGCACCGCAGGATACCCCCTGGATCCGTCCCTGATCCCTATTTAGCGACGTACCAACCTCTATCAAACCCCGGGGGGTACTTCGGGTCGTTTCATACGGGGATGCTCCGCCCGGACTCTCGACCCCTTACCCTTTTCTATACCAAATTTCATCAAAAAGGTACCCCTTTTTTTATACCTTTTTGCCTGAAAAGGTACCCCTTTCATATGCTTTTGAAGAAAATCTACCCCTTTTATACCAAAACTCACAAATTTCCAACCCTTTTCTATATGTTCGGCTTGAAAAAAGTACCCCTTTCGTGCGGAGGATCCCCGTATAGTCAATTATAGGGAGTACCCCCCCCCCCCCCTCCCCCGGGATCAAACCTCTATATACAAGTCAGCAGCCAGTTCACATTATTTCTCTAGCTGCCGCTTTTAGAAAATAATCGAGAGCAGGTGATTTGAGATGACTGGTGAGTCGCGGGTTTTTTTTTCTGGAAGACACAAAGGTTTCAGTTAGGCTGTTTCTTGGTCTTTGCTCTTTCTCTATCTAATTGGTTTTTTTTTCTTCTAACGGATGTAACACGCACAAAAAACGCTGAATATAATATAAATTTTTTAACAAACCTGAAAGGACGAAATATGACAAATCAAGATATTTTTTTTTGGTCATATTTAGATATCAAACATATATGACATATAACTTTTGATATCTCTGCAACAAAAAGAGATATCGAAAGACGCCATTCTAACCTTCTTAAACTGCACGTCCATATTAGTACCTGAAGGAATTGTTTTTGTTTCATATAAATTTTGATAAAGTTTATCCATCTAGTAAAGAGTGTAGCGTGCCTCCCCCCGACCACCGTTTTTTGCCACCCACCCCTAAATGTGTTTAGTGGAACATTTGTGCCAAGTTTGGTGCTTGTACTCAAAAGTGCACGATCTTTTCGTTAAAAGAGCCGACTATTTGTACGGATTCCGAAGTACACCTTGTGTAACGTTCGTAAGCAAACGATGTAAAACGATTGGTTATCGATGTAAGACGATTTATTATCGAGCTGCTAACAATATAGTGGGTTAGCGAGTGACACATTTGCATATTCAGTTTCTACGCTTCGCGTATTCACGAGTTAAAAACGAGCTCGAGCCCCATTTTTCTTTTTATATTCGGAAACAGCATTAAATTTCACATTAATGTAGTTTTAAACTACAATTTTTAATAACGGTACTTTCTTTTCTCGATCTTACATTTTCCAGACAGGAGCAACAGGTTCACGTGGATAGATGGCACTAGTCTATCTGGGCAGTACTCTAACTGGAATTCTGGTGAACCCAATAGCAGCCCATCGTCTAGGCCGGAAGACTGCGTTGAAATGCATGTGGGCAGTATGAAATGGAATAACGTCCTGTGCGTAAGGCAAGATAACGTTTTGCTGGCATACATTTGTGAAAAAGAAAAGCCAAAGTGTTGTAGCTAAATAAGGTCTGTTACACTTAAAGAGGTTAAAAAAAAAAAAAGATTTAAGATAAGGGATGTAGACAGAAGTAATATCAGTTAAAATTAAAGATTTTAAAAAGTTTTCCAATGTTAAGGTATTCCTGAGAAAAAGATTAACAGATTAAAGGTGAATTAAGACCATTTGATGTTGTCTTTTTGGGCTTCTTTAAATTAGTCGGCATTACCCGTTTTCACATTCCCCATAATGCTTTGCTTTTTGGAGGCGAATGAAGAACTGTCATAAAATTAAACATTCTTCGAATTCAATGTACGCCATACCTGCTAAATAGGGTGAGGCGAAAAATAAACTACATCTGGTTACTAAAAATAACCCAACCGGGAATTCACATGGCACGTGCGATATTAGGAACCGGTCATTATTTAATGGGGGGGGGGGGGGGGGGGGGTGTTTGGGGGGAGGGGGGTTTGTGAGGAAGAATTTCGGGGAGGGTCGCGATTTTTTTGTACGTTTTGTATCTACCATTAAATTGGTCACCGACAGGAGATGATCACCATAACCTCACCACGTTAGGAGACTCACACTCTAATTGCAATATGTGATGGGTGTGATCATTGGCTTATTTGATCTGTTTGTTTTAAGGGACGGACCATCATGCGTTAATCTCTCCAAAAATATCGAGCAAGCTCTTAAACCTCCAAAAAATATCGCACAAACTATCACAGTCTGTGCGGAAAGAAAAAATCTAGCAAGCACATGCAGTTTAAGGATAATGGTTGGAACATTTTCCAATGCAATAAATATGTTGCGATAATTTCCCTCAAAACATTGGAAATCGCATTTTAAAGGTTCCGGCTCAATTTTCATTTTTGTTTTTTCGTGGGTGCTATGGGCCACCGTAAGCAAGGAAACAGAGAATCTCTATCAACAAGTGGCATGGAAATATGTCACCATACGATCACCATGCAGTCAACCCACCGACTCGTCAGCCCCAGACAACCCCGAGGGGCTAAAAAAAGACATTATACACCAGCACCTAGGTCCGGCAAGCGAGAGGGCAGACCAAAACACAGGCAAGTACACTATCCAAAACAGAACCGCGAAAACTGAAGGTGTCTTGGAAAACCCCGAAACTGCAATAAATTCTAAAGATCCATACGAATAGAAGTAGGACATGAAAAACAATGAAAATGTTTGCATTAATCCGAACAAACAAAGGACGGGAAACGTAATGAACTATTGTTGGCTTGCACCAGCAACACCTGAAATACTGCGTGCATGCTCAAACCCGTGAAACAACAATCAAATCAAATGGGTGGCACCGCATGTAAAAAGTGCGCACGACAAAATCTAAACACGAAAACGGATTTGCACATCAACTGTACATCGACTCGAAAATTAGACTGGTGAATATTGAATTCATTGCGAAACTTTCCAAACGCGCGCAAAACCCGAAACTACAAACAAAATATGATCTTCTCGGACCAACACGCTGTAACATGTTAAAATATTTTACCCTCGAGCGGCCTCTATCGAGGAACTTAATCTTCATTCAAACGAAATTCTCGAAACGAGCAAAAAAGAACGACTTTTTACCTCATGTCTTCATGGTGCAGCACTACAAGGTATTACCTATGCTCGACCATCATCGAGTTAAGATGTGCCATGCTCGTCTTGGGAGAAAGGAGCTCTGAAAAACTCCTGTACTTTGTAAATGAGGAACCGATCCACAGCGACCGTTGTGACTATTTATACTTGTTATTACGCACGGTGGCACGTTACAATCAAAACGGCTCAAGCGTACCCCCCAGAACCCATTAATGAATTTATTGTTCGAATATTGAGTTCATTATTCACTCTGACTCCACACTTGAAAATGAATTATCTACTTGAGTTTCTTCAACAATTTCATGCCAAGGTAGAAAAACTCACCAGAAAGGCATCCCTTAGGATTTTAGTTGTAAGATGAATGTGAAGTTTGGAGTCTTCCATTTTTTTAAAAGAAAACTCAGAGAGAATAATCAACTCAATATTCGAATAATGAAATCATTAATGGAGCCTAGTGGGTACGCTTGAGCCGTTTTGACTTTAAATATTCCTCCGTTTTCAAATGTCTGTTTCTCTCCTGTGCTTCGAGGGTTTCTCCGGGTTCTCCGGTTTTTCCTCCCTCCTCAAAAATGAACTTCAAAATTCCAATTGGATGAAGAGCCACTCGGTGGATTCCACTGTTAATTTGCATTTATTTTATTTATTTATTTATTTATTTACGTACTCATCGCCGTTTTTGAGAAAAACGCATTGATCATTGATCAATGTTTCCTGTGGTATCTTCTGTAGTGCAGGAATATGGTGCAGAATTGTTCAGTTTTTTGTTACAAGCATAAAAATTGTCAGGCTACGGTTTACCTGATCCCTCCGTAAATTAAAAAAGCCACATTTTAAGTTGAGATATCGCTGTGTGTTGAACGGACCTCAAGGAATTAAGAGTCCCTCACTAGCGGGAAAAATAAAGACAGCTGATATGATGTACAATATCTTACTTTTTTGTACGTATATAACATTCTTTCTTAATTCGCTTTTACATATATTCTGCAGGGCCGTAGCAAGCCTTGAAAAACTAGGGGCACAAAGCAACACGTGACCATGACAAATGAAAATTTAAATCCATACTTGCTTTACTTTTCTGGGGAAAACCGCCCCCCCCCCCCCCATTACAAAAATGTATGGTGTCCCGACACTATAAATAAATAAGTCAGATCAGGATTATTGATGACGTCACTATAAATTATTTGGACACCCCCCCCCCCCCCCCCCCCACCCTCTTCCCTTGTCCCTTGTAAATTTCTGGATCCGGTCCTGCTATATATGTTGTGTGAAATTGTAAAATCCTCTTTCTTATCTCTTTTCTCTGGCATTTTCAGACGGGAATAATAGGTTCAAGTACGTGGATAGATGGCACTAGTCTACCTGGGTAGTACTCTAACTGGCATTCTAGCTAGTGAACCAAATATAGCTCTAGGGGCTAAGGATTTGCATACTATGACATGGAATGACGCAACGTGCGTGGTCACTATTTCGATCACATACATTTGTGAAAAGGAGAAGCCAAAGTGTTGTAACTATTAAATATTGTTAAACTTGAGGTTTACATGTAAGGTTTTGAAAATCATTAAAGAGGTTTTTTGGAAAAATAAGAGGGTAAAATATATATACGAATATATTTAAAAAAACTATTATAAATGAATGAAATAAATATATGCATCAATCTTTGCACGTCTATTAATTACTAGCGTCAAATGCATTTATTTTAGTGTATTTTAGCTTGAGGCTATTAGCACATGATTGTGTAATTAATTAGGTAATGACAAGGTCTTTGGTGTTCACTTGGATGAATATTTATGGAAGATTTCGTTCAAACAAGTCACGACAAATTTGTTAGTCTAATATAATAAATATAATACCACTAGAAAACAATAGGGCTACCTACACACGTTGAATATAGGGCCAATGGCAAGTTCCAGTGACGAGACGACCCTGTTAGGGGGTCTGTATAATATGATGAGGACTATTATTCGTTATCCTAAAATCTTACTTTTCTATTATTCCTCAAATCATCATTTATTCAATGCTCGTATGAATTATCGTGTCATTCATCAATGCTCGTGTCATTCTCTTTCCATAACCGAAGTCGGCCTCTATAGTTTTCATTTCGTTGCGCGCTATTTTGTTGGTCATGATTATTAGGACCACCTTCCGATTTGCACTACGTTTAATGGAAAATCTCATAAAGTAAATGGTAATATCGCATCCATCTTCCACCCCCTCCCCCCGATAGAAATAGAAAATGAACGATCCTTGGTTTGAAGTGATATAATGATATCACAAATAAGCCATCGGCATCTTCCACCCCTTCCTTTCCCTCTCCCCTTCTCCCTCCCACCCAACACGACATGCCACGCCACCCCCTCCCCCCGATAGACATGAATAAGCCGTCGGCAGTTGACCCCTACCCCTTGTTTTCTTTTGAGAACAAAAACAGACGTCAATAAAATTCTAGTCGTGATAATTCTTGTTAATTCAAGAAGTTCTATCTATAGTTTCAGAGGATGTTTTGTTGACTTAACTCATACTAACGTCTACAGTATAGACAAGACAAGCAAGCAGTGAACAGTCATGTCCAAACTACCTTTAATCCTGGCCTTCTTGTTGGTCAATTTTACGACTTTCCTTCCCTCAACCAACGCAGGAAGATATCGTAAGTTGAAGCAAGAGACCATGATCTCTTGGTTGAAGAGTATGAGCATTATTGCTATTGGCTTAGAAGGCTTAATATGTAGGTCTAGAATCACTCCTAGTAATAGACTAATGGACAAGGGAATCAAGTTGTGTAATGACGTGGCAGTGTACTAGTTTTTCGAATGCGGGTATTGATACTCGGGTTCCATATTCCTAGACTCAGCATCTCATGTATGGTAGCTGAGTATCTAGAGTTTCTATCTTGATTTTTGAGGGTTCTTTGGTTTTCTTTCCTCCGAAAATTAAACTGTTCAAAACTGACACTCTAAATTCCAATTCGATCTGTGAGAGCCGTTTAATTCCTGACTTTCCTGACTCAGCCCATAAGAGTTTGATAAAAGTTTAAATTTTTTTTCCCAGCTACTATATTTTTATACTTTTCTTCTCCTAACACTTATTTTGGCGGCGCTATGTATATTTTATATACTTTTCAACCATGCATCCGACTCTCAGTAAGAGGCGAATCGGAGAAACTATATCCTCCGTGCAGCGGTATATACACAGGTGTGATATGATGTAATTCTTAATTTTCATTATTAAATCAATATCACAGCCTTTGTTGATGTAATGAATAAATGTGATGACCGAAATTCTCATTCCAGGGTCCTGCCCAAGAGGGTGGCTAACATACCGAGGCTCGAAGTCCTGCTACCGACTTGGAGGAACATCAAAGAGTTGGACTAAGGCACGGAAAGCATGTTTTGCGATGGGTGGTGATCTCGTGAAAATCAACTCTGCACAAGAAAACAAGTATGTTGCGCTCCTTGCACGTACGATCCCGAGAAACACCGGCCGCGTTTGGTTAGGACTAGTTGGAGGTATTTTCTGCTGTATTGTCTGCATTTTGAAAACTATTTTAGTCCAGCCTCCGTTTCCATAGAAACCGAAGTTTCGAAAAGAGACGCGAGGAGGAAAATAATGGCCGCGTGGAAACTGGGTACTAGATACTTTTTTCTTTCGCGGAAAATTTAAAATATTTTACACATGCTCTCTAAATAGTCTTTGAAAGCAAACACATGATAATATTGACTTCGATTGCCTGGATATAGTATTTATTGTCTACAGTCTCAAATTGCGGTCATGATCTTATTCGATGGGGAATTGTGTGCGACGTATAAAATCCTCTCGATCTTATATCTTGATGTGGTGCTTTCTTTTCTCTTCCATTTTCAGACAGGAGCAACAAGTTCACGTGGATAGATGGCACTAGTCTATCTGGGCAGTACTCTAACTGGCATTCTGGTGAACCCAATAACGCCCTAGGGCTTAAGGAAGATTGTGTGGAATTGAATTTGGACAATATGACATGGAATGATATTCTTTGTGTGAGGCAATTTTTGCTGGCATACATTTGTGAAAAAGAAAAGCCAAAGTGTTGTAA
Source organism: Anthopleura sola (assembly GCA_023349425.1). Lineage (NCBI taxonomy): Eukaryota > Metazoa > Cnidaria > Anthozoa > Actiniaria > Actiniidae > Anthopleura > Anthopleura sola. The sequence goes on from JALHLI010000001.1 coordinate 4,140,679, forward strand.
CTAAAGAAAGCCTGTTACACTTAAGAGGTTAAAACAGAATTTAAGATAAGGGATGTAGACAGAAGTAATATCAGTAGAAAGGTTTTAAAAAGTTTTTAAAATGTTAAGGAATTGCTGAGAAAAGGATTAACATATTGGATTAAACTGTGAAATAAGAACGTTTGATGTTGTCTTTTTTGGCTTCTTTAAATATCATTCGCCATTTTCACATTTCTCACAATGCTTTGCTTTTTGGAGGCGACTGAAGAACTGTCATAAAATTAAAAATTCTTCAATCGAATGTACACTATACCTGCTAAATATAGTGAGGCGAAAAATAAACTACATCTGCTTACTAAAAATAACCCAACCGGGAATTCACATGCATGGCGCGTGCGATATTATCAGCCTATCTTTACGAACAAAAAGTTCGAAGATGTCTTAAAGCCCAAAGAGAGGAAACCTAATCTTATCAATCAAAATTGCGTTGTTTATCAATTTAAGTGTGATCTGTGCGATTCAGATTATGTTGGTATGTCAACCCGACACCTCTTTCAACGTATTAATAGACATTTTTGCTCTATCACAATTTTCGACTTCGGGCACTCTAAAAACAATAGGTGAGATCAAAGATTGTACGGAATTTGAACATCTTTAGAATTTGAACAAAAGATGCTTGTATTTCATTGTTGTGATTAACAACGAGTCGGGCCATACCCATGCACAACACTTACGTATGCTGAAATTATGACCTGACTACAACTATTGTTCAATAACAATAAAATACGAATATCTTTTGTTTAAATTCTAAAGATGTTTAAATTTCGTACAGTCTTTGATGCACCTATTGTTCTTAAAGCGCACGAAGTCGAAAATAGTGATAGAGCAAAAAGGTCTAATGAACATAAGTACTCCTCTATTGGCAAACATGTGAAGGAGCATCATGGCATCCTCCAGGGACCTAAGAACGAACATTTCACTGTTTTGAAGAAATGTAGTAACAAATTTAATTGTCTTATTTATGAAATGTTATTTATAAGAACAATTAAGCCAACTTTGAACGTGCAAAGCGACTCAATTAATGCTAAACTTTTTACTTTATTTAATTTTATTATTTTTATTTCTTTGTTTAACATAGCTATTCTTATTATTATTTTCTTGTTTGTACATATTTTGTATACACATATTTGTAAATTAGTTTCATTGTTCTATTTCTTATATATTTATCATGTAATTTTCAATTCATTTTAGGCTTGATAATGACGTTAAGCAAACGTCGAAACGTCGTCTTTTATTAAAATGTTTTTTAAAAAAAGTTTTCTATCGCTAAATTTTTTATTGAAATTATATAGTAAGCCACTATTAATTTGATATTAGGGACCGGTCATTATTTAATGGGGGGGGGGGGGGGGGGTGGTTGGGGGGAGGGGGGGGTTTGTGAGGAAAAATTTCGGGGAGGGTCGCGATTTTTTTGTACGTTTTGTATCTACCATTAAATTGGTCACCGACAGGAGATGATCACCATAACCTCACCACGTTAGGAGACTCACACTCTAATTGCAATATGTGAATTGCATGATTTCAGGCCGGGGAAAGAAAAAAGAGTAACTGATAATAATGGTTTGGCATTGGAAGTGCGTAACTCAGTTCTGCTTATGAGAACCACTAGCACACGAAAGGAATAACTTATTTCAATCTTCCTGTGATCCTCATTGTAACCCCTCCCCCTCCAATAAAAATTACGTCAATGAACTGTGACCACTCTACGCAGGGACGGATCCAGGAGGGTGTCCATTGGTGCACCGGAAACACTCCAAATATATCTAAGTAAAAATAAATAAGTCAGATCAGGATTATTGATGACGTCACTAAAAATCATTCGGACACCCCCCCCCCCCCCCTCCTCCCTTAAAAATTTCCGGATCCGGCCCCTCTATATGTATTTAAAATCGAGAGAGGCTGGAACCTAGCTATTGTTTTTTCCCGGACGGAAGTCGCATGAATTGCATCATTTCAGGCCGGGGAAAGAAAAAAGAGAAATGATAATAATGGTTTGGTATTGGAACTGCGTAACTTCTGCTTATGAGAACCACTAGCACACGAAAGGAGTAACTTATTTCAATCTTCCTGTGATTCCAAAGTCAGAACAAATTCTGAGCTACTTTTTTATGCAATTTCCCCAAGAATCTTCTTCTTTACCCCCTCAATGCTTAACTTATGTTTCTTTCTTTCTCTTCTCTTGTGATTCACACAATTCACGCATTCATTTTCTTTCAAAACAAGCATTACAATAGTGTTCTTGAGCATATACTACCGACTTCCGTCCGGAAAAAACAATAGCTCGGTCCCATTCTCTCTCGACTTGAAATCTGGCAATGAAATCCTCTATCTTATTATATCTCTTAATGTGGTACTTTCTTTTCTCTTGCATTTTCAGACGTGAACAACAGGTTCACGTGAATAGATGGCTCTGGTGAACCAAATAAGGCCCTAGGGACTAAGGAAGATTGTGGTGAAATGTATTTGCATACTATGACATGGAATGACGATACGTGCATATTGTTAAAAAACTATTATAAATGAATGAAATAAATATATGTATCAAATCCTTGCACGTCTATTAAATTTACTAGCGTCAAATGCATTTATTTTAGTGTATTTTAGCTTGAGGCTATTAGCATATAATTGTGTAGGTAATATGCCAAGGTCTTTGGTGTTCACTTGGATGAATATTTATGTTAGATTTTGTTCAAACAAGTCACGACAAATTTGTTAGTCTAATATAATGAATATAATACCACTAGAAAACAATAGGGCTACCTACACACGTTGAACTGTTGAATATAGCGCCAATGGCAACTAGTTCCAGTGACGAGACGACCCTGTTAGGGGGTCTATGATATATGATGAGGACTATTATTCGTTATCCTAAAATCTTACTTTTCTATTATTCCTAAAATCATCATTTATTCAATGTTCGTATGAATTATCGTGTCATTCATCAATGCTCATGTCATTCTATTTCCCTAACCGACGTCGGCCTCTATAGCTTTCAGTTAGATCTGAAAAAAGATTATGTAACTTCTTTGACATTTATAGACGAAAAATCTACAAGAGGCTGTCAAGTCACTTTATATGATGAAATAGTTAAAGACTCTTTTGTGAATCGAAAATTTGAAACTATTGTACCAAAAAAATTGAATGTGGTTCTTGCAGTTTGAAGCCTTCCCGTCCGCAAATGTATGCATTAACCCCTCTCCTCCCCCGCGCGCTACTTTGGTCAGTACGGAGTGCAATTCATTTTCAAAGCTAAGATTATTAGGACCACCTTCCGATTTGCACTACGTTTAATGGAAAATCTCATGAAGTAAATGGTAAAAACAACCGCATCGGTTCCCATAATATCGCAACGAGACCTGAGATGCGCGATTCGTGTATAACAGTAAACAATAAATTATTGACCTTCGAAGCATTAAACAGTAGAAATCGTGCCCATAACACTTAACAAAAAACCCCATCTACAAACACCCTCCTAGTTTTGCTTGCTTCATCGTATAAAAAATAATAAAGTTATAATAAAAGGAAAATGACAGCGGCGGCGGAAGCTGAAAATCATTGGGGTTGGGGGGGGGGGGGGGGGGGGGCACTACAATTATTTTTTTTTTTACGAAATACAAAATACAAATACTTTAAAAATATTTATGAATTATAGTTTATGATTTATCCAAATCACAATAATATGCAGGACAATAGAATAAATATATACATCAATTAATCATTGCATTTGTTCGTCTGTCTACTAGCGTCAAATTAATTAAATTTTGTGACTGTGTAATTAGTAATGTCCAATTATAAATGTTTATGGGTAGATCTTGTTCAAACATGTTTGTAAAAAAGAGTCACGACAAATTTGTTAGTCTAATATAATAAATATAATACCACTAGAAAACAACAGTGCTACCTCCACACGTTGACTATAGCGCCAATGGCAAGTTCCAGTAACGAGACGACCCTGTTAGGGGGTCTGTATAATATGATGAGGACTATTATTCGTTATCCTAAAATATTACTTTTCTATTATTCCTAAAAATATCATTTACTCAATGCTCGTAAAATATTTTGTCACTTTTATCTGACTTATCGCACTATAACACTAATTTCCCGTCGTATCATTCTCTTTCCCTAACACGTCGGCCTCTATAGTTTTCAGTTAGATCTGAAAAGAGATTATGTAACTTCTTTGATATTTGTACAAACAAAGTCGACAAGAGGCCGTCAAGTCGCTTTATATGATGAAATAGTTAAAAACTCTTACGAATCGAAAACTTTGAAGCCTTCCCGTCCACAAATGTAGTATCCATTAACCCCTCTCCTCCTCCGCGCGCTACTCTGGTACGGAGTCCAATTCATTTTCAAAGCTAAGATTATTAGAACCACCTTCCGATTTGCACTACGTTTAATGGAAAATCTCATAAAGTAAAGGTAAAAAAACCCGCATCGGTTCCCATAATATCGCATCCATCTTCCACCCTTTCTCCTCTCTCTCCCCATCCCCCTCCCCCTCTCCTTACCACTCCACCCCACCTCCGATAGTCAATGAACGATCTTTCCGCGTAGGGGAGTATTATCACAAAGAAGCCGCCAACAATGGACCCCCTACCCCCTTGTTTTCTTTTGAGAACAAAACAGGCGTCAATCAAATTCTACTCGTGATAATTCTTGTTAATTCAAGAAGTTCTATCTATAGTTTCAGAGGATGTTTTGTTGGCTTAACTCATACTAACATCTACAGTATAGACAAGACAAGCAAGCGGTGAACAGTCATGTCTAAACTACCTTTAATCCTGTCCTTCTTGTTGGTCAATTTGACGACTTTCCTTCCCTCAACCAACGCAGGAAGATATCGTAAGTTGAAGAATATGAGCATTATTGCTATTGGCCTAGAAAGCTTAATATGTAGGTCTAGAATCACTCCTAGTAATAGACTAATGGACAAGGGAATCAAGTTGTGTAATGACGTGGCAGTGTACTAGCTTTTCAAATGCGGGTATTGATACTCGGGTTCCATATTCCTAGACTCAGCATCTCATGTATGGTAGCTGAGTATCTAGAGTTTTTTTGGGGGGTCTCTATCTTGATTTTTCTGGGTTATTTGATTTCTTTCCTCCGAAAATTACTGAAACTGTTAAACGTGACACTCTAAATTCCAATTCGATCTGTGAGAGGTGTTTAATTCATGACTTTCCTGACTCAGTCCATAAGAGTTCGATAAAAGTTGAAAAATTATTTCAGCTACTATATCGTTATATTTTTCTTCGCCTAACACTTATTTTGGCGGCGCTATGTATATTTTACTTTTCAACCATGTATCCGACTCTCAGTAAGGGGCTCTTCCCTGAAACACAACCACTACATTCACTATTCAGTTCACACAACCAGCTCGACTCACGCTGATTTTTACGGGGGGGGGGGGGGGGGGGGAGGCGAATCGGAGAAACTATATCCTCCGTGCAGCGGTATATACACAGGTGTGATATGATGTAATTCTTAATTTTCATTATTAATTCAATATCACAGTTTTTGTTGATGTAATAAATAAATGTGATGATCGAAATTCTCATTCCAGGGTCCTGTCCAAGAGGGTGGCTAACATACCAAGGCTCGAGGTCCTGCTACCGACTTGGAGGAACATCAAAGAGTTTCACTGAAGCACGGAAAGCATGTTTTGCGATGGGTGGTGATCTCGTAAAAATCAACTCTGCACAAGAAAACAAGTATGTTGCACTCCTTGCACGTATGATCCCGAGAAACAACGACCGCGTTTGGATAGGACTAGTTGGAGGTATAGTCTGCTATATACTTAATTTGATAATTACCTAAGTATACAACCTATAATGTTCATTCTAGATCTCCCCATGTGATCATGCACTAGCTCTTGCATGTGATCATCCCACACAATCCGAGGTCATATCCGGGATATTTTCTAATTAGCATCTAGTTACCAGGCGACTTTGAGAAATTTTCATCTCCCGGTCACGCAAAATTTACAGTAAATTCGCTAAAATTCAAGAAAAAATTGTACATCGGGAAATGAAAGTTTGTTAGTCAAAGTTCCTTTACTTACATTTGAATGTCTATCATGCGATATTTATCAACTGAATTCATGTTAAAAATGGCCACTTAAAGTATGTGATATGCCAGAGTAAGAAGCGAATCGTCTCCTTGTGACTCTCCATTAATCCCTTAGAAAAATTTGTAAATCGGGATTTTTTTCTGTTTATATTGTTCTTCGAAACACACATCTTGCTTTTGTAATTACAAAAATCAAACAGTCGATATTTTGGGGTGACTTGTATGCTATAGTTTTATGCAAATACCGATAAACTGCCAACTTTTACGAGCGTTTTCTTAGTAAAGAACACTGATCATGAGCTAATCTTGCAGCCATTTTGAAAACTATTGTAGCCCAGCCTCCGTTTCCATAGAAACCAAGGTTTCGAAAAGAGACGCGAGGCAGAAAAAATGGCCGCGTGGAAACAGGGTACTAGATACTTTTTTCTTTCGCGGAAAATTTAAAATCTTTTATACATGCTCTCAGCTCATGCTCTCTAAATAGTCTTTGCCAGCAAAAAAACATGATAATATTGACTGAGTGGGAGGTCCGAACGGGAAAATATTTGGCTCGAGGTCCTGAAGTACGGAACGAGCGCAGCGAGTTCCGTGCCAAGGACCGAGAGCCAAATATTTTCCCGTTCGGACCGACCTTAACTCAGTCAATAAGCATTTTATCATATGACCACATATAAAAAATCGATTTCAAAGCGTTTTTAATAAATGCGAATCAAAATCGGCAGCGAGTCCGAACGGCGAGTCCGAACGGGAAATTATTACACTTTTCGGAAAAGCGTACTTTTTTTGCTGACGCCATTAATTTCCCCAAAGGTTTTTCTTAGAATCACGCGTACAGTGAAATACGGTCATATGATAAATGATAATATTGACTTCGATGGCCTGGATACAGTATTTATTTGAAATAGCTGCCAGAATTCGCTGTTTACAGTCTCAAATTGCGGTCATGATCTTATTCGATGGGGAATTGTGTGCGATGTATAAAATCCTCTCGATCTTATTTCTTGATGTGGTGCTTTCTTTTCTCTTACCTTTTCAGACAGGAACAATAAGTTCACGTGGATAGATGGTACTAGTCTATCTGGGCAGTACTCCAACTGGAATTCTGGTGAACCCAATAACGCCCTAGTGACTAAGGAAGATTGTGTGGAATTGAATTTGGCCAATATGACATGGAATGACATCCTTTGTGTGAGGGTATTTGTGGCATACATTTGTGAAAAAGAAAAGCCAAAGTGTTGTACTAAGTAAGGCCTGTTACACTTAAAGAGGTTAAAAAAGAATTTAAGATAAGGGATGTAGACAGAAGTAATATCAGTAGAAAGGTTTTAAAATGTTTTCAAATGTTAAGGAATTGCTGAGAAAAACATTTGCAGATTAAAGGTGAATTAAGACCATTTGATGTTGTCTTTTTGGGCTTCTTTAAATTAGTCGACATTACCCGTTTTCACATTCCCCATAATGCTTTGCCTTTTGGAGGGGACTGAAGAACTGTCATAAAAAAACACATTTTTCAATCGAATGTACACTATACCTGCTTATATCCGTAAAATACTGATTATCAGTTCATTCTGAGTTAATTTTCCATATTCAAAGCGAAGGCATTTAGTGCTACAGCAAATGTATTCACTCATGAAGAAGCGCTCAAAATTTACTTTAAATACCGTGACTCAATCAATCTAATTTCTTTCTTTTGGTTTCTGGTTGTTTGTTATACATCTTTAGATATCGAATACCAGGTGTCCGGAGTACGCACGAGCCGTCCAATCACAGCGCGCTTCGATGCTTAGCCAAGCGGCCCTTGCTCCAGGCCAAGTCTCTTCCCAATACAAAAACACGCGTTTCAAAGAATTTAGAGAAAAAAAGTTGAAGTATACGTGTTGTTTAAAAAATTAAAGTAAATCTTTGCGATCCATCTCCTCAAATTCTGTGAGATATATGACTTTTAAGACTCGGGCGAGGGCCGCTTGAATTACAACAACAATTCTTTTTGCGCTTAGTTTTTCGTACAGCTTGTAAGATGCACTAGCAAAGTATCTTCTGATCATTCTTCAGCATATATCAGAGATGAGATCTAGAGCTAAGGGTATTACTGCTACCTTATCTTGTCCTCTTACCATATATATTTAATGTGAACTTGGCAGAGACAATGGTTGGAAATTTGTGAGAGAAAATGTGAAGAGATGCATTCATGTATCCTTCCAATTTTATCCAAGATATTAGGAATCCAAAAACGTCCTTATTTCTTCCACAAGAACATATACTAGTTTACTTAACATATAAATAACTTGCAAACTGATCTCTGTACCTAGGGAACTTCTCTATTGGAGGCTTCCATAACCCTATCTTACAACAAGGACAGTCTTCAAGCTTTTCACGTTCAAATGTCAACGGAGGCAATCCATCATCAGGAACACACTCCTCTTTTTTATAATACCGTAAGCCTTTAGAAAATTCCAAGTAATCCAGTCTTTCATTTTGATCTCTGTCTAATTTCTTGGCCAAAACATAAAGCTCTAAGTTGTTCGCAGGAGCGTTTAAGTCTCTCATCCCAGCGTAAAATTCTTCGTAAGATAATTCACCATCGCCATCAACTCATCAAATCGACGAAATAAATCAATGGCTCTTGAGTAATTATCCAACAACTCAAACTCAGAAGGTTTTCTCTAGCTAAAGCAGCTTTTTTGGATAAAATGGATCTCTACCGACATACATTTGCTATGACTTTATGCCCGATTGAACTTTGGACTCTATCCCACACTGCAACGAGACCTGAGATGCGCGATTCGTGTATAACAGTAAACAATAAATTGTTGGCCTTCGAAGCATTAAACAGTAAAATCATGCCCATAACACTTAAAATAAAACCCCCTCTACAATCATTGGGGGGTGGGGGGGGGGGGGGGCACTACAATTATTGTTTTTTTTTTTTACAAAATACAAAATACAAATGCCTTTAGAAATATTTATGATTTATAGTTTATAATTTATCCAAACCACAATGATATGCAGGACAATAGAATAAATATATACATCAATTAATCATTGCATTTGTTCGTCTGTCTACTAGCGTCAAATTAATCTAATTTAGTGTATTTTAGCTGGAGGCTAAGAGCACATGACTGTGTAATCATTATTGTCCACTTATAAATGTTTATGAGTAGATCTTTTTCAAACAAGTCACGACAAATTTGTTAGTCTAATATGATAAATATAATACCAGTAGAAAACAATAGGGCTACCTACACACGTTGAATATAGCGCCAATGGCAAGTTCCAGTGACGAGACGACCCTGTTAGGGGGTCTGTATAATATGATGAGGACTATTATTCGTTATCCTAAAATCTTACTTTTCTATTATTCCTAAAAATATCATTTACTTAATGCTCGTAGATTATTTTGTTACTTTTATCAGACTTATCGCACTATAACAGTAATTTCCCGTCGTGTTCATTCTCTTTCCCTAACCGAAGACGGCCTCTATAGTTTTCAGTTAGATCTGAAAAGAGATTATGTAACTTCTTTGATATTTGTACAAACAAAGTCGACACGAGGCCGTCAAGTCGCTTTTTATAATCGAAAACTTTGAAACTCATCTAGTGGACCAAACAAATATTAATTGAATATAGTACTTGCAGTTTGAAGCCTTCCCGTCCACAAATGTATGCATCAACCCCTCTCCTCCCCCGCTAAGATTATTAGGACCACCTTCCGATTTGCACTACGTTTAATGGAAAATCTCATGAAAGTAAATGGTAAACAAAAACACGCATCGGCTCCAATAATATCGCATCCATCTTCCACCCTTTCTCCTCTCTCCCTCCTCCCCCCCCCCCCTCCCCCTCTCCTTACCACCCCACCCCTCTACGATAGTCAATGAACGATCTTTCCGCGTAGGGGAGTATTATCACAAATAAGCCGTCGGCAGTTGACCCCCTACCCCTTTGTTTTCTTTTGAGAACAAAAACAGGCGTCAATCAAATTCTACTCGTGATAATTCTTGTTAATTCAAGAAGTTCTATCTATAGTTTCAGAGGATGTTTTGTTGGCTTAACTCATACTAACATCTACAGTATAGACAAGACAAGCAAGCGGTGAACAGTCATGTCCAAACTACCTTTAATCCTGTCCTTCTTGTTGGTCAATTTTACGACTTTCCTTCCCTCAGCCAACGCAGGAAGATATCGTAAGTTGAAGAATATGAGCATTATTGCTATTGGCCTAGAAAGCTTTTAAATATGTACTGTAGGTCTAGAATCACTGCTTTCCTTGAGCGGTTTGAGTTTATTTGAGATGCTGTTCTCTCGCGATCTCTACCCACGAGGTTTTTTTTGCTATCGGGTGCTACGGCTTTCCTCCCCAGTCGCTCCTTAAAAATCAACATGTGAGTTGATACAGCTGAGTGGTATTATGTGCCGCGCCATATTTCAATTTTTACTGAGATAGCATTACATGTATTACAAATACTTTAGCATTTATTCTGCCGGGTAACGGCGCTATATATTTTAGTTAACGTTTCAACCATCGCTCCCATCCCATGCATGCAGGGCTCTCCCGTGAAACACAACCACTACATTCACTATTCAGTTTCACACAACCAGCTCGACTCACGTTGATTTTTACGGAGGAAGAAAAGCCGGAGGAATAATATCCTCTGTGCAGTATACACAAGTTTGGCACTTCCAGGTCGCTAGAACCTCCAAAGGGGGGGGGGGGGGGGGGGAAGGAGTTGTTAATGCATTATCCAGCTCATCTTGCAAACATTTGCGTTAAGGAGGGGTAAGGAGGAGAGATGGGGGGGTTCGTTCGAACCATCGGACCACTTCTAGCGACGAGCCTGCAAACTGATTCCTCCGATTAATTCTTCCTCCGGATTTAATTATATATATATATGTGAGTCGCATGATCGAAATTCTCATTCCAGGTTCCTGTCCAAGAGGGTGGCTAACATACAGAGGCTCGAAGTCCTGCTACCGACTTGGAGGAACATCAAAGAGTTTCACTGAAGCACGGAAAGCATGTTTTGCGATGGGTGGTGATCTCGTGAAAATCAACTCTGCACAAGAAAACAAGTATGTTGCGCTCCTTGCACGTACGATCCCGAGAAACAACGGCCGCGTTTGGATAGGACTAGTTGGAGGTATAGTCTAGTATACTTAAGGTGGCTAGATACAGTTTTTATCGACGTCAACTGTTGTGTTCAAAGCGCTCATAAACCGTCACCTTTCCTTTGCTTTAGCCCAAAGATATTCACAACTATTACATGGATATGATATCAGCATTTACATATGAATTTTATAATTATGGGGTAATCCCTAAGACGAATTCTTTTATGGGGCTCCGAAACAGACTGAGTTCCGCGACAGATTGTTTTAAAACTTTGTGAACATAAAGATGAAGTGAAGGCCCTCTTGGTCAATGAATTTCAGCGATTTAGTAGTAATGAAATTATGGGGAAATGAACTTTTTCTGCTACATAATTTTAGATAACGACTTTTATAAACTTTGAACCTTTATTTTACACATAGTTGTGAATATCTTTTGGACCAAGGCCAAGGGAAGACAGTTTAGGAGCACTTTGAACACACACAGTCAGTTGACTTCCATAAAAACTGTATCGAGCTACCTTAATTTGACAATTGCCTATAGAAACCCAATGTTCATTCTAGCTCTCCCCATGCGATCATGCACTATGGCATGTGATCATAAAACCCTCTATCTTATCTCTTGATGTGGTGCTTTCTTGTCTCTTCCATTTTCAGACAGGAGCAACAAGTTCACGTGGATAGATGGCACTAGTCTATCTGGGCAGTACTCTAACTGGAAATCTGGTGAACCCAATAACCACCGAGGGGTTAAGGAAGATTGCGGTGAAATGTATGTGGGCAATTTGAAATGGAATGACGCCCCGTGCCTGATGTACATGTTGGTGACATACATTTGTGAAAAAGAAAAGCCAAAGTGTTGTAACTAAAGAAAGCCTGTTAACTTAAAGAGGTTAAAACAGAATTTAAGATAAGGGATGTAGACAGAAGTAATACAAGTAGAAAGGTTTTAAAAAGTTTTAAAAATGTTAAGGAATTCCTGAGAAAAAGATTAACATATTGGATTAAACTGTGAAATAAGAACGTTTGATGTTGTCTTTTTTGGCTTCTTTAAATATCATTCGCCATTTTCACATTTCTCACAATGCTTTGCTTTTTGGAGGCGACTGAAGAACTGTCATAAAATTAAAAATTCTTCAATCGAATGTACACTATACCTGCTAAATATAGTGAGGCGAAAAATAAACTACATCTGCTTACTAAAAATAACCCAACCGGGAATTCACATGCATGGCGCGTGCGATATTATCAGCCTATCTTTACGAACAAAAAGTTCGAAGATGTCTTAAAGCCCAAAGAGAGGAAACCTAATCTTATCAATCAAAATTGCGTTGTTTATCAATTTAAGTGTGATCTGTGCGATTCAGATTATGTTGGTATGTCAACCCGACACCTCTTTCAACGTATTAATAGACATTTTTGCTCTATCACAATTTTCGACTTCGGGCACTCTAAAAACAATAGGTGAGATCAAAGATTGTACGGAATTTGAACATCTTTAGAATTTGAACAAAAGATGCTTGTATTTCATTGTTGTGATTAACAACGAGTCGGGCCATACCCATGCACAACACTTACGTATGCTGAAATTATGACCTGACTACAACTATTGTTCAACAATAGTTTTTTATATATGTATCATGTAATTTTAGGCTTGATAATGACGTTAAGCAAACGTCGAAACGTCGTCTTTTATTAAAATGTTTTTTTAAAAAAGTTTTCTATCGCTAAATATTTTATTGAAATTATATAGTAAGCCACTATTAATTTGATATTAGGGACCGGTCATTATTTAATGGGGGGGGGGGGGGGGGGGGGGGTGGTTGGGGGGAGGGGGGGTTTGTGAGGAAGAATTTCGGGGAGGGTCGCGATTTTTTTGTACGTTTTGTATCTACCATTAAATTGGTCACCGACAGGAGATGATCACCATAACCTCACCACGTTAGGAGACTCACACTCTAATTGAAATATGTGAATTGCATGATTTCAGGCCGGGGAAAGAAAAAAGAGTAACTGATAATAATGGTTTGGCATTGGAACTGCGTAACTCAGTTCTGCTTATGAGAACCACTAGCACACGAAAGGAATAACTTATTTCAATCTTCCTGTGATCCTCATTGTAACCCCTCCCCCTCCAATAAAAATTACGTCAATGAACTGTGACCACTCTACGCAGGGACGGATCCAGGAGGGTGTCCATTGGTGCACCGGAAACACTCCAAATATATCTGAGTAAAAATAAATAAGTCAGATCAGGATTATTGATGACGTCACTAAAAATCATTCGGACACCCCCCCCCCCCCCCCCCCCCCCCTCCTCCCTTAAAAATTTCCGGATCCGGCCCCTCTATATGTATTTAAAATCGAGAGAGGCTGGAACCTAGCTATTGTTTTTTTCCGGACGGAAGTCGCATGAATTGCATGATTTCAGGCCGGGGAAAGAAAAAAGAGTAATGATAATAATGGTTTGGCATTGGAACTGCGTAACTCAGTTCTGCTTATGAGAACCACACACGAAAGGAGTAACTTATTTCAATCTTTCTGTGATTCCAAAGTCAGAACAAATTCTAAGAATCTTCCTTTTTACCCCCTCAATGCTTAACTTATGTTTCTTTCTTTCTCTTCTCTTGTGATTCACACTCATTTTCTTTTCAAAACAAGCATGTACAATAGTGTTCTTGAGCATATACCACCGACTTCCGTCCGGAAAAAACAATAGCTCGGTCCCATTCTCTCTCGACTTGAAATCTGGCAATGAAATCCTCTATCTTATTATATCTCTTAATGTGGTACTTTCTTTTCTCTTGCATTTTCAGACGGGAACAGCAGGTTCACGTGAATAGATGGCTCTGGTGAACCAAATAAGGCCCTAAGGATTAAGGAAGATTGCGGTGAAATGTATTTGCATACTATGACATGGAATGACGCCACGTGCGTGGTCACAATTCCGCCAACATGCATTTGTGAAAAGGAAAAGCCAAAGTGTTGTAACTATTAGATATTGTTAAAAAAAAACTATTATAAATGAATGAAATAAATATATGTATCAATCCTTGCACGTCTATTATATTTACTAGTGTCAGATTCATTTATTTTAGTGTATTTTAGCTTGAGGCTATTAGCACATGATTGTTTAATTAGGTAATATGCCAAGGTCTTTGGTGTTCACTTGGATGAATATTTATGTTAGATTTTGTTCAAACAAGTCACGACAAATTTGTTAGTCTAATATAATAAATATGATACCACTAGAAAACAATAGGGCTACCTACACACGTTGAATACAGCGCCAATTGCAAGTTCCAGTGACGAGACGACCCTGTTAGGGGGTCTGTATAATATGATGAGGACTATTATTCGTTATCCTAAAATCTTACTTTTCTATTATTCTTAAAATCATCATTTATTCAATGTTCGTATAAATCATCGTGTCATTCATCAATGCTCGTGTCATTCTCTTTCCCTAACCGACGTCGGCCTCTATAGCTTTCAGTTAGATCTGAAAAAAGATTATGTAACTTCTTTGACATTTATAGACGAAAAATCTACAAGAGGCTGTCAAGTCACTTTATATGATGAAATAGTGAAAGACTCTTTTGTGAATCGGAAATTTGAAACTATTGAACTAAACAAATTGAATGTGGTTCTTGCAGTTTGAAGCCTTCCCGTCCGCAAATGTACGCATTAACCCCTCTCCTCCCCCGCGCGCTACTTTGGTCAGTACGGAGCTCCAATTCATTTTCAAAGCTAAGATTATTAGGACCACCTTCCGATTTGCACTACGTTTAATGGAAAATCTCATGAAGTAAATGGTAAAAAACCCGCATCGGTTCCCATAATATCGCTTCCATCTTCCACCCTTTCTCCTCTCTCCCTCTTCCTTCCCCTCCCCCTCTCCTTACCACCCCACCCCCCGATAGTCGATGAACGATCTTTCCGCGTAGGGGAGTATTATCACAAATAAGCCGTCGGCAGTTGACCCCCTACCCCCTGTTTTCTTTTGAGAACAAAAACAGGCGTCAATAAAATTCTACTCGTGATAATTCTTGTTAATTCAAGAAGTTCTATCTATAGTTTCAGAGGATGTTTTGTTGGCTTAACTCTTACTAACGTCTACAGTATAGACAAGACAAGCAAGCGGTGAACAGTCATGTCTAAACTACCTTTAATCCTGTCCTTCTTGTTGGTCAATTTTACGACTTTCCTTCCCTCAGCCAACGCAGGAAGATATCGTAAGTTGAAGAGAATGAGCATTATTGCTATTGGCTTAGAAAGCTTAATATGTAGGTCTAGAATCACTCCTAGTAATAGACTAATGGACAAGGGAATCAAGTTGTGTAATGACGTGGCAGTGTACTAGCTTTTCGAATGCGGGTATTGATACTCGGGTTCCATATTCCTAGACTCAGCATCTCATGTATGGTAGCTGAGTATCTAGAGTTTCTTTTTGGTCTCGATCTTGATTTTTCTGAGTTCTTTGGTTTTCTTTTCTCCGAAAATTACTGAAACTGTTAAACGTGACACCAGTCTAAATTCCAATTCGATCTGTGAGAGCCGTTTAATTCCTGACTTTCCTGACTCAGTCCATAAGACGATAAAAGTTGAAAGTTTTTTTCAGCTACTATATTGTTATATTTTTCTTCGCCTAACACTTATTTTGGCGGCGCTATATATCAGATATATATTTTTTACTTTTCAACCATGCATCCGACTCTCAGTAAGGGGCTCTTCCCTGAAACACAACCCAGCGCTACATTCACTATTCAGTTCACACAACCAGCTCGACTCACGTTGATTTTTACGGGGGGAGGCGAATCGGAGAAACTATATCCTCCGTGCAGCGGTATATACAGGTGTGATATGATGTAATTCTTAATTTTCATTATTAAATCAATATCACAATCTTTGTTGATGTAATGAATAAATGTGATGATCGAAATTCTCATTCCAGGGTCCTGTCCAAGAGGGTGGCTAACATACCAAGGCTCGAAGTCCTGCTACCGACTTGGAGGAACATCAAAGAGTTGGATGGAGGCACGGAAAGCATGTTTTGCGATGGGTGGTGATCTCGTGAAAATCAACTCTGCACAAGAAAACAAGTATGTTGCGCTCCTTGCACGTACGATCCCAAAACACTCGAAAAAAAGAAGCCAGAGCAGTTGGATAGGACTTGTTGGAGGTATAGTTTATTATCGATATAAATTAGTCTCTACGTCACAAAGAAAGCTGATGAAACATTCTGCACGAGACAGGAAATGACGTCAAGTGAAACCCAACTATTTAGCGGCCAGTTATCAAAGTCCCCAGAGGCGGATCTAGAATTTCGCAAGGGGAGGGTGGTTGTCCGAAATAAAAAAAGTGACGATATAGTGACGTCATCAACAATCAACAATTCTGATATGCCTGATTTTATTCGGGGGTGTCCGGTGTAACGATGGAAGCCACCCCAGGTATTTAGTTAGCTACCAAACTCTATTCAATCTCGATTTCTATGCAAGTTAGGCAGCCATGCAGTTCACCGATATTTCTCTAGCTTTAAAAGCTTATACTTAGATAATTCGAGAGCAGGAAGTCTTGTCCTGAAAAAAAATAAGACATTTTTTTATAGAACGGCTTTTCCTTTTTAGGACCTGGAAGTCGTTTTCCCCACACATGATTAACGTCATACTTAAGAGCTCGTTATAATGATAAAATCAGCGGCGTAGTCAGGATTTTCCATCCACACCGAACAGACAGACAGACAGACAGACAGACAGACAGACAGACAGACAGACAGACAGACAGACAGACAGACAGACAGACAGACAGACAGACAGACAGACAGACAGACAGACAGACAGACAGACAGACAGACAGACAGACAGACAGACAGACAGACAGACAGACAGACAGACAGACAGACAGACAGACAGACAGACAGACAGACAGACAGACAGACAGACAGACAACTATCGTAAAGGTTAAAACCAGTCTAAAGCAGGAAATTTATTTTTGTGTGCTATCGAATGCTATCAATTAAGTGCGCTAAAAATATTTCCAGCAGGATGGGCTACGCCCCTAAAAATGATGACAATCTAAATATGCACGCACTGATTTAGCAGCTTGCAAATATTCTATATAACGGCATGGTTTCCATCTCAATCCAGACAAAATCAGCCAAATCTTAATGCTCTCTCATCGCGTCCACTAATAAATTGCGTCCTTGTACATGTGATCGCAAAAAATACTCCTTCTTATTTCTTGACGTGGTACTTTCTTGTCTCTTGCATTTTCAGACAGGAGCAACAAGTTCACGTGGATAGATGGCACTAGTCTATCTGGGCAGTACTCTAACTGGCATCCTACTGAACCCAATAATTACCTAGGGAGAAAGGAAGATTGCGGTGAATTGTATTTGGACAGTATGACATGGAATGATATCCCGTGCGTAGTCACGATCCCGACGGCATACATTTGTGAAAAAGAAAAGCCAAAGTGTTGTACTAAATAAGGCCTGTTACACTTAAAGAAGTTAAAAAAGAATTGAAGATAAGGGATGTAGACAGAAGTAATATCAGTAGAAAGGTTTAAAATGTTTTCAAATGTTAAGGAATTGCTGAGAAAAACATTTGCAGATTAAAGGTGAATTAAGACCATTTGATGTTGTCTTTTTGGGCTTCTTTAAATTAGTCGACATTACCCGTTTTCACATTCCCCATAATGCTTTGCTTATAGTTTAGAGGCGACTGCATGGTGAAGAACTGTCATAGAATTAAACGTTCTTCAATCGAATGTACACTATACCTGCTTATATCCGTAAAATACCGATTATCAGTTCATTCTGAGTTGATTTTCCACATTCAGAACAAAGGCATTTAGTGCTACAGCAAATGTATTCACTCATGAAGAAGCACTCGAAATTTACTCTAAATACTACTCAATCAATCTAATTTCTTTCTTTTGGTTTCTGGTTGTTTGTTATACATCTTTAAATATCGAATACCAGGTGTCCGGAGTACGCACGAGCCGTCCAATCACAGCGCGCTTCGATGCTTAGCCAAGCGGCCCTTGCTCCAGGCCAAGTCTCTTCCCAATACAAAAACACGCGTTTCAAAGAATTTAGAGAAAAAAAGTTGAAGTATACGTGTTGTTTAAAAAATTAAAGTAAATCTTTGCGATCCATCTCCTCAAATTCTGTGAGATATATGACTTTTAAGACTCGGGCGAGGGCCGCTTGAGTTACAACAACAATCCTTTTTGCGCTTAGTTTTTCGTACAGCTTGTAAGATGCACTAGCAAAGTATCTTCTGATCATTCTTCAGCATAAATCAGTAAGAGGTGAGAGCTAGAGCTAAGGGTATTACTGCTACCTTATCTTGTCCTCTTACCATATATATTTAATGTGAACTTGGCAGAGACAATGGTTGGAAATTTGTGAGAGAAAATGTGAAGAGATGCAGTCATGTATCCTTCCAATTTTATCCAAGATATTAGGGATCCAAAAACTTCCTTATTTCTTCCATAAGAACATATATTAGTTTACTTAACATAAAAATAACTTGCAAACTGATCTCTTTACCTAGGGAACTTCTCTATTGGAGGCTTCCATAACCCTATCTTACAACAAGGACAGTCTTCAAGCTTTTCACGTTCAAATGTCAACGGAGGCAATCCATCATCAGGAACACACTCCTCTTTTTTATAATACCGTAAGCCTTTAGAAAATTCCAAGTAATCCAGTCTTTCATTTTGATCTCTGTCTAATTTCTTGGCCAAAACATAAAGCTCTAAGTTGTTCGCAGGAGCGTTTAAGTCTCTCATCCCAGCGTAAAATTCTTCATCGCCAGAAAACTCGAATGGACATGCGCAGTTGGAGCGTGGCACTTAGAATTTTCTCGGCTTGAATTTTACTCCCTTCTTAGAGAAAATGTATGGCGAATAATTTTGAATCTCTTTATAAATAAAAATATCTGTATTTACACAAGCTTCCGGGTATCTGGATAAGTTCTCATAAACGTAAAGTTTGTTTAGAAGCTACTTATGGGTCATAACATTGTATTTTCGGGTCGGTTTTGCGAATTTTGTAAACCAACAGTTTTGGACGCCATGTATAGGACGTCAGTTAGTGGAAGGGATGAATATACCTGCACTTTATCTAAATTTTCTATCCCTACATGTGCGTATTAAACCTTGCCGTCTATGTATTTCACGAGCTGAAATAGCAGACCATTGCTCATCAAAATATTTTGATAAATTCCTCTCGATACAGGCTCGGTTTTTACGATTTAAACTATGGCATAAATGACGTCTTCACAAGTGCAGTATCCTCCATAGAAAGTGCTTTAGTTGATGTGAAAATCGAGAAAAAATTCTTGCTATCTGCTTTTTCGAAGCAGCCATCTTAGAAGTTGAACAACTAACCTTCAAGCTTTAATAAAATTAATAAATCAGAACCAAAACTTTAAATTACAATTCGGTTTGACAACAACAAAAATACAGGGATTTCGAGTGCCCATTTTAGTGAAGAAGACCGGAAGTGTGCAAAGTCACTCAACTATTTTGGTCTCAAAATCATGGTGAAGGATACGCATAGCTCTATCTTAAATCTTGTTTGAAGGATTGGATTTTCGTCAATATTTCTGCCAAGTTTCAAATGGTTTGGCCACAAACTCATTTCGGTTTTTCATCTCTCAATATTTGCAGTCATTAGACTTCGAATCTCTGAAAAGAAACACTTCCGGCGCGACATAAACAAAAGATTTCGTATTCATAGCAGGCGTTGTTTTTTTTTACTGAAAATGACTGAAAAATCAAGGAAAGATAGGAAAGATTCTTATATAATAATAGTACGGTGTTCGGAACATTTTTGTGGAATAATCTTGGTAAGCTTGTATGATAAATTAACGTTTATCAGTAAATGAGGAAAACAAAGAATTATTCAATAAGCTAACTTTATGATTAACTTCGTGATTCTACAGTCGTAGACGATCTTTCTCTCACCACTGCCGAAAATTTTCGTCTTTAAATGAATATTTCGACTTCCCAAACTGATCCGCTTCCTCTTGGTCTTTTAGGATGTTTTGCTAGCAAAATATCTGCCGTAGATAAATAATTTAAAGCAGCGAACAAACCTTTATGTTCAATGCTAAGTTGTGATGTATGAACCAATTACAATTGAGATAAGACAATAAGAATGATTGGCATTTATTTTGCATGATTCTAATTTTGCATAATATAGTGCCCGCCCACTTTGGTTCGGAATTTCTGGCGATGTTCGTAAGATAATTCACCATCGCCATCAACATCAAATCGACGAAATAAATCAATGGCTCTGGAGTAATTATTCAACAACTGAAACTCAGAAGATTTTCTCTAGCTAAAGCAGCTTTTTAAGGGTAAAATGGAGTAATTGGTTCTCTACTGATTTGCTATGACTTTATGCCCGATTGAACTTTGGACTCTATCCCACACTGCAACGAGACTTGAGATGAGCGATTCGTGTAGAACAGTAAACAATAGATTGTTGGCCTTCGAAGCATTAAACAGTAAAAATCATGCCCATAACACTTAACATAAAACCCCCTCTACATGCACACTCCTAGTTTTGCTTGCTTCATCGTATGAAAAAATAATAAAGTTATAATAAAAGGAAACTGACAGCGGCGGCGGAAGCTGAAAATCATTGGGGGGCAATACAATTATTGTTTTTTTTTTTTTTACAACTGAAATACAAAATACAAATGTCTTTAAAAATATTTATGATTTATAGTTTATAATTTATCGGCCAAACCACAATGATACACAGTACAATAGAATAAATATATACATCAATTAATCATTGCATTTGTTCGTCTGTCTACTAGCGTCAAATTAATTTGATTTTGTGACTGTGTAATTAGTAATGTCCAATTATAAATGTTTATGGGTAGATCTTGTTCAAACATGTTTGTAAAAAAGAGTCACGACAAATTTGTTAGTCTAATATAATAAACATAATACCACTAGAAAACAATAGGGCTACCTACACACGTTGAATATAGCGCCAATGGCAAGTTCCAGTGACGAGACGACCCTGTTAGGGGGTCTGTATAATATGATGAGGACTATTATTCGTTATCCTAAAATCTTACTTTTCTATTATTCCTAAAATCATCATTTATTCAATGCTCGTAAATCATCGTGTCATCATTCATCAATGCTCGTGTCATTCTCTTTCCCTCTATAGTTTTTACTTTGTTGCGCGCTACTTTATAGCACCATAAATATAGCGCCAATGGCAAGTTCCAGTGACGAATCGACCCTGTTAGAGGGTCTGTTGATGGTTTTCAACGATTCCCGAGCCGGAGACAAGAGACAAAGACATCAGGCGGCCATGCTGGTGTACCTTAACAATAGATACGAAAGGTCCACCAGAGGACGAATGTGAAAACGAAGAATAATTAATATAATGAATGACTATTATTCATCATAACCCAAGACCATTATCCTAAAATCTTACTTTTCTATAATTATCCCTAAAAATATCATTTACTCATTGCTCGTAAAATATTTTGTCATTTTTATCTGACTTATCGCACTATAACACTAATTTCCGTCGTAGCATTCTCTTTCCCTAACACGTCGGCCTCTATAGTTTTCAGTCTATCTGATACAAGAAAATGTAACTAGCCAATCAGCGCGAAGCTAACAAGCTCAAGTTGTTAGCATAACCCATGACGGGAAAAAAAAATTGCGCACCAATGACTGCCTTAGTAGGGTAGGACACGGCAAATGTTTTTCGGTATAAACAAAATTGGAACTAGAATTCAAATTTCTCTCATTACAAACGCAGGATCCAGTGTTTCTAAAATACTGAAAAGTTATTATCAATAAAATTATTTTTTCTTTCAAATTCGAGAGCTAGAACGAACTTGGAGAAAATGCTCAGGCTCCCCTCCCTTGATTTGATAATTAGATGCGGGTTTTACTTTGTCAAAGAAGCTCGTGAACACGAAGTTTATAGAAAAACTAAAACGAAGTTTTAGCCGTAGCATCTCAATATTAGCTATGTTAAATCATTTTGACAGGCTTTGGATTCCTCTAAGAGTTCTAGCGACGCGAGTTGTGCTGCTCTAATCGAGTAAGTTTGAGTTGCTGACAAATAATTCAGCTGATATGAATTCTCATAATACTCAATAATAAAACTGAATTGTGGAGAGTCGTATTCGACGCAGCGAACTCCGATCCCTTTACATTTGAGGGGAACTAAATTCTAATACTAGTTACATGTTCGTATAGATGCTAAGCTTTTATTCTGTGAATATTATACGGTATGCCTTATTTTGACCGGCCGCTTTATAACATGTTCCATGAATTAACATATTCAAACAGTATTGTTTAACAGTTATCACTTTAATTCTAGAAATAGAAAGCTTGCGAATATCTTGATACGTGTAGAAATACATAATGCGAATGTTTTAAATTTACTGAAGGAGCAAACGAGAGTTGTTGGGTTTCCCTTCGGTTTGTTTATATTCTCGCACAATGACGCACTGTAAAAATGCACGGGCTAAAGGCTTACAAAAGGCTAACAACTTTGGAGGGATTGCATGCAGGCCTGGTCGCAAATACTTTACCTAGGTTAGATCTGAAAAGAGATTATGTAACTTCTTTGATATTTGTACAAACAAAGTCGACAAGAGGCCGTCAAGTCGCTTTACATGATGAAATAGTTAAAAACTCTTAAGAATCGAAAACTTTGAAACTATTGGACCAAACGAATATTAATTGAATATGATTCTTGCAGTTTGAATTCTTCCCGTCCACAAATGTATGCATTAACCCCTCTCCTCCCCCGCGCGCTACTTTGGTCAGTACGGATTCCAACTCATTTTCAAAGCTAAGGTTATTAGGACCAATGGAAAATCTCATGAAAGTAAATGGTAAAAAACCCGCATCGGTTCCTATAATATCGCATCCATCTATCACCCTTTCTCCTCTCTCTCTCTCCTCCTCCCCCTCCTCCTCTCCTTACCACCCCACCCCCCGATAGTCAATGAACGATCTTTCCGCGTAGGGGAGTATTATCACAAAGAAGCCGCCAACAATGGACCCCCTATCCCTTGTTTTCTTTTGAGAACAAAAACAGGCGTCAATCAAATTCTACTCGTGATAATTCTTGTTAATTCAAGAAGTTCTATCTTTAGTTTCAGAGGATGTTTTGTTGGCTTAACTCATACTAACATCTACAGTATAGACAAGACAAGCAAGCGGTGAACAGTCATGTCCAAACTACCTTTAATCCTGGCCTTCTTGTTGGTCAATTTTACGACTTTCCTTCCCTCAGCCAACGCAGGAAGATATCGTAAGTCGAAGAATATGAGCATTTATTTATTGCTATTGGCCTAGAAAGCTTTTAAATATGTACTGTAGGTCTAGAATCACTGCTTTGCATGAGCGGTTTGAGTTTATTTGAGATGCTGTTCTCTCGCGATCTCTACCCACGAGGGTTTTTTTTTTGCTATCGGGTGTACAGCTTTCCTCCCCAGTCACTCCTTAAAAGTCAACATGTGAGTTGATACAGCTGAGTGGTATTATGTGCCGCGCCATATTTCAATTTTTACTGAGATAGCATTACATGTAAAATACTTTAGCATTTATTCTGCCGGGTAACGACGCTATATATTTTAGTTATTGTTTCAACCATCGCTCCCATGCATGCAGGGCTCTCCCGTGAAACACAACCACTACATTCACTATTCAGTTTCACACAACCAGCTCGACTCACGTTGATTTTTCTCTGTGCAGTATACACAAGTTAGGCACGTCCAGGTCGCTAGGGCCTCCAAAGGGGGGGGGGGGGGGGGGTGGGGTTGTTAATGCATTATCCAGCTTATCTTGCAAACATTTGCGGTAAGGAGGAGAGATGGGGGGTTCGTTCGAACCATCAGACAACTTCTAGCGTCGAGCCTGCAAACTGATTCCTCCGATTAATTTTTCCTCCGGATTTAATTATATATATATATATATGTGAGTCGCATGATCGAAATTCTCATTCCAGGTTCCTGTCCAAGAGGGTGGCTAACATACAGAGGCTCGAAGTCCTGCTACCGACTTGGAGGAACATCGAAGAGTTTCATTGAAGCACGGAAAGCATGTTTTGCGATGGGTGGTGATCTCGTGAAAATCAACTCTGCACAAGAAAACAAGTATGTTGCGCTCCTTGCACGTACGATCCCGAGAAACAACGGCCGCGTTTGGATAGGACTAGTTGGAGGTATAGTCTAGTATACTTAAGGTGGCTAGATACAGTTTTTATCGACGTCAACTGTTGTGTTCAAAGCGCTCATAAACCGTCACCTTTCCTTTGCTTTAGCCCAAAGATATTCACAACTATTACATGGATATGATATCAGCATTTACATATTAATTTTATGGGGTAATCCCTAAGACGAATTCTTTTATGGGGCTCCGAAACAGACTGAGTTCCGCGACAGATTGTTTTAAAACTTTGTGAACATAAAGATGAAGTCAAGGCCCTCTTGGTCAATGAATTTCAGCGATTTAGTAGTAATGAAATTATGGGGAAATGAACTTTTTCTGCTACATAGTTTTAGATAACGACTTTTATAAACTTTGAACCTTTATTTTACACATAGTTGTGAATATCTTTTGGACCAAGGCCAAGGGAAGACAGTTTAGGAGCACTTTGAACACACACAGTCAGTTGACTTCCATCAAAAAACTGTATCGAGCTACCTTAATTTGACAATTGCCTATAGAAACCCAATGTTCATTCTAGCTCTCCCCATGCGATCATGCACTATGGCATGTGATCATAAAACCCTCTATCTTATCTCTTGATGTGGTGCTTTCTTGTCTCTTCCATTTTCAGACAGGAGCAACAAGTTCACGTGGATAGATGGCACTAGTCTATCTGGGCAGTACTCTAACTGGAAATCTGGTGAACCCAATAACCACCGAGGGGTTAAGGAAGATTGCGGTGAAATGTATGTGGGCAATTTGAAATGGAATGACGCCCCGTGCCTGATGTACATGTTGGTGACATACATTTGTGAAAAAGAAAAGCCAAAGTGTTGTAACTAAAGAAAGCCTGTTAACTTAAAGAGGTTAAAACAAAATTTAAGATAAGGGATGTAGACAGAAGTAATACAAGTAGAAAAGTTTTAAAAAGTTTTAAAAATGTTAAGGAATTCCTGAGAAAAAGATTAACATATTGGATTAAACTGTGAAATAAGAACGTTTGATGTTGTCTTTTTTGGCTTCTTTAAATATCATTCGCCATTTTCACATTCCCCATAAAACTTTGCTTAGTTTAGAGGCGACTGCATGGTGAAGAACTGTCATAGAATTAAACGTTCTTCAATCGAATGTACACTATACCTGCTTTTATCCGTAAAATACTGATTATCAGTTCATTCTGAGTTGATTTTCCACATTCAGAACAAAGACATTTAGTGCTACAGCAAATGTATTCACTCATGAAGAACCGCTCAAAATTTACTTTAAATACCGTGACTCAATCAATCAGAATTCTTCAGTCTTTTTTTTTCTGGTTGTTTGTTATACATCCGATAAGATCCGATAAGATCCGATAAGATCCGATAAGATCCGATAAGATCCGATAAGATCCGATAAGATCCGATAAGATCCGATAAGATCCGATAAGATCCGATAAGATCCGATAAGATCCGATAAGATCCGATAAGATCCGATAAGATCCGATAAGATCCGATAAGATCCGATAAGATCCGATAAGATCCGATAAGATCCGATAAGATCCGATAAGATCCGATAAGATCCGATAAGATCCGATAAGATCCGATAAGATGCACTAGCAAAAGTATCATCTGATCATTCTTCAGCATAAATCAGAGGTGTGAAACTGTTACAAATTTTTAATTTTTCCATATCTTATCAAATCAGCACCAAACTTACGAGATATATTCAGAGTTTTTATATACTTTAACAAGTATACGAGCTTTTAAAAAAAATGTAATTCTGGTAATTTTTTTTTAATTCTAATTTGATAAGATAACAGTTTACTGTAATAAAATTTGAGGATTCGTAACAATTTTTGCCCTCTCCTCCCCCTGAGTACCAAATTTACCTCCGCCTGAATGAAATCGAGGTGGGCCCATAGCTGAAGTCAATCAGCTTGTCTTATGCTATCATATCGTGCCAAGTTTGGTGCCTTTAACCAAAAATGCAGAATATTGCTCGACTACGCTTTGGCAGTACCCGGTTGAAGGCTCATGTAAAGGGCCGAGAGCGAAAGAGAATGCAGATATCAAAGCTTTTAATCATCGCACTGTAAAAACCTAATCGAAACCCGGTTTCAAAGCCTTCTTCTTTTTCGGTTAATGTTTTCTAATAAATCATATTTTATGTTTGGGAGAGTAAGAAAAGTATTTGAAAATCACGAGTTGGAGGCGAGGTTCCTGCTTATTCCCAAGGCGATTTTTCGCTTCTTTGAGAAATCAAGAAAATTTATCTTTATATATTTTCAGACAAGCTAAAACACGAGCTCTTTTAATATTCATAATGTATGGGAAATTCGAAGGTACCTGAGTCGTGGTGCATGTGAAACCCTCGTTCATGCCTTCATATCTTCTAAACTTGATTTTTGCAACTCTTAGCTTTATTATATGGTCTCCCAAAATCTTCTTTGCAAAGGCTACATCATGTTCAAAATGCAGCTGCAAGGCTTGTTACTTTTACCTGAAAGCAAGAACATATCAGCCCTATTCTCTACAACTTACACTGGTAGGTTGCCAGTAGAGCAACGTATTGTTTTTAAGATTAATTTTGAAAGTTTTGAAGGATGGGCTTCCTGTGGAGAGACAGTGCTCGCAAAGCAGGCTGGACAGGCCAGACGAGGAATCCAAGATGGCGGGTGTTTCTACTTCTCATCTTTTGAGAGGAATAACTCATCAACAGAGAGTAACACGACTATATAGGAACAGTCTAAAGCATCTACTTTCATGGTGCATAGGTCGTGAAGGCTGGAGGAAGGAAGCTTTGGAGCTGAGGGCTCGTTTTGATGCGTACAAAGACGAAACAGACCGTCGAGCAATAAATGCTATCGTGGACGAAGCTGAGGCAGAGTTTGAAAGAAGAAAGCACCCTTATCCTTATATAAGTAAGCTTTGTACTAAAGCCTAATTATCTTTAAAGTATTATTTAACATTCTGCTAAAATTTAAGCACATTATCTCAAACCTTCCCCTGCTAGTACACTTTCTAAATTTACAATTTTAAACGTACGAGTAGCCGACCAAACCAGCTACAAAAATCAAATGAACTGTTACAGTGTTAGTTACTGTACAAATATTCAGGGTTATGTTTCGATGACAAATTAGAAAACACAGCCATACTTTATGCACTGCATATAAAACAAACGAATAGAAGGCGCTACTTTTGGAAAAATATTTTCAAATGGCTAGGCTTACCTTTGGTTTGGTTGACCTCTTTAGTTAAGCCATAATATTAATGTTTTCGGGTGTTTTCCCATTACAGACCACATGTCATTCCCTAGAGTATCATTTCTTTGTTTAATGGCTGCACATGAGAAGACACATGAATATGGAAACAACTCAAACAAAGAATCATATTCTCAAGAGAATATGTGATCTGAAATGGGAAAACTTCACATAAGTGATATGTTAATGTTTTGTTTCTAGATCCTACTGCTGCTGATGGTTCTAAATGGGAAAGAAACACTCCACCAGCTCCTCATGTAAGCAAACTTCCAAGAGTTTAATGATTATTTTTCCCCACATGTAAATAGAATATTAATATACACCTACTTGCAAGAACGTTTGAACATTTGTAGTTTAGTGGATTTGGAATAAATTCAAAGTACAAAAGAAGATCATTGAAGCATAACTCTTTCTTTTGTACTTTTAATTTATAACTATTCTTGAAACTACAAATGTTCAAATTACATTGTATTACGTTGTATGACAACGTTTTTGCAAGTAGGTGTATCTTACCAGCCCTATTAGTAATTTTCTATTTCCAAGAATTCTTAAAGCACTTTTTATCTTAAAGCAACCTAGATAACTTCAGATGTAGCATTAGTACAATGCAGCTTGCAATGTATTAGTACTATTTGGCCAAAATTAGCATTTCCCAGCTCCCAAAATTTTGCTAAATCCCAGTCCCAGTTATGCAAAATTTCAGTCTGAGTTATAGAGTTGAAGTTAGAGATTTTGCAAAATCCCAATCCCAGTAATGGTTAAATCCCAGTCCCTCTGCATGAAACCCCATTTTCCCAGCCCCCAAAAAAGGCAAATCATATCTCCCATTTTACCCCTTCAGGACCCTCTTGATGATCCTAATAACTCGTCTGGCCATCAAGCAGCCTTTATTATTTTTCGCTCTGGTTATGAATATTTTGGCACTTTTATATGTTTTCTTAGACTGAGATAGAGTCCCACTTTTCTCTCCAGAGTCAGTAAAGAAAAGATTTTATGATTCCTTTGGACGTGGAGAGATTGGAGCCCAGTAGGTTGAGATGGTCGGGAGCAGGCTCAAATCTTCACACATCCACAGGAATCTTAAAAACACATCTTTACAGAGTCTGGAGGGAAAAAATGGGACTCACTCAGTCTAGTGTTTTCTCAATACTTGCTGTGATATTTTTTCCCCCTGATTTTCTTCCCTTAAGACTATGATTTGTTAAACTTTCACTATTTTTTCAAAGGTCATACAGATGCTTCCACAAGAAGAACAATGGTACAAGGAAATGTTGGATTACGCAAACTACAAAACAAATTAGCCAAAACATTAAAAGGAATGAATGTAAAAATTAATCTTTCAACTATTTGTACAGTTCATAATCAAAGCCTGAGTGCTCATATCTAACTTGAGTCTTTACAATTCCTTGACTTTGACATTTATAAGTGTTCTTTTGCAAACAAATGTAATATGAAGTTACCAGCAATAAAACAAGTTTGACATTATTATTCCTCTTGCTTTTTTAACTTGTGTAGAGCAAAAAAAGACCAATTTTCACAATTATGTGACTAATGACTAACATATTCCTAAATCAAAAAAAGGGCACACATTATTGGAAGCGAGGCATCCAGGGCCAAATGGAAAGAAAAACAATGTTGTATATGCAAAGTATATTATACTTGTTTGGTCTTTCTTTCTTACATTCAGGAACAGAACAATTTTGTGGCATAAAATAAAAAACACTGTAAATTTGGCCCTGGATGCCTCGTTCTCACATAACTCACCCGGCCGTGCACCATTTTGTCTTGGTTTTGGCTTCCATTTATTCAACCTTACCACTCTGAGGTGGATGAAAAGCCTTACAGGTCTAGGACCCAATTACAAGGCAACCGATAGATCGAATTAGAATTTGGAAGTTGATTTTTGTGGAGGGAGGAAAACTCGAGAACCTGGAGAAAAATCCTTGAAGCACAAGAGAGAACCAACAAAACTCTACTCACATACAACACTGAGCCTGGTGAGACTTGAACCTGGGTCACATTCACTGGTGAGAGGCAAGCTCTCTTACCTCTATGTCACCTGTGCTTCCCATCTATCAAAGAAACTTGGACCACTGATTTGATTGTTTGAAGACAAAACCCACCTCAGACTTTTCATGAAAATGGGTATAAAAGCTTTTCATGATCTATTATTGCCCTAAGTAAAGGGATGTCACACATAGCAATGTTTCCTGCTACAAATTTACAAATTTATGGCTTACTGTGATTCAAGCTGAATTGCAATTACTTTTCAATAGCTGGGTTTCACTTGACGTCATTTCCTGTCTCGTGTGGAATGTTCCTCTTTTTGGTTGACAGCACATGGTGGTCAGTGTTTGACCACCATTTAGAGCAGATAATGAGATTCAAAGACTTTTATCAGCTGATTGAAACCCAGCTATAGAAATGTACATTGGATGATTGAACATGAAGATCAGTGCAGGGGGGTGCATGCCACATCCTAGGTGATGTGATATTACTGTGTTATTCATGCTTGAGTTTGTGAATGTCCTGATCATAAGTGGTTCACCCCCCACTTTTCTAAAAAATTATTGGTCCCACTCCAGCCTGCAGTGTTTGCCCTTCACTGGCAGGTAACAAGTTTTATGACAAACCTGGATTCACTCATACAGTATAGACAATCAACAATCTGTGGGAATCTGTGTTTCTAACTAATTTGTTTATACTCCAGATGGGAAAAGGGAAATGAAAAAATGAGACACAAATCCATTAACTTCTGTTTCTCATTAAATTCATACATTTATGACTACAGTAAGTACATTTGCACTGTTTAGTACATGCCTCTGTGGTAATTCAATTCATGTTTCAGTCACAGATGCAAGTTCACACAGGGAATGCTATGAAAGGCAGTCATGGTTTTGACTCAAACAATAGTGAAGCAATCACAGTTGGAGCAGTTTTCCCAATAGAATAAAAGTCTTGTCCCACAAACTACTACAGTATCTGTTTTAAAGAGCACTGCAAGGATTACAAGGCAATATTCCTCTATTTTCAAAGAACTGAAGCAATTTATAATACATTTTTTGTGATTAGAGTTTTAAATTCTGAGATATTCTAGCTAATAGCTTGTGGGGCATAGCAACGGTATCTAAAGGGAGTTGGGACCATCAATTTTGGCTTCTTTCCTTTTGGTATTTTTCCATTAAATCCCTGAACAGAGTAATCATTTTACTGACAGTCATCACTGAATAGACAGGAATATGAAAATGTCACTAACAATAATTACTCCTACCAGTATACCTAACACAAGATGTTCCAGTAGCGATCTCAGAATCACTCGACGAAGACTCTGAGTCACTAGAATCTGAATATAATCCCAACCCAGGGATGGTAATCGCTTGTCTTCTGTGATCTCCCATTCTGTTAACACGACACTTTGGTATCAAGACCTTTGTGGGTCTGCTATTGGTTTGTTGTTCTTCATCTGGACACAATGCTTGACTACCAGGGATTTTTTCTTCAACAGACGATGAGGAGGGAGGACTTTGGTTTGGTTGGTCATCTGATTTATTCCCCTCTTTTTCTAATTTAGGCTTCTTTTCTGGTGTGGTGTCTGTACTACTTGAGCTTTGAAGGAACAAAAATTTCATTTAATGTTATTTTTGGCAGATTAGGACTTCCCTGTTAACTGATCCCTTCCCACTCCCACTCATAGGCTCTTTGTAGTGCTTGTCACTGCGTAACTACAGAAACACAAAGTATAGCTTACATGCAAACAGACTACATTCATTGCTGCGTTGAAATTTAGAGACATTTGAGTACAAATTCTGGGATTTCGCTTTCCAGAGATGGTGAGTACTGTAGGTATCCCCACCCCATCCCTCTAAATTGGGTCAAGTCAGGTAAAATCATTATTTTAAATTTAAAAATCTTAAGAGAACAACAATAGACCTAATCGGCTAACACGTTGCTAGGTATGTTTCCACCCAATTCAAAATCTCTGGGAATAAGATTCTTTATCTTTTGTATTTTCATATGACGTGGAAAATTTTTCGAAAAGTCCTTATTCCCAGAGGTTTTGAATTGGGTGGAAACGTACATATCAACGCGTTAGCCGATCAGGTATATCACTGATGAAAAACATTTCAGCAAGTAACACCATTGCAATCTACCTTTTGCGCCTTTTAATTGCTCCTCCTATAAGATCCATCTGAGACTTCTTTGCTGGTGGTTTTTTTGCAGTGGGTTTTGTTTTTTCAGTTAGTGATGACGAACCTTGTAACTCTGATACTGCTGACTAAGAAACAGAAATCAAATTGGTCACACTATTGTTCAGTAAAACTGGCAGAATTCTTGGGGTGAATGTCTCTAGAGAGCAGATCCAGGTGAGGGGTGCAGGGCGTATGCATCCCCCTGGATCGACTTTGTGCCCCTTTTAAGATAACCAATACAAAGAAATATTTTCTTTCTTTGACTTTGGGGGTTGCACCCCTCCCTGGGTTGACTTTGTGCCCCTACTTTGCAACTCGTAAGATATCTGACAAAAGGTTTGATCTTATGTTTTTGGTTTGGTGTTTTCACTGGCAGATGCCCCTTAAAAAAATGATATAATTTTTAGCACATTACATTCAAAATCTCAATGCTCTTACATAAACCGGCACAACCGGATTACAAAACCACATTCTGACCACTTGACCATGCTGCCCCCCTTATCCAGCAAAACACCTCTTAGTCTAGTCCTCTGGACTGATCAAACCAACTCGCCCCATGTTGATCATAGAGATGTGGCTAGGCATTAGGTCCTGTCATTGAGTGCTGGCCAAGTCATTGAGCAGTGCCGCTATTATTTTGAGCCCTGTACTGTAGATGCTAATTTGGATGACTTTAAGAAAAAAAATTGTGATCTTTCCTTCTTATTATCTATTTTTCAATCCAAAATGTATTGTACTAATACCAAGACTTGTAATAGACTACTCAGGGCTTGAAATAATGGCTGGTCAGTTGCTGATCATGAGCACTGGCCAAATTAGTTTTAGCTTGGTCATATCTCATTTCTGGCTCAACGTTACTGGTAAAAATTCAATTTTATCTTTACAATTTTAGTAGAACATGAATGTATACACCTAGGCGTTTCATAAGTAATATACAATACAGATATACAATCACTCGGCATACAAGTTCCAGTTTTGGCTGCACATTGTTTGATGACTGACCATTATTTTAAACCTTGCTACTTACCCTGAAATTTTTGACTTCTTTATTTTCTTGATCAAATCTTTGTTTATTCAACTGATGTTGTTGCTTTGCCACCAAATCAAGAAATTCTGTTTCTTCACTTTCAAGTCCTCGAATCATATTTTCTTTAAGAACAAAACTCATTGATTAATGAATTTTAAGTTCTTTTAGAGTAGGCCAGACCAGGCCAGGGAGTGGAGTGCTCATATACAAATATACCCAGTTTTCGAATATGGCGTTTACAATGTCAAACAAAGAGATTGAGAATGTCCTGAATGTCGAGACCCAATGATTTCCACTAGCAGCATCCGGGACTAGAATACCCCGGATTTTAAAACACAATCAATATCACTCATTACATCCAGGACATTCTTGGACTCCTCGTTTGATGTCATAGATGCCATATTCAAAAAGGGTCTATTGGTGGAATTACAGTATAAAACTATACATACTCAATTTATGTTGTTCTTCCCATTCCTCTTGTTTTTTGTCTTTTTGTTCTTGAAGTTTTTCATATAATGTACGATTATCAACAACTCCTTCTGGTCTCTCTATAGTAAAACAAAAGCAACTCTGTGAAAACCCCTGCTAACCCCTACCCCATTTTTTTGGTTTTAATCTTCTTAAATTAAAGGGAGTATGTACAGGTGGTGTGAGCTGCTGGCCTGTCCCTGGGACCTTGAAAGGGGGGTTTATTTTTCTGACAATGTAAGTTATTACATTTGTTATGCATCCAGCTTTTCTCACAGAAATTTGTGAAGGATTAAGGAGAGGGGTTGTTTAAACCATCTAACCACCCCTAGCAACAGGTCTGTAATGTATCACTTCTCACTCATAAGTGATTAGATTTGCTTGTTGATTCTCTCTGGTGCTTCAAGGGTTTTTCTGAGAGTTCTCCAGTTTTCCTCCCTCTGCAAAAATCAAAGTCTTCTAAATTCCAATTTGATCATGGAATGATTTTTTTTGAATTTTAAAGACCTTGTACTGTAGTAATTGACTAATCCAAGCCCCAGAAGATATGCATTTTTCATACCTCAACCTTTCATAAATCCCAGTTTTATACTAAGGGGAGGGGAGAGGGTATACATACATTTGTCGAATCATGACAAAGGAAGACCAATTCTATATTCACGGCAGTTGTAAGTTACAGACAGCAAGTCTTTCGCTTTTTAAAGCCTCGTTCAAAAAAAATCATGTATCTACACATGATAATGTAAACTAATCCCCCAAAAAGTATTAAGAAAGTCAAAATCCTTGGTTTACATGTATATCCATGTTACATGTGCTACATGTATCAGATCACTCACCAAGTGGGTCGTCAGGCTGTCTAACTTTTTCCCATTCTTCTTGTCTTTTCTTCCGAAATTCTTCCACTTCACTTTCACTTACAAACGACTTCATCCCTCTTTCAGACGTCATGTTAATAAAAACGATTCTTCCGTGAAAAAAACCCCTGATTTTTTGCCGCAAATTTTGCACAACTTTTCCAAAATTTTTCCTTCGTGTTACTACTACGCATGCCCGAACAAAAGCTGCTGACTAAGACATCGCTGGCGCAAGTAATAATTTTTCTAATTTTTTTCTAATTTAAAAAAAAATATCTAAAATCTCTTTGAACGATGAAACAAAACCTTTACGATTATTTTTGAATTCATTGCTTTATTATTTCATTCCATTTTATTCTATTTTAATTAATTTATTCTAAATAACAGCTCGTTCCAGTCCCCCACAGTAATTCACCGTCACCAAAACAAACATGGCGGACAGAATTTTACTGAACGCTTGCAAAGGCAAACCAAAGTCTTTGAGCCTCTGTAATAAGAATTTAGACAGAGTTCCTCCTATTATTGGTACTATTACATCTTTAAAGACTGTTGACTTGAAAAATAATAAGATTAAAAATTTACCTAAGGAATTTGCTGCATTAAATCAGGTAAGAAACAAGTTTATCCCCTAAAAAAAGTTCTAGCAGGGCCAAAATTAAACTTAAAACGTCATTTGTAAGGTTTTTTCTCAGCAATATTTACTCAAATGTCGAGGAATATTTTAAGATTTTAACAAAAAATAGCTTTCCCAAATTAATTTTGCTTTTACTTTAGTCCAAACGAGTGTTTTTGAAGTTCCTTTATCGTTGCTATGGACGCTCAATACATTTGTCGTCAACTTTTCTTTTCTATTTTCCACAGCTTGAAGCATTGAATTTTGGAAATAACAGATTAGAAGAACTTCCCGAAGTTTTACATTACCTTGAAAGTTTACAGAAACTTCATCTCTTTAAAAATTTGCTCAGAGAGTTAAAGCCCAATGTATTATGTAGGTATTTGACCTCTTGGACCTCTGGGATCAATAATTAATGGGTCATTAGTGAACAAAGGGGTCTAAACAATACACTGCAATACACTACATATAATGCCTGACTTGCCTTGGGGGGGAGGGGGGGGGGGGAAGGGGGGAAGGGGTAAAAGTATCAGGTATGCTCTTCGGAAATTTCCAAAAATACTCCTAAAAGATAACATAATTTTTCTAAAAAAGGGCATGGCTGGAAGATTTTTAAACCCTAAAAAATATGACACAAAATAAATGTTTAAAATTTTAATGACTGAGTTTGAAGATGTGCACCAAAAATTTTCTGACCATATACCTAAGCTATTCATAATCGTAAAATACAAAATGCAATGGGCTCTTCCTTTTTTGATATCCCAAAAGATACCAAGAAATGCTGTAAGTCTAAATTTCAATTTTAATATGACCCTAAGAGATACCAAATTGCTCCTGATTTTTACCCCTTAGAGGTATGACGTGCAAACCTGATACTAACAGTAACCCCTAGGAACAAAGAAAAAAAAACTAAGAGTCTCCCTGGGAACAAATAATCTCAGTAAAGATTAATCATACTTTTTTCATTTCAGCTGGTTTACAAAAATTAACATTTTTAAATCTTAATGGCAATTATCTTACAACTTTACCACCTGAAATAAACAGGTAAATTTATTATTTTCAAAAAGAAAGAAATATTTCTGTCAAAATTAACCATAAATTAAGAAGTGTTTGTGGCTTTATTGAATGATTTATTTATATGTAATTTTATTCTTTTTCTTTCTTTCTTTCTTTTTTTTGGTAACTAGACTTGTGTCACTACAGTTCCTTAGCATCAACAACAATCAGCTTTCCATCCTCCCTACAGAAGTGTGCCATTTAATAAACCTTACTGAACTTCACATTTCTGACAACCAGATAACAGGGTATTTAAAATTTGTGTGTTATGTGCTGTTGCATGCTCTATGCGCATAGCCATTATTTATATTTTTACCTTACAAGCTGTGTCAATGCAACATAATTTGCTTGATGTTTTGCATTCATCCTTTAATTGTAATTTAGTTAGTCTTTCTGTATTCCTGTCTTTTTGTCTGTCAGTGATCCACTCAGTTGGGGAGTCAGTCAGTCAGTCAGTCAGTCAGTCAGTCAGTCAGTCAGTCAGTCAGTCAGTCAGTCAGTCAGT
Organism: Anthopleura sola; assembly: GCA_023349425.1. NCBI lineage: Eukaryota > Metazoa > Cnidaria > Anthozoa > Actiniaria > Actiniidae > Anthopleura > Anthopleura sola. The sequence continues at coordinate 4,177,065 of JALHLI010000001.1, forward strand.
CAGTCAGTCAGTCAGTCAGTCAGTCAGTCAGTCAGTGAGTCAGTCAGTCAGTTACTTATTTAGCTATTCATTCACTTCACTCCATCTTTCCTTCTTTATTCATTCAGTTATCTTATTCCTTTGTTTTCTAGTCTCCCAGAAGACATTGCTTTCCTAAGAAACCTAACAAAATTATATGCCCAGAAGAATTACATTGAAGAACTCCCAGAGGTAACTAGATTAATTTAGTAAAGAAAGAAGTTGACACACACACTGGGAGCCCCACATGGGAATCAAGCCCACGACCCTCCGTATACTAGTTGGATTCCCATCTGGGGCTCAGAATTTTTTCTGAGCTTCCAGTGTGTGTGTCAACTTCTTTCTTTACTATTATTCTGTTCTAGACAACATAACTCATGATTATAGTACTCATTCAGTTTGTTGTCTTGTTAACTTCTGTAATTCAATAATACCTATTATCCTATTTACTTCACTCCTCGTGTCCTCAATAACGATCATCATTTATCTGTTGTCTGTAATTTATGTGTTTGGTCTTCCTGTGTGTATCTATAGGGCTTAACCAAGTGCACCAAGCTTGAAACACTCGATATCTCAGCCAATAGACTGAGAATATTTCCAGCTGAGGTAAGAATAATTTATTTATATCCAACCTAGGTCTCCATCTTATGTATTGCCTGCGTACATCTGCTTCCCCCCTTCCCCCACAGAAAAAAAAAACGTTTTCTGGGAAGCATGGTGTGACCAGTGTGACCCTGGTTCAAGTCAGGCTTGGTGTCGTATGTGATTAGAGTGCTTTTTGGTTCTATTCTGTGCTTTGAGGGTTTTTCTCCGGGTTCTTCTGTTTCCCCCCTCTGCAAAACTCAACTTCTAATTATAAATTTCAATTGGAATCCACTGGAAGAAGAGTCACTCTTTAGAATACACTGTTAATTCCCATTTTTATTTATGTCTTTCCCGCCGTAGTGGGGGGGGGGGGGGGAGTTGTAGTGCTTGTACATGGGCTATTTTAAGTTTTTTTTTAAATTTGAAAATCATAGACTCAGAGCAAAAACTTTCTTAGAGAGATAAATATTTCAAATATCGCACACTCTTCATCAATCAAGGTCAAATGTTAGATGACAACTGAAAACATTTGTCAAAAGTCAAAAGGTTGTTGTATACCCTTGGGAGTTCATGTCCTTCGTCCAAGTTAAATATATGTTTCCAGAGCAAGGGATTAATCTTTTTCAAGTATTTTAAGTATTGTTTTTAGAAAAGAAAAGTTCAAAGAATTCAAAAAGTTTGAAAAATCAAATTAAATGTTGGGATAAAAAAACTGGCCTTTCTCATAGATCTAGTATTTTCTAATGATTATGTGTTCAACTTTCTATTTCAGCTTTCTCATCTTCAACTGAAAGAGTTGTACTGTGAAGAAAATAGTCTTCTGAAACACATCCCAGTCCACTCGCAACAAGAAGATGAAGTGCTGACTTTAAAGGTGCAGTTCAAAATATGAAAGCAACTGCAGGACTGCAAGGTCGGAGGGAGGGGGGTCACACATAACTGAGGGGGTTTCTAGTACATTCCCACATAGATTATTAAATTCTGGGACAACTACAGTAGGCCAATCATCTGAGAAAAAGCAAAACAAAGGGAATGATACGTGATCTATAATGGGAAAACATTACGTCCAAGCCGAAAAGGTCTATTCCAACCCCGTCAATGCTCACCCAACTAAACTGATAAAATGTAAATAAGAATGTAAATCAACTTTATTTAGAGAGGGTGACACGTGACAGTCGATCGTATCTGATATACTTGTGTACATCTATGTTTAACGCCATTTCAAGTTGTCATCCGTGCCACGGCAAAGGTCTAACCATTGCAAAGGCAGCACTTTCTACTCAGATATTTTAAGACCCTTAGTGTAGGTCCGGCCGCGGTGATTTGAACACACGACCTCCCGCACAGCAGACCAGTACCCAACCAACTGAGCCAACTGGGAGGCGGTTCAGTGTTGATGATCTCAATGCTTCATCATTGTATTTTTTTTTTTGTAGGAAATAACTGCGCGATATGTTCTGAAGGGTCTCAAGGATGGGTATGTAGTTTAATTAAGGAATCAATTAGGTGTAACTCACGTTTCTTTAAGCCCTTTTAAGCCCCCCCCCCCCCCCCCCCCGCTTAAGGTGCAGTCGCAACATGCGGGTTGCACGCGTTAAAAAAATACCGTGAATTTCATCACAAAAGAAACCCCATTTCTATCGTTTCGCATGTAAAAGCGCTAGGGTGAAAACATGGTACGATCTACCCCGTCAAAACCACCCCGTCTGCCAAGGCGCGTATTCCAGCGCATTTAGTTGCACACCAACAAACAACTTTACTCACATACGATGGCGAGACCGAGGATCGAACCCCTTGACTGCAGTGGTGAAAGGCGACGCATTGGCATGGTCTGGCAACGCACACTCTACGCGCTTCCCACGAAAGCTCTGGCTATATTATAAAAGAATAAAACCACTGCTTAGCTGTGCATCAATACACATGTACACAGAAGTCTTGACAAGTTTTTCATTTGATGCTTGTATGTTTCTAGTCGTTCTTACGTCAGACGGTCAATACGTCACTACCCAAAGATCCAAGAGATGTTACAGTATGCCAGCGAGTGTGCTGTGTGTAGTGAATCATTCTTGAATACCTGGTTAGAGTGTGTACACTTTGTGGATGCTAAGAAGGTAGGTGTGTCAGGAGATACAAGAGATGTTACAGTATGCCAGTGAGTGAATCATTCTTGAATACCTGGTTAGAGTGTGTACACTTTGTGGATGCTAAGAAGGTAGGTGTGTCAATAGATACAAGAGATGTTACAGTATCCCAGTGAGTGAATCATTCTTGAATACCTGGTTAGAGTCTGTACAAGTAATCTATTGATCGCGCGAACTTCTCTGTTAATCACGTGAACAAATATGCTGATCACGTGTACTAATCTTTTCAATCACGTGGAACTACCCATTGATCACGTGAACTACCAATTGTTTCTATAATGAATTGTTTGTTACTTACAATCTTTCAGACCTTGAAAACCAAGACAAGTACTCGTATCATCCCTGTCAGAGGTCTTCTGTGCTCTTACAAGTGCTTCAACTCTGAAGGCCATGACTATTTCGGCATTGCGAATGTTGAAGAATCCTGAACTACTCGCTGTACCTTGTTGCTATATAGTTAGACCTGGTTTCGATGGGTGCTTGAACGTGTTTTTCCCCTGCATTGTGGTCGTTTTCATGCCGAATTAAAGTTTCAATCAATCTTTATTAGAGCGAAAACACTAGAACCATGAAGTAAAAACAAAATAGTTACTAACTAATAGTTTTTATTTAGTGACTATTTAGTCAATATCACTCAACCAGAAACAACAAATACAAAAGGAAACAATACCTCATTACAACTTTACTTGTCTTTTATAGTAACTAATAGTCGCTAAATAAGAACTATTACACACTAACAATTTGATTTTGTTTCATGGTTCTAGTGTTTTCGCTCTAATGCGCGTGTTCGACAAAATAAATGCCTCTGCAATTTCGTTCCCAGGGCCTGCGTTTCTCTTTATCAGCATCGAGTAACGACCTCGTTACATGGTGCTGACCAAGAGAAACGCAGGTTCTGGAAACGAGATTGATGGCTCTGGACAAATTCAATATTTCCAGCCTTGTGATTGGTCCTCAAGAGAACAAACTGAAGAAACCAGAAGTAAAATGTACTTTAATACAAAATGGCGACTTCTAGTACAAAGTGTAAATATACTTGATCGTATGAAGAAATATTATTAAAAAACACGTATTTGGTGACTCAATTTTATTTATTTTTCTAGTAAAATATTGTACAGTTCAGATTAATACAATTTTTATTTTGAGAGAATGCACGGATACGAGACGGTTGTAAATCCATGTCCAAGTAACAATAGAACGACAATACAAGACAATACAATACATACAATATAGGACAATACACTACAATACAATGCATGTATTGTGTTCCACTTGGACATGGATTTATAACCTACGAGACAGTCTTCGAAAAGTACACGAAGTTATAGACCCCGTTGCGCGTGACATCAAAGCAGCTCAATTTGGAGGACAAAACCACAGGGAGCCCAATTTAGATAAAAGTAAAAGGTGAAAATAAAATCGGAAAAAAATCGCGTTTAATTAATTTTTTTAATTCCAGGTCAAGATAATGTCCTCTATAATACGAACGAGCAAAAAAATCCGTAAAAAATGCACCAGAACATTTTTTTTCGCGCGCGCCTTTGTTTTCCAATGTAATTTCCCTATGGTATCCTACGTGTGGATTTCTGTTAATATAATTTAACAAGGGAGGAAAGTCAAGTCGCCATCTTGAACAGCACAACACACTTTAAACAGTTAAACATCGCCAGAAATTCCGAACCAAAGTGTGATTGGCATTTATTTTGCATGATTCTAATTTTGCATAATATAGTGCCCGCTCGCATTATAGAGGACATTATCTTGACCTGGAATTAAAAAAAATAATTAAACGCGATTTTTTTCCGATTTTATTTTCACCTTTTCTTTTTATCTAAATTGGGCTCCCTGTGGACAAAACAAAAGAATATAAATCTCCTGAGAATCGGAACATATTGTTTTGTCTTCCTGATTTAAATTTAAACCCCAACATTAATGATTCAAGATGGAAGCTCCAGTTGGACCGACGAAAATAGTGGTCACTGCTGGGATTCATGAGCCAGAGTTTCACGGATAAACACTGAAAACCATTTCCTACGAAGCTCGATGCTAAACTTTTTATTTCGAAATGAGAATAAAATAGGGTTGAGACAAGAGTTAACCCCGAGGCATGTCACTCCAAATGTTGACCAGAATACATACTTAGCTGTTTCGGAAAGGTGTTCCTGAAGAGGAGAGAATGTAACGATCAAAATGGCAGCGAATGAGAGAATGAAGAAAAAGAGATTGCTTAATACGATAAGGGCGATTCTTCGAGCCAGTTCACTCTGTTTTTAGCTGGACGCTTCTCTCGTTCGTCCTTTTTGCACCTAAATATATATGACCATATAAGGCAACGGAAATGACGTAGAGTACCAAGCCGGTTCCGGCGACGTATTCGAAAACAAGATGGCCATGGATGGACGATAATGGATGCACATGTCATCAAGACCGGCTGAGAATGTTCCACAAGTCATGAAGCTGACTGCAATGAAAACTGATAAGCACCACAGTATCACTATGGCAACCTGGCACGCCTCATGGTGATTCGGGTATGTGGTCTCATGTAGTATATCATGGCTAGGTACCTCTCTAAGGTCATCACAAACGAGAAGAAAGAGCTTGAAAACTGTCCGGTCAGTAAAAGAAACCCCACGACCCTGCAGTAAGCGTTTGGCAAGTAAAGTTTGCCAAAGTCCACTGTTGTAGTGTTCTGTCTATGATAATCAAATAGAATGCCACTAACAGGTCACCCACAGCGATGTTAGCCACGAGAACAGCAACAAATTTTGAAAAATTGACAAATTTCACTTTCAAACCTTGATGAAAAATGGCATTTTTTCACCACTATATTCTCAACAAATAATCACAAAAACATTTCTTGTTTAAAGGTTCCCTTCCTACAAATTCATTGCAGTCAACTCCCAACTAAACTAAAATTCTAAGTTTCTCAAGCTAAACTGACTATATGAAATAATAGTTACACTATTTATAAATCTTCTTCATCTTAACAAGCTTGATGATATGATTTTGTCTCTTCCACAGCAGTTTCTTGCCATCTAGGCTCAGTTTCTCTACTTTGTTATAAGGGTTGAATGGCGGGGTTGTCGTGACTGTACTGGATAATGGACCCTTGTGAGCGAACTCTTGTTTTCTATATTCGTACGATGGGTACAACCTATGGGAGAGAAATCGGACTTTGGAAAATATTCTTGGATAACAAATTAAATACTACGATCCTCAATATAGACCCCTTGTACGTGATGTCAAAGCAGCTTATTTGGAGGACCAAAAAAAAAAAAAAAAAAAAATTTCAATCTCCTGAGAATTTCGAACCTATTGTTTTGTCCTCCAGATTCCAACGTGCTGCAAGGGGGTCTATTTTGCGAGCTCTGATATTTCAAAGGCTTGTTGAAAGAGAAAGAGAAAGAGCTTCGGGGTTTACATTGACTCATGCATAACGACATAATCTCGTTAATACATGGACATCTATTACTTATTCTCTAGGGTCCCGGGTTCGATTCGGACTCGGCATCACATGCAAGAAGAGTTTGTTAGGTCTCTCTCTCCCTTGATTCGAAGACTTTTCTCCTGGCTTTCGGGTTTTCCTTCCTCCGAAAACCCCAACGCTAAATTCCAATTCAATTCCAATTCAATCTGTGAGCTTACATCTGCAACAAAGCCGCACAACAAGTTTTGTTGTCGTATGAGGTGGCAATTAACACGATCGAGCCACATCAGCGCTGCAACTTACAGCACAACAATGTCGCGCGACAAGTTGCACAATTTTGCTGCTCATATTTCCGGGCCTTGTGTTTGATTGAAGGAACCCAGACGTCTGGAGTCGGTTAGGTTGCAGAAATGTGAAACTGAGCGTTGAAAATGAAGGTCATACAGAAACTATTGTACACTTATATAACAAGCTTACTTGTATGTTGTTCTTGAAATACTTATCAGGCCGGGATTTGAGCAGCGTTCCTGGGGCTTGGGTAAGACTGGATAGCGAGGTACAAATCCACCATAGCCGACCATGGGTTTGGTGCTGGTGATTCAACAGAAATGATTACAGCAATGGTCACAGATGGACGACAGGACAAAGTACTCTTGTGTTTGACTAAATATTTCAGTATGTGAACCATACTGGTATTCTCTAACAGTGAAGTCGGTAAATGTGTAGATGTCTTATAGAAAATCTAAATCTACGAAGTTTTGGCTGTTGTATCAGCGTGGGACAGTCCATGATAGGTGAAAGCCCAAACATCGAATTGGAAATTAGAAGTGGATTTCTGTGGAGGGAGGTCTTTCTTTTGTTCTCTTCCCTCTCTTATTCCTTCCCTTCATCATTCCATCCCTCCCAACCACCCTCCCTTCTAGCCATCCGTTCATCCCTCCCTTCCTTCCTTCCATCTATCCGTTCATCCCCGCCTCCTTTCACGTATTCGTCCATTTTGCCCTTTTATTTTCTTTATTCAACTGTGACCTGTAAAAATGGACAATAGATATGGCCGCCATGATGGATGACACGTGCAACCATGAGATAACTCGTGGAACATTGTTGCACATAAAACATATCACGATAGCAGCTTAGACTTCATATGCATATTTTGAAGTCTTTACGTCAGTACTCACAATCGAACTTCTCGTCCTGTAATTGGATCTTTGTAGCAAGTCCACTGAAGATAATTTGCGAAGGTGGAGTCGATTCTTTCTTTTTCTTTTTGTTCACTGCTGTAAGAAAGATAACGACATAATCTCGTTAATACATGGACATCCCTTACTTATTCTCTAGGGTCTCGGGTTCGATTCGGACTCAGCATCCCATGTGAGAGGGGTTTGTTAGGTCTCTCTCTCCCTTGATTCGCCAGCTTTTCTCCAGGCTTTCCGGTTTTCTTTCCTCCGAAAACCCCAACGCTAAATTCCAATTCAATCTGTGACTTAGCCGTGCCCTGACTTAGAACAGTCCAGAGGTTGTTTCAGGGTTCGATCTGCCGGTGAGTTAGCCATGCCCTGACTTAGATCAGTTCAGAGGTTGTTTCAGGGTTCGATCTGTGAGTTAGCCATGCCCTGACTTAGAACAGTTCAGAGGTTGTTTCAAGGTTCAATCTGTGAGTTAGCCATGCCCTGACTTAGAACAGTCCAGAGGTTCTTTCATGGTTCAATATGTGAGTCGTCTTCTACTTTGCTCAGCCCAAATTAAGGTTGTTTAGGGTATAACAAAACTGAACAAATAGCCTGCATTGATTTGTAGTCAGCGGTTGTTGCAATAAAAACACCCAACTTAAATAACCGCTGACCGCTAAGCAACGTAGTCTATAAACCCGATTTTTCCCCAGGAATTATTTTTTCAGTGACTTTAAGTGAACTTACTCGTGAGGTTTTTGAGTCTTTCTTTGTGTTTCGTAGGCACGGAATTGATTATAACGAGGTTGTTGTCGGTCCCAGGCACACGCGGATTGTTGCCAGATCTCTGCTCGCGGTCCAGCGGATTCTGATAACATGTCCGTACGACTTGTGATGGTTGGGAGGTCTTCTCCTGGAGTGTTTTCTTGATTGACTTGCTTAAATATTAGGAAAGAAAAACATCATGTATCTTGACAGAGATACGTCTGCGCATGCTCCTTGTCTATATGCGAATTAGTCGACAATTTCGTATTTTTCACTACGGTGTAAAACTTATTAATCTACGATAACTGTTTCATTAGAAACACCGACGCAGTCCACGCTAGTGTTCACTAGCCATCATCCACAACTTCGTATTTTGGTATTTTGGTTTTTGGTTTTAGAGTGGTTTTCATTAACGAAATGATTTTCAAATTATATTAATTAGAGTGTAATAAGTTAGATAAACACAATAGAAAACAAAAGAATTAGAGTTAAGTAGTGGTTGATATGCTAAAGCGTATTTCACGTGCTGTCGGGGCTTATGAAAACTACCCTATTGTAAGGTGATATGCAAATTTGGACTTTCAAACTTGCCTGGCAAATATGGATTTTACAAAATGACAAAACTTCTTTTTTTTTAAGTTTGTCATAAATTTTTCATGTCTGTACGTCCCAGTCATTGAATTGCGGCCACAAAAAAAGCATAACGTCCAAATTATTGTAGATTTGTATAAAAAATAACATTTCTTCTCTTGCAATGCTAAACGGCGCTCGGTCTACTACGTGCCATTCTCTTGAGAATAACATTCTTTGTTTGAGTTGTATCCATATTCATGTGTCTTCTCATTCGTAACCTTTAAACAAAGAAACGATACTCAAGGGAATGACAAGTGGTCTGAAATGAGAAAACATTACGTCCAAGCTAAAAAATCTATTGAAAGTGATATAAAACGAACTACCGAGTAAACTCATTTCATTTGCGTCGATGGATGAAGCACAATTAAATATGGGAATAAGATAAATACCGTGTAATAAAAAGTCAAAATACTTAGGCCCCGTCCACATTAGTGCGTTTTAGTTTGAAAACGCATACATTTTGATGCGTTTAGGCCTTCCGTCCACACTAAAACGCTGAGCGTATCATCGAAAACGCATCGATTTGAAAACGCTCTTGAAAGTGGATCAAAATGAAAACGCATACATATCGTATTAGTGTGGACGGCTGAAAACGCATCGAAATGAAAACGCTCACGTCATGTCTATTTAAGCATGCGCATATACACGCATCAAGAGTTTCGCGCTACTGCTCTAAGCGCATGCTCAGGGGATTAAAAAGTGGGACCAAATTTCTAAAATATGCAATTTTTCGGTATATTTGATTCAGAATTCGCTTAACGGTACGCGATCTTGAATATTTAGTGAAAATTGTGCTTGACAAGAAAGATACAACTAAAATATAGCATATTTTACAAATTTGGTCCCACTTTTTAATCCCCTGAGCATGCGCTTAGAGCAGTAGCGCGGAACTCTTGATGCGTGTATTGTCAAACTTATGTCACGCCATCGTTTTTGAGCGTATTAGTATGGACGGTCGAAAACGGAGCAAAACGGTAGTGTGGACGCGAATCGATCGATGCGTTTTCAGATCAAACGAAAACGGATCCAAATGAAAACGCACTAGTGTGGACGGGGCCTTAACTGACTTTGACCACTCTTTACTCCGACAAGACATGTCCACAACGTCATTTGAGACCTTTTTTTCGCTATTACACGGCATTCACCCATCATTTACGAAAGATTTTGTAAATAACATTTGAAGAATTCATACAAACGAAGTCTGTTTAGTTTAACCAAAATAATGGCATTTTTTTTAGGTTATGGTCCCTTCCAGCTGTACGAAAAACTAAGCGCGAAAAGGATTGTTGTTGTAATTCATGCGGCCCTCGCCCGAGTCTTAAAAGTCATATATCTCACAGAATTTGAGGAGATGGATCGCAAAGATTTACCTTAATTTCTTAAACAACACGTATACTTCAACTTTTTTTCTCTAAATTCTTTGAAACGCGTGTTTTTGTATTGGGAAGAGACTTGGAGCAAGGGCCGCTTGGCTAAGCATCGAAGCGCGCTGTGATTGGACGGTTCGTGCGTGCTCCGGACACCTGGTTTTTCTTACCGTCTCTTTCTCATCGTTATCATCTTCGCCACAACTTTTATCAACAGCAGCAGACGTCAACTTGTGCTCATCACCATCATCATCAACTCCACAAACAACATACGGAAAATTCCCTAAAGTTCCAGAATATCCAATTGGATAACTTCTTCTTTGGATGTTCTGTCTGACCAGTGGACGGCGCCAGAAGTAGCCAGGATACCGAGGTTGAAACGGTTGCGCAATACTAGACATACTTCCGTGACACCGCAAGGGATCGCCCCTGAAATTAACAGCTAAGGCCATGACAAAGCAAGGAAACTACGATGAAACTCTTGTACCATTTACATCACAAGAGTAGTATTTAAAACTCGCCAATTAAATCCATAAACAGTAGCGAGCCTCATAATTGATTTCTAATTGAAGACGCGCGCGTGCCAATTAAACAATTTTCTTAATTGTTTAATGATAATTAGCAAATTAGTCATTAGTACTTCTTGTTAACGGAATGTTTCGAATTTTGTACTATCATATTTAGTTCGCCGGAATATTCAAAATTTCATAAAGGTGCAGACATGCACACGGTGCAGCATTGCGCGCATTATTGCAGGCAATGCTGCTGAATTATGATCGTTCTCTACTTCAGCAACATTGCGTGCAACAAATTGCGTCGTGACATGGCTCGCAACATCGATTGACTGCAAAATTGCGCGCAATGTTGCATCGTTTGTCCGTAGCTTAACTGAACAGGAAAAGAAACATTGGAGGGATACACCTATTCCAAAAAAGATTGTCGAAGCCAAAGGCGAAAGAAGATAGGTCACTCCAAGATCCAAGAATAGCTGGAATGACTCGTTCTGCTTCTAATTATTATTATCAAGAACGTGGAGGTTATTTTCGAGAGATATTTAGTGTAGTTCGTAGTGGACGAAACCATTTAAAAGACCTCGATTATTCGTGTTTAGTCGTCATTTTTTATGCTCATAATTTCTTTTCGTCCCGCTATGACGTATCGCTTGGTACAGTGTTCCACATCGTGTTCCACATCGTGTTCGACATCGTGTTCGACATCGTGTTCGACATCGTGTTCGACATCGTGTTCGACATCGTGTTCGACATCGTGTTTCCCATCGTGTTCGACCACCATGTGGAGCAGATAATGAGTTCAAAGGCTTTTATCAGCTGATTGAAACCCAGCAATTACAGTTTGCCAGATGTTATGATCAAGGGACAAAGGGGAAGTGTTATGTTGAAAGAAAAATGACAGTTGGGCTACCTGTGTCTAGGTTGAGACACTTGTGATAGAAGAGCAGTAGAACGCGAGAGAGCGTGGCGAAGGCGATTGTTGTAAAAAAACATCGAGTCTGTAAAATAAAGAGCCTTGGCATTCTTAAAATTTCGTTATATTCATACATAAAAATTGTGCATGGAAATAAAAGAATTGTTTATATGAGTGAGATATCTCGTGCTTAAGACCGGTTCCAATGTAGCTTTTTCGTGTTTTTAACGTACTGTACAAAACCTACGCTTTCTTGCTTTTTGTAGCCTTGTCATTATACCCGTTTCTATTTGTTTTCCCGTTTTTTTTCTGCCCTTATTTGGTAATAGTCGTTCCCAGGTTGCGGGAAAAACTGGGTTCGAGTTGGTATTACAGTGCATTGTGGGACTGTCGGTTTTAGGGGACATACTTCCAAGATGGCGTCTATTTCGTCCCCTAAAACAGTCCCACAATGCACTGTAAAGCCAACTTGACCACGTTTTTCTGCCCTTATTTGGTATTAGTGTCAGGGGCGTAGCCAGGAGGGTCCCCCTTCCTCCATCGTGTTTGCTGTTTTTTTTGGTTGATGTTCTGAAAACGGGTTTTGGACCCCCCTAAGGCAAAATCCTGGCTACGTCCCTGAGTGTCTTTACGCTGAGGCTTTCTGGTTTTCGAGCTGGTTCTATCTTACAGCACTTCTCAAACACACGGAATCCTAGTCCTTACTTATCCTCGTGTTTTAAAACATCCCTGATAAAACCCCTGTTTGTTTATCAAAGCCGCTCTCAAAGTACGAGCAGAATCGTACAATAGTCCCCTTCACATTTCCCTGCGAAATCTTGAAAGGTAGCAAGACCTTGCATCGAAGCGTTCAAAAAGGTCTCTACCATTGCAGATGATGCAAAAGCACGGCTACCTTTCAAGATGGCGCAGGGAACTGTGAAGGGGACTATTTGCCGTCGCGACAATATAGAGCGGTTTTGGTGGACGTTACTCAAAGTATTCCATGAAATCGTCGGAAAACACAAAGTTTCAAGCGCACGTTGCTATGCAATGTCATGGAAACGCCTTGACTGACGTCTACCAAAACCTACTTCATCGCGACGCGTGCTATTGAGAACGAATGAAATATGAATAAAATTGGTAAAAGCACATGTGGAAGCCAGGTTGTACAGCCTCATTACGCAACCCCGACAACTCAGGTATTGCGTATAGGACACTGAGTTGGTCACTCACTCACATTGTAAATTAAGTACGGATTGGTTGTTTGGATACAAAGGAGGGGAATGGTATCAGTTGCTCACTCCACTCCACCACGAAGCTGAAAAGAAAAGAATATTTGATATGAATACAAAAGGGATGTCTTAGACAAGAGAAGGAAAGACGGGAGAAAACAACAAAGGAATAAATAAATCTCTTTATTTAAGTATCTAGTCGTTCTAGCGCTTTCGCACTAATAGGGGACACTTTTCACTCACACACACTACCACTACATTCAGTATTTTATGCACACAACGCTCACTCACATGTTGATTTTATACGGAGGGAGGAAACCCGAGTACCCGGAGAAAACCCTCGTAGCACAGGAGAGAACAACACATCAAACAAACTCAATTCACATATGGCGACCGCAGGGCTCGAACCAGAGACCCGAGCCTTTGGAACCACAGTGGTGAAAGGCGACGCGTTACCAGCGTATGCCACCCGTGCTACCCATAAAAGAATACAAAGGAATACAAAGGAAGGACAGATTGAAAGCAAAAGACAAGGTAAAAACAAAGGCGGGGTAAAAGATAAAGTTAAGGTCAAGGGCAGGCGGCCATGTCAAGGTAAGATTTTTAGGCCTCGTTCACACAAATGCGTTATCGTTTGAAAAAGCATACTTTTCGTTACTAAGTGCAAGGCAAGAACAAGTTCTCAGGTACTGTAGGTAAGAGGAATATGCGAGTGCATGACGAAGCCCAGTTAGGGAAAGGCCAAAGCCTAAGGTAAGGTCTAGTGCAAGAGCAAGGGCATGATTATTGTCAAGATGTATAGTAACTATGATACCTGGTACAGTCATCTTGTTGTACTCCTCTGGCTGTTGAAGGTTCTCAATATTGCTGTGCATGAACGACTTGGACGTTTCACTGGCAAAATGTCTGTCAACAGAAACAAAGATATCAAGACCTTTCTTTCTTTTAGCAAGCACTGTAGTATAATCTATCGGGGCGACACCTATCTTTACGGTTGTCGCACCGCCTTCACTGTTCCCTGCGCCATCTTGTAAGGTAGCCATGCCTTTGCATCGAAGTGAGACATGAGGTGACCTTGCAATGATAGAGGCATGTATAAAAGGTGTCCAAGGTGTCCAAGGTGTTAAAAAAGGTCTCTATCATTGCAAGGTTACCTCATGTCTCACTTCAATGCAAAGGCACGGCTACTTTTCAAGATGGCACAGAGAACTGTGAAGGGGACTATTAAATGGTTCCGTAATATTTTACCTGTTCAGGTCGTCGATACTTTGCCAGATCTCATACAAAATGAAACTGTTGGTACCAGTGAATGATCGAATACACAGACTAAGAAAAGAAATAAAAGAGAGGGATGCTTAGGGGATAAAAACAATCCATAGACAATTCCCAAATCCCAAGACATATTTTGCACAAGACACTCCTTTTTCACAAGATCCCGTGCAGCACTGTAGAATGCAGCTCAATTTGGAGGGCAAAACAATAGGTTTCGAATTCTCAGGAGATTGAAATTCTTTTGTTTTGTCCTCCAAATAGAGCTGCTTTGACGTTGACGTTTGATCAAAATAATTGCTTGAAGCGGTTGCATTTTTAGATATGAACTTGTTGGGAACTACTTATCAAAAGACAAAACAATCATCCCTTTCCTTCATATCTAAATTCAAAGCTCACAATTTATTTTGGTCCCAGATTTCAAATTTAGGATTAATTCCGACCAACAATGTTTTTTGAAACAGGTGTATACTAATTCAAGAATGACTATCGACTACGAGGACCACGAGTTCATCAGTTAATTCTACTGTCAAGTGTTACCCTCATGAAATAAAGTTTATTATTATTATTATTATTAATATTATTATTAATATTATTATTAATAATATTATTATTATTACTTACTGCAGACAGCCCTCTTGAAGGCTTGATGCACCAATATACGCTTTTGTGTTGGCGCGAAACTTGGACAAGCATTTCTCAGACACCTTGAACTTCCTTGAGACGATGACTACCTGCATAGAACAGTATTAGACAATATTTGAGCTAGTGAACAAGGTGCATTGTGGTCTAGCTTGGGTACAAATATCTCTTATTCATCATACTTTATATGGTATATAAGGTTCATCATAATTAATACGGGAATAAGAAACTGTAGGACGCTCGCATTTTACAAGAAATTATAATATAACAAAACAGAATCCAAGCTCAATCCCTGACCACATTCCAGGAGTTCCAGTTATTTTTAACCCCATCTCCATGGTTTCCTTAGGTCCTCAACCCCAGAGGGAGAGGTAAGGGGGTACGGAGGAGTATGATGTACTAAAATCAATTCAATGCCCCATTGGTTAGGGGTGTGGGGCGGGGTGGGGTAGAGAACTGTGCTTTGATAATATCTGGCAAAGACAAGGATTTTAGTGTGTACTGTACCATGTTATCATCTGTGACATCTACTTCTTCTTCTTCCACAACATTGAACTTGGCCTGTTAAACATATTTGGAACACATAACCAGCAGATCACATGCAGGATAGAGTCTGTACTCTGAAGCATTGTTTTCAATAGCAACAACTCTCCACACCAAAGTCCCGTTGTTCTTACTGCACATGCTTGGTGAAATAGCATTTAGGCAAACATTCTGACAAGAGCACACCTGCACATTTCAGAATGTTTCCCGAGCTTATCACAAGAGCCTGCATTTCTCCTGTTCAGCACCAAGAAATGAAGTGAATTACAAGCTCTGGGACAAGATCGAATGCTTTCCAAGATTTGATAATTTGGGATGACAGAGAACTTTTTTAACACACTGGATTATTCACATGTCTCTATCATTGCAAGATCACCACATGTCTTGCTTCAATGCAAAGCCATGGCTACTTTTCCAGATCGGTGCAGGGAACTGTGAAGGGTACTATTTTCCGTCGCTACAAGAGGGTTTTGGTGGACATCATTCAAAGTGTTTCCATGGAATCATCGGAAAACACAAAGTTTCCAATGGCATGTGCCTATGGCATGTCATGGAAATGCATTAAGGTAGATTCCCTCAAAAGAAATTTTGCCAATAACTTTCTGAAACTTTGCATGGGCACCATTCTCATTTTTGATTTAATTCGAAAAAACATTGAAAAATGGTCAAAAATTGGCACTTTTCGAAGTCTGGGGTGAGTTTTACAAAAATCGCAATTTTTCAATTCAAAAATGTGGAAAAAAAGTGAAATTCTTACCAAGAATATGCTAGTAAAATGGCTAAGCTGTTTAACGAAGTGCTGTGCTTTTAGTCTTATGCGTAAAAAAATGCACAGTGCAAAACAAGGGAATTACCTTAATTAATGTCCACCAAACCTACTTCGTTGCCACGACGATTCGGCACATGGTGTTGCATTGCATGAGAATAAGACATTAGTGTAAACAGTACATAAAAGGTTTTGTACATACCTTGGTTTCAAGTTTGGTGATCAGTTCTGCTAGCCTATTCACCTCCTGAGAGAGGATAGATTTCACAGCACTCGCTGTGGCAAAACAGATACACTTAATAAAAAACCTTTCCTAACTTTTTACTACAAGTAGCGACTGGAAATTAGAGAATGTTAATAACCCACCATCAACACTTGTTTGTTGAGAAAAATTTCTCGCTTTTCTTTTCATCCGTCCTCCAGTTGTACTGAAGTTTGGAACTTCTGCTTGCACAACAGTAGGCCTGAAAGAAGTATTGTATGGTTCATGATCAATATTTACTGCAATTCTCAATATTCTGTCAACTCAGTAGTTGCAAATTACCCATTTAAATTTAGCTTTTCATTGCCGCCAGTCATATGTCATAAATATAAAAGGTACTAACACTCATGATTAGTTTTGATTGATGGCAGCGAAAAACCAATTTCACAACAAGTTGTTGAAGTGTCTGAGTTCATTGAATATTGAGAATTGCAGTAAAAAAAATACTAAAAGGTGAATGAGTGTTTCATCTTATTCACAAACAGCAAGAAATAATGGGTTGGAAAAAATATATAACACATGCCTCTGCATTTGTTATATGAGCTGTCAATAAACTGGATGACAAGATAATAAATATATTTATCATGAAATAAATGTCATCATGACAATATTTAGACCCCTTGCATGTGAGTCGTCAGAGCAGCTCAATTTGGAGGGCAAAACAAAATAATTTTAATCTCCTGAGAATTGGAACCTATATATTGTTTTGCCCTCCAAATTGAGCTGCATTCCAATAATTTGCAAGGGGTCTATACATTGATATCCAATACACCTGTATTTAAAAAAGGTTGTTGGAGCCATGGGAAGTGTATATGGGATGGGGGGGGGGGGGGGGGGGGGGGGAGGAGAGGGAGGGGGTTAAAAAATTTTCTGCAGCCCACCAATTTTTTTAACAACATTTAAAGGACTATATATGATATGCTACCTGTTTTCATTCTCTACTTCATCTAGCTTATCTACTGCAACATCAATATGGTGCTGTAGAGAGACAACCTGACCAAGAATCTGAAAGGAAAAACCAACATTGAACTACTATTAACAATTTGCTAAAATCATGGCTTCTGTCAATCAAATCGATGATGGACAGAATTCATTCCAATAAGCAGTTTGAAGGACATAAACATGTAACTGTTACTGGATGGCAAACATATTCAGACCTTCTATATTGAAAGAACATTACAAATGTCATATATATATTAAAGACCTTTCACAAAATACTTTTTCCCCTGTATACAGATACAGTATTTGGATTTCAAGATATATGTAAAGTAATTTAAAGTTTGCTATCCAGCAGAGCCTTTCCCAAGGGGCCTTAAAATTTGGCTGCATTGTTTCGTTATCAGAGATATATCAGCACGTAACGTACTGTTTGTTGTAAATGGCCTATTGCAAGTGAAATTCCTGTGTGAAAGCTCACTGTCTGGGTACAGGAATTTCCTTATCGCTCAATTGAAATGAACTCAACCAGTTGTAAATTTGATTGACACAAGCCAAAATGCCACATTTATATAATTGGTTAGGTTGCAGGTATATAAAAAGTGCTGTAACTAACATGTACATACTATATACTCATTTAAGCACTGCCCCTGTCCTCGATTAAGCACTGCAAATTTGAGTAAAATATCAAAGAGTGCTAGTAGCTGCCCTCAAATAAGCGTGCTGCCCCCGAGTAAGTGCTGCAACTTAAGCACTATAATTTTTGAGAGCGCTGTAGCAGTTTATTGAGTAAAAAATTATACAGTATTTATTAATCCTTTTAATGAACTACGTATATTGTACAGGATGTAAATGAATCGAAGGAGAAAATTGTGGAGATATTTAAATTACCTCTTTGAGAAAAAATCTTGTAATGAATTTGTTGATGAAAGTCTGTGTTGAATAATCCTGGAGAAGAGAGAATCATTTAATTTAATCTTCAATGTAATATGCCATTTGTATTCATGATCATGTTGGTATCATTTTATTACCACTTCCAAAATGTTTTGCTACATATTTTGTCTTTTTTAATTACCGATAAACAATTATCATTCAATTGGTTGAATTTACATCACCAATACCTTAAAAGACTTCATAAGAGCATTACTGACAGCTCTGTTCATGTCTTCAAGACCTGAAAACACTTGAGAAAATGGCCCAGCTTCCTTCAGGAAGAATTCTATAAGAAAGAAAGAACTCCATTATTTTTATAATTTAACACATGTAATATAATTTAATAAGTAAAGAAATACATGCAGGCATGAATGAATGGATGGATGGATGGGTGGATGGATGGATGGATGGATGGATGGATGGATGGATGGATGGATGGATGGATGGATGGATGGATGGATGGATGGATGGATGGATGGATGGATGGATGGATGGATGGGTGGATGGATGGATGGAGGGATGGATGGATGGATGGGTGATGGATGGATGGATGGATGGATGGATGGATGGATGGATGGATGGATGGATGGAGGGATGGATGGATGGAGGGAGGGAGGGATGGACGGATGGATGGATGGATGGATGGGTGATGGATGGATGGATGGATGGATGGATGGATGGAGGGATGGATGGATGGATGGATGGATGGATGGATGGATGGATGGATGGATGGATGGATGGATGGATGGATGGATGGATGAATGGATGGATGGATATGAATGAATAAATGATTGAATAAAAAAAGTAGAGAAGCAATAATCAAACTTTATCCATACCACATAGTTCTGAAGTATCCAAGTTGCTGTTCAAAAAAAGGAAGAAAAAATATATTAATAGTCCAGGTGTCCGGAGCACGCACGAACAGTCCAATCACAGAGCGCTTCGATGCTTAGCCAAGCGGCCCTTGCTCCAAGTCTCTTTCCAATACAAAAACACACGTTTCAAAGAATTTAGAGAAAAAAAAGTTGAAGTATACGTGTTGTTTAAAAAATCAAAGTAAATCTTTGCGATCCATCTCCTAAAATTCTGTGAGATAGATGACTTTTAAGACTCGGGCGAGGGCCGCTTGAATTACAACAACAATCCTTTTCGCGCTTAGTTTTTCGTACAGCTGGGTATGTCAGCTATTGGCCATGAGTCTTCAATATCAGTAATAATATAATGATTTATCAAATTACTCTACAAGTTATCTATCTTATCTTGCCTGCTTGTGTGAGCTGATGCTAAATCTGATGCTCTGAGCAAGGTGCCCCTATTCACAACTTTCCATGCTGTCATAGCTAGGTTCACTGGTCACACACAAAGCATTCAATTGAGGCTGCAAGGTAGTTTCAAAGGATTATTCAAATTTGAACCTTGCAGCCTTGACTGAATGCTTTGTGTTTGACCAGTGATTCAATGTATGGAATGTAGTGAATATAATAGAGGCTTTGCACCATCAGGTGATGGCAGCCATGGTGCAAAGCCTCTAATCTTGCCATTAAAGACAAATAAATTGAGAATTTTGATACATTATTGATAATCTAGAAATTATTTTCATTACTTTGTCTTATGGGTGTCAATGTCACTGAAGAGCTTTTTGAGGTCTTCAGTGGAAAGAATTCCATCGCTGAAGAAAGCTGTAAATTCTGACCATGACAAAGCTCCATCATCTGCAATTCAATACACCAGTGCATGGTTAATAAAAATCTTTGAAGATCCTTAGATAATTTTTTGTCTCTAATTAATTATGAGCCTTATAAATTATGTAACTTCAAGCTTGTAAAAGGGTTAAACTGTTCTCTGTTTGCTCTTGAAAAATATTGACTTAGCTGAGCTCAACACTTGTTTTCTAGGTGTAATGAAGTGGTTTTATAAAAGTATTATCGGGTGTTTATGAACTGTGAAAATACTCAACATAGATTACAAAGAGCTTTAGCTTATTGCTCCTACCATTTTTATCAGCTCTTCTAAATACCTGCCCAAAAAATACAGATAGCAGCCGTTAACTGAGCAATATAAAAACAAAACAGGACATAAAAAATGCAAAACTGTACACTTGTTAATAAGACTAATCGTGAATATAAACTTACATCAAGAAAGATAGATTTTCCTTTTTCTTCTGCAGTAGCTTCGGCCATGTTGCAAACAAACTGACAGGAGATTCCAGCTTTGTAGAGGGTTTGTCGTCGCTTTGCAGTATTCACTATTCGGAACGTCTCGGGAACATCTCGGATATTCGTTACACATCGATGCTCACCGATGTCACCGATGAACAACCGAAGCCCAATCGAAGCTTGAAGCGTCCAATGATGCTGCACCGATAGATTTACGAAGAATTCCGATTTCTTTACGAAAGGATCCGGAGATCTAAATGTCAAACATGGACGACGAAGACGAAGTGCGTAAAGATGCCCCTTCTGTTTTACCAATAGATCGAAGAACAGTCCATCAAATATGTTCAGGACAAGTTGTACTGAACCTCGCTACGGCAATGAAGGAGTTGTTAGAGAACAGCTTAGATGCGGGGGCTAGGAGTGTTGATATCAAGCTCAAAGAAAATGGCGCGGATTTGGTTGAGGTCTCGGACGATGGCCATGGGGTCGAGCCTCACAATTTTGAAGCTTTGACGCTAAAGCACCACACATCCAAGATCAGAGACTTTTCTGATTTATCTGCAGTAGAAACGTTTGGTTTTAGAGGAGAAGCTTTGAGCTCGCTTTGTGCTTTGAGGTAATATAAACCTGGAAAAGTTTGTCTATGGGGGAGGGGTGGGAAGGAAGGAAGGTTCCATTTGCTGACCTACATTCCAAATGAAATTTCCATCCCTATTCCATAAAATCACATGTTAATTAAAGCTATTTTCTTACTATTCTAGTTATGAATCAATCTTTTGGTCAGGGTTATCATTGTTTTGTGTAGAATATTCACCACTGAAGATCTGTTGAATTTCAAAGTGTTTGTATATTTGTTGAAAGTGTGCGTTTTTCACTTGGAAATTAACAACTGAGATTTTGCATCTTAGATACTTGGCAACCACTATATTTCTTTGACCTAACAGACTCCAGACTTCTGGCATTTCTTGCTTCCATCAATCAAACTTAATATGGGCCGAGTTCATTCTGATCAAGCTGTAAGGAAATTCATGTGCTTAGACAGCTATTTTCACATGGGAATTTCTTTAACACTCACTATCGGAATGAACTTGGCCAGTTGTAAATTTGATTGATGGAAAGGGAAAACGGCAGACGTCTGGAGTTGGTAGGTCGCAGAAGAAATATGAAAAGTGCTGTAATAGAAGCTCTACTGTGTTTATTTTATTCATAACCTGTCTGTTACTGAAAGTAATCTTTTTGTCCAGCAATCTGAGTGTCACAACAAGACACGAGTCCCAGATGGCAGGCACCAAAATAGAGTATGACCACAATGGCAGAATACTCTCAAAAACACCTTGTGCAAGACAAATAGGAACAACAGTTACTTTGACCAACTTATTCTCAACTCTACCAGTTCGCCATAAGGAATTTCAGCGCAATATAAAGAAAGAGTTTGTCAAGCTTGTACATGTGTTGAATGGTTATTGCCTGATCAGTAGCAGTGTGAGGATAAACTGTACTAATCTTATTGGAAAGGGCAAGAAGATGACAATTGTATCGACTACTGGTGGTGACCAGATCAGGGATAACATTACTTGTGTATTTGGGGCAAAACAGGTTTGTAATTGAATAAATAACTAAATCAAATAAAAATAAAACAAATTATAAATAAATAATTGAATAATTGAGCCCCCTCCTGGTAAGCACCCTTGATGAACTTTTGTTCTTGGGGCAAACTAGAGAATATATGTCTAAATAAAAGAGAAAAAACTAAGAAAATGAGTAAGACGACATCTCCACATAGTGGCTTTTCATACAATGAATTCCAGTTTAGAAAGTTGATTTTTTTTGAGCAAGGAAAACTAGAGAACCCTGGGTGCACAGGATACCCCCAAAACAACTCTACTCACAATACAGTGATTACTTTAGAAGCCAGCAACTGGCAAAGTCCAATGTCTATTTTCTATATCTGAGCCACCTACATGTACTGTATATACTATTGTATGGCCCCTTCATGGATACAGCCACCTATGAATAATTATTATTATTAAGTAGACCATCTGCCTAATGGAAATATCAATGAAATCTCTGCATACAGTACAGTATGACACTGAGTTCAGAAAAAGAATTGGATAGTTGAGCAAGGCATTACCAGTATTTAGATTCTCTGTCTCTTTACTTTTAAGCATGATTATTATTTATTATTAATTTTTTCCTTTTCTTCTTAAACTTTGTTTTAGTAATTTTTTAAATCTAATAGGTTATGGATATTAGTCTTTTTTTTTTATCTAATAGGTTATGGATAAATAGTTTTATAGTGTGGGAAATTGAGGAGCTAGATTCATACTTTGAGCTATTAATTTCTTTTATACATATCTTAAATTTTCAGAGATAAATAAGTAATTTCTACTTATATTTGTCATATATAGTCTTTTTTTATCTATTAGGTTATGGATAAATAGTTTTATATCGTGAATTAATAAATATGGTCTAATAATCATTTTTTATTTAAAAAAAATAGGATAGTTGAGCATGCAAGTACAGGGACTGCAAAGATGAAGGGGTTGGGTGGACTATTCCCCCCCCCCCCCCCCAACGTTTTGCTAATGTTTACTAAATTCTTAAACCTCAGTTCAGACCCTCACTTTTAGTCTTATACATAATAGATGAGAGTTAAGGCACTAGGCCATGTGGGATAGGCTCAGAGATAATAATATGCTTAATGGATAAGTTGCGAGCCTTAATGTGAGCGACTGAAGAAGACTGCCGTTAGGCCTTTGACAACATAATAGTCTTTCATTTTTTCACACAGGTTCAGTCATTGATCCCATTCAAGCAGACAAAGCCATCGGAAGAAGAGTGCAACGAGTTTAACATCCAAAACAGTCAATCTACTTTGTACCAAGTAACTGGGTTCATTTCTAAGGCGGACCATGGACTGGGTCGAAGCACTGCTGACAGACAGTTCTTTTACATCAACAAGCGACCATGTGACCTAGTCAAAGTGGCACGTGTTGTCAATGAGGTGTATCACATGTTTAATCGACATCAGTACCCATTTGTCATGCTGGATATCTCCCTTCAACGAGGTAAACAGGCAATAAACAATAGTCCCCTTCACAGTTCCCTGTGTCATCTTGAAAGGTAGCTGTGCCTTTGCACTGAAACGAGACCTGAGGTGACCTTGCAATGATAGAGACCTTTTTTAACACCTTGGACAATTATTCACTCATCTCTATCATTGCAAGATAACCTCATGTCTCCCTTCAATGCAAAGGCACAACTACCTTTCAAGATGGCACAGGGAACTGTGAAGGGGGCTATTATTGGATGGGGTTACGTATGATGTCGTAAATTATCAAGACCAATGCTGTGTTATCTGCCAAAGCAGTAGGCTCAGAAAACTACCGAGGTCTTGATAAGTGATGGTATCATTTGAAAACTGAATTCGATAGTTTTTTAATTATGCATTTTGTAAACAAAGAATGAGAATTTAATGCTTTGTTCTACCCAAGTATAAAGGGGTTAACTAACGATGAAACTTGGGTAGAACAAAGCATTCAGTCATCCTTAAAGTACTATCTGCACTTGCGTATGTCGTTATGCTTATGCTTGTGTCGCTAGGCTTTACAGCATGTACACGGTCAATCAACATCCAATCACAACATGTTACATCCAATCACAACATGTTACATCCAATCACAACATGTTACATCCAATCACAACATGTTACATCCAATCACAACATGTTACATCCAATCACAACATGTTACATCCAATCACAACATGTTACATCCAATCACAACATGTTACATCCAATCACAACATGTTACATCCAATCACAACATGTTACATCCAATCACAACATGTTACATCCAATCACAACATGTTACATCCAATCACAACATGTTACATCCAATCACAACATGTTACATCCAATCACAACATGTTACATCCAATCACAACGCGTAGTAATCAGGGACCGCGGAGGTGGAGGGGATGTTACGACACCTTTTCCCTTTTCCCATACTACAGCTGTAGGCTCATATTTTCCAATCTTATCCCCCCTCCCACACACACACGCGGTCCGTAAGATACGGTACGGCTACAGTACAGCCATGAATCCCATTGATACAAAGTTCGCTCTAATTCGAGCCCTCATTCAATTTTTATTTTCTTTTTCTTCAGATGCCGTGGATGTCAATGTCACTCCAGACAAGCGACAAGTTTTCATGCAAGAAGAAAAACTGTTGCTAGCCATAATAAAGTCCTCTTTAAAGAGCATGTTTGACACTGGAACATCAAGTTATGAAGTAAACCAAAAACCTCTGAGTCAACTAAACTTATCATTTATTAAAAAAGATAAGCAAACTACAGACCACGGAGAGAAGAATGATTCCCAAGTGTCAAATGCTCGAAGTCTGTCTGTCCAAGTATTTTCTTCGCTGAAAAGCTTCAAAAGGCCCTTTTCTTCAGTAGCAAGCGACTCAGAGGAAGACAGAAAACCGAAGCAAGCAAAACTCACGAATTTTTCTCAAGAAACGAGGATACCAAACTGTGAGGAATTGAATAACTTAGAACTGAGAAGTAAGGATGAAATATCTGGAGAATCTTGTGCCGATTTTGTCTATGAAAAGAGGCAAGAATCGCTCGAAAATACTGCAAATAATGGTTCAACAGTAGTTGTGGTACTTGATGATGAAGTTCAGATAGTTAAAGAAGAAAAAGAAAATAAGAATCTTGAGGTAAACGAGCGTGCAAGGGAGAACTGTGAAGAAGGTCAAGAAGAAGACTCCGAGCTTCAGGTCATTGATCTATCTCTAGAACCAATGAAGAAAAGTCTGGTAAATGGTGAATGTAGTATTCAAGACAATTCTACATCACAAGGAAAAGGCACATTAGAGCAAGGTATTCACACAAAGAAACGAAACCTTGAAGAGATCATTAAAAAACGAAAAACATTGCATATTGACTTTGACATTGAAAAACTCAAAGATGCAAGAAGCTCGAGAAAGATTCAACAAAACCTAGAAACGTCAGCACGAATTTTTCGAGCGAAAATCTCCCCAGAAAACAACACAGCAGCCGAAGAAGAACTTACTAAAAACATCACTAAAGAATCATTCGCAAGGATGGAGATTCTGGGGCAGTTTAATCTTGGTTTTATTCTTACAAAACTCGGCGAAGATTTGTTTATTATTGACCAACATGCTTCGGACGAGAAGTATAATTTTGAATATCAACAGAAAAATACTTCTCTGAATTCACAAAAGTTAATCCTACCAAGGAGCTTGGATTTGACTGCATCTAGTGAGTCTGTTCTTATTGATAATATTGAAGTTTTCCGTCAAAATGGGTTTGAGTTCGAGATTGATGAGAGCGCCGAGGCAACGAAGAAAGCTAGACTGGTATCGGTTCCTGTTAGTAAGAACTGGACGTTTGGAGTTGAGGATGTTGAGGAATTGCTTTTTATGTTGAGCGATTCTCCTGGTGTGATGTGCAGACCTACTCGTGTGAGGAAGATGTTCGCGAGTCGAGCTTGTCGGATGTCGATAATGGTGGGAACTGCGTTGAGCCGTGAGCAGATGAGAACGGTTGTAAATCATATGGGTGAGATGGAACATCCTTGGAACTGTCCACATGGACGACCAACCATGAGACATGTTATCAATCTAAACATGATTGCTGGTGTAAATGATGATTCGTAACCAGAGCCAGGATGGAACAATCCGGGCTACTCTTAGCCGTTCCGAAAATGAGGAAAAAAACTGGATCGAGTTGGCATTGCAGTGCATTGTGGGACTGTTTAGGGGACATTTCCAAGATGGCGTCTATTTCGTCCCCTAAAACAATCCACAATGCACTGCAATTCCAACTCGATCCAGTTTTTTCCTTACAACCTCGGAGCAGTTTATGAATGGAAAAAGATAGTTTATCTGTCTTGTTCAGGTTTTTCATAGCATTTTTAAATCTTAGGTTAATATACCTCCTTTTCTTTACCTCAGGTGTAATGTTTTCCCATTTCAGACCACGTGTCATTCCCTAGAGTATTATTTCTTTGTTTAACGGTTGCGAATGAGAAGACACATGAAAATGGATACAACTCAAACAAAGAATCTTATTTTCAAGACAATAACACTTGGTCTGAAAAGGTAAAGAGGTCTATTAGACTCAGTACAAGCGACCTGTGATTCTTGTTGTTGTATAGTTGTAAAAGACTTGTTTATTTATGCTCTATTGATCCTACATGTTATTTTTATACTCATTTTCGATAATTATGTGACCCAGACAACGAGCTATAATCTGACTTTAATTTTGGGTTCGTGCAAATTTTTTAAATATTTGTCGTTTGATTTGAGGACATATCCGAATGCAGAATGTTTATTGTCTGATTGCCAATAAAAAGCAAGATTGGAGCACATAAACTAGTCACATTCCTAACCTAAGCTTTAGCGCGCAATATTGCAGGCAATGTTGCTGAAGTAGGATCGTTTTCTGCTTCACCAACATTGCGTGCAACAAATTGCGTCGTGTGACATGGCTCGCAACATCGATTGCCTGCAACTTTGCGCGCAATGTTGCACCGTCTGTCCGTAGCTTTATTGTCCTCTTGCAAGTTGTGCTGATGATCTCGACTGTTGGTGGTGTAGCAGTAATAATGCACTCCCATGACCTATTACCTCTGGGGTCTCGGGTTAGATTACTGGACTTGGCATCAATTATTCGAAGTATGCTGATGATCTCGACTGTTGGTGGTGTATCAGTAATAATGCACTCCCATAATCCCCTCTTACCTCTGGGGTCTCGGGTTAGATTACTGGACTTGGCATCAATTATTTGAGGGTTTTCCTCCCTCCTCAAAAATTAACACGCTAAATTCCAATTCAATCTGTGAGTTGGGCGTGCTCTGAATTTGTTCATCCCAGAGGTTTTTCAGGGTGTCGATAAAATTTAAAGGGTTGAATAAGCAAATTAAATCGAGCATCTAAATTATACAGCCGATGAAGCTACGTCTGCAAGCTGACTGAATGAAAGCCGCTTTAATTTCAGCTCTCGTGCAAGGCGCATATCAAAAATTGAATTTGCGAGGCAAAACCAAAATAAAAGCACTCTACAAACTCAAATCTGCGAGGCGAGAGCCGGCACTAAACTCTGAGCACCTTCATCAAATCATATTCGCAAAGAAAGCGTTGAAATAAAAGCACTCTACAAACTAAATTCGTGAGGCTAGAGCCGCAAAGCAGCGGACAACTCCGCAAATTACATTTCCGAGGCCAACACTGAATAAAATAAAACTGCTCAAACAAATCAAATTACAAGGCGAGAGCCGGCAAAACTCAGAACAATATCTGGGTTTCACTTGACGTCATTTCCTGTCTCGTGCGGAATGTTCCTCAGCTGAATCACATGCAAGTTTTCTGGTTGACAGCACATGGTGGTCAGTGTTTGACCACCATTTGGAGCAGATAATGAGATTTTTATGAAAAACCTCTGGGCTGAGCAGATAAAAAGATTTTTATCAGCTGATTGAAACCTAGCAATATTCCACAAAATTACATTTTTGAGGCCAACACTGAAATAAAAGCACTCCACAAGCAAAGTTTGCGAGGCGAGAGCTAGCAAAAGTCAACAAAATTACATTTGCGGGGCAAACATACTAAATCAGTCAACCTGAACAAACATGAACAGGTATGAACGAACGGTGCTAAAACCAAAACTAAATATTGCAATATATATACCTCTTGCGGCTGCTCTTGAATTTGAGGTTCAGCGGCTTGGGCTGCCGCGACATTATCAGCAGGAACTTGTTCGATAGTAGCTTTAAGAGCGGTTTTAACGACCAGCTAGTAAGAGCGGCTTCTGGTGTGAAGTGCGAAGTTCACCACGTGGGTCTTCTTATTTATACTCGCTCAGAAAGGGACTGGTGCGAATAGCTTGCGTTACGGGGTCAAAGAGGCGGGAAGGGTGTGTTCGTGCACAAAAACAGGACATCTTTTTCGATCGTCTATCATTTATTTATTCCAAAAACATTCACGAAGCCGCGACTTACAAACTATGACTTGCAAACTAAAGACTTGCGAAACGACTTGCACACAGCGACTTGCGGTTTTTGACTTACGCTCTACAATAAGAAAAGCGGCGATTACAAGCAGTTAAACCATATAAATACTCCAAGAGAGACAAATCAAGATATATCATCTTTACAAGGCTAAAAACTCAACTAAAGTTTCTACGATCACCGAGCCGCCGTCCACAACGATACCACGAATAATACAACCCGACCCGGGACGACGGCCAGGCTCGTCACCATGGCACCTATCAATCAGCGCGTTTCGGCGCGAACAGGGTGCTAGGGCTCAGTTTCACTCTCACTCATCCCAATCTCCTAGATTCTTCCACAGTCCCCGCTCGGCCGCTGCACTCTCCACGCTATGGGACTGTAATGGTACAATGCTGAAAGGGCTTCTGGGTCCAGGAATCTTGGACCCATCATGCCTTGAGAACCGAAATATATCACAGGAAGCCCAAGCTGGCTACCTTTATTTTCAACGATTATCAGGTTTTTTTTTTCCTTAAAAAATTTTTTTTTAAATACTTTGAAGTAGTTTTTATCTTTATTCTTTTCAGCATTTGGGACGATTTTTTGTTAAATCTCGGGATTCTAGAATTAGCCGCCCTCACTGATTTCATTTTATATTTCTTATCGGTTTAGTATAAAAGGGTCATAAAAAGCACGATAAGCATATAGTTCTGAGAATGGTTTATTTATTTTCTATACCTTTGGGTACCTTGTGTGTCCAGGACTTGCTTGATGTCAGGGCCGTAACCAGAACATTTACCGGGGGGATGCACATCAAGTAAAAATGGACCTAAGTGTAGTGTACCACAGGTAACCCAACACATTATTGGAAAAAAGAAACAAATAGAGAAAACTGGGAAATGATAGAGGTTTAATTTTTTGATTTACACTAAATCTGTATTTTTTTTTATTTTCAAGCAATAATAATAATAATGAACTTTATTAACTTTAACAAACAAATGTTGATAAAAAGCGGACCTTTTGGTCTGATGGGGGGGTGCACGTGCACCCTGTGCTCCCCCTGGTTACGGGCCTGGATGTGATTTTAGGTGGTAAACATTCAACGTCAAACTCGTAATCATTCGATTCGAAATGACCTAGGATATCCCGCTAAATGGCTTTGTTTGTTCTAAGCCATCGTATCTGCTTAGATTTACCAATGTTGAAAAGCTAGCTTCAACAAAAACTTTCTTTCGATAACAATCCATCGTGCTTTCCGTTGAAAAAAATACTAGTACTGTTAGTAAACGATAAATATCTTTCAAAATAAGAAGGACTCACTGGTCAACCAATGCAAGAGGAGCTTAGAACAGTAGATGTATCAGGCAATCAGAGAAACGCTACCATTCTACTGTTACAGTCCCTTTATAGCGTGAGAGTGCAGCGGCCGAGCGAGGACTGTGGAAGAGTCTACCCAATCTCCCTCCCATTTTCTCAGCATTGCATCACTTCGCAGGCCCGAAGCAAATCTACAATTTTCTTTTACGCCGCTTCAATTTACATTGCCACTGATCCCAATGAGGCACCTTCAGTTGTTCAAATATAGACTACAGCATCAAAATCGAGATAGCTAACATCTGTGGTAAGTAAGTAGAGATTATTGTAGATGTTGGCCATATTATAGAGTTGTTTTCGTATGAGTGGCAGACGTACTGTACTCAGAGTACTCACTTACAGCTCGTACACATGCAGTACGACATGTCGTAACATTGAAATGGCTTCCATGGATTTCATCCCAACTCGTAGTTACGGGTACGGTAAGATGTGGTACAGCTACAGTACGGCTACGAATTTGCCGTATTATTTCCAACTCATACGAAAACCGCTCTAAGTCAAAGGCTATAGTCGGCCACGTCACGGGCACTTCGTTTTCAAAACATTTTATTACTGAGGGAATTGAGCTAGTAAATCCAGTCCATTTACATAAGGTAGTTGACTATAGTTTCGTAGAGACTTTGCGATGTCAGTAGTATAGTACTCGTTGTAGTAATCACAAGTAGCAGTGGCCTCTGAAAGAGCTCCAGGCGTCGGTGAACCAGGCTGCTCTAGAAGCTGCTAATGAGGAAGTAAAATCGAAGCAAAAGCTTTTCGAAAAGAATTCCTTCGAAAATTTCTGCGAATTGCTTTAAATTTCTCCCGTTGTATGTTAGTCTAGACCGTGTTATCTTCTTTTATGGGTCAATATCTTCATACCTAAGAAAGTTGCCGAAAAAATTAGTGAGCTAGCGTCGTGTCTTACAGCCTGTAAACAGAAGTATGTCCGACAGATGTTTCACTGAACTCGGAGCAGAGTTACTGAGTGTGAAAACGTAAACGTAGCGTTCTTTGAAAGTTATTTTTGATAGTTCACAAAGCTTCCCTTTATCATCAGTGTATCATAGGTTTTAGACTTGCAATAACTCAACTTTTTTGGTTACAATTTGCGGCTTTAGAGCGACGAACAATAAATGAAATAGTCAACGACTTCAGTTCAGGATAACCAAGCTGCCCAAAAGAAAAAGCCTTATGCTAACTTATTTTGAAATATACGTCTAGACTACATCTCATGCAGTTCATCTCTTCCAGACCCTGACAACCTTTTCACTAAAGGTTAAGTTTTATTTACTTGAGCTTCCTGCACATACACTATTAGCTTAGTAGTGAAATCTGAGGACAAAAACCTCATTTTAAGCATGCATTCATGATCAATCTTATTTTTATTCATAAATTTTCAAACGGTCTTAAAAGAAGGAAACGCATAACAATTTGAAGATAATAAACGACACTTTGTAAACTCTTGAAGTTTTTACTCAACATGTTTCGGCAAAGCGTTTGCCATCTTCAGAAGGATTGAATTTTCTTCGAAAAGACTAGTTATTATTATACATTAGAGCAAAAGCATTTGAACCATGAAACAAAATCAAATTAGTTTCTAACTATTAGTCGGTATTTAGTGACTAATAGACGTTATCACTGAACCAGAACAATTTATATGACACAAAGAGCAATACACAGGAGACTAGTAAATGTACAAAGTTGAATTAGTAATGAGAAGCAAGGTATGTGGATTTGTTTATTTCATTTATTCAAACATGCATGTTTTTTTAATAGCAATCATGTACTCATTTTAATTCACAATCGTACATAGTTTTTTGCTAAGAGATTGCCACAAAATGAGAAGTTTTTTGCTGACTTGGCTGAGTTTCCGCATGCAAAACAGTATTTTTGCAATGAAAGTCGGCTTGGTTGAGCACTCAGCGACTGCGACCTTGGATTCGTCACTTTTGGGATTTCTATGTTGCTTGCATCTTTGTGAAATGATATCACACTATTGGATTTAATTTCTCTCTCCTTTTCACCTTCAAGCCGTGTAACATTTTCTAGAATACTTTTCAAAGCATCGCATTCAACAGAAAGTGTTTTGATTTCTTGTATTTTGACTCTTTCTATCTCTTCCGTCAATACAGCAATACTTGAATTCTCTGATTGTTCTTGATCGTTTGCTACTGTTTTAGTGCTAGTCAAGATGTGATTGATAGTGGCTTCGATGTTATTATTCATCTGCATTAGACTGGAGGCATGGAAGTCGACTCTTGTGCCCGGTAGCACCTCTTTCAATTTCAGCAAGTTGTCAGTAAATCTTCTTTCGACTGTGCTTGCAGGTGTTGTAGGTTCCCTGCTTCTTGCCGATGCAGTCATTAGCATTGTTTCTTTGGACGATCCTGTTGGTATGTTTTGCTGGTGTAGTTGGATGGAGGTTCTTAAAACTTGAAGTGAAGAAAGGCTTGGTTTAACACTTACAATATCCGAGGAAATATTGTTGATACTCTTGTAAAATTACCTGTGCTGCTCAAGCCTTTTGAGTCTCTTCTCTACAAAAAAAAAAACACCTTCATAAGCAACAAGTTTTATTTGAGACATGTACATGAACTATAGTACCTTTTAGCTTTTCTGCCTCACTGCGGTGTTTCGTGAGAGATTGAGTTTCAGTTTCTATATTAGCTAGGTAGAGAACCTCTTGTTGGGCCATTTCTGGAAAGGGTTGTGCTTTGGAAGAGCTACATGCTGCCACACTTTCAATTCAAGTCGGCCCTGTTCTTTGTCTGTCCTTCATATCTTTCATGTTATCATGGGATGCACATTTGCTGCAGCAGCAATGTATAAAAGGACAGTTTCGCTTATGTCCTCGCAAGACACTTATCTTGCCATGAAGTCGGCACTTCACACAGGTTCGCCCCGACATCTTTTCACTGTGTCTCTGTCATAAGAATCTTTGTGGGCCATTTATAAGTTGTTGCATGCATATTAATTAATTCCTCCTACTTGACTATTTGTTTTATTTTCTTAAGTTAAACACTCTTTTTCATTTATTCGACCAAATCGTCCCAATCATGTTTTTGCATTGTTTTCGTTTCCTGGGGGATTTGAGAACAGTGCAAAAACTAGTTTGGGAGTTCTTATTAAGAAATCCGAACAGTAGTATACAAGTACCAATCCTGCATCAATATTTTGAGGTTCCAGTGAGGTGCCAGTGAGGTGCATGTTCCATTTTGAGGTGCCCGCATGCTGAGGTGCTGGGGGAGGGGTGGGGTGGTCGGTCATGTCTATTTTTAGATTCGAGGATTGCACCACGCGATGCAATGAAGGATGAAGTTTTTATTCATGTGATATTTCTCAAAAATATAAACTCCTTGACGGGGATTCGAACCCCGGTCACTTGCTCGACAGGCAAGTATACTAACGACTGTACTATCAAGGATTTTGATGTTTTTTCTCTATCATAAAATATATAAGTCTCACGAGTCGGGATCGAACCAACGACCAACAGATGGCTGTTTTTTACACTACAGTCTGTCGCTCTACCAACTGAGCTATGATCATGAGATGTATACTTTTACTCTTCATTAAAACCCTATATTAGAGTTTATCCAAATAATATAGACTGAACGATTATGCATCATGAGTAAGGATGCTGCTTTGTTTCATATTTTTCTTTATCATGTGGGATTAGCCTTGGAATCATACCCCTATTCACTCCCCATATTTTGAATAAAATATGATGACCTTAATGGGATTCGAACCCATAACTTCTGATCTGGAGTCAGAGATGCTAACCATTAAACTATAAGGTCCTTTTTGGTTCCAAGCAGCTAAAATTCATAATTATGTTACTAGCCTGGATGGGAAGACACTTTTCTGCAGGTGGTATTTCTAATTTGATTGTACACATTAATCTTCGAGATACTGATTTATTGTTCATTACGTACACATAAATATCACAT
This sequence comes from Anthopleura sola, assembly GCA_023349425.1. Lineage (NCBI taxonomy): Eukaryota > Metazoa > Cnidaria > Anthozoa > Actiniaria > Actiniidae > Anthopleura > Anthopleura sola. The sequence goes on from JALHLI010000001.1 coordinate 4,210,636, forward strand.
TGTACTTTACTTTGTTTAAGCAAACAAAAGCTATTGTTTCCATCAACACACGATGTTTATCTTAGATTTGTCAAAAACAATTTTGAATAAATTTGTTTTCAGAGGTTGTGTTTTGAGTGTCACTGGAAATATTTCTCTATGTTTCAGAGAAAAAATATGATCTTAATGGGAATCGAACCTATAATCTTCTGATCTAGAGTCAGACGTGATAACCATTACACTATAATTGTCCTCGTAATAGACAATAACTATGCGATTTATTGTATGATTCCATTTCTCGTTCAGTGGCAAAGCTTTTATCAAGGTTCTTTATTAATTTTGATCTCAATATTACAACTTAGAATTTTTCCCACTTGGGTAATGAATGAAAGTATTCGAGATCCGTTCCGTGGTTTTCCTCTTTTTCCATTTGTTCGTCTTCATGTTTTGGTACAATGAGTTTCAATCTGTTTGACTTTAACGACATCTGGTGAATAGAATCGCAGTCATTACAGCAGTAAAATGTTTTCTTTGTATTCTGTAGATTAGCTGGGAAAACGGTTGTACAAATGTCACAGTGAACTACATCGTTTAGATGACCAGAGTGACCTTCATGCCAATGGCAAGTTGGGCACCGCACTACAGCTATCTTGAGAAACTGTTTGGGTTCTTGACAAACGTGACACTGTCTTTGTTCTTCTTCATCAGAATTCGATTCCTCGTCCATGCTTTGTTCTTCCTCTCGTTCCCCCTCTTCATCATCACTACTTTGTTCTTCCTCTTCTTCAACATCCGGTTCATGATTATGGGATTGATCATCAGTTGACTGACTTTCAGTCTCACTCTCATCCGTGTCTTCATCTTCCAGTTGCGTAGCAACAAGATCTACCAACAATTTTTGATTGCCAATTAGATGTTTGTTAATGCCCAGTTCTACCAATCCATTAGTAAACGTTTTTAAACCTCTGGGTGGTCTAATATCTGGGTTGTAAGGTAATAAAGCATATTCAACTAATTCCTTCATGCTTGTGACTGGGATTCGTCGTTGATGATAAGTCATTTCTCCATGCGAATTCCAATACAAAATGTCCTTAGAAGCGGCCATACTGTGGAGTACATTTAGTACCTTCTCCCTGGGTATGCTTTTGGAAAGCTCCTGTACCATCTGATCAATTTCATTGTCCAAAGGCTCCTCCTCACTAGAGGCCTCGGAGTCTGATACATCTTCCTCGGAATTTTCAGAATATCTTCGCTTCATGATGATCACTAATGTCTTAACAATATCCAAATGAATATCAAGGGATTACGAAGGACTATTTATAGCAAGAATACATCCCCAGCCAAAGGTGATGCAATATCTTTTACAAATCTGCCGCCCTTTTGGGCCAAAATTATTTTCTTTGTTTTGAAAGGCACTGATGAGTCTGCTAGCGTTCTGATGTCATTAGCATGAGGTCTCAATGTTTCTTTTTGAGAGTAAGTTAGTGGAATAACTCCTTTCAATAGATTATGACAGACCTCGCACACTACATGAACTTGTTCAGGAGTGGCAGTAGCGAGCAAGACTTTTCTCTGAGGTTCAGGACAACGAACTAAAAAATGCAAATAGCCAAAATTATCAACAAGTAGTCGACTCATGTTCTCTCTTCGACAGACGTGTTGAAATGGTAAATTATCTAAGACGCATCTACTATTTATTCTAGTTTATTATAGCAACCTATATTGTACCAACCTAATCTTGCACGTCACGAAAGAGAGTGTATTCATGAATTACCCTTTGAAACAAAATTGGGTTCGCAGAATGGCATACATCTCAACCTAACCTAGCCTATACGAGCCGAGCCGAGCTACGAGCCAAGCCCTTAGGCTCCGAGCCTATACGAGCCGAGCCGAGCCTACGATCGAGCTGAGCCCTTAGGCTCCGAGCCTATACGAGCCGAGCCGAGCCGAGCCTACGATCTAGTTGAGCCCTTAGGCTTCGAGCCTAAGAGCTGAGCCGAGCCAATACGAGCCGAGCCGAGCCTTAAAGCTCCGAGCCTAAGAGCCGAGCCGAGCCAATACGAGCCGAGCCGAGCCTCAGATCCGAGCCTAAGAGCCGAGCAAGGTCTATCATAAAATAGCGTCTCCTTCAAGAATTAGTTTCATTCTTCAAAGACACGAGATGGGGCGGTTGTGTCCTATTTGTGGCAAGTCCGTGCAACATGTATGGTCTCATTTAACTCGTGTCCACAAGATCAGTGGTCCTGAGCGAGCACTCTTACTTCAAGGAAAACATATGCAAACAATTGGTCAGCGGTTTAGTCCCTACCCTCAGATTCGAAATGTTGAAGACATAGAATGCGACAGGTTTCAATTGCTACACCCCTTTACGGCCATAGTGGCAGGAATGACTGGATCAGGTAAAACAGTTTGGGTACAGAATCTGCTCGAACGTGCGAGAAAAGTAATAACACCCCCACCTCAACGAATCGTTTGGAGTTATTCCCAATGGCAACCTGCTTATGAAGACATGTTACAGACAGTGCCAGGCATAGAGTTTGTTAAAGGCATACCGTACGACTTAGATGAAGATAGTTATTTTGACCCTCAAATTAATAATGTGATCGTGATTGATGACCAAATGACCGAAACGTCCAACGACAAAAGAATCATGAATTTATTCACCAAAGGATCTCACCATCGCAACCTCAGTGTCATCTTCCTCCTACAAAACCTTTATTTCCAAGGAAAAATCATGCGAACCTTGAGTCTGAACGCTGCGTACCTTGTTCTATTTAAAAACCCAAGAGACAAGCTACAGATGATGACTTTGGGGAAACAGATGTACCCGGGAAAAACAGAACAGTTTATTCAAAAGTACGAGGCCGCTGTCCAACGACCTTACGGATATCTGTTTGTGGATCTCAAACCCAATACTCCAGAGGAGTGCAGACTTCGAACCAATGTTCTTCCTAGTGATCATGTTCTTTTACAGCCGAACCCTACGACAACATCACAGCATGGTGGGCAATCAGAAGTCATGCAATCTATTGCCAATTATTTCGAACGTCAGAGCTATTTACAGTCACCCATACTCAAAATACTGCAGAATTTAGAGGAGCAGATGGCTAGCTAGTATTCTAAAGGAACCCAATGTCCCTGCGGAGCTAAAATTCAAAGAATATACGCAACTCTACAATCGATACCTCGATCTAGAACAGCAGCTTCAACGAAGTAGTTTGCCACACAAATCAAGGTTGGAAATGGTGCAAACATTACAGACACCACCATCAGCTGGTCCTAGGCTTCCCACTAATGCAACAACTCCAGAAAACGTTCCCTCAATAAGTCTCACCAGTGACAGTGGCTATGTAACGCCTAAACCAAAGACCCCTTCCTTCCTAGAGCGACTAACCTCTAAAATTAGAACTCCTTCTTTTGAACCCAGTATAGCCGAGGTACCTTCTACTCCCTTAAAAACCACGACGGGTTTTGATCAACCCTCTTCTTCCAGCACCCCTAAAACACGATCTCTTCCAACCCCACTTGATTTCCCACCCACTCCCCCATCAAGTAAAGAAAAACCCATAAAGTGGATTAGTTATCAGGACGCCCATAAATACAAAGATGTAGTCTTAGAGCCTCCACGTCGTTCACAAAGACTGAAAGCCATGGTCAAGTCATTACCCAAGTGGGAAAAATTCGAAGTTGTAATATTGAGATCAAAATTAATAAAGAACCTTGATAAAAGCTTTGCCACTGAACGAGAAATAGAATCATACAATAAATCGCATAGTTATTGACTGACACGTCTGACTCTAGATCAGAAGATTATAGGTTCGATTCCCATTAAGATCATATTTTTTCTCTGAAACATAGAGAAATATTTCCAGTGACACTCAAAACACAACCTCTGAAAACAAATTTATTCAAAATTGTTTTTGACAAATCTAAGATAAACATCGTGTGTTGATGGAAACAATAGCTTTTGTTTGCTTAAACAAAGTAAAGTACAATGTGATATTTATGTGTACGTAATGAACAATAAATCAGTATCTCGAAGATTAATGTGTACAATCAAATTAGAAATACCACCTGCAGAAAAGTGTCTTCCCATCCAGGCTAGTAACATAATTATGAATTTTAGCTGCTTGGAACCAAAAAGGACCTTATAGTTTAATGGTTAGCATCTCTGACTCCAGATCAGAAGTTATGGGTTCGAATCCCATTAAGGTCATCATATTTTATTCAAAATATGGGGAGTGAATAGGGGTATGATTCCGAGGCTAATCCCACATGATAAAGAACAATATGAAACAAAGCAGCATCCTTACTCATGATGCATAATCGTTCAGTCTATATTATTTGGATAAACTCGAAAACTAGGGTTTTAATGAAGAGTAAAAGTATACATCTCATGATCATAGCTCAGTTGGTAGAGCGACAGACTGTAGTGTAAAAAACAGCCATCTGTTGGTCGTTGGTTCGATCCCGACTCGTGAGACTTATATATTTTATGATAGAGAAAAAACATCAAAATCCTTGATAGTACAGTCGTTAGTATACTTGCCTGTCGAGCAAGTGACCGGGGTTCGAATCCCCGTCAAGGAGTTTATATTTTTGAGAAATATCACATGAATAAAAACTTCATCCTTCATTGCATCGCGTGGTGCAATCCTTGAATCTAAAAATAGACATGACTCACCACCCCACCCCTCCCCCAGCACCTCAGCATGCGGGCACCTCAAAATGGAACATGTACCTCACTGGCACCTCACTCGTACCTCAAAATATTGATGCAGGATTGGTACTTGTATACTACTCCGAACAATTGCAACTGTATGACACTAATTTGTTGATTGTTCCTTAATCCGTTGCAAACGTTTCTCATGAGCGCATAATTCAACGGCATTGAGTTTTGTTCACATACAATGTCATGGAAAGTGAACACTAAAGGAGGATCATGGCTTAATGGAGCTTCATATCCCATGAAAACTAGAATTCAAATAATTTTAACATATATAAATACAGGATCGACAGCTGCTACAGCAAGACAGGAAAGGGTCTCTTATAATTTTGTTTCAAAACTGATAACTCAATTCCAACTGTCTGCACAGTTGGGCTCACGCTCGTTTGTTAACAGACGTTCTATGTGTATGCCAGAATGGATGAAAGTATATATTGAATCCCAAATAATAATTTATCCTACAATTTATCCAAGAGAATGTGTTCAAGAATGTGTTGCAGATAATTTGAATCTTCAGCCTGGTGACCTTCCATCAATTTCAGCGGTGAGAGGACTACTCAAAGAGCTCAATATAACACGAAAGAAGTGTATAACGGTAGCACGTGAACGGTACTCTCCGTATGTTATGCAATGCCGACAAGTATTTGTACGTTGGCGAATGTGCATTGATCCTGCTAAAATGTACTTTTTTGATGAGACTGCTTTTAATACTGAGACAGATGAACGATCTTATGGGAGAACAGAATCTGGTTTTCGACTCCCTTCGTATAGAAGAAAAAGTCCAGCTGTACCGAAATATACATATACATACATACTTTATTGAATACTCCTAAAAAGGCTTTTCAGCAACAATTTACAATAAAAATGATGAAATAAATTCTTCCGTTGAGAAAGATTAAGAATGAGGTGAACGAATGATAAAATGTCTATAAAATATTATTTACTTGATAAGATATGATTTTTATATTGTTTTTTAAATTGATTTATTCTAAGATCCTTGAGTTCTTTGTCCATATTGTTCAATATCTTTGTAGCCTTATATGTGAAAGTTCTCTGTCCTGATGCTGTCTTGTATAGAGGCGTATCTAAGAGATCACAGTTTCGTGTACGGCGAGTGTGGATATCAGAGCGTTTACGTAATTTGCTGCTTAAGTAGGCGGGAGTAAGATTATTATAGCATTTGAAAGCTATAACGGCGTCTCTATATTCTAGATGTTGTTTTACAGTCATCCAATTCAACTCTTGTAATAAGGGAGTGACATGGTCGTATTTCTTTGAATTGGTAATAATCTTACATGCAAAGTTCTGAACTTGTTGAAGTTTCTTAAGATTCTTCTCAGTTGTGTTAGACCAGACAGTAGAACAGTACAACAATTTGCTCATAACAAGTGAATCTATGATGAGAGAGAGTGTTCTAGAATCAAAACTGTTCTTAACCCGATTGATTTGACAGAGTTTTGACATACAGGAAGATATTACGTTGGATATGTGCTCATCATAAGTAAGATGTGCGTCGAGGATTACACCCAGATCTTTGGCTGACTTTGAGGGAGTGAGAGTTTTTCCCTTCCCACGAAGGGCAAAGACAAGTTGGTCGATGAACGTTGCAGTAGTTGTCTTGTTCCAAATACGAGAAACTTAGTTTTATCCGGGTTAATGAGTAAATCATTCTCGCAGCACCACTTTGCAATGTTGAACAGATCTTCTTCTAATTCTAATCTAATCGAAATACTCGAAATACTCTGTAATTGGTCTTTGTGGTTACAACGAAGGATTTATGCAAGCAATACCTATTGAGGGAAACTTTAATACTGATTTAGTGAACGAAGTGGTAGAAAATCAGCTGCTACCACTTTTACAAAGAGATTCTTATCTTGTATGTGATAATGCAAGCATTCATAACAATGGCACTTTAACAGCGATACTTATGGCTAAGAACATTACTCTGGTTAAGTTGCCAGCCTACAGTTACGATCTGAACCCAATCGAAATGTCATTTGGGCTCGCAAAATGTTTGGCAAGGAAAACTCCAGGTGCCTTTGAAGATAACCCAATGATCGCAATATTAGACTCTTTTTTACAAATAAATAACTTGGCTATTAAGAAATTTGATCGTAAAGCTTGGAGAATTATGCACTGATCATGATATATTTTTCTATTGCTTTGGCATATGAAAACTGTAAAAATGCTAGCAAAAAACTAGGGGAAATGCTGCATTAAATGATTTATAAATGAAATAAACAAATCCACATACCTTGGAATTGTTCTGGTTCAGTGATAACGTCTATTAGTCACTAAATACCGACTAATAGTTAGAAACTAATTTGATTTTGTTTCATGGTTCAAATGCTTTCGCTCTATAATATCTTATAATATATTTTGAAATACTTAGATCCATTAATCTATGTGTACGTGGGTCACGAGTTCCTTTTTATAAGAACAATGACTTTTTATTTGATTTTAAACTTAATGTAAATACAACAGAAATCAATTGATTTATTTTTAAATATTTTTCTTCTTAATAATTTTTTACATATTTTATAATTTTTTGTTTTTTAGATCCTTTAATATCGCCCGTTTTAACATTATAATTAATTATTGCTATTATTGTCTTCTTTATAATTGTTATTATAATTATTGTGAAATAAAGTTATTTATCATTATTAGACATTGTATTGTACTAGTAAATTAACGAACCAAGTTGCATTTGCATTTTTTAAACTAATTCTACAGTGCAAATCAAATTATTATGGTAATTTTTCAGGTGCCTTTCCTAGAAAGTTCAAAGCCACAATTTGAAATTCAGCTGTCATGTTTTTCAAAGCAGCGAAATAAATAAAAACTACAAATAACTTACACATTGACAGAATATTAGAAAGTCCAAAGTCATTTGAATAAGTAAAGCCATTATTTTTACAGTTCTACGCGCCGTACCGTGAACACCTCCACACCTTTTGATTTGGGGTTATTTTCGAAGTTCAAAAGCACCCCCAGAACCTGAGGAAAATAAACTTTGTCCATTTTCTCACCCTCCCTGACATTGGTTTCAGTGGCACCCTAGGCCTTCTAGTGATGATACTTACATCTCAGTAGAGCAATCTCTTTGCCAAGTTTGGTGTTTGTTCGAAATTTGTCACGATCTCGGTTTTTTTTAATCGTTAATAGACCGGACTATTGTAAAAAGTATCGTATAGCCAATCACAGTGCTGATGTGATATTTTTCACTAGTGAAAAAATTCGCATCAGGTTCTATTATATAGCCACTAGTGGTTTACTGGGAAATACGCCACTCGTATTTTTTTTACGCGAACTACGTCCGGGACCTCAGTGACATATTTTCCACATCCTCACACGTGAAGAGGACGGTACCTACTATTGTTGACGGACTGCAAGTGAAGAAAATCTTATATCCAATAGGATCGCTTCACGTTTGTTAAGATATGGTTTTTATTAAATGGCTTGCAAGCATGTAGATCTCAGTACATATATAATAAACAATTATGAAATTAATCCAATGTTTAATTATGAAAAATATTTGTTTAACTTATTTGAAGATAATGGACGATACCAGTTACATGACCATGGAACAAGAACAGCGTCAGATTTTGGACAACTATTATCCAGGTAATTTTGTCCCTCCTCCCTTCCCTTTACCATCTACCCATCCACCCATCCACCCATCCACCCATCCACCCATCCACCCATCCACCCATCCACCCATCCACCCATCCACCCATCCACCCATCCATCCAACTGTGTGTTTTTCAAATTTTTACTCCTATTAATTTTTTTAACAGATCGTCATATAATTAATTACGTGTATCCAAGCAACTTTTCAAGCTCACGTTCACAAACAAGCAGAGGAAAAGATGCTGAACATATTGTGTATGACATTCTTTGCCAAATAGATGAGCCGATGTTTACAATGCACTCCAAACGTTTCTGTGTTCTCGAAGCTGGCGAAATGGACTTTTTTATTTGTAGTAAAGAGAGAGGTATTATAATACTGGAAGTAAAGAGTGGAAAAGGAATGACAGACTACAACCAGGGAGTAACGCAACTCGAGAAAGCAGCTTCAGCAGTAAAAAAGAAAGTCAAAAAGATAAAAATTCGCGGGGGTCATTCTGTTTCTGTACGATATGCGGTGGTTATGCCTAATGTATCAAGAGAAGTCAATAAGCCTACCCATCTAGAGGGCTGTTATCAAGAAAACCTTGCCTCTAGAGAAGCATTTACAAATTGGCTTAATGAATATATACCAGTGTTAGATGATCGACAGCTGGATAATGATAAATATGATAGGTGTCTTGCATGTTTTTTATCAATTATGTTAATTGATTATGACTTAAACAGCGTACATTCTCATTTGACGAGGCTCACCCCAGAACAGGCTGATATTTTAGAAGGATTGAACGAAGAAGCCTACATCACAGGTCCAGCTGGAAGTGGAAAAACTGTATGTATGGTTATTAAAGCAAGCTCTGAAGAACTTAAAGACCAAAGTAAACTTGTTGTGGTATTCAACAAACCCCTAAGGGATCATTTAGCAAAGTGAGTAACAGAACTATAGACATACACATACATACACACACACACCTACATACGTACGTACGTACGTACGTACATACATACAAAAAAAAGCTAACTACACAAATGATAGAAACAATATAGAAGATATTTATGAAAAAAATAATATAATAGATCATAGATCAGCAAGATAGATTGACTAAAATGAACTAATTGAATATTAAATGATAGTTGAGAGAAATTATAGCGACTAGTAGAAGATATGAAATTATAATGACTAATGCATCGAAAATATACTAAATTATTTAAGTGCAAATTATAGAAGAATCACTAGGATTGAGTTTCACTTCTAGATAATTTTTTATAAGATTCATCATGTACGTTACTTAAATTCAATAGTTACATTTTTTGGCTTATCAGTTTCGGACTTTCTCAAAAAGGTGGCTCTAAGCATTTGAGTGGAATAGCAAAATATAGAATCATAATTTCGAAATGAGCGGCTTTTTCGCAGAGCTCCCCAAAACTGGATTGAATCCCAACACATACATATGAAAGAAGAAAGATAAGTTCGATCGATGTAGTAGCAAATTTATATTAAAGAATTATAAAATAACCGTGTACTCTCATAATGCACGCACTCCCAACCAATCATGCAGAATACGAGATTTATATAACAGTTATTTTATAATACTTTCTCAAATTCTTTAATATGGGAGAAATCAAACTGAATCACGAAACACTAGCATAAAAATATCTAATGTGTTTTGGTTGTTTGTGTTTTGAGGGTTTCTCTTCTTGGAGTCCCAAACATCCACGTCACGACGTTTGACCAATTGCTGCAGGATATCGTAAGCATGAGAATGAGACAAGTAGTCTTCAATAACGAGGTATTTATTCTTTGTATTTAGTATAATTTAGTATAATGTAGTTTAATGTGCTTATAACCCCTGATTCAGTATCCTCAGTATTCATTCAACATGAATATTAATAAGTGAATGAGGATGTCCATGGCGTGGTCTCAAATGGCCCGCTGAATGTAGAATCAGCAGACCATGATGGTATAATGACGACATTGATCAAACACAAGTGTAATGATAATAACCTATATTAATGCATATATTTATCTTTGGTTTCAGAATCAAAATCGTGTAAACACTGCAATTCAAATAGTATTAGATCCAAGTTATGCAGTTGAAAAATTCGATAGCATCTTTATTGACGAGGCTCAAGACTTGTATGGCAACTGGGAGTTTCTTTTTGATGTTTTGCACAATAAAGGAGACGGACACTACAAGTGGATATTTTACGACAACAACCAAAAGGTGAGGTACTCTGCGCCGCCAACACAAAACAACCCACGTCGAGAGTACCATCTTACGAAAGTCATACGAAACACCAAGAAGATATTTGAAGCATCCATGCACTTTTATCGTTCAAATAAAACTGTTAAGATTGCCCACAGGATCGTGGGCCCTGAAGTTCTAAAAAAGCGCTTTTCTGAACAAGATATAGAAAATATCAACCCCAACGTCGTCGATTTTATCCTAATGTCAGTTGGTAACTTATCTAGTTATTTTGGAGCTGTAAGACCAGGGGATATTTGCGTATTGATGGAGAGTGAAGAGAGAGCGAAAACGATAGGAGATAAGATTCAAGAACAGTCAAATGGTAAAGTAGTGCATTTTCAATTGCATAAAATGGTTGAGTACATGAAAGGCAGGTGTCAGTGGCCACAACACCTGATTGGTGATCGCGGGAACATTGGAGTTACAGTTGATTCTGTTTCTCGGTTTAAGGGTCTGGAATCCAAAGCTGTTATACTCGTAATCAGTGGTCGGAGTAAGCACAACCTGATAGAAAAATTATATGTAGGAATAACAAGGGCATTTTGTCATTTAACGATTCTTTACACTGAAAGTGTCGGGAATCACTTGCAGTCTCAGTAGCCGCAGATCCTGGGGTGGTGAACGGGGTGACTTGTCACCTCCCCCTTTTGTACAAATAAGAAAAAAAACTACAACTGAAAAAAGTTCATCCAAGAAACTTTCACTCGGTTTTTTTGAAGATCTAATTTCCGTCAATTTAAGACGCCATTTTTTCATCATTTTCCCGCCCTTTTATGGGTTTCCTGTGGTATTGGCGCGAAGTACCCTGCAACAGTCACCCCCTTGTAAAAATCCTGGATTTGCCTTTGAGTCTGCAGTGCCAAACTCCTAAAACCATATTAAAGTCACTAGTGAAAATAGATTGGAATGGAATAGGATAAAATAGAATAGGATGGGATGGAATGAAATAGAATAGAACGAATAGAATAGAATAGGGCTATTATATAGAAAGAAAATATTTGTTGTAGTTTTCAATGCATTTTTTTTACACTTATTTGTCCCAAAGTTTGCTGGGCGCTTAGATGTCGTCAGCAATCGTGCTCCATTAAGGCCGATTTACACGGTACGACTTTAGCTGACAACTGTCGCATGCAATCTGCTTACACCACGCTTACAACACGAATTGCGTCGTGTAAATCCGGCCTACGACTTGCTACAACTTTTTCCTTGTCGTACCCAACAGTTTTGAGCAAGTTATAGGGGCGATTTACACGACGCAATTCTTTTTTTTAACGAGAGGGGTAAGTAGATTGCATGCAACAGTCGTATAAGCAAAAGTTGTACCGTGTTTAAATCGATCTTAGTAAAGCACAGTTCTCGACCAATCAGAGCCCGCGTACTATATCTCAGCTATATGATAAAATAGAATCGAATAGTAGTTAAGGAATAAAAAACAGTTTACCGTGTATTATACTCTGATAAAGACACGCGGGATGTGGAGAGAACACGAGAGAAGCGTAGGAAACCACGACGCGAAAACTGTTTTTTATTGCTTTTATAAAATAACTAATTTTTCGAGAGAGAAAAAATGACGTGAGCATGTATTATGCTCTCATAAAACATGGCTTTTTGACCAATCAGAGCGCGCGTAATATCAAAGTTATTTTATAAATAATAATAGTACACATAATAAAACGGAATGGACTAGGCACAACTAAACTACCCTTGCCCTTGTCGATATTGTGGGTCTTTCTTGGTGTTGTAAGAAGTATTGTATTCTAGGTTAGGGTTCTTTGTATTACAGGGTATTGTTTCGTTCTAAGTTCTTTGTTCTTGGCTATTGTTTTATTGTGTTCATGCCTCAGGTACACGTCCTGCAACACCAAGAAAGAGCCGATATATTGTTGGTGTCGCGTTGCACCAGAAGGGCTAGGAAACACACTTCTGCTCTAAGCCGGAAGTAGTATGGAAGGGCCATTTTTTTCAATAACAAACTATTCTCATTTCATAAGATGGCTGTAAATGACCTATTGTTATAAACGCGCTTTTTTTTTATCAGGCGAACCGGATCTTTAGATATTTATTTTTCTATCTTTGTTAGCTTATGGCCCTTAGACCTCGTTTCCATTCTATTGTCATTTTAACTCATTTCCGGCTTAGAGCGCAAGCGTGTATATGGTCGATATCTACTGGTAATTGAATGAACAAAACAAAACAAAAAAAACAAAAATTTTTTTTTTCATTTTTCAAATACTTTAATTATGCTTCATTACATTTGTACTCTTGAAAATATATATTACTGTGTATTTGACAAATTCTTATACTTTTTACAAGGTCATTATAAATCTATTCTGGCGTACTTGTCTTTTATAGATTTCTGTTACGTTTCTTGTGACATTTTGTTTGGGGTTGATGAAGAATGACCAAAAGCATGCAGCTAGTCCGTGGAAGTCATTTTTCTTGAGTCAGTATACTCGCCACAGTCGATCACACTTGCTATCTTACAGATATTTTCTAAAACCGTTCTTGTCTGAAGAAGAAAAAATAGTGGTATGAAACTTCATGTATGTACAAAAATAGGATCACCAAATACATTTACTTATAATAAATACAAGACTTTATCATAAATGACGTTTTTACCTCTTGATGTTTGAAAAATTTTGGTATGAAGGCTAGTCAACCGTGTTACATAATATAGAATTTAAAGGACTGAATCTAATCTTCCCCCGGGGGGGGGGGGGGGGGGGGTACTACCACCCCAACTTGGGTGGGGGTGTACCGCCAGGTCCTCAAAACCCTGACCCTATCCCAGACCTAGAATTTTGATTTCATATACCCTACCCCAGACTAAACCTACATTTTTTTGACATGCAAGAAAAGATTATTCAATAGATTTCAATAACTATTTGGCAATTGTTTAATTGAATTTAAATCGTTATTTTTTGTGCCGGCAGAAAACCTAGCCTACCAGGCTAAAACAACTAAAACATAACCCTATCCCAGAAAAAATGTCAAAAAGATACCCTATCCCAGACAAAAACCTTACCCTTCCCCAGACAAATTGTAAAAAAATGATACCCTACCCCAGACCTAAAAGCCAAAAAACCATACCCTATCGGGCGGCACATACCCGTATAGCAAATATAGGGGAGTACCCCCCCCCCCCCCCCCGGATCATTCACCACGTTCACACCGCCCATAATGATTTGCCTTCTTTTGAGGCAAAGATAATATCGTTATTATTACCATGAAGATTAATAAAAGTCGAAGAACTATCTAAAAACGCTTAAGGCTCAGAACACGATGTGATTTTCCATGAAACGTTGCATGCGACGTCGCAAAAACTAGAAACGAGCCCTACTTTTGCGACGTCGCGTGCGATGGACTGATATTTTTGTATTTCTTCTTATTTAATTAACTTTCTTGTATATTTCATTAGCTTATATAATAATTTAGTAACATAAAGACTGGGGGCTAACTAGAAAACTTACCAGTTAATTTAGCCCTCAGGCTCAACCTATATATATACAATTGTAAAAACTATTTTATACATACATGTTAACTAATTTATTGTATTTTTTCTTATTTCAAAAATTCTCAAACTGTAATTTAATGAGCAATAAACTGATTTGATTTGATTTGATTGACCCCACCTCAAGTCACACGGGTGTTCACACGGTGCGATGTAGTTTTTACGACGTCGCATTAAATGTCGCATAAAAATTCTCATCGTGTTTCCGCACCTTTATCTATCAGAATTTACAAAATATGAACAGCTCTATTAGTAAATGTCAGGACCAATTTCTTGGTAAGTCCATACGATCAACACCAAACGGTTCATTCTCCCATGCGCGTGGAATTAACTCTGATTAAACTGATACTGGATTTTTCAATGATAATAGCGAATGTACTCAGCATCTGCACGAAAAGTTTTGAATTTTGGAACAATATTTTTTCCAGTTGCCCTCCAAAACCAAAAGTATTATGGGGGGTGTGAAAGTGATGAATATCGATGGTTGCCCATTCAAACCCTTTAAGTTTTTAGACTCGATTACAATTTACGAGAGAGTTCTCACCTTGATATCTGAAGCATATGAAGCTCTCATGAGTCGTTTGTCTTTCATAGCAGGAGGTTTTGGTGTAGGATTCTTGTGACCTTGTTGGCCGCCAAGCGATAGAATTCCTTCACATTCGTTATTGATAAAGGAACTAGCCAAGAAAAAACCCAAAAGGAGCGTGCTTAAGGATAAAAAAGACTTCATTGTGAATCTAGGATAGAACAGCGTGAAACGTTTGGGTTTCAACTCACTTTGTACAGAAGCAGACTGACAAAGAGTTCTTTTATAGAGGGTAGTTCGACTAATGAGTTCAGTTGAGCAATTAGATAAAGCCCAGTAGGAGTGGGAGGTTTGACCGGCTATGATTTATTATCTTGGCTTAGTAACAGGAAAGCTAGTCGTAAAAAGAACCAAAATGTGATCCAAGATTTTTTTTACAAGGGGGTGACTGTTACACGCCAATACCACAGGAAACCCATGAAAGGGCGGGAAAATGATGAAAAAAATGGCGTCTTAAATTGATTGAAATAAGATTTGAGAGCTTCAAGTAGACAAAGTGAAAGTTAATCCGGATAAATGTTTTCAGTTATAAGCACTTGTTTTAATTCGAGGGGATTAGGAGTGAAAAATAAGGCCCTTACTGCGTTTTTTTGTATTCCCCTCCCCCTGAATGATTTGAAAGATTTCTGGTCTCCAAATTCCACATCCCACACTCCCAAAATATTTCCTCAATGCCATTTAACTATAAACGCTTCCGCAATGTCTTTTCTAATGGTTATATTTAGTGTGTTTTCCACAATTAGAAACATTGTAGGTATATTATGACTAAGGTGTCACAATGGCTCGGAGGTTTAATAGTTTTTATTTTCAATAATTGTTATCTGTTATTTTAGAAGAAATCTGTTCATTACAATATACTTTGATGTTTGCTGGTCGAGTAAAGAAATAATCGTTATAACTTAACAGCAATTTTTTTTTAACTGGTGAATAGCATAAATGACTAGTTTCCACTTTGGCCTGCTTTGACTCAGACAGTTTTTAAACTATACCACTTACTACATTTAATATTCTACGTTTACAACTCTCAGCTCACCTGCTGATTTTTTATGGTTGCTGTTCAGGTGACTCAGGTACAGGAATAAATAGTCGTTACAACAGTAATCTTTTTTTAAATCGGTGGGTGACCACATTTTGTTATCACTACGTTTTCCAATCTGACCCAATCTTGTACACTATGCTACTTGCTACATTCAAAATTCTGTGTGTACAATTCTTAACTCACATGCTGATTTTTGCTCAATAAATGAAGTAATTGCTCATTAGACCATCGTCACTCACTACCGGTGTTCCTTTTTGTAGGCCATTAGCTGTTGTATTTTTGCAGGTAAAAGACAAAGTACATTCATTCAAGCAAGAATAACCGAGGAATGCCCGGAGTCGGGTCGGGTCGTTTCATACGGGGATGCTTCGCCCGGACTCTCGACCCCTTACCCTTTGATATACCAAATTTAAGCAAAAAGTTACCCCTTTTATATACTTTTTTGCCTGAAAAGGTACCCCTTTCATATAATTTTGAAGAAAAGCTACCCCTTTTTATACCAAAACCACTTTTCCACCACTTTTCTATACCTGCGGCCTGAAAAACGCACCCCTTTCGGGCGGAGCATCCCCGTATAGTCAATTATAGGGAGTACCCCCACCCCCGGGGAGGAATGTTTGAGGGCTGGGCTCAGTTATACGGCGAGCTCATACGTTGTTTCTTCTTTCTAAACAAAGCTCCACCAACTGAAACATGTTTTTTCTATTTTTCTTTATCATTTCTGTTCTCTTGTTTTCTCTTTGCTTTTTTCTCTTTTTCCTTTCCTTTCCTTTCCTTTCCTTTCCTTTCCTTTCCTTTCCTTTCCTTTCCTTTCCTTTCCTTTCCTTTCCTTTCCTTTCCTTTCCTTTCCTTTCCTTTCCTTTTCTTTTCTTTTCTTTTCTTTTCCTTTCACTTTCCATTACTTTTATTTAAGTTTCCCGGAAAGATAAACAGATAAAAGAGAAGATGAATGGAATAATAAATGATATTTTTGGGCTCAGATGTTGGGCTCAGATGTTGACTGACTATTAACTATATCAAACTTTACCTTGACTTGTTAAGTGCACAACTGCAGGGCTGCATATGATCTTCATTAATGCTTCAGTTGACACAAAATTAACGCCAACGATCTCGTGAAGAGTTGAGTGCCATTTAGCCAAAAAGGTCTTTCAATGAGGTTATTTCTATTTAGGAAGAATATAAGAAAGATGTCCAGAGGCTGAAATCGAACGAAATGAGCTCGAATACGATTGGTTCTGACTCATATTTCGTCAACAGTGGAAGTGTAGGGCAGGACATGATACTCGAATGGCATCCGCTCGTAGGAAACATTCTCTGTGAGTACTAAGTAATCTAAAAAACTAAATAAAATACTCTTTCTTGAGACTACATAGTGAAATTCAAAAATAATTTTGCAAATAGATATTTATAGCCACAGTTCTGAGAGAAAGTACGTACAACGGTCGGTTCGGAAAACTGAAAAAGATTACTGTGTTTGAACTTTCGAATTTACCAAATTAGAATTTCGATTTATTTTATTTCCCTTTTTCTGATAATTGTTTTTCTTTCGGAGGTATGAGTAAAGTGCTAAATCGACAGGCCTTTCGTTTGTCAAAGAACAAAGAGAAGAGAAGAGAAGAGAAGAGAAGAGAAGAGAAGAGAAGAGAAGAGAAGAGAAGAGAAGAGAAGAGAAGAGAATTGAAGAGACAAGTAGACAAGACAAGACAAGCTGTATTTCTATGAGTTTCGTGAACGAATTTATTACCCATGCAGTGATAAAACAAGGCTTCATTTCAATGCTAAGATGTGCTATTAAAATCACAAGTTGAGCGTGATAATTATAGAAAAGGAAGAACAGTCATCTCTTTAGCCTTGATCTACTCATTAAAATCCTCATAACGACATGTACCCAGCAGTGAATTAACCTTACTTAGCACATCTAAACTACTAGTGTAAATTACTAAGCCCTCTAGCGAACTAAGAATGGATTATGAAATAAGAATTTCCGTTATTTTAAGAGATTTATTTTAATATTAATTGCTAATTGAAGAGAAGTAAGTAAACATAACTACAATGACGACAACCACTACTAGTTAATGTGGTAAACAAGCTTTCAAAATTTAATTCCATAGTAATTCCTAATCTGGTCAAAATTAGATAATTCCCTTCTCTTGAGGATCGAATTTTTTTTTTTTTTGTGTTAATATTTTCATTTCTTGTGCCCCGGGTTTGGATTTAGTACAAGAGGTCTTTTGATAAAAAGGGGAGATTAATAAGTCTGGCAAATTTCAACATGATTGAATGAAAAGAACCATAATTATTGGCTTTCAAAAGTGTCGAAAATGTATACGAAGAATGGTTATATGGGACAAGTGTCTCCTGTGACCACACATTCTTCGGTAAATTTTCAACACTTTTGAAACCTTGTAACTCTGCTTCTTTTTAACGAAATAGATCGGTTTTAGCAGATGATCAACTTTTTTTGGTAATTAGATTAAAATTACAACTCGCCCCAGTCCATTGCTCGTTTCTAAAGTGGCCAATAGGCAATTTGCATCAAGAGGAAATCAACGGATATATCAGGAAAAAAATTACTGTTATTTTTGTCTATTCAAATACTTACATTTATAAATAGAATGTCGAAGGAAAAATTGTCAGATGAATTTTCAAAAGAGCCAAAAAAGCATAAGGACTAAGATCAATAGATGTGATCACGTGATGGCTGGGTGTACAGGCAATAGATGTGATCACGTGATGGCTGGGTGTACAGGCAATAGATGTGATCATATATGTAAAAGGTGAAGTCAGTGTAGGAAGCAATATCGCCATGTCATTTCCTTCACCTCTAGTTCACCAGCACGAGCTGTTCATCCTGGACCTTGAGATGGCCCGGGATTTTCTCCCCACTGGTCCCCTGCAAAGTTCCCTGCGCCATCTTGAAAGGTGGCCTTGAACTTGCATTTATAGAGAACTATGAATAGTTGTCCAAGGTGTTAAAAAAGGTCTCACCATCCGTCTCGCTTCGATGCAAAGGCAGTGCTACCTTTCAAGATGGCGCAGGGAACTGTGAAGGGGACTATTATGACGGTCTTTGATGAGGTGACTCTTTCATATAATCAAGAAAAACGCCATCGGCTTAGGTATTTGGGCAATTAAACCTTGGTATAGTGGGGATGTGTCTCATAAGCTACACTCCGTCCGTCTCACATTAAACAAATTAATAGTCTAATTGTAATTGTAATTGTCTCAAACTTTCTTTCTTTCTTGATGTCAGCTATAATTCTAACGTATAGGTCAACTAAAATATAAACTTAAAAAATTATGGGAATGAAGTGGCGGCCATATTGGCATTCGGTCAATAGCCAATGTGCATGAGATCGAAGTTATAGCACAAAGCATGATGGGAAAGTGAGTTATGGCGTTTTTGGCTTTTCTAAAAATTCATCTTACAATTTTTCCTTCAACATTTTCTATGGAAATAAAAGGATATCAGCAGACGAAAATAACAGAGTAATTTTTTTCTGATAGTTCCTTTGATTTCCCTGTTACATTTTTAAAGAACTCACTTTCCCAGAGTGCTTTGTGAGCCTTGAAGCACATTGCCTATTGGATTGACTCCAGCTGCTTTCACGAATAATTAAAAATTATTCACCGAGGGCGAAGCGAATATCTGTGAACATTTGCCAAGATTTTTAGTATAGTTTTAGGCTTCAATATCAGAGAGAGAGAGAGAGAGAGAGAGAGAGAGAGAGAGAGAGAGAGAGAGAGAGAGAGAGAGAGAGAGAGAGAGAGAGAGAGAGAGAGAGAGAGAGAGAGAGAGAGAGAGAGAGAGAGAGAGAGAGAGACGAAATTCAGGATTAAAAAAGAAAACGTTTTTATATCATCTGCTTTGGAAAACTTTGACAAACCTCATAATCACAACTCGAGCAGTGAATATCGTCTCATAATCCCTGATCAATAGACCAATAATCACAGTGCACGAAACTGAAATCTAATATTATACTAATATACTTGGTCATATTATAGTGCTAAAATTAAAATAGATAATATAAAAACATTCAAAAAAATACAAAACTACATGTAATACTTTTATTTCCAATGTGAATTTACTCATTTTTTTCTGAAATATATGTATACTAATTTATGTATCATTGACGTTTATTCTTTTCTTGGTGTGTTATGGATCTGTTTGTATTCTTCCAGTCCGCATCTTGGTATCTGTATGGTATTTTCTTCGATGTTTTTTTAATTTCGTGGTTTGTGAGTCAGGGGTAGTTGTTTATGCAGACAACATAGGGTCTTCATTGTTCAGTCCTGAGTGTATTTAGCACAGTCTAGTAACCGTGCGGCGATACAGACATTCTTCAAAGCCATTCTTGCCTGAAAAAAGACAATAAAAAGAAAGGAGCTGAAACGTTTGGGTGGAATGTTTTCCCGCCGGTGCTTCAAAGGACAAAAAGGGAAACAGACAAGCAAAACGAAAACGATGACAACCACGTACGTGAATAGTCCCCTTCACAGTTCCCTGCGCCATCTTGAAAGGAAGCCGTGCTTTAGCATCGAAGCGAGACCAACGGGGATCTTGCAATGATAGATCTAGAAACCTTTTTTTAACACCTTGGACAATCATTTACATGTCTCTATCATTGCAAAGTCGCCGTTAGTAGTTTCGCTTTTAAAGATGAAAAGACACGGCTACCTTTTAGAATTTGGCGCAGGGAACAAGTGTGAAGGGATCTCTTCAAAATACGTTTTGATTTTTAAAGGGCACATGGACGAAAATTGTAAATAACTTGAAACTTGATCAAACTTATGTATATAGCTCTAATAGTAGACAAGCAACATATTTTCTTCACATTCAAAAGTGCCGAATAAAAATTACCAATTGTTTTCAGCGTCTACATTGTGAGTAAATGACGTTAAACAGTTCAACCATATTGTTCTTTTAGCTTTTAAACCAAAATTTCTCAACTGCAAGTGGTTCCCAGGCTAATTTTTTTGCCGATCTAGTTTTCACAATCACAATCGAGTCAAATATTTGAATTATTCGAATTTTCGAATATTGGGGCGTTTTCATCCAAGTGCTCCTTTAGAAAATTGTTTTGCTTTGGTTTTAGTCCCTAAATTTTCCCGCCATTTTACCCACGTGGTTTAGCGCATGCGTAAACGCTATTAGCCCTGGTTTATTCGGTAAGTTGAATTCAAAGGCATTTTCCATAAAATAAAAATAAAAAATCTTTGAATTAAGTCAATAAAGGAAAAATATTTGAACTTTAGTACCTTTAGATACGCGATAGACCTCCTTGATTTTACTTCTCTGCCCTCTTTTTCTGGCAAAGGAATTTTCCATCTCTTCCTGCCATCCGGGTTGCCCAACGATAAAATACCTTCACTTTCGTCGACCACCATGGAACAAACTATCAACAGCACGAATATGACCATTACACATAACTGCCGCATTTTTTCGATCCTTGGAAGGAATATAAGCCTTCGTTCTCTAGCTCAAATACCAGTGTACTGGGTCTTTTATATTTTTCCCAGTGCGACTAAGATCTCCTTACGAAATCGTTTAGTTATTGAGGGCGGCTTTTAAGTGGCCCAAGTACTCGACAATCCGGCAACATAGCAAGCTACTTTAGGTCATTAACCAACACCTCACCTCAAAGGAGGAAGGCAACGCAGCATGTTCCACACCAATTACATCAAAAATTTGATTAGAAATAAAAGTAATTGGGAATTCTATTTAGGTATAATTTCGCAGCAGGTTTTGGACGTCGTCTCCAATTCCGATAACTTCTGTAAGCGATAAGTAAGTGATATGAATAAGAATTCAAGCCGGTTGAAATGTTGTTAGGGAAGTTCTTTTTGAGCACTTTGTCGTTATTAGTAGTGTACTATGATAATTTACACTTTCTTTCGAAACAGAAAAAAAAATGGTTTTGAAAATTCTATGCAAGTAAAATGTGGTTGATTTTGTGCTTATAAAATGGAGTGGATTTTCACTTGTTGTCGAATGGTTTCTTCTTTAGTTTATTTATACTTAAATTTGCTATCTGGTTTTCTTCGAACAAAGAATAGTGAAAGTCTGTCTACACTGGTGATTTTTGCTGCGATTCTTGAAGAAAAAAAAATTAATCGTCTTCTGCTTCCAGAAACGTCTGTTTAGATAATCGTGATGTCCTGAATAAAACTTCATAAGTTAATTCTTTACCATTCTTGAGTAGGACAAAAATTGCCACAAAAATCCAGCCAGAGTAAACGAGCCTTAAAACCAGGTTTATATGATCTTTTTTAATTTTGCAAAGAAAGGAAACGAAAAGAAAAGTAACTGAAAATGTAATTAAAAAAAACAAAACAATTCTTTTTACAGCGCGACGCTCAAAAGTATGACCACATTTAATGCATTCGCATACTTCTATGCACGGGATTTTGTACTTTAAACCGACACAATTGATGCGAAGCTGTCTGGTTTTACCAAATAAGGCGTGTAAAAGCTCGTTTGGAGCAAAAAGCCCGTGCATAGAAGTATGCGAATACATTAAAAGTGGTCATACTTTTCCTCGTCGCGCTGTAATATACTGAGGATGTTTTGGTATCCTGGAATCTAAAATCATTTTGTGATGTACTAATTTCATTCATTATCTTTTTACGATTATTGCAGAATTCCATTATCACCAGTAAGGTTTTATTTTAGTTTGTTTTTTTCTAGTTCTTTCTAGATCTTTCTGCATCATTCTCTTCTCTTTTCATTAGGAAAAGTCCCCGAGTCGTAAGTCTAGACTACCTTTTTATGGAAGTTTCTAGAAAATCCTCGTTCACTATATAAGTAGATCAGAATATCAAGTCTTGGTATTCGACATCTAGGATAGAGTATGCTTTGAGGACTGAGGAATATGGCTACAACACGAATCGGAGGTTGAATCAGGGATCTAGAGTGTACTCGTTTGTTCTTCGATCTTTGAACAGGTACGGTGACAAGACTGCAAGCACGGAGTATCACTGTGTACTGTGCGCATTTTGAACAAACCCAGACAACGTCTGCATGAGTTCATCAAGTCAAGGTGTGGCTTATGACTCACAGAATTGGAATTATGCTTGTTCGGTAAAAACCAGAGAACCCGGAGGAAAGAACTCGAATCAAGGAAGACTTAACAAATTTTACTCACATTAAATGCCGAGAACTGGCGAGCAAGTGCTCTATCGCTAGGACACCTTTGAAATGTATGTCATGAATTGAAGATAGTCAGAGCGACACGGGTGAAAAACGCACTGCGCATGCTCGGAAGTTTGGCAAAAAATTCATAGACGAGTCGTGTTTACGAAGAAAACCATTGGAGATTTATATGTCTTATATTATGCGAATTTCTCTTGTATTATTTGACCATGGAAAGAAAAAAAACTAAAGTAATGTGTCAGGAAAAAATAAGCACTAACTTTCCACGAACGGCCTTAACTTTAGAGATTTACTAAACGCCGGTAAATCTACAATGGCTTCCTTTGTAAACACGACGTACTTCCGAGCATGCGCAGAGCGTTTTTCACTCGTGTATGTCAGAGCTTTTTTAGGCTAAACTGACAGGGAAATTTGACGTTTTTTTTTTTGCCGGTGAGAACCACTTTGAAGTTAATTTTTTTTGTGAAGTTGTTGGAATCGAATTTCAGCGTTAAAAAAATGTGTCCCTTTTTATTCTAGTTTAGTGCCGCGACGTGCGGTTTTTTGTTCTTCTACTCGTCATTAAAGTGCATATACGCACTACAGGATGCCTTCGCGAATCGAAATCCCTTATAAGATAAATAAGAATAGCGTTTACTATTCTTTGATATCTCTTTTCGTTGCCGGGATATTCAATATAGACTTAAAAATACAAAACATCACGTTATCAAAGGTACCATCTCCGCGAATTTTACCTCAAAGTGGACGAAATTCATGTTGCTTAAAGTGCAGGGTAGTCAGTTTGGTATGTTTGATGGTGTTGTCATGGAAACACCCTCGGACCCAGCCTCTTTTTAATATAAGATCGATTTATTCGCACGCCTGTCAGTTCGTTGATCACCTTAAAATGCCTTTTAATTGTCTGATCTTTTTGAGTTTGATGGGAACAGACAAAAGGGTTCAATACACTAAGTTCCCACTAATGGCCTTAACTTTAGAGATTTTCCAAACGTCAGTAAATCTCCAATGGTTTCTTACGATCTTCTGAGCATGCGCAGTGCGTTTTTCACTCGTATCAGTCAGAGCACTTTTAGGCTAAACTGACAGGGAAATTTGACTTTTTTTTTGCCGGAGAGAACCGCTTTGAAGTTAATTTTTTTTTCTGCGATTCTATGATTTCTACTCATCATTCTTCGTAATTAATTACCGAAGGTTAACTGGTTTGAAATAACATAGTTAACACTGTAGCTCTGCCATCCACTCAGTGTGATACCACCACATGACTTACACTTGGCGCCTCGTTTTGTTTATTTGTTTTTAACGACTTCATAGAAATTATTACTGACGTTTTCGTGTAAGATTATACTGGGAAAAAAATGTGTCTATGTACTTAAGATCCCTTGTAGCACCAAGACCCCCGCTGATATAGAAAACATTTACAGAAACTGAACAATTAAGGAAATGACCAAAAGCCTAATAAAGTGAAGAAAGAAGGAAAGTAAGAAGGCAGGAAATAATAAAAAATAAATAAAATAACAGAAGAAGACGAAGGAACCGCAGTAATAGCTTTTTATCGAATTCGTAAAATACTGATGTGTTCATTGACTTCCGACTCATTTACTCAAGGTTAACCTAAGTCAATGTCATTCACAAATACCAACGGTAAAGTAAAGAATGCACAACTTTAACAATACAAACACTTTGAAATTCCACAGACCTTCACACTGAACATAAATATTCTACACAAAATCGAGGCTAACCCTGCATAAATGAAACGGTAATCAAGTAACACGCCGGTATTTTACGAATTCGAAAAAGAGCTATATATTCCGTGCCAATACATTTTTCTTTTACCACCGCTTTCATTGCTACGCGCCTGACTTTGTTGTTATTGGTATGCGAGTTTGCCGATTCTCTTACGTCAATCAAACCGTTCGGAATTTATTTAAGTCGAGTGTTTGGATTGATGGAAGAGAATTGGGAAACTCGCATACCAATAACAACGAAGTCGGACGCGTAGCAATGAAAGCGGTGGTGACATCAAGCTGAACTGAGAAAAATATTAGCCAATCAGAATCGAGAATTTTCAAAACGGGAGTGTCACACTTAGTATATAGTCTGGCGACTCGGGAAACTTGACTGTGCTTTTAAACCTGATAAAACACTCCTGCTCGTCATTAAAGTGCATATAAGCACTACAGGATGCCTTCGCGAATCGAAAGCCCTCATAAGATAAATAAGAATAGCGTTTACTATTCTTTGATATCTCTTTTCGTTGCCGGGATATTCAATATAGACTTAAAAATACAAGACATCACGTCATCAAAGGTACCATCTCCGCGAATATTACCTCAAAGTGGACGAAATTCATGTTATAGTGTAGGGTAGTCAGTTTGGTATGTTTGATGGTGTTGTCATGGAAACACCCTTGGACCCAGCCTCTTTTTAATATAAAATTGGGCTGTTCGCACGCAACCTTGTAAGTTCGTCCTGCTCACCTTAAACTGAAAACCTTTCAATTTTCTGATCTTTTTGAGTTTGATGGGAACAGACAAAGTGGTTCAATACGAAAAGGTTCGTTTGTAGATGGCAAAAAAATATAAACGTTTCTCTCTTTAGCCTTAGCTGTACCAGGTGTCCGGAGCACGCACGAACCGTCCAATCACAGCGCGATTCGATGCTTAGACAAGCAGCCCTTGCTCCAAGTCTCTTCCAAATACAAAAACACGCGTTTCAAAGAATTTAGAGAGAAAAAGTTGAAGTATACGTGTTGTTTAAAAAATTAAAGTAAATCTTTGCGATCCATCTCCTCAAATTCTGTGAGATATATGACTTTTAAGACTCGGGTGAGGGCCGCTTGAATTACAACAACAATCCTTTTCGCGCTTAGTTTTTCGTAGGGCTGGTAGAGTGTATTACACAGGAGTATATCTAGGGGGGCCATAGGGTGCCCGTGACCCCCCCTTCTTTGTAAGAAAAGGAGTGATAAATAATAAGGGATTAAAAAATTATGGGATTTGATATCCAGAAAATATAATGTCCAGAAAAATCTCCTGAATAGTCCTTTGTTTTGGTTCAGTGTTTCGGAGCGTACGAACAAAATGGCGGCTTTTTGGATTTCTGCACCCCTCCACCACCCCTTGGAAAACCTGGATACGCCCCTGTCACAATTAGGAATCTGTATTATCCGTGTGAGTATCACATGTATTACCCGTGTGTATATCACATTTATATATAACAAAATGCCCCATAAAGTGCGTCTTGGTAAAGCGAGATAATTATTCTGGGTTTGAAAGGCGAGATAACGAAACCGACGACTGGGAGAGAAACTCTTCTGTTTTTGGTTAGTGTTCCAAGAGGAAGAAAAACCTAAGACTTAATATGCTAGTAGGGGGATCTTAGAGAAGGCCGAAAAAATTTAAGACGCTTCCTAGACAAGCAGCCCTCTCCCCTACTTATCAATGACCGCTCCCTCAGAACATAACAGCTTGGTTGATCACCAATAATTATTTTCACATTTTATATACACACAAATAAGAAAGGGCACCATAAAGTTATACGAAACTGAATAAACCTTCGGCCAAGATACTCAGGGATGTATCGTGGTTAGCCAAAAAAGATAGCTTATTTTTAACGTAATTTCAAAGACACTGAATTCCCTAAGGATAAAAATATCTGATTCACCGGGTTTAGAGGTCATCTCGTATACCAAATCCTGGTCCTTTGGGGGGCTCGGTGAGAGATGTCAAGCCACCGGCGGGCTCGCAGGAGAACCGACCACTCCTATAGAAGAAATAACATCAGTTAGATTTGCTCTGAAAGAGGCCTCTGGGCTGATCAAAGCACTGAAGGCGTACCCTGGATACCAGAGGTTCCTTGTCTTTGCGACGTGGAGCGACGAGAGTATTTTACAAGGAGTGAAGCGACTTCTACAAAAGGCAAGCCCCTCTGGAATCCTGGGTACTGAAGGCAAGGCTAACAGAATTTTGAATTTACCCTGTTGAATTTTGCGGAGGAAAGAATACCAGAGAAAACCCCTTGAATCAAAAGAGACCCCAGCACTACCTAAAGATTAGAGGTAATAGCACTACCGCTACCGGCGAGCTACCCTTGATAATCAAAGCGGGTAACGACATCCTCCTGGTCTAAAAACACAGGAAGCCCAAGCTAGGGAAATGTTATTACTCTCGCGTTAACAAATGTGAATACGGTTGTAAGAGGTTGGTTAATTTTGCACAGGAAAAGTAGGTCGCAGGTTGCTTTTTCAGGATGTATGGGTAACAGTGTTGGTGTGGATGCTTCTGGTGCAGTTTGCATCTCAAATATTGTGTGTTCGTTTAGCATTCCAGCCATTCACTAATCATTATTATTTCATTTTTTGTGTGTTAACTACAGCTCGATTAGCTCTTTCATTCCTCTAGGTAACCAACACCCTTGTTAATTTCAAATCAATTAATTTATGTAATTATTTTTGGTACAAATAAACAAATGAAAAAATAAAGTTTTGACTGGAAGAACAACAAACAATAATAAGCAATTATTGGACGAGGTGGAGCAAAATATCTCGATATCTTACGATAACCGAGTTTAGTAATTGTTTTATCATTCAAATTATTTTTTCTAATATTTGAGGTGCAGTGCGCATGAGTCAAACAATAACAAAGAAGTCAGTTCATTGTTTTTTTCAGTTCAGGGAAGCGAGCCATTGTCAAATGCAACGTTACTGCGCATGAGCAGACCGTTATTTGCAGCAAAATGGCTTTGCACTGTAATGCGCATGAGTAAACTGTTATTTGCAGGCAGTTATTTGCAGTTCTCACAGCCAAACAAAATGATGGAGAAAATAATTTGAATGACAACATCTTTTGTTTGGTGTTATCTGATGAGTTGATAGTTTCGAATGCATCGCTGTGGCAGACTTGTGATGTAGTCTATGCTGGATAACTAAGCTAATAGCTGTTATCACAGATGTATGCAAATGAGATGCTAATGAGACAAGCAATGTATCGACCCAATAGCCTCACTTGCATGCGTCCATAATAGCTATTCCTGCATTAGTGTCCTAGGAATATGAGACAAGCAATGTATCGACCCAACAGCCTCACTTGCATGCATCCGTAATAACAGCTATTCCTGCATTAGTGTCCTAGGAATATGAGACAAGCAATGTATCGACCCGATAGCCTCACTTGCATGCATCCGTAATAACAGCTATTCCTGCATTAGTGTCCTAGGAATATGAGATTGGAGACCAGCTGTGACGCCTACAACACTTATGAAAGCCTCAGGAATGAAAAGGTAGACTCACCTTGGGCCAGGTTTGGGTGTTCGGCCTGCAATAAGATCATCAATAATTTCTTCAGCATCCTTCATGGGCAGGTCTTCCTGTTAAAAAATAAATTAAAAAAATAAAGTACTCATGTTTTGAATTTCAGTAAACTCACGTGACCATTTAACAAACATCCATCATTCGAGTGCTCCAATTGCAATCTAATTGGTCAAATGAACTCACATGACCATTTGGAGCACTCCTAATGGTCACGTGAGTTAACCGAAATTTGAAACATGATCAATCGTTTCTTTGACGGCACTAACAGTTGAGCAATTTTGAAAGTATTATTTCTCTAATAGATAAGTACAGCTAAAGTATGCACTTACTATGTACAACACATAGTAGTTGTCATTAATCTGCATCATGGGTGCATATATCATGGTGTATATCAGTGTACAGCATACATGTATGTATTGTACTCACATAGTAGTTGTCATTTATCTATATCATGGTGCATATATCATGGTGTATATCAGTGTACAGCATACATGTATGTATTGTACTCACATAGTAGTTGTCATTTATCTATATCATGGTGCATATATCATGGTGTATATCAGTGTACAGCATACATGTATGTATTGTACTCACATAGTAGTTGTCATTAATCTGCATCATGGGTGTATATATCATGGTGTATATCAGTGTACAGTATACAAGTATGTATTGTACAACACATAGTAGTTGTCATTTATCTACATCATGGGTGCATATATCAAGGTGTATATCAGTGTACAGTATACAAGTATGTATTGTACAACACATAGTAGTTGTCATTTATCTACATCATGGGTGCATATATCATGGTGTATATATCATGGTGTATATCAATGTATACATGTATGTATTGTACTCACATAGTAGTTGTCATTAATCTATATCATGGGTGCATATATCATGGTGTATATCAGTGTACAGTATACAAGTATGTATTGTACAACACATAGTAGTTGTCATTTATCTACATCATGGTGCATATATCATGGTGTATATATCATGGTGTATATCAATGTACTGTATACATGTATGTATCATATTCACATAGTAGTTGTCATTAATCAGCATCATGGGTGCATATATCATGGTGTATATCAGTGTACAGCATACATGTATGTACCATTGTACTCACACAGTAGTTGTCATTTATCTATATCATGGGTGCATATATCATGGTGTATATATCATGGTGTATATCAATGTACTGTATACATGTATGTATTGTACTCACACAGTAGTTGTCATTTATCTATATCATGGTGCATATATCATGGCGTATATCAATGTACTGTATACATGTATGTATTGTACTCACATAGTAGTTGTCATTTATCTATATCATGGTGCATATATCATGGTGTATATCAATGTATACATGTATGTATCATACTCACATAGTAGTTGTCATTAATCTGCATCATGGGTGCATTAACACAAGCACCAAGACACTCTACCACCGTCAGTGTAAACATACCATCCTTTGTTGTCTCACCCTCTTTGATACCTAATAATAACAATCACAAAGTCAGTCAGACGGTCGGTCAGTCAGTCAGTCAGTCAGTCAGTCAGTCAGTCAGTCAGTCAGTCAGTCAGTCAGTCAGTCAGTCAGTCAGTCAGTCAGTCAGTCAGTCAGTCAGTCAGTCAGTCAGTCAGTCAGTCAGTCAGTCAGTCAGTCAGTCAGTCGGTCAGTGGATCAGTCAATCAGTCAATCAGTTGGTCAGTCAGTCAGTCAGTCAGTCAGTCAGTCAGTCAGTCAGTCAGTCAGTCAGTCGGTCAGTCAGTCAGTCAATCAGTCAAGTCAATTACATCAGTCAGTCAGTCAGTCAGACAACAGATACTCATCATCCTCACCTAGTTTTGTTTTGAGTGTTTCTAACAGAAGATCAGCATCTCTTAACTGACAGGGGGTTGTAGTACAAACTTGTATATGGTACTTGCCAACTGGCTCTCTGTTTAAAAAAATGTTAATAACAGAACGATTTTACTTTTTAATGCCCAAAGTACAGTAAAAGAATTCAATAGGGCTGTTAAAGATAATGAAGAAATGTTGGTATTTAGACTAATAACTGTTAATTTAATGGTGTTAAAACACAAAGAAAAATCCTCTAACCTGTTAAACATAGTATAGAATGTTGCTACTTCATACACTCGCATGCGTGGCATCGTTAGCATGTCAGCAACATAGTTCATCACTGATATTGGTGTCCAACCTGAGGAAGGAGAAAATAACAGTTTGATAAGGTAAGAAGTGAATATCTTACTTCAAATCCACAATTGGTGGTTATGCAATTCTCCAGAGCAAGGGGCTCATGTATAAAGCATTTGAAGGTGCACACTTTACCCCTTTAAACTATCAGTGCTCCTTGTTACAGCTAAAGCTATGCAGAACAGAGAGAAGTCAAAACAGACATGGAAATCGTGAGCATAGATCTTTAGCTGTGATGTCATTTTTGTGTGTCAATCACATCATAAAACAATACCAAGCTTTCAAGCTAAGTTTTAAAATGTATGAAAAATATATTTGTCATCTTTGAGTTTGTTTGATGTATTTTCCCCCTAATTCTCACAGGTCAACATTTTAAAAATGGTCCCAGGTAGTGTGTGCATAACATAATACCAGCTATACTCTTGGTTCACACAAGAAACACAATCATAAGCATAACGACATACACAAATGCAGATAATACTTCTGTCAAAATACAAAGGGGTTATAACTTACTAAACATAAAATACTCTCTGCTTTTGTGTATGTCTTTATGCTGATATGCTTGCATTTTTAGAGTGAACCAGGCTTAACTATAGATCCATTTAAATAGAGACTTTACTATGCTTTACCATGTTGTCTTTGTGCCAAGTCAAGTAGAGGAATAACTGCGGCTTTCTCATGGCCAACTGGATAGTTATTAATGATGGTTTTAGCTCTCTGTTGAATGAATAATAAAAAAGAATGCCATCTTACAGAAGGGCAGTTGATAATAAATAATAATAATAATAAATGCGATTAACAGTGGAATCCACAGAGTGGCTATTCCTCCACTGCATTCCAATTGGAATTTAGAAGTTGATTTTTGAGGAAGGAAAAACCGGAGAATCCGAAAAAACCCTCGAAGCACAGGAGAGAACCAACAAACAATGATGATATTACAAACTTCCTATTGTTTTTTTTTGTTGTTGAGAAAGGCTACTAGTTGATCTGAGACTGTGTTGTTACAATATATTATAACCCTTCTTAGTCTGAATTTCTAAATGAATTGTCTGAAATATTCAACGTCCACCTCCCCTCCCAGTAAAAAAATTCAACCTCAAAAAGTTGTGAACAAAAAAATAAAAAATAACGCCATTAGCAAGTTGAGTAAACTGAGAGAATTTCCAAATCTTTTCCAAAACTTTCCAAAGCCATTTGACTCAAATTTCCAAAACCACACATAGTGCAAAAATAAAGCCAAATTCATGGATCTGAAACATTCAACATACATTTGCCAATGCAAAACAATACTGCAGACAAGCTACGAAAAATTCATAACTTTTCCAATAGCCTAGTGGACCATAAATCAATTTTCCCAAACTTTCCAGGTCTTGGAAAAATTCATTATCAATTTCCAAAATTTTCCAAGACTTTCCAAAACCCGTACCAACTCTGATAGTACAGTATTTGTCCAAGACACTTGCTTTGTTTTTCTCTCTTGTACGTGTGTTTTGAGGGTTTTTCTCTGGGCTCTCCAGTTTTCCTCCATTTGCAAAAATCAATTTCTAATTTCTCATCCGATTTACAAGGGCCTAGATGAAAATTACTCTCTGTGCCTCTAGTAACTAGGTGTCCTGTGCACACATGAAACGGCCAATCACAGTGTGCTTTGATGCTTAGCCAAGCGTCCCTAGCTCCAAGTTTCTTGCCAATACAAAAACATGTGCACACATGAACTGACCAATCACAATGCGCTTCAATGATGCTTAGCCAAGCAGCCCTAGCTTAAAATTTCTTGCCAATACAACAACATGTGTCTCCAAAAATTTAGAAGTTGAAGTATATGTGATGTATAAAAAACTAAAGCAAATCTTTACCATCTATCTCCTCGAATTCTGTGAGATATATGACTTTTAACACTTGGGCAAGGGCCACTCGAATAACAACGACAACCCTTAGTTACACTTAGTTCTTTGCACAGCTGGAACCCTAGCAAATCTTAAATTTTCTTATTCATTTTTTGGTCATTCTTGATAATGGCATATATAAGCAATGAGCAAATTAATACCCTAAATGTACGTAAAATAGTTCAGGACTTTTAAGCTCATATTTTAGCTTATTAAGAATATAAAATAAATGAATATATAATCAATACCTTCAAGTTTTCTGGAGTAAATTCAAATGGAATGTCAGGATTATTCTTTTCTGAATCTCTGTGCTAAAAACAATAATACATAGTAGATTAATTAATGTATCGTAAGCTAATGGTGCTATGTGTATGCGAGTAGTTATGTAATGCCAATGGAAATGAATGCTGACTACACAAGCCTAAAATTCTGCAGTTTTTACTGCTATTTATACTAAATAATCTTACTACTGTAGCACAAGAGTGTCTTTGAAAGATTTTTTGACTCCTCTGTTTAATTATCAAGAGTAATTTCGCATTAAAGTGTCTTCAATACTTACCACAAATAACTGGTCTGAACGTCTTACAGCAGCAACATGAACGGCTCTTTGACTTTGAACGGAGCTTTTCGCAGCCTTACAAATTAGAAATTCCAAATTAAATTAATAAAAAGTTCATACTTTGAGCTGAAAAAAGAAAAAAATAAAGACTTACTTCAAAAGAAGAGCGCAAAACTGCAGACTTTTGTCGTCCTAAACTGGAAACCACTCGAGCCAACATGGCCGCCATGTTGATATGAGCCGTCAGAATACTGAGTCAGCGGCTACATTTGACAATTAGCAAGGTACTTCATGTAGTTCTTCAATCTCGAGCCCAGATTTCCAGCTTTTAGCAGACGAAATATTGGGAACGGAATACTGTCATTTTTGATAACATTTGCTAATACTGTATATGTGTGCAAATAGTTACGCAATTCAGCCGTTTTAGCGGCAATTTGATTTTAATGAACTATCCATCCATCCGTCCGTCCGTCCGTCCGTCCGTCCGTCCGTCCGTCCGTCCGTCCGTCCATTAGTCATTCCTTCCTTCCTTCTGCCTTCCTTCGTTACTCTTTTCATTAATTTTAATTGCGCGTAGTAGAAAAACATTCCAACATCAACTCTTTCCAAGCTACTTTTTCTCATTTACTTTCAATAATTGACTCTTCTGAAATTGATCATGAATGCAAGGCTAACATGGAACACAAAAGAAATGCCACAAATTCCATCGACAAAAGTGTGATTTCTTTTGTGTTTCATGTTAGCTTCGCATCCAAGATAATTTTGAGAAGGTCCATTACGCTTCTGAAAATCACGTGTACATTAGTTTCCTCGAATCCAAAGTCCAAGCAAAATATGGCAATAAAACTTTATTTGAACACTTCGTTGATACGAAGTTAAAAGCTTCGATCTTAAATATTGCCTACATTTTCTTTAATTATTATCATGATATTATGACTAACGGCTACAAAAAAAAAATAAATAAATAAATAAAAAAAAAAAAAATTAAAAATTAAAAAAAAAAAAAAAAATGGAGTGTGAGCATGCATTAATTAACAAATAGAAAACGTTTGCCGTGTTTACATAGCCTGATATAAACACGAGGGAAGTTTGGGAGAAGTCGGAGAGCTAATGTGTAAAACCGAGCTCAAGAATTCTCCCAAACTTTCCCGAGTGTTAATATCAGGCTATGTAAACACGGCAAAACGTTTTCTATATGTTTTATAAAATATTGAAACTTGCTGTGTTTACCAAAGTGACAGTCACACAGTCTAAGACGTGAAAAGTAGTCAAAATATAATGCATCATTTCTTTGTGAAATCGTGGGTCGATCTGGGTCGGACGAGGTGCATTTTAAAGCTAAGATAACATACCAAGCTACAAACACATAATACATGAGATCGCCCCTAAGATTCTTAAGATATACACAAAAGAACATCCACCGAATTTTCCAAAAACAAACATCTCCTGAATTACAATAACAGTGGAGAAAATGTAAAATTATACGCTCTAAACTCGTCTATTCGAGTCTAAAATTACACATAATATTAATTATTATCTGCAGAACTTACCTAGTAATGAAGATAAGAGGAAGCATTTCTTGTTATTAAAATAAAAGCGTTTTTTCATGTGTCATGTTGTCCAAGGTGAAAACTTGCCGCCATCTTGAAAATATACCTTCGCCAGGATTCGCAAAGCATTATGGGATACTATGCACTCCTCCTCTGTGTGTTTACATAGCCTCATGTAAACACGGCTATCAGCCAATCAGAGCGCGCGTTATATCTGAACTATTTTATAACACTCTATTGAGCTGGTTTTCAAATTAAGACTGACAACAAGAGGCATACTTTCCTCAGCCTACGGCCATCTATTCGGCATGCATTCCGTGCCATCTTGCTGTTTTGTTATTTCCAAATCATGACGGAGAGCACCGGTGGCGTAGCGGTTTCATCGCTTGCCTCTCATCAATGCGATCCCAGTCAAACTTAATACATAGATATTAGATTAATTTTTGAAACAATTCATATGAGCTTGTTATTGACAAGCTGGTGTACTTTTAAAATAAAAAAAATGTAAAATAGGTCTTGAGAAACTGACATATATGATCGTATATAAAATATTCTCAGCCCCAGATGGGAATCGAACCGCCCACGAGCCTCCGTACACTGGTCGGAGGCTCTACCACTGAGCTACTGGAGACTCTAATGTGATGGCGAGCAAGGTCGTTAGTAATATATCCTCACTACATACCTATTATCCCTTTATATTAAGTTATGGGAGGCGGATGCCGCTCCGCTGCCAGCCCTATTTACATACTCCCGTTAAAGGTCGAGAGGCTCAAAGGAAAAGGAAGGACACACATTTTAAGACCAACAACTTTATTCCCCTATTACTCAGAAATCCTAACAAACCTAACCAATGACGAAGAAGAGGAACCTATACAATGCTCTGCAAATTATCTGGATGCGAGATCGGGGTTGCCCTCGAAAAAGCATTCCCCAAAAGGGAGAGGCCGACATCAGCGTCCGAGACCTGCATATGCCGCTTTGCTATGTCTCCGCTCTTCCAACCCAGGTAATGAGCCACATCCTCCTGAGAACCCCCTCCAGAAGCAGGTGGCACATGATATAGGCTGCGGCTTCCGCTCTTTGCGCACAAGGAGGTAGACTTGAACGCAGGGGGAGCGAGAACAACTGCCCCACATGACGGTCATCGATGTATTGTGATACCGGGACCCCCAGAGACCGGGCTGCACCCGAGACAGTCAGCGCGAGTTGGTGGTAGATGAAGGCGCTTGCCTTCCATCCAAATGGTAATGTACGAAAAACAAAATAGAAACCTTACCATTCCGCTACGCGTCGTGGTTTCCTACGCTTCTCTCGTGTTCTCTCCACATCCCGCGTGTCTTTATCAGAGTATAATACACGGAAAACTGTTTTTTATTCCTTAATTAATACATCGCTAAAAAATTAAAAAATTAAAACTAAAACATGCAGCGGTCTGGTCACTAAGTGATTTCACACAACACGTCGGACGAGTAGATTAATCCAGGGAACTTTAATTAACATGGAAGATCCCCGAAAACGAAATATAGACGATATGAACAGTTATTAGCACGTAATAACAAAGAAACCTCAGTTTGAAAAGCAAACAAAAAATTACACCAGAGAGAACTTGATTAATGTTCAATTTCTTCATTATAATAACGGTTTCAAAGACTGACATTCGCAGTCGGAAGGTTTTTCCTTGTTAATTTTGTTTTGTTAATTTTGTTTTGTTAATTATGTTGAAGACCAAATATATTTTAGTTCAGTTCAGGAATCAGTTTGTCAGTAGAACATTGAAGGTGGAAGAGACAGGATCCTTCTCAGTTCAGCTCAAACCATGAA
Source organism: Anthopleura sola (assembly GCA_023349425.1). Classification (NCBI taxonomy): domain Eukaryota; kingdom Metazoa; phylum Cnidaria; class Anthozoa; order Actiniaria; family Actiniidae; genus Anthopleura; species Anthopleura sola. Next base: position 4,246,833 of record JALHLI010000001.1, read on the forward strand.
CGGTTCAGACAACATAACGCTAAGCAGTTTGTCGTGCATCAGTGTACCTGATTCAGATGTTGTACGAACTGTAAAGATAATGGCCATCTTGTTAGTGGGTGGATTTGCTGTGTTTGGCAATATTTTGATCGTCTTCATCGCTGCCAGATTCACCGTGAAAAGGAACATCCATCATTTGATCATCAACATGGCCGTTTCAGATATTCTCGTAGCTATCATTATTTCGTATCGCAACATTCGTCGTCTACTTGGTCTTCCATATCTCTGGGATCTTTTGGATAATGAAGTTTTTGCGAACATCTTATGTAAGGCTAACCGCTTCTTCGGCAATACTACCATGTTTGTGACTTTGACTACTCTTTTGATAATAAGTGTGGAACGGTTTAGATCAACCAAGTTAACTGTACACAGAGTTCGTCCATACACGTTGAAGAAACGTCTGACACTAGTCTCTTGCTCTTGGCTGCTTGCTATGGGACTCTCGGTCTACAGTGCTTGGTATCACAGAATCGTCAAGTTGGGCAATACTAATGTATGCTATGCACACTTTTCTAGGACTTTTTTCCTTCTGTACTCTTTTGAACGAGTTTGTGTTCTTGTTATGATGTGTTTAGTTGTGATATTGAATATCATGACTTCATTCAGACTTTGGAAATCACATCGAACCTTCCAAGGCAATTTTACTGACGAACAGAATAGAACTAGAGAAAAACGAACAGCTAAGGCAGTGAAAATGGTGTTGTGTTCGCTTCTACTTTACACCTGTTGTTATCTTCCAGCTTTTCTCTACAAGTTCTTTTTCGCTTTCCACGCGGCCGAAGTGTTTTTAGTATTTCAGCCATATTTCTGGTGCATTATTGATAGGAGATCGTTATATTTTGTGCTTGACCTTCTTGTTCTAGTCAACTCTTGCTTCAGTCCTTGTATTTATATTGTTTTTCTAACTGAATTCAGACAAGCAGCTAAAAGACTATTTTACTAGTAATGAATAACACTGAACTTAGTAGTCTATTATTATGGAAAACAATTCTTGTACTATATCATTTCCATGTGCAAACAATGTAAAGTAAAGTAAACTACGTATTACTAATGATAAATAGAAATATAATAAAAAATATTTGTGGAACTATTTTGATATTCCTTTTTTTTTTTTTTTTTTTTTTTTTTTAATAATAATAACTTTATTGATAAAATTGACTGGCAATTCGAAAGAATTGAAAAACTCAATATTTACATAGTTTTAAAATATATCTAAAATATTTGCATGATTGAAATATATATATATATAATTTTAGGTAAAAGTACTAGTTAAAATTAGTCCCATTTCTTTATTGAACTTGGTATAAAACTATTCTGATATCTTTTAGTCCTACACTTGAGTAGTGGGATTCTCCTGGGATTTCTAAGGCTGTAGTTTTTAGATATAGGTTTAGGTAAAAGGCAGTTCAGTTTATTATCGGTACATGTAATGTTATTGTAAAATTTCCTGCACAAATGTTCTCGTCTCTCATAGTGAGTGGTGAGGTTTAATTCATTGAGAGCGTCGATATATGACAATTGAGGGTGCACTATACGAAGCGCCCGACGCTGGATGGCTTCAAGTTGGTCTTTAAGTTTACATGTCAAAGAAGGATGCCAGACGGGGCAGGCGTACTCTAATAAAGGTCTTATAAAATAGCAGTAGACGGATCGAAGATCTTTAGATTGCACGCCACTACGCTTAAGAGTTCTTAGGGCATAGAGTCGCTTGCTGGCCTTAGCACAGATTTCATCTACATGAATAGCCCATTTAAGATCTGCTGACACATTGACTCCAAGTAGTTTAGTCGAATTAACTAGATCAAGCGGTTGGTCATGCACTATGAGACGATCAAGAGTTTGGTTATTCCTTAGGAAAGAAATTGAAAGTTCCTTGGTTTTAATGACGTTGATCTTCATGTTGTTGGATTCAGTCCATTCGATGATCTTGTTCAGTTCGTTTTGGAGTATTGATGGTTGAGACAAAGGTGTAGATACAACTTCATAGATTGTACAATCGTCAACATATTTATAAAGTGGTAGATCAGATCGTAAGTCATTCACCATAACAAGGAAGAAAAGGGGTCCAAGCTTCGTGCCTTGTGGAACACCAGCCCGTACATGTTTCCAGGATGATAAAGAGTTGTGAAGAAGGACGCGCTGTTGGCGGTCGTAGAGGAAATTGGCACACCAATTCAGAAGTAGTTGTGGAACGTTGAGTAATTGTAGCTTGTGTAGTAAGATGTTGTGGTCAATACGGTCGAATGCTTTAGAAAAGTCAATCATGCAAGATCTAATCACAGTTCGTGGAGTCTCAGTCATGCTCAGCCATTGGTGAATAAGATGAACTAGAGCGTGAGTTGTGGATGACTTTTTCACACAGCCGTATTGATATGGATCAACATGAGGCATTACAATAGTTGCCAGCCACTCAAAGACGAACCCCTCGAGGATTTTGCTCAGAACAGGAGTTAATGATATAGGTCTGAAGTCAGTGTTGATGGAGCTTGGTCGAGGAACCTTCTTTAACGGTATGACATTAGCACTTTTCCAGAGTGAAGGGACATGGCCTTGGTTAATTGAGGAGTTGAAAATTGCGCAAATAGGGCGATGGATAATTGACGCAAAGTTCTTGAGAACCCAATTGGGTATGTCGTCGGGACCGTTGGATTTTCGCTCATGAATTGATAACAATGCCTGCCTCTTTCATCAGTATCTAAATGAATCAATCATATGACATTCCCTTACCCATTCCTCGCTATTTTTACCAAAAAGCTAAGAACATGACACAAAAGAAAGACAAGTGGATGAAAAAATTAAATTTCCCAAAACTATTTGAATAAAATGTCATTTCTCATGAAAATAATCCATAACTCGAAAAGTTAAAAAATCTATGGAAGTAATTTTCTCAAGACATCTGACTTACAACTTTATATTAGAGAATTAAGTTAAATAATTTGAAGGAGTTATTCAGAATAATACAAATTTTATTAGAATTTTGTTCCTTGAATGAACAGAAAATCGTTCTCAAACGATAACACACACATTATCGTCATAATCTATAATATATTGGCATTTATCATAGTTTTATATGTACATAAGTCATTCTTATATATATTCTATTTATTTGTAAATAATTACGCTATTGAGCTTCCTCACGCTGCTGCCATATAATTTATTTTTCAATAAACTTCAAACTTCAAACTTCAATCAACTTCAACTAACAACAAAAACACAAGCTAGACGATGTTTCTCTTAGATAAAGTCATTACGTCTTTTTCAAACGTTGACAAAATATTATATTTTACCGTTTGTTTTTGGGAAATTAAAACAAAAATCTGATATAGAATGCCGTTTAAACTTTGAAGGTTTTGGCCTGGTTAAATTGAAAACGTGTATCACTTGCTTAATAATTTTGAAGTTTATTCCACGGTCTTCAGTTTGGAAAATTTATTTATTTATTTATTTACATAGCTTTCACCTTAAGAATATATGAAATCTAAATAACAAAATATGAATCAAAAATATAAATAAAGACAATAATACAAGGAACAAATATAATAATCAGGGCCGTAACCAGAATATTTACCGGGGGGGGGGGGGGGGGGGGTGCACATCAAGTAAAAATGGACCTAAGTGTAGTATAGGAAATAGAAGTAGCCGTTATAGTAGCCTTTTTAATAGGGAATTGTCAACTTTCTTCTTGATTATGCAGATATCTTGCATGACACTAAAATTTCAAGAAATTTACAATAAAGTATATATCAAGTTGCATTCGACGGTTATGCTTCCTTGCATAGATGCTAATAGCTTCTTCTATGTTAATAGAGAGCGATAATACTTCAAGTTTTCTACATTGTTTCAAGGTCAAGGAAATGTCTTCCCATTTCAGTAAATGGCATTCATCAAGGAAGAGTTTTCTTGTAGTAGGAAATACAAAAGTGTCCAACACTTTGGAGCTTACTTCTCGTTGATATGAAAAATCCACGCACGTCCACACTTGTGCCGATACTAATAGCCTTTTCCACCTTTGACACACGCAGCCTAGGCTACGAATTCTTGTAGAAGTTTTGAAAAAGCTAAATATTTCAATTAAAACTATATCTGGTAGATGATTTATATTCATTAGTACCCGATCAAGACCTGCATGTTCATGATCGCAAAGTCGACTTAGAGCGCATGCCCTAGTGCTAGTCTCCCCGTCTTGAGTGACACCACAGGTAACCCAACACATTATTGGAAAAAAGAAACAAATGGAGAAAACTGGGAAATGATAGTGGTTTAATTTTTTGATTTACATTAAATCTGTATTTTTTTTTATTTTCAAGCAATAATAATAATAATGAACTTTATTAACTTTAACAAACAAATGTTGATAAAAAGCGGACCTTTTGGTCTGATAGGGGGTACACGTGCACCCTGTGCTCCCCCTGGTTACGGGCCTGATAATTATAAGACAAAAAAGGTGAGGGACAGCACAACAGAGCGAGGCTCCAAATAAAGTGCACCGTAAAAAAAGAAGAAGAAATGAAAACATAATGATGATTTGTGGCTAATAAATATAATATATGTTATCTACTAGCTGTTTCTGATAGAAAGTGAGATGCTGCGATACATAGCCCATAACATAATTGCAAAATCTTATACTTTAATGGAATATATGAAGGTACCAAGAAAGGAATAGCATGCATTAATAGAGGCTGTAAAGAGAACAGAATATATACTTTGTAAATATTATAAAGTCATTTTTCGAACTGTAGGTTTATAATGTATCTTGGAAATCTAGGAAATAGTTACCATTAGAGTAATCAAAGAATTAAATATCTTTAGAAATGCAAAAGACAACTTTAATATGATCTAGACAAATAATAAGATGTTATTTCAATGGGCATAATGTATATATATATAATACGTGGTCATATAAAAGTTAGTAGCAACAGCGATTAGAAGAAAGAAGGTTACACGTTGAACAACACTTAAGACAGATCGATTTCCAAGTGTTAAAGTTATCAGGATTATACGCATTAGATAGTGCATTGTTATACATGATACTTAAGAAGATAAGATTTAAACTGATTAATAGAAGGAGAAGAGCGTACAGAGCACGGTAGATTATTCCAAAGTTTAGGCAAGCGGTTAGAATAACTAGATTGGAAGAGCTTTGTACGGCATCTAGGAATTAGCACATCATACATGGAGCTGTGGCGAGTAATTCTATAATTAGATCGAGGCTTAACAAAGCGATCAATGGAAATATCAAAATGACCAACACGACATTTAAATACAATAACAAGTCCTTAAACTCGCGCCAATAAGTAAGTGGAAGTAAATTCAACTTAATGATCTCAATAAGGAATGCTGTTAAGATAATTCATATTTAAAATAAATTTGGTAGCTCCACGTCGGAGACCCTCTATCCTACTTAAGTTGCCTATTGCCTGTTATTATCTTTTAAAGAACACACTAATGAAACATTAAAGAAGGCATATGCTAAAATTGGAGCGTTACGACGTCTTAAACGTGTTGTACCAAAGAATATCTTATTAGCTCTTTATAATATAGCTTAGATAGTACGCGCGCTCTCATTGGCTAATTCACTCCAAAAACCTATGCTCTATTTCACCGGTAAAGACATGGTTTGTGATTGACAGCTCACAAATGAAAGTTTCTCTACTGCATTTTAACTTCAAAATTTGCACAAAATGAGCAATTTTCAAGATTTTCAAGATTGTTTTAATCTTTCGTAGTGAATTTTCATTCAATAAAGTTTTGTTTTCTTAAATAAAAAGACAAAAGAGGCACAAAATATACCTGTATTCGCAGCACAATTGTCTAACATTGCTGACTAGGCTTTCTTGTTTACAAATACGCTTGAACTATTTGTTATAAGCTTAAACTAAAACTTCCTGTCAAATTTAAACCAAAGACATACACTTAACAACTAGAATAGTTCTCTGAAAAGGAGTAAAAGAAGTAAAATTCGAGGAAATATCTTGCGAAATGCTAGAGTAAGTTTGCCGAAAAGTTTTTTCGCCGAAGCAACCTCCAGCCAGTCAGTAGATCGAAAAGCGACGAAAACTACGGCCCGAAAACAGTCTGGTTTCACTTAGGAATGAAATAAAAAGGTTCCTAAACAATTCCTCAAATAACAAAACTATAAAACTTACCCAGGATGTGAGGTTTGCTCTGTTGTAGATGTAGAAAAGAAGTTCAAAAAGATCTGACAAAATCCAGTGTTGTTTTTGAAGTAGAGCTTGCACGATCCAAAGTTGTGCACATAACGTATAAATATTGAGGAACTGTCACTTCTGTTTAAATTTTAAGTCGGATTTCCCAAACCTTTTTGTATAATGTTGATGTTTACATCAACATGTTTACACTTGGGATGTTGGGAGAAACACTCGATAAAGTTCAAAAATCACTCGCCTCCGGCTCGTGATTTTTGAACTTTTCTCGTGTTTCTCCCAACATCCCGCGTGCTCTATTTCACCGGTAGAGTCATGGAACTTTGTTTCTATTGCTTAAATATAACTCATTTGTATTGCCGCATTTTCAGTATTGCAATTCTTTACTGATTGGTATATAGGACGAATCCTTAGTAAGAAACTTGAAAAAGCCAACTATTCGCGATTCTCAATATTATTGGCGCGAACATGAAAACGAGGCTAAGCACGGTTGATTTCGAATTCAAAATGGCGGCGGAACATTGTTGTGTGCCGTTGTGCACAAACAATCGCAAAAAAAAACGATCAATTGTCATTTCATCACTTTCCGAAAGACAAAAAAGTAAGGTCACAATGGCTTCACAAGATTAGAACAGACGAAGGGATATATTTCAAGGTAAGTTGTATTGGAAAACAACAAAAACTTGACTTGTTTTCGTATGAAGCTTATAGTTATGTTGAGTTTCGGTGAGCATCAATTCTTTTTCAATGCTTTAGATCAGAAGAATTTCCACGAACTTCTCAATTACTAACTCAAAAAGCTGACGTTATTCTTTTATTTTTTTCAGGTTACTCAATCAACTTATGTTTGCTCGGCACATTTTCAAAGCGGAGATTTTAAATGGACTCCGAATCGTAAATGTCTAATGAGTGTTGTCACTTGAGACATATACAAACAGAGTTTTCATATATTGTAGAAAATGACATATGACGTTCAAAATTTAAGTCTGACACTGTGGAATATATATCCAGTAAGTGATATCACCATAATAATTATCATACAACATTTATGTATAACAATTACTTTATTATTGATATAGTAATATATATAGCTCTAGTCTTACACTATATGTGCTTACAGCTGATGTAAGCATGTCAATCTAGAGAAAATACTCAAAGTAAAATGTGTCCAACTTCCTTTGTATATCTTGCCATTTGTTGCTGTCAAAATTAATTGTGACTAGTGCACTATCACTCTCACACCAAACAAAAAAATCACACCAAGTCAAACCTGTTACAGCTAACTGCATTAAAACTTGGAAGTAATAGATATGGTTGTCTTTTAACTGAAATTTATTAGAATCATCCTTCACTAAGTAAGGCACTTCTAAAGCTGAATTGACAGAAGCTGGGCATTTTATTTCTAGAAGGCCAAAAGGATTTGTTCTGGTGGGGTTGTAGACCTTCCTGTCAGGAGATGCAGCCAGCCATGGGCACCAAGGGTTTATGACAATTCCACAAGGTAGGATGTTGACAGTATCATTCATTATCTGATTTTAAATGTTTCAAAATTAAGTTATGCCCATTTTAAAATTTGTCAAAATAAAAATCCCTTACTTCACTATAAGCTTTGGCTGCCATTGGCTCACATGTAATGCCTCGCCTCATAGCCTCAGTCTGTCTATGTCGTGTTGTTTTGTATCTCTCAACAAGAGTATCAAAATCTGAAAATTCAGTATTGCTGTTCAATATATTTATAATTGAATAGGAAACATGCTACAATTCAAACTTAAATTTGTATTAGTCAATAAACATTTTCAAAATAAATAAAGGAAAATTTCTTACTTCTTAAGCGCTTATAAATCTCTCCAGCTTTTGAAGCAGTGATCCGGTGATATCTAAGCTGGTGCCATTTTGGATTGGAAGACTGTAGTCTAGTACTTTCCTCCAGTTGTGCTGATGTCTCAATGCTCACCTCTATACCAGAATGACTTATTGATTGGGATTGTGTAAGTACAATGTTGTAGGTTGGATTCATGACATTTTTAACAGGTAAGACAGGATAATTTGGTGCATTATATATGTTAATGATATAGTCAGCGTGTAATTTTTGCTGATAACTTATTGGACTACCTTTAGGAAAGAGCCCAAATTTTGTGTTGATTGTAGGAGTGAGATCTGAGGTAGCTGTGCATGTTAAAAGAAGAGATGTGGGGAAAACAGACTGAATATCCTGGAGCAAATCCTCAACCGGGGGGAGTTGATCTCTGATTGGATTGTAAAGTTTAGATTTTATGGCTTTTGTTTCCTTTGTTGGATCCTTCCTGTTGTAGCCATGCACCTCAACTTGGTCTATTTCTGTGCCCCTTATAGTGGTGCCGCGAGGTGCATGCCATGTCTGGGGTAGTGATGTCTTTGCCACATCTACTGGTATTGTTTTGATCTGTTGCAAAATTATTTTGAACAATATTTGTTACCATAGTTGGAAAAAATGAAAACAATACTTCTTGAAAAAGATGACTTTGTGTATAGCCTTGTATATATTTTGTTAGTAGTAATTATATTGTTGGTTGTTATAATAAAAAAAATGTCAAAAAATTGTTTAATATTGTCATTGTTATGGAAATCAAAAGAAAACAGACACTACATTTTCATTCACATCTCCATGACACATCTCCTGGTACTATTTTATACTCTCAATTGTTTTGAAAAATGAATTCTATAACTTAAAAAATGTGTTTTTTAAATTATTACCTCTTGCATTTTATATGATGCTAACTGGTATAATAAACCAGTTATATGGCCACAGCATCCACTTTTACCAATAGCACATGTACATTCGGCCTCAAGTATGTCTACTTTTTGGGCTAATTTTGATATAACAACCTATGATTTGAATGATTCCTTAGAACAAACGATCACATTTTGACAAATACTCTAACAGGTTTATCTTACTTTCATAGAGTGCGGAGATTCATTTCTTTTCATAGAGTGAAAGCACTTGCCTCTAACAGCTATCCTATCACTACCTGGTAAAACTGGAACAGAAAAACGTTTTTAAACAAACTCGATAATACTGGCTAACTACATGTACGCTTCGGTGTGAAATCTCTCGATCAAACGCTGTGGTAAACACTTACTTTTAACTCCGTGTACGAATTTTTCACAGAAATATTTATACCCTTTATGGATCTCTTTGTTCCCTGAACATTTCACACTGTTTTTTAAATATTCCTCTACAAAGGTGAACGAGAAAAACGGCAAAACACTGAGGTCGCGCGTTTCAGCTTGAGACTCCGCCATTTTGAATTCGAAATCAACCGTGCTTAGCCTCGTTTTCATGTTCGCGCCAATAATATTGAGAATCGCGAATTATGGATTGCGAACAGTAATGCAAATAGGGAATAACGTAAGTTACGAGTCAGTGCTTAAAATGATGAACATGCGTACCTTGGAACATAGACGAATTGAACAATCCTTAATCATATTCTTTAAGTGTTTTAAGGAAAACGGCCCAGCTTATATTAACAACTTTTTTAAGCCTCGCATAACACCTTATAACCTACGAAACAGTGGCCATAATGTAGTGCAGAATTCTTACAACAGTCAATATTTACACAATTCCTTTAAATATATCATTTCGCGTATTTGGAATCAATTACCAATGTCGGCAAAGTCTGCAACGAACGTATCCGTATTTCGTAGGAAGCTAAATAAGTTAGATTTTATTGGTTGTCAATGCAACAGTTGCCTTTAGTAGTTTCTATTATAAATTTATGTAATTTCTTTATTTATTGTGGGAAGGGGGAGTGACGGGGGATTTCTTGGCCGATGTATTTCGGACGGGATCCATCGTCCATCAACTGATGATTTGATGTATTGATGTATTGATTGAGGGGCTTCTTGTCATTCTTCTTGCTTACAAATTATTAGCATAAAAAACCATTTTCACATTTATTTATTATATATTATTATATATTATATTTCTAAATAGTATATTATATCTAAAGATATTTTTTTTATCTTATTTTCCTTTAGTATGATAGTCGCATTTTTTATTTTGTTTATTTATTTATTTTCTTCCAATTTTCTTAATAGTTAGATATATATATTTTAGATATCCTTTGTTTGTCAAACACTTTTACCATGAGCCTCGGGCTCGGGAGACTGGGTAACCACTCCCTGTGTTACTGACGTTAAATAAATTATCTTATCTTATCTTATCATTACCTGAGGGGCCCAGACCTCACTTGCCTAACCTACGTGTGGGCGGACAAAAGAAAGATAAAGAAGTTTCTTTGTCTTTTCATCAAATGATTTCAGACTATGCCTACGCAAGAATCCTAACATCCTATACCCCTTAGCTAATGCATGGTCTATATGATTGTTCCACTTAAGGTTATCCGATACAATGACCCCAAGGTCTTCTAAAGATGATACATGGTTAAGAGTATTAGAGTCTAAGATATAATTGTACTTGATTGGTTCATTTTTACGGGAAACAGTCAAGATCTCACACTTTGAGCTGTTGAAGCGTAACTGCCACGCCTGGCTCCAGCACGAGAGGCGGTGGAGGTCATCTTGAAGAGCATCACAATCTGAAGCCTCTTTTATAACTCTAGAACACTTTGAGTCGTATAATAACACGTAATTCACAGTTTGGTCAAAAAAACAGGTTCTAATTCGATCGCCTTGCTTTGAATCAGAGAGGACTTTCTTTAATAGTTTCAATAATATTCTTGAATATTAATACATCGCTCAAAAATTAAAAAATTAAAAGTAAAACATGCAGCTGTCTGGTCACTAAATGATTCACACAACGCGTCGGACGAGTAGATTCATCCAGGGAACTTTAATTAACATCGAAGATCCCGAAAACGAAATATAGACGATATGAACAGTTTTCAACACGCAATAACAAATAAACCTCTGTTTGAAAAGCAAACAAAAAATTACACCACAGAGAACTTTATTAATGTTCAATTTCTTCATTACAATCACGATTTCAAAGACTGACATTCGCAGTCGGAAGGTTTTTCCTTGGTAATTTTGTTTTGTTAATTATGTTGAAGGTCAAATATATTTTAGCCCAACTGATTCAGGAGTCAGTTCGTCAGTAGAACATTGAAGGTGGAAGAGACAGGATCCTTCTCAGTTCAGCTCAAACCATGAACGGTTCAGACAACATCACGCAAAGCAGTTTCTCGTGCATCAGAGTACCTGATTCAGATCTTGTACGAACTGTAAAGATAATGGCCACCTTGTTAGTGGGTGGATTTGCTGTGTTTGGCAATATTTTAATCGTCTTCCTCGCTGCCAGATTCACCGTGAAAAGGAACATCCATCATTTGATCATCAACATGGCCGTTTCAGATATTCTCGTTGCTATCATTATTTCGTATCACAACATTCGTCGTGTACTTGGTCTTCCATATCTCTGGGAACTTTTGGATAATGAAGTTTTTTCGAACATCTTATGTAAGGCTTACCGCTTCTTCGGACATACTACCATGTTTGTGACTTTGACTACTCTTTTGATAATAAGTGTGGAACGGTTTAGATCAACCAAGTTAACTGTACACAGAGTTCGTCCATACACGTTGAAGAAACGTCTGACACTAGTCTCTTGCTCTTGGCTGCTTCCTATGGGACTCTCGGCCTACGATGTTTGGTATCACAGAATCGTCAAGCTGGGCAATACTAATGAATGCCATGTACACTTTTCGAGGACTTTTATCCTTCTCTTCTCTTTTGAACGAGTTTGTGTTCTTGTTATGATGTGTTTAGTTGTGATATTGAATATCATGACTTCATTCAGACTTTGGAAATCACGTGGAACTTTCCAAGCCAATTTTTCTGACGAACAGAGTAGAACTAGAGAAAAACGAACAGCTAAGGCAGTGAAAATGGTGTTGTGTTCGCTTCTACTTTACACCTGTTGTTATCTTCCAGCTTTTCTCTTCGAGTTCTTTTTCGCTTTCCACGCGGCCGAAGTGTTTTTAGTATTTCAGCCATCTTACAGGTGCACTATTGATGTGACAACGTTATATTTTCTGCTTGATTTTCTTTTTCTAGTCAACTCTTGCTTCAGTCCTTGTATTTATATTGTTTTTCTAACTGAATTCAGACAAGCAGCTAAAAGACTATTGTACTAGTAATGAATAGCACTGAACTTAGTAGTCTATTATTATGGAAAACAATTCTTGTACTATATCATTTCCATGTGCAAACAATGTAAAGTAAAATAAACTACGTATCACTAATGATAAATAGAAATATAATAAAAAATATTTGTGGAACTATTTTGATATTCTTTCATCAGTATCTAAATGAATCAATCATATGACATTCCCTTACTCATTCCTCTTTATTTTAGCCAAAAAACTAAGAACATGACACAAAAGAAAGACAAGTGGATGAAAAAGATAAATTTCCCAAAACTGATTTGAAAAAGATGTCATTTCTCAATAAAATAATCCATAACTCGAAAAGTTAAAAAATGTATGGAAGTAATTTTCTCAAGACATCTGACTTACAACTTTATATTAGAGAATTAAGTTGAATAATTTAAAGGAGTTTTTGAGAATAATACAAAATTTTATTAGAATTTTGTTCCTTGAATTAACAGAAAATCATTCTCAAACGATAACACACACATTCTCGTCATAATCTATAATATATTGTCATTTATCGTAGTTTTATATGTACATAAGTCATTCTTATTTAGATTCTATTTATTTGTAAATAATTACGCTATTGTGCTTCCTCACGCTGCTGCTGCCATATAATTTATTTTTCAAAAAACTTCAAACTTCAATCAACTTCAACTAACAACAAAAACACAAGACGATGTTTCTCTTAGATAAAGTTATTACGTCTTTTTCAAACGTTGACAAAATATTATATTTTACCGTTTGTTTTTGGGAAATTAAAACAATTATAGTACGCACGACAAAATTACTCGATTCTGATTGGTCTAGAGGAGTACAATTAGAGCGTTAATTGGTACTCCGCGGGAGTACCAATTAGGTCGCTATGGAAACACGGCCAAAAGCGGCAAATTTCCCCAGTGAAATGTGTGAAATTCCCAAAAAAATAAGTGTTTTATAGATTAAAATGCAAAAATTTCAGAAAACTGTTTAATACACACATAGGAAGGCCTCAAATTATGATAACTAGACAAATTCAAGACGTAATAAATCATGTTTTGTAGTAGATAGTCGTTTTTTCTTTCTAGTTTTCGCCAAACAATTTGAGTTGGAGTTTTGAATGTTCTCGTTTTACTACCTGTTGTCTTCTGTGGTCTTCTCGAAAAATATATTCAACACCACATCTACAATAATTGTACAATATGTAGAAAACAGCTAACAATAGTTTTAAAGCAAATTTCTTTCCGTTTAGCGAAAAAACACAGCGAGTAGATGCTCGTTTTTTGTTTTGAAAATAGTTAAGATCAAATCTTACCGGCAAACTGTCGAGTAGTTGTAGAGAGACGAATTCAGCTATTTATCACAAGTTAATTGATCCTAAGTTGTCAATCCAGTCTTGAAATAATAAAATCTTCAGATAATTCACCATTCAAAGAAAATAGCAGCGAAATTCTTCAAGCTACAGGAGGGAATAATATCCAAAGCACATGGTCTGATCACTGGCGACTCGTTCACGGCAAGCTGTACTTCAAAACTTTTAACTTGAACGACATATTTGTCGCTTTTATCCCTTTTGATGTTGTCCAGCTAACTTGTTTTCAAAGAAACTATTTTTGAAATTGTGTTTTTGCAGTTATTAGCAAATGCTAAGAGGAAAAAAACTTAAATTAGCGAACTGTAAACTCTCAACTTTCGCTTAGTTTTCACACAGTACGTTTTCAAAGAAAAGTCGCTTCTTGATTCGCTGTTTAGCTGTCAATACTGTCATTCAATAGTTGTAAACATGCATTAAAATGGCTTTTTACTTGAGATGTAAAATTATTTTCTGGTATTTTGTAATTCAAATCATACATAAAATACTAACCTAAAACGGTTTTACAGCAACGTTAACACTTTCTATGCTGTTCTTGACTTAGCGTTCTCGGAGAAGGGTCGGTTATATAGCAAAGGCAATGAAGATGAATGAATGCCTTCGCTTCGCATGTTTTATAAAATTTTGTCGAGTGAACTATAAATAAAAAAACCTTCCGAAAAATCTTCTAGGAAATCCTAAAATCCAGATATCACTCGCATATTAAAATCCACCACAGGGATCCCAACGTAAATTGAAGACCGTCGTAATTAGTGTCGCTGCTCGCTGGGGCTCGCCGCAATTACTCGCCACAGCTCCATGTATGATGTGCTAATTCCTAGATGCCGTACAAAACTCTTCCAATCCAGTTATTCTAACCGCTTACCTAAACCGGCTTTGGAATAATCTACCGTGCTCTGTACGCTCTTCTCCTTCTATTAATCAGTTTAAATCTTATCTTCTTAAGTATTATAACAATGCACTATCTAATGCGTATAATCCTGATAACCTTAACACTTGGAAATTGATCTGTCTTAAGTGTTGTTCAACGTGTAACCTTCTTTCTTCTAATCGCTGTTGCTACTAACTTTTATATAACCACGTATTATATATATATACTTATAGATAACATATATTATATTTATGAGCTACAAATTATCATTATGTTTTCATTTCTTCTTCTTTTTTTTACGGGTGCACTTTATTTGGAGACTCGCTCTGTTGTGCTGTCCCTCACCTTTTTTGTCTTATAATTATTATATATGTTCCTTGTATTATTGTCTTTATTTATATTTTTGATTCATATTTTGTTATTTAGATTTTATATATTTTTAAGGTAGGAGCTATGTAAATAAATAAATAAATTTTCCAAACTAAAGACCGTGGAATAAACTTCAAAATTATCAAGCAACTGATACACGTTTTGAATTTAACCAGGCCAAAACCTTCAAAGGTTGCACGGCATTCTATATCAGATTTGTATAGGAAATCGCACGACCTCGAGTACAATTTGGAATTAATAGGCACTCGTAATGTTTTGAAAGTTCTTTAATTGCACTCGCCTAAAGGCTCGTGCAATTACAAGAACTTTCAAAACATTACTCGTACCTATTAATTTCACAACAGAGCGAGTCTCCAAATAAAGTGCACCCGTAAAAAAAAGAAGAAGAAATGAAAACATAATGATAATTTGTAGCTCATAAATATAATATATGTTATCTATAAGTATATATATATAATACGTGGTTATATAAAAGTTAGTAGCAACAGCGATTAGAAGAAAGAAGGTTACACGTTGAACAACACTTAAGACAGATCAATTTCCAAGTGTTAAGGTTATCAGGATTATACGCATTAGATAGTGCATTGTTATAATACTTAAGAAGATAAGATTTAAACTGATTAATAGAAGGAGAAGAGCGTACAGAGCACGGTAGATTATTCCAAAGCCGGTTTAGGTAAGCGGTTAGAATAACTGGATTGGAAGAGTTTTGTACGGCATCTAGGAATTAGCACATCATACATGGAGCTGTGGCGAGTAATTGCTGCGAGCCCCAGCGAGCAGCGACACTAATTACGACGGTCTTCAATTTACGTTGGGATCCCTGTGGTGGATTTTAATATGCGAGTGATATCTGGATTTTAGGATTTCCTAGAAGATTTTTCGGAAGGTGTTCGGAGTCTGCTCGCTCAGGGTTCGGAAATTTGATTTTTTTCGTAGCATCTTCGGAGCTTGCTCGGACCTTGAGAATGACAAGTTTGCACGACAACGTGCACGTTCTTCCACTATACGTTTTTTGCATTCGCATCGAGCAAGGTAAACATTCTTTAGACACTTTAGATATGTCAAACGCACACTTATTTATTGCTGGAAGCATTCATCAAGGCCACGAACGATTTGGTGACATTTCACGAGGAAGACAATGTTGTTTTATTAGTTTTTCAGCCCTTTTATGTGCTCAGAATTTACCAATCGAAGAGTGGACTGCCACCACCGTTGATCAAATTCTAGACGAAGGAGATAAACTTTATATGGATGCTTTTGAAAAGAGATCTATTCCTGATACAGACACTTTGTCTCTAAATTATCTGCCTAACACAGCTTTTTGTTCGATGGAGGCAAACACCAACAAATTCTCCATTTCCGCAAAAACAAATGATTCGCTTATTTGGGCAGAATCAAATAATCCGCTTATTAGGGCAGAGAACAATACTCAGTCACTTACCTGGGTGACTAATATTAATCTAAGTGATTCATAATATTGAACAATACATTATGCCCATTGAAATAACATCTTATTATTTGTCTAGAATATTAAAGTTGTCTTTTGCATTTCTAAAGATATTTAATTCTTTGATTACTCTAATGGCAACTATTTCCTAGATTTCCAAGATACATTATAAACCTACAGTTCGAAAAATGACTTTATAATATTTACAAAGTATACATTCTGTTCTGAAATACATTCTCTTTACAGCCTCTATCAATGCATTCTATTCCTTTCTTGGTACCTTCATATATTCCATTAAAGTATAAGATTTTGCAATTATGTTATGGGCTATGTATCGCAGCATCTCACTTTCTATCAGAAACAGCTAGTTCTATAATTAGATAGAGGCTTAACAAAGCGATCAATGGAAATATTAAACTCGTGCCAATACGAAAGTGGAAGTAAATTTAATTTAATGAGACGATCGCCATAAGGAATGCTGTTAAGATAATTCATATTTAAAATAAATTTGGTAGCCCCACGTTGGAGATCCTCTACCCTACTTAAGTTGCCTATTCCCTGGGGGCCCAGACCTCACTTGCATCACCTACGTGTGGGCGGACGAAAGAAAGATAAAGAAGTTTCTTTGTCTTTTCATCAAATGATTTCAGACTATGCCTACGCAAGAATCCTAACATCCTATACCCCTTAGCTAATGCATGGTCTATATGATTGTTCCACTTAAGGTTTTCCGAGACAATGACCCCAAGGTCTTCTAAAGATGATACATGGTTAAGAGTATTAGAGTCTAAGATATAATTGTACTTGATTAGTTCATTTTTACGGGAAACAGTCAAGATCTCACATTTTGAGCTGTTGAAGCGTAACTGCCACGCCTGGCTCCAGCACGAGAGGCTATGGAGGTCATCTTGAAGAGCATCACAATCTAAAGCCTCTTTTATAACTCTAGAACACTTTGAGTCGTATAATAACACGTAATTCACAGTTTGGTCAAAAAAACAGGTTCTAATTCGATCGCCTTGCTTTGAATCAGAGAGGACTTTCTTTAATAGTTTCAATGATATTCTTGAATATTAATACGTCGCTCAAAAATTAAAAAATTAAAGGTAAAACATGCAGCTGTCTGGTCACTAAATGATTCACACAACGCGTCGGACGAGTAGATTCATCCAGGGAACTTTAATTAACATCGAAGATCCCGAAAACGAAATATAGACGATATGAACAGTTTTCAACAAGCAATAACAAATAAACCTCTGTTTGAAAAGGAAACAAAAAATGACACCAGAGAGAACTTTATTAATGTTGAATTTCTTCACTATAATAACGATTTCAAACACTGACATTCGCAGTCGGAAGGTTTTTGCTATGTAATTTTGTTTTGTTGATTATGTTGAAGACCAAATATATTTTAGCTCAGTTCAGGAGTCAGTTCGTCAGTAGAACATTGAAGGTAGAAGAGACAGGATCGTTCTCAGTTCAGCTCAAACCATGAACGGTTCGGACAACATAACGCAAAGCAGTTTGTCGTGCATCAGAGTACCTGATTCAGATGTTGTACGAACTGTAGAGATAATGGCCATCTTGTTAGTGGGTGGATTTGCTGTGTTTGGCAATGTTTTGATCATCTTCCTCGCTGCCAGATTCACCGTGAAAAGGAACATCCATCATTTGATCATCAACATGGCCGTTTCAGATACTCTCGTTGCTATCATTATTTCGTATCACAACATTGGTCGTCTACTTGGTCTTCCAAATCTCTGGGAACTTTTTGATAATGAAGTTATTGCGAACATCTTATGTAAGGCTAACCGCTTCTTCGTCAATACTACCATGTTTGTGACTTTGACTACTCTTTTGATAATAAGTGTGGAACGGTTTAGATCAACCAAGTTAACTGTACACAGAGTTCGTCCATACACGTTGAAGAAACGTCTGACACTAGTCTCTTGCTCTTGGCTGCTTCCTATGGGACTCTCGGCCTACAATGCTTGGTATCACAGAATCGTCAAGTTGGGCAATACTAATGAATGCTATGCACACTTTTCTAGGACTTTTATCCTTCTCCTCTCTTTTGAACGAGTTTGTGTTCTTGTTATGATGTGTTTAGTTGTGATATTGAATATCATGACTTCATTCAGACTTTGGAAATCACGTCGAACTTTCCCGCAAGGCAATTTTTCTGACGAACAGAATAGAACTAGAGAAAAACGAACAGCTAAAGCAGTGAAAATGGTGTTGTGTTCGCTTCTACTTTACACCTGTTGTTATCTTCCAGATTTTCTGTACGTGTTCTTTAACGTTTTCCACGACGCCGAAGTGTTTTCAGTATTTCAGCCATATTTCTGGTGCACTTTTGATCTGACAACGTTATATTTTCTGCTTGATTTTCTTTTTCTAGTCAACTCTTGCTTCAGTCCTTGTATTTATATTGTTTTTCTGACTGAATTCAGACAAGCAGCTAAAAGACTATTGTACTAGTAATGAATAACACTGAACTTAGTAGTCTATTATTATGGAAAACAATTCTTGTACTATATCATTTCCATGTGCAAACAATGTAAAGTAAAATAAACTACGTATCACTAATGATAAATAGAAATATAATAAAAAATATTTGTGGAACTATTTTGATATTCTTTCATTAGTATCTAAATGAATCAATCATATGACATTCCCTTACTCATTCCTCGCTATTTTTATCAAAAAGATAGGAACAGGACACAAAAGAAAGACAAGTGGATGAAAAAAATAAATTTCCCAAAACTATTTGAAAAAAATGTCATTTCTCATGAACCACATACATTTACTGTGATATACTGATACAAAAACCGAGTTGGGCTCCCTGTGGTTATACGTCCCGATAATAGATGATACATTATCACTTTCTCTATAATAGACCTTTTTACCTTCGTATGCAAATATCCCATTTCAGACCAAATGACATTCCCTTGAGAAATGTTCTTTTGTTAAAATATTTACACATGAAAGAATCAACTACCAAGAGCCGGGCATCACTTCCAACCGATGTGAGTAAAAATATAAGCCAATCAGAATCGAGAATATTTGCATAACTGTAGTGTTATTCTTAGTAGCCCGGCGGCTGGGGAAACGGTTATTTCTTTATTTTATTTCCCACTCATTAATTAATTCGAATATCATAGTCAATGTATACAAAATATCAAGAACCTCTCCTGAAAATCTAGATAAACACTTTTATAAGTCAATTTTCACAGGTTTCATGACACCTCAGTTTTGCACTGACGTCATTGCTACGTCACAATTTCAGATCCGCTGGATGGTCTGAAATGGGCACAACAAACAACGATGCTAAAAAGGTCCTCCTACCCAACCTGTAATATCTAGGACAGCTGGTTATCAAATATATTCTAATATCCTCGCGTTAGGCTCATTCTTAGCTGATGGACTTTTGATGTCGTAGTCTCCTTTCCTTGTTTCCATAGCCCAAACTACCCTTGTCGAGAGAGGGCTGGAATCTACCCCTAAACCTTACCCTAATTCTAACCAACCCTAGAATCGATTCCAGTCCTTTCTCGATGAAGGGCAGTTTGGGCTACGGAAACAAGTGGTTTTGAGACCGACATTAAGAACGGCTTCAAATAATTAAGGAGACTATTACTGTCGCGACAGGTTATTAGTGATGGCAGTCGTGGTAGGCTACCTTAGGAAAAAGCAATAAGAAAACTGTCCTGAGCAAATAGTAATTACAAAAATTTCTCGAGCAAAAAGTAATTAGAAAAATTTCTTGAGCAAAAAGTAATTAGAAAACTGTCCCGAGCAAAAAGTAATTAGAAAACTGTCCCGAGCAAAAAGTAATTAGAAAACTGTCCCGAGCAAAAAGTAATTAGAAAACTGTCCTGAGCAAAAAGTAGTTAGAAGACTGTCCCGAGCAAAAAGTAGTTAGAATACTGTCCCGAGCAAAAAGTAGTTAGAAGACTGTCCCGAGCAAAAAGTAGTTAGAAGACTGTCCCGAGCAAAAAGTAGTTAGAATACTGTCTCGAGCAAAAAGTAGTTAGAAGACTGTCCCGAGCAAAAAGTAGTTAGAAGAGTGTCCCGAGCAAATAGTAGTTAGAAGACTGTTCCGAGCAAAAAGTAGTTCGAAGACTGTCCCGAGCAAAAAGTAGTTAGAAGACTGTCTCGAGCAAAAAGTAGTTAGAAGACTGTCCCGAGCAAAAAGTAGTTAGAAGAGTGTCCCGAGCAAATAGTAGTTAGAAGACTGTCCCGAGCAAAAAGTAGTTAGAAGACTGTCCCGAGCAAAAAGTAGTTAGAAGAGTGTCCCGAGCAAATAGTAGTTAGAAGACTGTCCCGAGCAAAAAGTAGTTAGAAGACTGTCCCGAGCAAAAAGTAGTTAGAAGACTGTCTCGAGCAAAAAGTAGTTAGAAGACTATCCCGAGCAAAAAGTAGTTAGAAGACTGTCCCGAGCAAAAAGTAGTTAGAAGACTGTCCCGAGCAAAAAGTAGTTAGAAGACTGTCCCGAGCAAAAAGTAGTTAGAAGACTGTCCCGAGCAAAAAGTAGTTAGAAGACTGTCCCGAGCAAAAATTAGTTAGAAGACTGTCCCGAGCAAAAAGTAGTTAGAATACTGTCCCGAGCAAAAAGTAGTTAGAATACTGTCCCGAGCAAAAAGTAGTTAGAAGACTGTCCCGAGCAAAAAGTAGTTAGAAGAGTGTCCCGAGCAAATAGTAGTTAGAAGACTGTCCCGAGCAAAAAGTAGTTAGAAGACTGTCCCGAGCAAAAAGTAGTTAGAAGACTGTCTCGAGCAAAAAGTAGTTAGAAGACTGTCCCGAGCAAAAAGTAGTTAGAAGACTGTCCCGAGCAAAAAGTAGTTAGAAGACTGTCCCGAGCAAATAGTAGTTAGAAGACTGTCCCGAGCAAAAAGTAGTTAGAAGACTGTCCCGAGCAAAAAGTAGTTAGAAGACTGTCCAGAGCTCTTTTTCAAATTAATAAAACTTGAATATTACGATCTTGACAAGTTTTCGAGAAAAAATTGGCGAAAACCAAGCTTCGCAAAAATTTATTAGTAACTTCAAAAGTGAAAAATCTATGAAAGTAATTTAAATACAAAATCTACATGGAAGTTTATTTTCGAGAATTAGGTTAAAACAATTGAAGGAGTTAAGGAATACAATATTACAAAATGCTATATTTTGTTCTCTTAATGAAATTAAAACAGATCTAGATACATAAAGTTCCATGCAAATTTTTATTTTAAAAGTTTTGGCCTGGTTAAATTCAAGTCGCGTATGGTTGCTTAATAAAATTTTGAAGGATGTAATTCCACGGTTTTGAGTTCCGCCAAGTTTAAAAATAGTGAGCCACATTAAATTGTAATTCAGTTACAGTTTCCTCAGAAAAACAAGTTTTATCGTCTTCCTTTCATTCAAAGACGATTATTACTTGGGGTTCCTGTGGAACCACCGAGTCTTAAAATGCAGACCGTTCTTCGTCGTATTTGGTCGCCAAAAGGGCGGTCATGGTCCCAGGCGTTCCTAGCTGAGTCGCTGGCAACTGGGGGCAAGAATCATAACCGCATGCTAATGATCTCCTTCTGCTTCGGTTCGTCGTACTATAAACTTTACTACAAACCTCGAAAAGACTGACAAAACTATGACTAGTAAGCTTAACTCAACAGAAAACTATGACGCTGAAATGAACTTCTAGGAAGTTGTATTCAGTTTATAGTTTTTAGTGTTGTGTCACCATTAATTCATTCGTTCAGGGTTCGTGAAGTACTAGTTTGTCTGTAGGCATGTTACTATTGTCTTTAGGTTTTTTAACGCTACGTTTAAACTACTCACAAACACACACACCGTACGTGGTAATACACACTAAAAGATGTTATTGAGCGATTTTGGAACGGGTTGGTCCACATACTCAAAGAGAGAAGTCTGAGAATCTATGAGCTATCTTTGAAAATCTATGAGCAAACTACGGTATGAGAATCGTAGAACTAGACAAAATAGACTAAGAGAATCTATAAACTACCTAGCTATGATCAAACTAGATCTTACCAGATCTCAGATACAAAAAAATATACTGAGACAAACTACAGAACGAGAGACAAACTACAAAACGAGTGACAAACAAAGCTTTGATGAAAGCTGACCCCAAGAACTTGTAGAAGTCAGACGAGCTGATAGTGATCTACAAGAAAGCGAACTGCCAAGACTCCTTGTTGAATATTTCCATTTATGAAAATACAAAAAACAAAAAATGAGGGAAAAACAAATTACCAGTTAAACACATTTTGGCTAAGAGTATTTACATTGATAAAACGTTTGTTTTGCAGTGAACAGTTTCGATACTGAAATAGATATGTTTATTTCATCAGCTAGGCTTGAAAGGTACTCTAGTAGGTCAAGTAGAAATCTAATACGCGTTGACAATTCAGTAACGCAACACTGACTAATGTCTTACTAGAATTTAAAATGTTTTAATAAAGGGGGACTTTGAACCCAAAAGGAACACTTTGGTAAGAAATAATAGAGTATATAGGATTGGTGAGTGGGGGAGCTCTCGTTACCTTTTAAACATGCTGGAAATACGTTTACTTGTCTTAAATAGAGACTGAGATGAAATATTAGAGAAGGAAAGTATACCCTCTTCAGTCAGTTACCAAATACCGACATCCTTTCCCTTCTCCCTCCCCGCTTCCTTTCCTCTCCGGTAAGCTGATAAAAATGATGTAATTATAATATACATTAGTAAAATTCTACTACTATACTATTGCAAATCCTGCATTCTGATTGGCTAACGTACTCACTATCTATCAGCCGATAGATAGTGGGTAGAGAAAGCCGGCTTTGTTTTGAAAAAAATGGCGGCTTTCCCTTCGCGATTTTTGTGTTTGCAATTGTATAGTTTCGTTGAGAATTTTACTAAAATAATTAGAAGACTCACTCTCGATTTCTATCGGCTTTGATAGTTGACTCGGGGCCGGAGCCCCTCGTCAACTATCAGCCGATAGAAACCTCGAGTTCGTCTTCTAATTGTTAAGTAGAGGAAAAATCGAAAAATTATTTTATCTCCATTGGCCGTTTTACTATCGGGGACGCTTTAAAATTTGAGCAAGAGATTTTGCTATGGAAAAAAAACATTCTTCATACAGCGTTACCAAAAAATTTAAAAACATCACGCCCATCGCCACCACGCAAATCACGTGGTCACGCGTTTTTGCCACGTCCTCCCTTAACGAAACCCGAGTTAACGCTTCATTAGCGTCTAGTTTTACCTACGCCCGTTGTGTGAAATCACTTAGTGATCAGACAACCTAGCTGTTTTACTTTTTCAGAAATCATTATTTAAGCATCTTATTCATTGTTCAAAAAGTTGATTAGAACTTAAAAAGTAAAACAGCTTGCATGATACTAAGTGATTTCACACAATTAACGCGTCGGTAAATTAATCCAGGGAACTTTAATTAACATGGAAGATCCCCGAAAACGAAATATAGACGATATGAACAGTTATTAACACGTAATAACCAAGAAACCTTTAGAAAATTACACCAGAGAGAACTTGATTAATGTTGAATTTCTTCACTATAATAACGATTTCAAACACTGACATTCGCAGTCGGAAGGTTTTTCCTTGTTAATTTTGTTTTGTTAATTATGTTGAAGGCCAAATATATTTTAGCTCAATTCAGGAGTCAGTTCGTCAGTAGAACATTGAAGGTGGAAGAAACAGGATCGTTCTCAGTTCAGCTCAAACCATGAACGGCTCGGACAACATAACGCAAAGCAGATTGTCGTGCATCAGAGTACCTGATTCAGATGTTGTACGAACTGTAAAGATAATGGCCATGTTGTTAGTGGGTGGATTTGCTGTGTTTGGCAATATTTTGATTATCTTCCTCGCTGCCAGATTCACCGTGAAAAGGAACATCCATCATTTGATCATCAACATGGCCGTTTCAGATATTCTCGTAGCTATCATTATTTCGTATCACAACATTCGTGGTCTACTTGCTCTTCCATATTTCTGGGAACTTTTGGATAATGAAGTTTTTGCGAACATCTTATGTAAGGCTAACGGCTTCCTCCTCTATACTACCATGTTTGTGACTTTGACTACTCTTTTGATAATAAGTGTGGAACGGTTTAGATCAACCAAGTTAACTGTACACAGAGTTCGTCCATACACGTTGAAGAAACGTCTGACACTAGTCTCTTGCTCTTGGCTGTTTCCTATGGGACTTACGGTCTACAGTGTTTGGTATCACAGAATCGTCAAGTCGGGCAATACTAATGTATCCGATGAACACTTTTCTAGGACTTTTATCCTTCTCTTCTCTTTTGAACGAGTTTGTGTTCTTGTTATGATGTGTTTAGTTGTGATATTGAATATCATGACTTCATTCAGACTTTGGAAATCGCGTCGGCGAACTTTCCCGCAAGGCAATTTTTCTGACGAACAGAATAGAACTAGAGAAAAACGAACAGCTAAGGCAGTGAAAATGGTGTTGTGTTCGCTTCTACTTTACACCTGTTGTTATCTTCCAGATTTTCTCTACGAGTTATTTAACGCTTTCCACGACGCCGAAGTGTTTTTAGTATTTCAGCCATATTTCTGGTGCACTATTGATGTGAGAACGTTATATTTTGTGCTTGATCTTCTCGTTCTAGTCAACTCTTGCTTCAGTCCTTGTATTTATATTGTTTTTCTAACTGAATTCAGACAAGCAGCTAAAAGACTATTGTACTAGTAATGAATAACACTGAACTTAGTAGTCTATTATTATGGAAAACAATTCTTGTACTATATCATTTCCATGTGCAAACAATGTAAAGTAAAATAAACTACGTATCACTAATGATAAATAGAAATATAATAAAAAATATTTGTGGAACTATTTTGATATTCTTTCATCAGTATCTAAATGAATCAATCATATGACATTCCCTTACTCATTTCTCGCTATTTTTATCAAAAAGCTAAGAACATGACACAAAAGAAAGAAAAGTGAATGAAAAAAATAAATTTCCAAAAACTATTTGAAAAAATTGTCATTTCTCATGATTATTCAATCAGGCATATGTCTTGCTGATATATCTGATCATTTACCTTACTTCTGTACAATTGCAACCAAAATCCCTACTCATGTACAACAAAAATATTACAGAGATTTTTCAAACTTTGATGATAGCTCATTTGCTAAGGACCTAAATAATATTGACTTCGGAAACATGATTAATAGTAATGTGAATGATAGTATGAACAATATCGTGAATACTTTACAAACTTTATCAGATAAGCATGCTCCTATTAAGAAAATAACCAATTCTAAGAATAAGAAATTAAAAAAGCCCTGGATTTCAAATGGTATCCTTACTTCAATAAAAAAACGCCAAAAACTATTTAAGTCACATTATCTCAATCAAGACCCTGAGAAAGTAAAGTATTACAAGATATATAACAATAAATTGAACAAAGTCAAGTCTCTAGCAAAGAAAAAATATTTTGAAACACAATTTCAAATTAATAAAGAGAACATGAAAACAACTTGGAAACTTATTGGACTGTTAATCAATAGGAAACAAAAGCATCAACAAGCTATTCCAAAGCTTATTTACAATAACAAATGTTTTACTGACAAAACTAGCATTTGTAATCAATTTAATTCACATTTTATCACAGTCGGTTCCACATTGGCTGAAAAAATTTCTACAGATCAGCAAAATCCCACTAAATATATATCACAATCATTTCAAAACAGTTTCATGTTCCGAGGCATCTAAGCCCATGAAGTACGAGATTTAATAATGGGGCTTAAATCAAATAAATCAACAATAGGCATACCAACAAAATGTATCAAAGTAGCGTGTGGCCACATCAGTGAAGCTCTAGCAGAAGTCTTTAATCAATCTATTTCTCAAGGTATTGTTCCAGAAACCCTAAAAATCTCAAAAGTAACACCTGTACACAAAGGTGGGGCTACTTTTGACCCAGCAAATTATAGACCAATTTCTACTCTCTCTTGTTTTACACAAATTTTTGAAAAACTTATATGCAAACAATTGTTAAATTACATTGAAAAACATCAGATCCTAAACCAATTCCAATTTGGATTCAGGAAAGGAAAATCCACAGAGCAAGCCATTATTGAAATAACTGAGAATTTAAGAAAATCAATTGACAATAACTTATACACTTGTGGTGTGTTTCTCGATTTTGCAAAAGCTTTTGATACTGTCAACCATCAAATCTTATTAATGAAACTAGAAAAATATGGTATTAGGGGAGTACCCCTAAACTGGTTTTCTAATTATCTAAACAATAGACAACAATATGTAACAATAGATGGTGTAAGCTCATCCAAGCAATCAGTACTCTGTGGAATTCCACAGGCAGTTCCTTAGGACCTATACTATTTCTTTTATACATTAATGACATATCAAATTGCTCAAATAAACTGTCTTTTAGACTCTTCGCAGACGATACAAATATATTTGCTTCTTCTACCAGTATTATTGAATTAGAATCCTTAGTAAATGAAGAGCTAATCAAAGTCAAAGAATGGTGTAACCAAAACAAACTATCAATTAATCTAAAAAAAACTAACTTTATGATCATCAAGTCTCCTTGGAAAAAACTTACATACTCTCCAGATATAAAAATAAATAATGATGATGGAACTTTCACCTCATTGGAAAAAAAGGACCATATAAAATACCTAGGTGTAATGATTGATGATACAATATCTTGGAAATATCATATCTCTTTCATTTGCTCACGAATTTCAAGGGGTATTGGTATTTTCTATAAGCTGAGACACTACATCTCACTAAAACAACTGAAACAGCTATATTACAATCTGATTTATCCATATTTATAATATAGCTTAGATAGTACGTGCGCTCTCATTGGCTAATTCACTCCAAAAACCTATGCTCTATTTCACCGGTAAAGACATGGTTTGTGATTGACAGCTCACAAATGAAAGTTTCTCTACTACATTTTAACTCCAAAATCTGCACAAAATAGGCAATTTTCAAGATTTTCAAGATTGTTTTAATCTTTCGTAGTGAATTTTCATTCAACAAAGTTTTGTTTTTTTAAATAAAAAGACAAAAGAGGCAAAATATACCTGTAGAGTGCCTGCTCAAGGTTGAAATTCGCAGCACAATTGTCTAACATTGCTGACTAGGCTTTCTTGTTTACAAATACGCTTGAACTATTTGTTATAAGCTTAAACTAAAACTTCCTGTCAAATTTAAACCAAAGACATACACTTTACAACTAGAATAGTTCTCTGAAAAGGAGTAAAAGAAGTAAAATTCGAGGAAATACCTTGCGAAATGATAGAGTAAGTTTGCCGAACGGTTTTTTCGCCGAAGCAACCTCCAGCCAGTCAGCAATCTCGTACCCAGAGCCCGCGTTTCTCCTGGCCAGCGCCGAAAAACGAGAAACTCTGGGGAAACGGAATTTTTTATCTGATTTTGGATAACCGGTTCTCTTAATGCGCATGCGTTTAAGCATAATTTAAAGATGGCGTCCAAAGTTCTTGTTGAGATTTTGACGCAGCGTTTTCAATGAAGAAAAGAAGTATAAAATTCTCTTTAAAAAATGAACAGCGAGAGTGCATTACATCAGTTCTAAAGGGAAATGACACGATTGCAGTACTGCCGACTGGATTATCTCGATTATCCCTTTCACAAGTAGATAGCAAGATTTGCAAATATAAAGATTTTCTCTTTCTTTTGTTTCGGTAAAATTAAATCCTCCGTATTTTTTTTACTGCTTCGCCTATGGCTTCACTCAAGGCTTTTGTCCCAAACAAATGTACTGAGTTGTAAAAATTAGGCAAATATTTCTTGCAGCTTCGGCACTTCATGTTTACAAGTATGTGTTTCATGGACGTACTAAACTTTCGCGCCAAGGCAAGTTCGAACGTGAACGCAAACAACTTCGGATTTAAGAGCTGAATTTATTGTATTTAACTCTTATGCAAGACTAAGATAAATTAATCAATCCTTAGGCTATAATATAAATTATACTTTATTTAAAAAAAGCTAATTGAGAGCAGAAGTCCCTAGATATTCCGTAAAACTTTTATTATTATGTCAGGGAAAGTCCTTTTCCGGTTATCCAATGAAAGTACTTCAGTCCGCTCATTTCCGGTTTCTCTATTGTTTATTAGAGAACCAATCAAAAACCTCAAAAAATTCCGTTTCCCCAGAGTCTCTCGTTTTTCGGCGCTGGCCAGGAGAAACGCGGGCTCTGGGTACGAGATTGGCCAGTCAGTAGATCGAAAAGCGACGAAAACTACGGCCCGAAAACAGTCTGGTTTCACTTAGGAATGAAATAAAAAGGTTCCTAAACAATTCCTCAAATAACAAAACTATAAAACTTACCCAGGACGTGAGGTTTGCTCTGTTGTAGATGTAGAAATGAAGTTCAAAAAGATCTGACAAAATCCAGTGTTGTTTTTGAAGTAGAGCTTGCACGATCCAAAGTTGTGCACATAACGTATAAATATTGAGGAACTGTCACTTCTGTTTAAATTTTAAGTCGGATTTCCCAAACCTTTTTGTATAATGTTGATGTTTACATCCTTTTTATATTTTTTTTTCAAGACAATTCCGTGAAAATTGCTTTGTAAGACTCTGCTTCTTTGTGAATGAGAAAAAGTACGACGAATGTGATTCGCTTATTTGCCATAGTTTGGAGAATCTCAAATTTGATCAGAAAATTAAACGTTTTTATAATCTTAAAATATCTTCTGCTATATCATAAAAGCAATAGAAACTAAGTTCTTATGACTCTACCAGTGAAATAGAGCACTTGGGATGTTGGGAGAAACACTCGATAAAGTTCAAAAATCACTCGCCTCCGGCTCGTGATTTTTGAACTTTTCTCGTGTTTCTCCCAACATCCCGCGTGCTCTATTTCACCGGTAGAGTCATAGAACTTTGTTTCTATTGCTTAAATATCATACGCCATAGTCGCCTGGGGAAGTACCTACAAAACTCATTTAAAAAAACTACAAATAAAACAAAATCATATTGCTAGAGTCATGTTTTTTACTACTCTATATGGTAAAAATACTCCAAATGCACTACCATTACTAAACTTACTTGATATATTAACATTACATAATATTTACAAATTACAGGCTCTAAAATTTATTCACAAATGGCACAAAAAGCAGTTGCCAGATATATTTGAAAGCTATTTCAAATATGCAAAAGAAGTTCACTCATATAATACTAGATATGCATCCAAAAATAATATCTACAAAATGAAATTCAGAACCAATATTGGCAAACAATCAATTGCTGCAATGGCAGCAGATTTATGGAAAGAACTGCCACTACCTTTAAAACAAATTAGTGCTCATCAGTCATTTGCTAAGAAACTCAAAATATTTTTGTTAGAACTCCAGAATTCCTCGAAAGAAATTTAAAGCCTCTGGTAAAATAACTTAATCAAATATTTCTCAACTCTCCTAATCTTATTTAAAATTCAACATGTATACTTCTTTCTTTCTTTATAAAGTTATGTAAATTGTTATATTTATTATTGTTGTGTGTACTAGCTCATCTAAATGTAACTCATAATGTTAGTATCTAACTAGAAAACCTAACGGTTAATTTAGATACTGAACATTTCAAAAAACATAACTATATTTCTGCTTAAAAAAACAAAAACAAAAAATAGTAAAATATATATATATATATAAGCAAAATATGCATATATGTAATTATATAAATATATATAGAAATGTGAATAAAAAGCATTGTATTGCATAAACCACATACATTTGGTGTGATATACTAATACAAAAACCGAGTTGGGCTCCCTGTGGTTATACGTCCCGATAATAGATGATACATTATCACTTTCTCTATAATTGCTTAGTATATTATTCCCCTTTGTTTAGTCAGACAATAGACCTCCTACCCAACCTGTAATATCTAGGACAGCTGGTTATCAAAATATATTTTAATATCCTTGCGTTAGACCCATTCTTAGCTGACATGATCTTTTGATGTCGCGACAGGTTCGACAGGTGACAGACTACTTTAGCAAAAAGTAATTAGAAAACTTTCTAAGAAAACTCATTTTACACAAAATATAACGTTGTGTCTAAACAAAGAAAGAAAAATGGGGTGTGCATAGCCCTTTTTAAATAGAGAAAATGAAATTTGAATATTACCATCTTGACAAGTTTTCGACAGCAAATAGGTGCTAACCAATGAAGCTTCGTACAAAATAATCCATAACTAGGAAAGTTAAAATATCTATACAAATAATTTCCTCAAGACATCTGACTTTATATAAGAGAACTTGATTCAAGAGAATTAAAGCCCCATTCAAACCAACTAACCTTGGTATTTATTAATTTATCTATCGCACTCTTCGTCGTTTGGCTGCCATCTTTATACAGGGTTAAAACTACATCCACAAAGTAGTTTAGTTAAAGAAGGTTTGAGAGTTTTTTAGTTAGGCGTACAGGTTGATGGAAGGGCACTAGTTCAACTAAACAACCTTTAAACATGTTTAAAGGTCCGGTGTGAATGGGGTATTAGTTAAATAAGTTGAAGGAGTTTTTGAGAATAATACGAAATATTTATAGCATTTTGTTCCTTGAATGAAGAGAAAATCGTTCTCAAACGATAACAACAAAAACACAAGACGATGTTTCTCTTAGATAAAGTCATTACGTCTTTTTCAAACGTTGACAAAAGATTATATTTTACCGTTTGTTTTTGGGAAATTAAAACAAAAATCTGATATAGAATGCTGTGCAAACTTTGAAGGTTTTGGCCTGGTTAAATTCAAAACGTGTATCAGTTGCTTAATAATTTTGAAGTTAATACCACATCTATAAAAAATACTCGATTCTGATTGGCTGACGAACTGTGAAATTTTTCTTAATACTGTGCAATTAATTAATTGCACACATCCGGGAACTTCGCGCGTAATTAATTACACACATCCGGGAACTTTGCTTTTGGAATGCTTGACATCCATGAAAGAACAAAAACAAACTTCAGTATTTTATTCTCAGAAACTCGTATTTTTTTATAGATTTGGTATTAACAGGAAATTACACCTATGTTCTCGAAGAATTAATGAAAAATACCGCTTGTATTTGATGAAAGTGAATTAATACCACTCGTGCTACGCACGGTACGCGCGGTATTTTTCATTAATTCTTCTCGAACGGTGTAATTTCCTATACTTATTCCACGGTCTTCAGTTTGGAAAATTAACACGTAATTTACAGTTTCGTCAGAAAAACAGGTTGGAATTCGATCGCCTTGCTTTGAATCAAAGAGGACTTTCTTTAATAGTTTCAAGAATATTCTTGAATAATAAATTGCTTGAAAATTAAAAAAAAAAAAGGTAAACCCGCTTGTCTAGTCACTAAGTGATTTCACACAACGCGTCGGTAAATTAATCCAGGGAACTTTAATTAACGTGGAAGATCCCCGAAAACGTAATAAAGACGATATGAACAGTTATTAACACTCGTATTCACAAAGAAACCTCAGTTTGTAAAGCAAACAAAAAATTACACCAGAGAGAACTTGATTAATGTTCAATTTCTTCATTACAATAATGATTTCAAACACTGACATTCGCAGTCGGAAGGTTTTTCCTTGTTAATTTTGTTTTGTTAATTATTTTGAAGACCAAATATATTTTAGTTCAGTTCAGGAGTCAGTTCGTCAGTAGAACATTGAAGGTGGAGGAGACAGGATCGTTTTCAGTTCAGCTCAAACCATGAACGGCTCGGACAACATAACGCAAAGCAGTTTGTCGTGCATCAGAGTACCTGATTCAGATCTTGTACGAACTGTAAAGATAATGGCCATCTTGTTAGTGGGTGGATTTGCTTTGTTTGGCAATATTTTGATCATCTTCCTCGCTGCCAGATTAGCCGTGAAAAGGAACATCCATCATTTGATCATCAACATGGCCGTTTCAGATATTCTAGTTGCTATCATTATTTCGTATAGCGACATTCGTCCTCTACTTGGTCTTCCATCTCTCTGGGAACTTTTGGATAATGAAGTTTTTGCGAACATCTTATGTAAGGCTAACCGCTTCTTCGCCTATACTACCATGTTTGTGACTTTGACTACTCTTTTGATAATAAGTGTGGAACGGTTTAAATCAACCGAGTTAACTGTACACAGAGTTCGTCCATACACGTTGAAGAAACGTCTGGCACTAGTCTCTTGCTCTTGGCTGCTTCCTATGGGACTCTCGGCCTACGATGTTTGGTATCGCAGAATCGTCAAGTTGGGCAATACTAATGTATGCCATGTACACTTTTCGAGGACTTTTATCCTCCTCTTCTCTTTTGAACGAGTTTGTGTTCTTGTTATGATGTGTTTAGTTGTGATATTGAATATCATGACTTCATTCAGACTTTGGAAATCACGTGGAACTTTTCTGCAAGGCAATTTTTCTGACGAACAGAATAGAACTAGAGAAAAACGAACAGCTAAAGCAGTGAAAATGGTGTTGTGTTCGCTTCTACTTTATGCGTGTTGTTATCTTCCATCTTTTCTCTACGCGTTCTTTTACGCTTTCCACGCGGCCAAAGTGTTTTCAGTATTTCAGGCATCTTACAGGTGCACTATTGATAGGAGATCGTTATATTTTCTGCTTGATTTTCTTTTTCTAGTGAACTCTTGCTTCAGTCCTTGTATTTATATTGTTTTTCTAACTGAATTCAGACAAGCAGCTAAAAGACTATTGTACTAGTAATGAATAGCACTGAACTTAATAGTCTATTATTATGGAAAACAATTCTTGTACTATATCATTTCCATGTGCAAACAATGTAAAGTAAAATAAACTACGTATCACTAATGATAAATAGAAATATAATAAAAAATATTTGTGGAACTATTATGATATTCTTTCATCAGTATCTAAATGAATCAATCATATGACATTCCCTTACCCATTCCTCGCTATTTTATCAAAAAGCTAAGAACATGACACAAAACAAAAAACAAGTCCATGAAAAAATTAAATTTGTCAAAACTATTTGAAAAAAGTGTCATTTCTCATGAACCACATAGAATTATTGTGATATACTGGCACAAAAACCGAGTTGGGCTCCCTGTGGTTATACGTCCCGATAATAGTTATATATCCTCACTGCATACTCATTATCACGTCACAGTAAGTTTAGTTATGGGTGAGATCCGCTCCTGTCCCTCACCAAGGTAAAGAGACGAGATGGCTTACATCCAAATATACCCATAACTAATCCTTAATTCAATACTTAAAAAAACATATCCATTACTCAGAACTCATATCCATTACTCAGAACCCATATTCATTACTCAGAACCCATATCCATCACTCAGAACCCATATCCATTACTCAGAACCCATATTCATTACTCAGAACCCATATCCATCACTCAAAACCCATATCCATTACTCAGAACCCATATTCATTACTCAGAACCCATATCCATCACTCAGAACCCATATCCATTACTCAGAACCCATATTCATTACTCAGAACCCATATCCATCACTCAGAACCCATATCCATTACTCAGAACCCATATTCATTACTCAGAACCCATATCCATCACTCAGAACCCATATCCATTACTCAGAACCCATATCCATTACTCAGAACCTATATTCATTACTCAGAACCCATATTCATTACTCAGAACCCATATTCATTACTCAGAACCCATATTCATTACTCAGAACCCCCAATACTCCACAACTCAAAGCTTATTAACCTTTGATCCGACGTGACAAGTCATACGTATGCTTAGCATGTAGGTTGCCTGCTCTGAAGTGGCTTGGGTCCAGAAGACGCAACTGAGAAAGTCTCCCCAGGCCCGGACGAGCGCACACCAGGGAAGGCGGAGGCAAAGGGCCAACAAAAGGCAGGGTTTCCTCGATGATGCACCTTAAGGGAATAGCCCCGGCTGGTTCTAGCCTGTTAACTTCTTCCAATCTTGACGCAAACTGAGTGCAATCAACCTACCAGCATAAACCAACCCGGGGTGACAAAAAATGGAAAAGGCTTACTAGACAGGAAACCCTACCCTCCGTCGGCCCCAGGCTCCGAACCAGGTCCGAAATAGAGGCACTGAGGAGGCCCCCTGAGGCTGACAGAGGGAGAGTACAAAAAACTATACCGTTAAATGTAAAAATAGGAGAAGAGTATTTTTTGGAGGGAATTTGCCATATAAAATTGAAGAAAACACAGATAAAGACAATCACAATTAATTTTCTTGTACCCATGGCTCTCCGGGCCATCTTCGCTCACTCGGCGGTATTCACAATTAATTCTATTGTACCCATGGCTCTCCAGGCCATCTTCGCTCACTCGGCGGTATTCACAATTAATTCTCTTGTACCCATGGCTCTCCGGGCCATCTTCGCCCACTCGGCGGTACTCACAATCAATTTTAACGTATACGCATGGCTCTCCGGGCCATCTTCGCTCACTCGGCGGTATTCAAAATTAATTCTCATGTTTCGCGCACTCGGCGCCGGTATTACACTAAATTCTCGTATTCCCCTGGCTCTCACCAGGCGCTATTATAATACCCGAAGAAAAATAAACAATAGGAACAATAAGACAAAAGAAAAAATAGGCTGCGAATAGAGCTAAGCGAGCTGTAAAAACTACAATGAAAGAACCCCTAGGGACACAAAAACGCTCGATATTAAAAACAAAAGATGCCGAGAACGAAACAAGAAAAACTAAACGAGCCCTAACAAACAAAGGAATAAAACTGCTAAGAAGCGTAAGAAAAAACACCAAACAAATATGTACATGACAAGGAAAGCCAAAAGTAGCTGACTCAAAAAATTTGGCCGATAGTATTCTTCACGCAAAAATACGATACTGAGCAGCCTTTGAACTGCCTTCACCGGTGGTATTCAACGTAAAAATATCCCACAGCGTAAAGCTGACTTCACCGGTGCACCCAATTGAAAAGTATCGACAGAGTTCTCGCTAGAGCAAGGAAATCTACAATCAAATAAAACTATACAAACTGTGCTTGACGACTCGTGCTGCCAGCATTCACCAGTTCTGCGTCTGTTGAGGTATCATGAGCGTTTCGAGGAGCTGCAGTTGTTCGTCTTTCTGAAGTGAGTTATCTTCGCTGGTGGCGGTGGTGGACAGCAAAACCAAAACTCGGCTTCTCGCGACGCTCCGAAAGACGTTATGCAATAAGGCATGTGTGTGGAGTTAATTTATACAGCTCCGTGCTAATTAATTATGCAGTGAGAATAGATGATGCATCATCACTTTCTCTATAATAGAACTCTTTACCTTCGTATGCAAATTGCCCATTTCAGACCACATGACATTCCCTAGCTTGAGAAACGTTTTTTTTGTTAAAATATTTACACATGAAAGAATCAACTACCAAGAGCCGGGCATCACATCCAACCGATGTGAGTAAAAATATTAGCCAATCAGAATCGAGAATATTTGCACAACTGTAGTGTCATTCTTAGTAGCCCGGCGGCTTGGGAAACGGTTATTTCTTTATTTTAGTTCCCTTTCAGTAATGAATTCGAATATCATAGTCAATGTATACAAAATATCAAGAACCTCTCCTGAAAATCTAGCCGATTTATCTCAGATAAACACTTATAAATCAATTTTCACAGGTTTCATGACACCTCAGTTTTGCAGTGACGTCATTTCTACGTCACTATTTCAGATCCGCTGGATGGTCTGAAATGGGCACAACAAACAACGAAGCTAAAAAGGTCCTCGTACCCAACCTGTAATATCTAGGACAGTTGGTTATCAAATATATTCTAATATCCTTGCGTTAGGTCCATTCTTAGCTGACACGGACTTTTGATGTCGTAAGAAAATATTCATAAAAAACAAAACAAAAAGCAATGCCTTACAACTGCTGATCAAAGATATGAGTAGGTGATATTTTTTCATTTTAAACAGGCGTGATAATTATAAGTAATAATACTTTTATCAGTGAGAGAGAGCTGTTAAGTATGACGTCATTCATATGGATTCACGACTTCCGGGTCCAAAACGAAAAGCAGGTTTATAAATATTTTTCAATCTTACTATTTTTTCTTACAATAATTTTTGTCCAAAGTTCTAACTGTTTCAGGTAAAGGTTGGTTCATTGAGAACATTTTCCGCTTTATTTTAGCGGTTTTTGTGATCAGTTGAACCCAGAAATACGTCACAACTTAACAGGTCTATTGAACACTTATTCTATATTTTGGAGTAGTTTCAGCCAAATTGATGTTTAAACGGCTTTCGTCTAAGGAGCACATGAAATATTAATTTAAAATTAAAACTTGTCATTTCTATCAATTTTCAATGAATAACATCTTTGTTATTTCCATAGCATTTTTCATTTTCTGGATTCAATGTGTTTTTCCAAGAGAGTATGAAGTAAGATAGATCTCCCATAATTAGTAGGCCAATCCACATGCAAATGATTTGAAAATCTATTTGTAGCTGCGCGCGCAGCCTGAACTGAATCAGGAATCTCACGATAAAATATGTTTAGCGTTTTTTTATGAGCAATAGTGACCCGGAAATACGTCACATCTTAACAGCTCTATACCCTATAAGCCATTTCAGAAACAAGCAAGGGACTGGGGACGACGCTTGTCCCCTGTAACCACACATTCTTTGTAAATTTTTGACACTTTTGAAAGCTTGTAACTCTGTTTCTTTCCATTCAAACCTGTTCAAATTTGCTAGTTTTGCAAATAAATTTAAAATTCAAAACTCGTCCCCAGTCCCTTGCTCGTTTCTGAAATGGCCTATTAAGTCCGCATTTCGGCTATGGTAAGGGCGAGCCTTCCCACCCACCCACCCCTCCTAGTCTCGACTACGCTATTTAGTCTGAAAGCGCGACTGCAGACTCCCATTATTCTCATCTCTTGAGCGCAAGGGAGACCGCTGAGAATAGGTTACTAGCTACTAGTACATGGTTCTCAGTAATAACGTCTTTTATTCATGCTTTTGAATTGTTATTAAATTCAGTTTACTTTTTGAAAAATGGGGGGGGGGGGGGGGTGTCATTTAATTTTTGCGTCAAGTTAATTTCGTGACACTTTAATTTCGCGATTTTTTGTCATATTTAAAGTGGTGGGAAAATTTCATGCTATAAGTTAATAAATACATGTATCATTCAATTGTCATGGGGTTCTTTAACTATGGTACAACGAACCACCCATACATATATACATCAAGACATGCAGTCCCATTATTCTTATCTTCATTTATGTCCTTCAAATCCTGTCCATACCAGATGCGATACTCTTGACCAGCGGTAACATTCATCATAGTGGTGAAATTTGGAAAGACCAGTTCTGGGGACTGGGACGTGTATCCTCCTGGAAGATCGTAGTCCAAAGTACTGAATCTTTTAATAAATACATCTTGGGGAAGAATCTTCTTATTGAGGTCATCGGTGACTATGGTGAACTTTCTGTCTGGTAAGGTTTTATTGTCATCGCTAATGTAAGGACCACATCCCCAGTTGCTTCTTGCTGATTGGTGCTTATAGTTACACGTCACATAGCCAGACAGGTGTACTAGCTTGACTGTGGAGACAGAGCCATTCTGTTTGATGTAGAATGATCCGTATGATGAGTCTTTTGCTCCAAAGCAGACAGGACTTTCGTTGATCTTGAACTTCTTTAAGTTTTCAGTCGGCTCGGCGTCGGAACTTGCGGTGGGCTGTAACGAAAATGCTTAATTTAGTGCGTAATTATTATGATTGTTGAACATTGTTGAACAATTTTCATCAGTTGAATCACAAGTTTTCGATAGAATTATTTCTGATTAGTTGGCAGCACATGGGGGTCACTTGGAGCATCAGAAGATTAGTAACATCCAGTGAGAGGGCAGGGGGAATCAGTTTACAGTGATGATGCCATTAATACAAGACTTTTTTTCCGCACCAAAAGAAGGTAATTTTATTATGTTACCCCCTCCTTCCCCCCCCCCCCCCCCTTTCTCCTCAATAAATCTTTTAAAAAATTAGCTAACTAATGGCTAGCCTCTCCCTTGAACCGAGGGATTTCCTCCGGGTTCTCCGGTTTCCCTTCCTCCCCAAAACCCAGCACACTAAATTCCAATTGAAACTGTGAGTTAGCCGTGCAGTGGCTTTGGTCAACCCAGAGGTTTTTTCAGGGTATCGATCAGTAAAACAGACGTTCTTGGCGTATGGGAGCCCTTCGTCCTTAGACCCAGCAAATCACAGATTCATCTTTTTCAAAGATTTGACATTGAAAATACATAAATAACAATCTTACCTCGAATAGAGTATAGTGATGATAAAACTTAGATGGTTTCAAGAGTCCATTGGATCTACTCGTCTTGTTTCTGAAGAACTCACATTTGTACAAACCATCTTTGTTCGGCTGATCAGCGACGTTCAGCGATAAACACTCTGGAAAACGCTGACATCTTAATGCACATTTGAGAATGCTATTCACAAAAATTACCTTAATGGACTTTCCCTCAAGCTTGTTAAAGGATACTCTCGTCAAGACTGTCTCTAAAAAGTCCTTATTTTGAGAATAGCAGAAGAAAAAAGATAACACTACTAGAAGGAGTGAACAAGATTGGTATTTCTTCATTGTTCTTGCAACTTGTAGTTCGTTGTGTCGTCAAATGAGAGAAATAGGGGCTTTAACTGTTAACATATAACTTCCGATCAATATATATCTCATTTACTTAGTAGACTACTTCGAAACATTCACTCAGGCAGGAACGAATAGAAAACTGCAGTAAAAGAGTCAACAGAACGGTGAGACGTTTGGAGGCCATTGGCATGTTTTGCTAT
The DNA here is from genome assembly GCA_023349425.1 of Anthopleura sola. Lineage (NCBI taxonomy): Eukaryota > Metazoa > Cnidaria > Anthozoa > Actiniaria > Actiniidae > Anthopleura > Anthopleura sola. The sequence continues at coordinate 4,286,070 of JALHLI010000001.1, forward strand.
TCTGTTCAGCACCGAACAGTGTCATATAGACTCTGAGCTTAACACCGTTCAGCTGCCGATTCAAATAGAACTTATTTTTGAAATAATAATTATTAATGAGAAGCCATACGAAAAACAAAATAATTAAAACAAAACAAAGGCAGAACAATTTGTTAATCTAGAAGTAGTACTTTCGTCTTTATGATTAGGTGTTATGTGATGATTAGTTTCCCCCGCGGGCTGGTAATCATATCTGAACAACGCTGTTTTGTTTTTGACTGAAGTCTGAATGATAATAAAAATAAGGGTCCTTTCATAACATTTGAGAATTCTTAGAAATCCTGCTTATATGTTCGATTATTTTTTATCAAAACTTTCACCGAAACCTTGGAATTGAGCAGCCAACGAAAAAGAACATGCCTACGCACTCATGTGCGAAAAGCGAAATGCAGGCCAACCCCAAATCAATCATTTTGGTAACTTAGTGACATTGATTGACGGGATGGTGTAGAATATACCCGCAACGGCTTATTGGGTAATAGCATGAAGACCCATGGGTGCTATTGCCCAATTTGCCCCCATTTTGTAGAGGAATAAAATAAACGCATTTTTAGACTAGGCTGCCAGAGACAAGCAGTCCAATCCATATGAGATACTACTTGATATAAGTGTTATTAGAAAAAACCTACTAATGGTCTATCACCAATCGAGCCCTGTGATTGGCTGAGCTACTAGGGGTCTATTAGTGATAGACCTCTAGTAGCGAAAAGCGCCGGTTTTGAAAACCCAAAAAAATATATTTAAAGCAAAATCCAAAACTTTTTGCATCCTTTTATTGGACGGATTAGTAGGTTTTTACTAAAACAATTAGACCTCTCGCCCTCATGGCCTACGAGTCAATAGCCCATTCGGCCTTCGGCCTCATGGGCTATTGACTCGTAGACCATTCGAACTCGAGGACTAATTGTTAAATAGAAAATTCAAAAATCAATTAGCCACTTTGGAAACGAGCAAAGGACTGGGGCGAGTTTTGAATTTTAATCTTATTAGCAAAAAAGTTTTGTTATCTGATAAAGCATCTCAAGGTTAGTAAGTCTGGTAAATTTGAACATGATTGAATGAAAAGAACCAGAATTATTGGCGTTCAAAAGTGTCAAAAATTGACGAAGAATATATGGTTACAGGGGACAAGCGTTACATTCTTTGAAAATTTTTAACACTTTTGAAGTGTAACTTGTAACTCTGCAGCTTCTTTTGGACTCTGCTTCTTTTTTGCTAATAAGAATTAAAATTCAAAATTCAACTGGGTCTTCATTCACAAATTGCAATTCTCAACTTCAGTAATAATAATAAACTAATTGTGAAGAATAAGATCTTCCTGCGTTATTGAAAAATACGCCAATTAGACTTTGTTAGGTAATAATATGGTTTCGAGTTCAATTTGGGATTAATTTGCACGAGTGTGTTTTTCAAACGAGACCGTAGGTCGAGTGCAATTTGAGCTCTTTGAAAAACACACGAGTGCGAATTATCCTAGCCTGCGTAGCGGCCCTCTGTAAGGTTTAGTAAGGTTGGGAGGGAGGGAGGGGGGTTGGGGAGAGGAGAGGGGGAATGGGGAAGAGGGAGGGAAAGGAGAGAGGGGAGGGCCTGCTACAATACCCCATGTTTTTGACTGAACGCCCTTAACTAGCATAAGCTTCCCTGTTCTTCATCACTGTCATCACTGTCAAATTCTACCAATCAGAGTTGTCGGAAGTGTACAGGAAACACGATACATAATACATTTAACATGTCGAGTTCAAAGGTCACATTTATGGTAATGAAAATACATTTGCTATATTTTCGAAAGCAGAATTAATTCTTTATTCTTAGTTTACAAAATGTATAATGAAACAATTATTCAATTCGGTTTTCGCATGATATCGTAAATATCAAGACCTCGGTCGTTTTATCTGCCGAAGCCTACGGCTTCGGCAGATAACACGGCTAAAACATCGACTCCTTGCAATAAAGCGACAACTGCTTCTTTCTGCTGTGGTTTTAGATTAAAAGAATCTTCTTTTCTCGTTGTGTTCAACTCTAAAATACATTCGTTTATGATATTTTCATACTCCTGTTCGCTATCTAACGCCGCCATATTCGAATATAGTAAGGAGTATAAGGAGTATGACATGGCATATGACATCCCGATGATTGATACTAGCGGCCCGACCAATCACATTCTACGATACAATTCTGATCGTAGATTTCGGCGTTCAGTCAAAAACATGGGGTATTGTAGCAGGCCCTCCCCTCTCTCCTCTCCCTCCCTCTTCCCCATTCCCCTCTCCATTTTTTCCCCTCTCTCCCCAATCCCCCAACCTTAAAAAACCTTACAGAGGGCCGCTACGCAGGCTAGAATTATCCCAAATTGAACGAGAAACCATATTATTACTTGTTAATAATATACATGAAAAATCTGTCTGACATTGAAAATCTCGAGAAAAACTCTGAGCGTGCGCTCAATGACGTGAGATAGCGTCAGCAGCGCGCGCTCTTCAACTGAAACCGACAAAAAAATTATTCAAGAACAAACAAAATCACCACTTTTTTAGCCGTTTTTACCGCTTAAACTTTTTCCTTCACGATCGAAAAATGCATAGCATAGTCTTGATACTTAATAATGTTATCAACAGCAGAATCAAAAAAAGTTTGGTTTCAAGACCGTTTTCGGAAATCGTAATTTGCACTGTGTTACCTTGTTTTTGCACTGAATTACCTCTAAAATGCACTGTTAATCATCAGCCAATCAGAATCGAGTAATTTTTGTATGTATATTATTAATCACAATAACGAACATTCACGATATCTCGCTCGTGCAGTCGAACAAAAAGAACTGCAAATAATTATGATATTTTAATATTGATGAGCAATAAACATTGACTTTTATGACATCTATTTTGTGTAGAACATTCACATTTTCCATGGAAGGTCCATGGAATTTCAAAGTGTTAGTATTGTTGAAGTTGTGTATTCTTTACTCTACCGTTGATAATTGGGAATATCCCGGTGCTGAAATGTGGCTAACCCTGAGTAAATAAGCCTAATTAAGACGATGATGATGATGTTTAAGAAGAAAATATTCATAAAAAAAAAACCCCAAAAAAATGCCTTACAACCTCTGTGCTGATCAAAGATATGAGTAGGTGATATTTTGTCATTTTAAACAGGCGTGATAATAATAGTAATAATACTTTTATCAGTGAGAGAGAGCTGTTAAGTATGACGTCACTCATATGGAAACACGACTTCCGGGTCCAAAACGAAAAGCAGGTTTATAAATATTTTTCAGTCTCAGTTACTATTTTTTCTTACAGGAATTTTTGTCCAAAGTTCCATCTGTTTCAGGTGAAGGTTGGTTCATTGAGAACATATTCCGCTTTATTTTAGCGGTTTTTGTGATCAGTTGAACCCAGAAATACGTCACAACTTAACAGGTCTATTGAACACTTATTCTTTATTTTGGAGTAGTTTCAGCCAAATTGATGTTTAAACTGCTTTCGTCTAAGGAGCACATGAAATATTAATTTAAAATTAAAACTTGTCATTTCTATCAATTTTCAATGAATAACATCTTTGTTATTTGCATAGCATTTTTCATTTTCTGGATTCAATGTGTTTTTCCAAGAGAGTATGAAGTAAGATAGTTCTCCCATAATAGGCCCTTTGCAGCTAACAGTCATGTAATGATATATCACTTCAATAGCAAATGGATTGAACTCACGGTCCCTTGGGGAAGGCTCCACTGGAAGGCAAACAAACTGTACCGAACAAAAAGCTTAATATCTTAAGATCAAAAGCATGTTATGAGGGTATAACAGCGTTTTGAAAAAGGCTTCACACAACGCATTAGAAATTTAATGAAAATTGTTTTGAATAAATGAAATAGGATTTTTTTGCTCTCCAGTTACAGTCACGTGATTATTAGCTGCAAAGGACCTATTAGTAGGCCAATCCACATGCAAATGATTTGAAAATCTATTTCTAGCTGCGCGCGCAGCCTGAACTGAATCAGGAATCTCATGATAAAATATTTTTAGCCTTTTTTTATGAGCAGTTGGACCTGGAAATACGTCTTATCTTAACAGCTCTATACCCTATAGGCCATTTCAGAAACAAGCAAGGGATTGGGGACGATGCTTGTCCCCTTTAACCATACATTCTTTGTAAATTTTCGACACTTTTGTTAGATTGTAACTCTGTTTCTTTCCATTCAAGCCTGTTCAAATTTGCTAGTTTTGCTAATAACATTAAAATTCAAAACTCGTCTCCAGTCCCTTGCTCGTTTCTGAAATGGCCTATTCAGTCCGCATTTCGGCTACGGTAAGGGCGAGCCTTCCCACCCACCCACCCCTCCTAGTCTCGACTACGCTATTTAGTCTGAAAGCGCGACTGCAGACTCCCATTATTTTCATCTCTTGAGCGCAAGGGAGACCGCTGAGAATAGGTTACTAGCTACTAGTACATGGTTCTCAGTAATAACGTCTTTTATTCATGCTTTTGAATTGTTATTAAATTCAGTTTACTTTTTGAAAAATGGGGGGGGGTGTCACTTGATTTTTGCGTTAAGTTAATTTCGTGACACTTTAATTTCGCGATTTTTTGTCATATTTAAAGTGGTGGGAAAATTTCATGCTATAAGTTAATAAATACATGTATCATTCAGTTGTCATGGGGTTCTTCAACTATGGTACAACGAACCACCCATACATATATACATCAAGACATGCAGTCCCATTATTCTTATCTTCATTTATGTCCTTCAAATCCTGTCCATACCAGATGCGATACTCTTGACCAGCGGTAACATTCATGATAGTGGTGAAATTTGGAAAGACCAGTTCTGGGGACTGGGACGTGTATCCTCCTGGAAGATCGTAGTCCAAAGTACTGAATCTTTTAATAAATACATCTTGGGGAAGAATCTTCTGATTGAGGTCATCGGTGACTATGGTGAACTTTCTGTCTGGTAAGGTTTTATTGTCATCGCTAATGTAAGGACCACATCCCCAGTTGCTTCTTGCTGATTGGTGCTTATAGTTACACGTCACATAGCCAGACAGGTGTACTAGCTTGACTGTGGAGACAGAGCCATTCTGTTTGATGTAGAATGATCCGTATGATGAGTCTTTTGCTCCAAAGCAGACAGGACTTTCGTTGATCTTGAACCACTTCTTTAAGTTTTCAGTCGGCTCGGCGTCGGAACTTGCGGTGGGCTGTAACGAAAATGCTTAATTTAGTGCGTAATTATTATGATTGTTGAACATTGTTGAACAATTTTCATCAGTTGAATCACAAGTTTTCGATAGAATTATTTCTGATTAGTTGGCAGCACATGGGGGTCACTTGGAGCATCAGAAGATTAGTAACATCCAGTGAGAGGGCAGGGGGAATCAGTTTACAGTGATGATGCCATCAATACAAGACTTTTTTTCCGTACCAAAAGAAGGTAATTTTATTATATTACCCCTTCCCCCCCTTTCCCGTTGATACACATAAACAGACGATTGTTTTAAAAATTTATCTAAGTAATGGCTATCCTCTCCCTTGAACCGAGGGATTTCCTCCGGGTTCTCCGGTTTCCCTTCCTCCCCAAAACCCAGCACACTAAATTCCAATTGAAACTGTGAGTTAGCCGTGCAGTGGCTTTGGTCAACCCATGCAGAGGTTGTTTCAGTGTATCGATCAGTAAAACAGACGTTCTTGGCGTATGGGAGCCCTTCGTCCTTAGACTCAACAAATCACAGATTCATCTTTTTCAAAGAATTGACATTGAAAATACATAAATAAGAAACAATCTTACCTCGAATAGAGTATAGTGATGATAAAACTTAGATGGTTTCAAGAGTCCATTGGATCTACTCGTCTTGTTTCTGAAGAACACACATTTGTACAAACCATCTTTGTTCGGCTGATCAGCGACGTTCAGCGATAAACACTCTGGAAAACGCTGACATCTTAATGCACATTTGAGAATGCTATTCACAAAAATTACCTTAATGAACTTTCCCTCAAGCTTGTTAAAGGCTACTCTCGTCAAGACTGTCTCTAAAAAGTCCTTATTTTGAGAATAGCAGAAGAAAAAAGATAACACTACTAGAAGGAGTGAACAAGATTGGTATTTCTTCATTGTTCTTGCAACTTGTAGTTCGTTGTGTCGTCAAATGAGAGAAATAGGGGCTTTAACTGTTAACATATAACTTCCGATCAATATATAACTCATTACTTAGTAGACTCCTTCGAAACATTCACTCAGGCAAGAACGGATAGAAAACTGCAGTCAAAGAGTCAACAGGACGGTGAGACGCTTAGAGGCCATTGGCATGTTTTGCTATTCCGTTCAGCACCGAACAGTGTCATATAGACTCTGAGCTTAACACCGTTCAGCTGCCGATTCAAATAGAACTTATTTTTGAAATAATAATTATTAATGAGAAGCCATACGAAAAACAAAATAATTAAAACAAAACAAAGGCAGAACAATTTGTTAATCTAGAAGTAGTACTTTCGTCTTTATGATTAGGTGTTACGTGATGATTAGTGTCCCCCGCGGGCTGGTAATCATATCTGAACAACGCTGTTTTGTTTTTGACTGAAGTCTGAATGATAATAAAAATAATGGTCCTTTCATAACATTTGAGAATTCTCAGATGTCTTGCTTACATGTTCGATTAATTTCTATCAAAACCTTCACCGAAACCTTGGAATTGAGCAGCCAACGAAAAAGAACATGCCTACGCACTCATGTGCGACAAGCAAAACGCAGGCCAACCCCAAATCAATCATTTTGGTAACTTATTGACATTGATTGACGGGAATGCTGTAGAATATACCCAAGCTTATTAAAGGCTTATTGGGTAATAGCATGAAGACCCATGGGTGCTATTGCCCAATTTGCCCCCATTTTGTAGAGGAAAAAAAGAAACGCATTTTTAGACTAGGCTGCCAGAGACAAGCAGTCCAATCCATATGAGATACTACTTGAAAATTCAAAAATCAATTAGCCACTTTGGAAACGAGCAAAGGTCTGGCTCGAGTTTTGAATTTTAATCTTATTAGCAAAAGAGTTTCGTCTTCTGATAAAGCATCTCAAGGTTAGTAAGTCTGGTAAATTTGAACATGATTGAATGAAAAGAACTAGAATTATTGGCATTCAAAAGTGTCAAAAATTGACGAAGAATATATGGTTACAGGGGACAAGCGTTACATTCTTTGAAAATTTTTAACACTTTTGAAGTGTAACTTGTAACTCTGCAGCTTCTTTTGGACTCTGCTTCTTTTTTGCTAATAAGAATTAAAATTCAAAATTCAACTGTGTCTTCATTCACAAATTGCAATTCTCAACTTCAGTAATAATGATAAACTAATTGTGAAGAATAAGATCTTCCTGCGTTATTGAAAAATACGCCAATTAGACTTTGTATAGGTAATAATATGGTTTCGAGTTCAATTTGGGATTAATTTGCACGAGTGTGTTTTTCAAACGAGACCGTAGGTCGAGTGCAATTTGAGCTCTTTGAAAAACACACGAGTGCGAACTATCCCAAATTGAACGAGAAACCATATTATTACTTGTTAATAATATACATGAAAAATCTTACAAACTTTACCGTCTGCCATTGAAAATCTGGAGGAAAACTCTGAGCGCGCGCTCAATGACGTGAGATAGCGACAGCAGCGCGCGCTCTTCAACTGAAACCGACAAAAAAATTATTCAAGAACAAACAAAATCACCACCTTTTTAGCCGTTTTTACCGCTTAAACTTTTTCCTTCACGATCGAAAAATGCATAGTCTTGATGCTTAATAATGTTATCAACAGCAGAATCAAAAAAAAAATTTGGTTTCAAGACCGTTTTCGGAAATCGTAATTTGCACTGCGTTACCTTGTTTTTGCACTGAATTACCTCTAAAATGCACTGTTAATCATCAGCCAATCAGAATCGAGTATTTTTGTATGTATATTGTTAATCACAATAATAACGAACATTCACGATATCTCGCTCGTGCAGTCGAACAAAAAGAACTGCAAATCATTATGATATTTTAATATTGATGAGCAATAAACATTGACTTTTATGACATCTATTTTGTGTAGAACATTCACATTTTCCATGGAAGGTCCATGGAATTTCTAAGTGTTAGTATTGTTGAAGTTGTGTATTCTTTACTCTACCGTTGATAATTGGGAATATCCCGGTGCTGAAATGTGGCTAACCCTGAGTAAATAAGCCTAATTAAGACGATGATGATGATGTTTAAGAAGAAAATATTCATTAAAAAAACCCCCAAAAACAATGCCTTACAACCTCTGTGCTGATCAAACATATGAGTAGGTGATATTTTGTCATTTTAAACAGGCGTGATAATAATAGTAATAATACTTTTATCAGTGAGAGAGAGCTGTTAAGTATGACGTCACTCATATGGAAACACGACTTCCGGGTCCAAAACGAAAAGCAGGTTTATAAAGATTTTTCAGTCTTACTATTTTTTCTTACAGGAATTTTTGTCCAAAGTTCTAACTGCTTCAGGTGAAGGTTGGTTCATTGAGAACATTTTCCGCTTTATTTTAGCGGTTTTTGTGATCAGTTGAACCCAGAAATATGTCACAACTTAACAGGTCTATTGAACACTTATTCTATATTTTGGAGTAGTTTCAGCCAAATTGATGTTTAAACTGCTTTCGTCTAAGGAGCACATGAAATATTAATTTGAAATTAAAACTTGTCATTTCTATCAATTTTCAATGAATAACATCTTTGTTATTTCCATAGCATTTTTCCTTTTTCTGGATTCAATGTGTTTTTCCAAAAGAGTATGAAGTAAGATAGATCTCCCATAAATAGTAGGCCAATCCACATGCAAATGATTTGAAAATCTATTTTTAGCTGCGCACGCAGCCTGAACTGAATCAGGAATCACATGATAAAATATTTCAGGCTGCGCGCGCGGTGCTAAAAATACTTATAACTGATTGCGATTTTGAGCCGCCAATACGGGTTGATATTGGCGGCTCTCTCCCGATCAAACTTATACTTAGGACTGCACAATTTAGCGACTGTAAGTTAGGGACAAGGAATAACAATTTAGCGACAGCGAATACACATTCTAGCGATAAGGAATTGCTTATTAGCGACAGCGATTGCAAGTTAGCGGCAACGAGCAAGGGACTGGGGATGAGTTTTGAATTTTAATCTTATTAGCAAAACTAGCAAATTTGAAGAGGTTTGAATGGAAAGAAACAGAGTTACAAGCTTTCAAAAGTGTCAAACATTTACAAAGAATGTATGGTTACAGGTGACAAGCGTCGTCCCCAGTCCCTTGCTTGTTTCTGAAATGGCCTATTCAGTCCGCATTTCGGCTATGGTAAGGGCGAGCCTTCCCACCCACCCACCCCTCCTAGTTATACGATTTTCTCTGGTAAACTTGGTTCATTCGTCAAAAATTCAGTAGGAAATGCGAAGATACACCTCAAGGTTTTTTAAGCTGTTCAATAAACTCGCAGATCGTGTTTTATCGGGCTTAAAACCACTCGGCTTCGCCTCTTGTTTTAAATCCCGATAAAACACTCCTGCTCGTTTATTAAACAGTACATAAAAAGTTGTACACATTTGTTTGATATTAGTAAATATATTTCCTCCGGTATGGATTGCCTTTAATTGTCTTTATTTTATTTTATTCTATTTTTTAGGTATAGAGGTTCATAAGAGAGGGCCGTTTTGAGCTGATTTCGGGAGAGTGCAGGTTTGATTAAAAATTCATATCCGTGCTGATACAATGCATTTGTCTTTGATGAATTGTTGTAGATATTGAACTGTTTAATAAACATGAGTGTTTTAACTGCAATAAAACTGCAGTTAAAACACTCATGTTTATCAAACAGTTTTATAACTACAACGGTTCATCAAGCACAAATGCATTGTATCAGCACGGATATAAATTATTAATCAGCCCCGCACTCCCCTGAGATATTCAAAACCACAACCGACTTTTAGTTTGATGGACCTTTATCCTAGTATAAAATATACGTCACGTGTTTAGTTTGGGCGACACGATTGGCTCTTAGCCTCATTGAATATTAATGAGTTTTAGAAATACATGTATCATTCAGTTGTCATGGGGTTCTTCAACTATGGTACAACGAACCAACCATACATATATACATCAAGACATGCAGTCCCATTATTGAAATATTCATGTATGTCCTTCAAATCCTGTCCATACCAGATGCGATACTCTTGACCAGCGGTAACATTCATGATAGTGGTGAAATTTGGAAAGACCAGTTCTGGGGACTGGGACGTGTATCCTCCTGGAAGCTCGTAGCCCAAAGTACTGAATCTTTTAATAAATACATCTTGGGGAAGAATCTTCTGATTGAGGTCATCGGTGACTATGGTGAACATTCTGTCTGAGAAGCTTTTATTGTCATCGGTAATGTAAGGACCACATCCCCAGTTGCTTCTTGCTGATTGGTGCTCATAGTTACACGTCACATAGCCAGACAGGTGTACTAACTTGACTGTGGAGACAGAGCCATTCTGTTTGATGTAGAATGATCCGTATGATGAGTCTTTTGCTCCAAAGCAGACAGGACTTTCGTTGATCTTGAACCACTTCTTCAAGTTTTCATTCGGCTCGGCGTCGGAACTTGCGGTGGGCTGTAACGAAAATGCTTAATTTAGTGCGCAATTATGATGATTGTCGAACAAGATATTGTTTGGTTTCATTTGACGTCTTTCCATGTCTTGTGCAAAATTTTCATCAGTTGAAGCACAAGTTTTGAATAGAATTATTTCTGATTAGTTGGCAGCACATGGGGGTCACTTGGGGCATCAGCAACTTCACAATAGTGAAGATTAGGAACATCCAGTGAGAGGGCAGGGGGAATCAGTTTACAGTGATGACGCCATCAATACAAGACCTTTTTTTCCGCACCAAAAGAAGGTAATTTTATTATATTACTGCCTCCCCCCCTTTCCCGTTGATACACATAAACAGACGATTGTTTTAAAAATTTAGCTAAGTAATGGCTAGCCTCTCCCTTGAACCGAGGGATTTCCTCCGGGTTCTCCGGTTTCCCTTCCTCCCCAAAACCCAGCACACTAAATTCCAATTGAAACTGTGAGTTAGCCGTGCAGTGGCTTTGGTCAACCCATGCAGAGGTTGTTTCAGTGTATCGATCAGTAAAACAGACGTTCTTGGCGTATGGCAGCCCTTCGTCGTTACACCCAGCAAATCACAGATTCATCTTTTTCAAAGATTTGACATTGAAAATACATAAATAAGAAACAATCTTACCTCGAATAGAGTATAGTGATGATAAAACTTAGATGGTTTCAAGAGTCCATTGGATCTACTCGTCTTGTTTCTGAAGAACACACATTTGTACAAACCATCTTTGTTCGGCTGATCAGCGACGTTCAGCGATAAACACTCTGGAAAACGCTGACATCTTAATGCACATTTGAGAATGCTATTCACAAAAATTACCTTAATGGACTTTCCCTCAAGCTTGTTAAAGGATACTCTCGTCAAGACTGTCTCTAAAAAGTCCTTATTTTGAGAATAGCAGAAGAAAAAAGATAACACTACTAGAAGGAGTGAACAAGATTGGTATTTCTTCATTGTTCTTGCAACTTGTAGTTCGTTGTGTCGTCAAATGAGAGAAATAGGGGCTTTAACTGTTAACATATAACTTCCGATCAATATATAACTCATTTACTTAGTAGACTCCTTCGAAATATTCACTCAGGCAGGAACGAATAGAAAACTGCAGTAAAAGAGTCAACAGGACGGTGAGACGTTTGGAGGCCATTGGCATGTTTTGCTATTCCGTTCAGCACCGAACAGTGTCATATAGACTCTGAGCTTAACACCGTTCAGCTGCCGATTCAAATAGAACTTATTTTTGAAATAATAATTATTAATGAGAAGCCATACGAAAAACAAAATAATTAAAACAAAACAAAGGCAGAATAATTTGTTAATCTAGAAGTAGTACTTTCGTCTTTATGATTAGGTGTTATGTGATGATTAGTGTCCCCCGCGGGCTGGTAATCATATCCGAACAACGCTGTTTTGTTTTTGACTGAAGTCTGAATGATAATAAAAATAAGGGTCCTTTCAGAACATTTGAGAATTCTTAGAAATCTTGCTTATATGTTCGATTATTTTTTATCAAAACTTTCACCGAAACCTTGGAATTGAGCAGCCAACGAAAAAGAACATGCCTACGCACTCATGTGCGAAAAGCGAAATGCAGGCCAACCCCAAATCAATCATTTTGGTAACTTAGTGACATTGATTGACGGGATGGTGTAGAATATACCCACAACGGCTTATTGGGTAATAGCATGAAGACCCATGGGTGCTATTGCCCAATTTGCCCCCATTTTGTAGAGGAATAAAATAAACGCATTTTTAGACTAGGCTGCCAGAGACAAGCAGTCCAATCCATATGAGATACTACTTGATATAAGTGTTAATAGAAAATTCAAAAATCAATTAGCCACTTTGGAAACGAGCAAAGGACTGGGGCGAGTTTTGAATTTTAATCTTATTAGCAAAAAAGTTTTGTTATCTGATAAAGCATCTCAAGATTAGTAAGTCTGGTAAATTTGAACATGATTGAATGAAAAGAACCAGAATTATTGGCATTCAAAAGTGTCAAAAATTGACGAAGAATATATGGTTACAGGGGACAAGCGTTACATTCTTTGAAAATTTTTAACACTTTTGAAGTGTAACTTGTAACTCTGCAGCTTCTTTTGGACTCTGCTTCTTTTTTGCTAATAAGAATTAAAATTCAAAATTCAACTGGGTCTTCATTCACAAATTGCAATTCTCAACTTCAGTAATAATAATAAACTAATTGTGAAGAATAAGATCTTCCTGCGTTATTGAAAAATACGCCAATTAGACTTTGTTAGGTAATAATATGGTTTCGAGTTCAATTTGGGATTAATTTGCACGAGTGTGTTTTACAAACGAGACCGTAGGTCGAGTGCAATTTGAGCTCTTTGAAAAACACACGAGTGCGAATTATCCCAAATTGAACGAGAAACCATATTATTACTTGTTAATAATATACATGAAAAATCTGTCTGACATTGAAAATCTCGAGAAAAACTCTGAGCGTGCGCTCAATGACGTGAGATAGCGTCAGCAGCGCGCGCTCTTCAACTGAAACCGACAAAAAAATTATTCAAGAACAAACAAAATCACCACTTTTTTAGCCGTTTTTACCGCTTAAACTTTTTCCTTCACGATCGAAAAATGCATAGCATAGTCTTGATACTTAATAATGTTATCAACAGCAGAATCAAAAAAAGTTTGGTTTCAAGACCGTTTTCGGAAATCGTAATTTGCACTGTGTTACCTTGTTTTTGCACTGAATTACCTCTCAAATGCACTGTTCATCAGCCAATCAGAATCGAGTAATTTTTGTATGTATATTATTAATCACAATAACGAACATTCACGATATCTCGCTCGTGCAGTCGAACAAAAAGAACTGCAAATCATTATGACATTTTAATATTGATGAGCAATAAACATTGACTTTTATGACATCTATTTTGTGTAGAACATTCACATGTTCCATGGAAGGTCCATGGAATTTCAAAGTGTTAGTATTGTTGAAAATGTGTATTCTTTACTCTACCGTTGATAATTGGGAATATCCCGGTGCTGAAATGTGGCTAACCCTGAGTAAATAAGCCTAATTAAGACGATGATGATGATGTTTAAGAAGAAAATATTCATTAAAAAAACCCCCAAAAACAATGCCTTACAACCTCTGTGCTGATCAAAGATATGAGTAGGTGATATTTTGTCATTTAAACATGCGTGAAAATAATAGTAATAATACTTTTATCAGTGAGAGAGAGCTGTTAAGTATGACGTCACTCATATGGAAACACGACTTCCGGGTCCAAAACGAAAAGCAGGTTTATAAATATTTTTCAGTCTTACTATTTTTTCTTACAGGAATTTTTGTCCAAAGTTCTAACTGCTTCAGGTGAAGGTTGGTTCATTGAGAACATTTTCCGCTTTATTTTAGCGGTTTTTGTGATCAGTTGAACCCAGAAATATGTCACAACTTAACAGGTCTATTGAACACTTATTCTATATTTTGGAGTAGTTTCAGCCAAATTGATGTTTAAACTGCTTTCGTCTAAGGAGCACATGAAATATTAATTTAAAATTAAAACCATGGCATTTTTCATTTTCTGGATTCAATATGTTTTTCCAAGAGAGTATGAAGTAAGATAGATCTCCCATAAATAGTAGGCCAATCCACATGCAAATGATTTGAAAATCTATTTTTAGCTGCGCGCGCAGCCTGAACTGAATCAGGAATCTCACGATAAAATATTTTTAGCGCTTTTTTTTATGAGCAGTTGGACCCGGAAATACGTCACATCTTAACAGCTCTATACCCTATAGGCCATTTCAGAAGCAAGCAAGGGACTGGGGACGACGCTTGTCACCTGTAACCATACATTGTTTGTAAATTTTTGACACTTTTGAAAGCTTGTAACTCTGTTTCTTTTCATTCAAACCTGTTCAAATTTGCTAGTTTTGCAAATAAGATTAAAATTCAAAACTCCTCCCCAGTCCGTTGCTCGTTTCTGAAATGGCCTATTCAGTCTGCATTTCGAATATGGTAAGGGCGAGCCTTCCCACCCTCCCTCCTAGTCTCGCCTACGCTATTTAGTCTGAAAGCGCGACTGCAGACTCCCATTATTTTCATCTCTTGAGCGCAAGGGAGATCGCTGAGAATAGGTTACTAGCTACTAGTACATGGTTCTCAGTAATAACGTCTTTTATTCATGCTTTTGAATTGTTATTAAATTCAGTTTACTTTTTGAAAAATGGGGGGGGGGGGGTGTCACTTGATTTTTGCGTCAAGTTAATTTCGCTTCACGTAATTTGGTGATTTTTTGTCATAGTTAAAGTGGTAGGAAAATTTCATGCTATAAGTTAATAAATACATGTATCATTCAGTTGTCATGGGGTTCTTCAACTATGGTACAACGAACCACCCATACATATATACATCAAGACATGCAGTCCCATTATTCTTATCTTCATTTATGTCCTTCAAATCCTGTCCATACCAGATGCGATACTCTTGACCACCGGTAACATTCATGATAGTGGTGAAATTTGGAAAGACCAGTTCTGGGGACTGGGACGTGTATCCTCCTGGAAGATCGTAGTCCAAAGTACTGAATCTTTTAATAAATACATCTTGGGGAAGAATCTTCTGATTGAGGTCATCGGTGACTATGGTGAACTTTCTGTCTGGTAAGGTTTTATTGTCATCGCTAATGTAAGGACCACATCCCCAGTTGCTTCTTGCTGATTGGTGCTTATAGTTACACGTCACATAGCCAGACAGGTGTACTAGCTTGACTGTGGAGACAGAGCCATTCTGTTTGATGTAGAATGATCCGTATGATGAGTCTTTTGCTCCAAAGCAGACAGGACTTTCGTTCATCTTGAACCACTTTTTTAAGTTTTCAGTCGGCTCGGCGTCGGAACTTGCGGTGGGCTGTAACGAAAATGCTTAATTTAGTGCGCAATTATGATGATTGTTGAACAAGATATTGTTTGGTTTCATTTGACGTCTTTTCCTGTCTTGTGCAAAATTTTCATCAGTTGAATCACAAGTTTTGAATAGAATTATTTCTGATTAGTTGGCAGCACATGGGGGTCACTTGGAGCATCAGAAGATTAGTAACATCCAGTGAGAGGGCAGGGGGAATCAGTTTACAGTGATGATGCCATTAATACAAGACTTTTTTTCCGCACCAAAAGAAGGTAATTTTATTATATTACCCCCTCCTTCCCCCCCCCCCCCTTTCTCCTCAATAAATCTTTTAAAAAATTAGCTAAGTAATGGCTAGCCTCTCCCTTGAACCGAGGGATTTCCTCCGGGTTCTCCGGTTTCCCTTCCTCCCCAAAACCCAGCACACTAAATTCCAATTGAAACTGTGAGTTAGCCGTGCAGTGGCTTTGGTCAACCCATGCAGAGGTTGTTTCAGTGTATCGATCAGTAAAACAGACGTTCTTGGCGTATGGGAGCCCTTCGTCGTTAGACCCAGCAAATCACAGATTCATCTTTTTCAAAGATTTGACATAAATATATGAATAAGAAACAATCTTACCTCGAATAGAGTATAGTGATGATAAAACTTAGATGGTTTCAAGAGTCCATTGGATCTACTCGTCTTGTTTCTGAAGAACGCACATTTGTACAAACCATCTTTGTTCGGCTGATCAGCGACGTTCAGCGATAAACACTCTGGAAAACGCTGACATCTCCATGCACATTTGAGAATGCTATTCACAAAAATTACCTTAATGGACTTTCCCTCAAGCTTGTTAAAGGATACTCTCGTCAAGACTGTCTCTAAAAAATCCTTATTTTGAGAATAGCAGAAGAAAAAAGATAACACTACTAGAAGGAGTGAACAAGATTGGTATTTCTTCATTGTTCTTGCAACTTGTAATTCGTTGTGTCGTCAAATGAGAGAAATAGGGCCTTTAACTGTTAACATATAACTTCCGATCAATATATATCTCATTACTTAGTAGACTACTTCGAAATATTCACTCAGGCAGGAACGAATAGAAAGCTGCAGTAAAAGAGTCAACAGGACGGTGAGACGTTTGGAGGCCATTGGCATGTTTTGCTATTCCGTTCAGCACCGAACAGTGTCATATAGACTCTGAGCTTAACACCGTTCAGCTGCCGATTCAAATAGAACTTATTTTTGAAATAATAATTATTAATGAGAAGCCATACGAAAAACAAAATAATTAAAACAAAACAAAGGCAGAATAATTTGTTAATCTAGAAGTAGTACTTTCGTCTTTATGATTAGGTGTTATGTGATGATTAGTGTCCCCCGCGGGCTGGTAATCATATCCGAACAACGCTGTTTTGTTTTTGACTGAAGTCTGAATGATAATAAAAATAAGGGTCCTTTCAGAACATTTGAGAATTCTTAGAAATCTTGCTTATATGTTCGATTATTTTTTATCAAAACTTTCACCGAAACCTTGGAATTGAGCAGCCAACGAAAAAGAACATGCCTACGCACTCATGTGCGAAAAGCGAAATGCATGCCAACCCCAAATCAATCATTTTGGTAACTTAGTGACATTGATTGACGGGATGGTGTAGAATATACCCGCAAAGGCTTATTGGGTAATAGCATGACGACCCATGGGTGCTATTGCCCAATTTGCCCCCATTTTGTAGAGGAATAAAATAAACGCATTTTTAGACTAGGCTGCCAGAGACAAGCAGTCCAATCCATATGAGATACTACTTGATATAAGTGTTAATAGAAAATTCAAAAATCAATTAGCCACTTTGGAAACGAGCAAAGGACTGGGGCGAGTTTTGAATTTTAATCTTATTAGCAAAAAAGTTTCGTTATCTGATAAAGCATCTCAAGATTAGTAAGTCTGGTAAATTTGAACATGATTGAATGAAGAGAATCAGAATTATTGGCATTCAAACGTGTCAATAATTGACAAAGAATATATGGTTACAGGGGACAAGCGTTACATTCTTTGAAAATTTTTTTTTTGCTAGTAAGAATTAAAATTCAAAATTCAACTGGATCTTCATTCACAAATTGCAATTCTCAACTTCAGTAATAATAATAAACTCATTGTGAAGAATAAGATCTTCCTGCGTTATTGAAAAATACGCCAATTAGACTTTGTATAGGTAATAATATGGTTTCGAGTTCAATTTGGGATTAATTTGCACGAGTGTGTTTTTCAAACGAGACCGTAGGTCGAGTGCAATTTGAGCTCTTTGAAAAACACACGAGTGCGAACTATCCCAAATTGAACGAGAAACCATATTATTACTTGTTAATAATATACATGAAAAATCTTACAAACTTTACCGTCTGCCATTGAAAATCTGGAGAAAAACTCTCAGCGCGCGCTCAATGACGTGAGATAGCGACAGCAGCGCGCGCTCTTCAACTGAAACCGACAAAAAAATTATTCAAGAACAAACAAAGTCACCACCTTTTTAGCCGTTTTTACCGCTTAAACTTTTTCCTTCACGATCGAAAAATGCATAGTCTTGATGCTTAATAATGTTATCAACAGCAGAATCAAAAAAAAAAATTTGGTTTCAAGACCGTTTTCGGAAATCGTAATTTGCACTGTGTTACCTTCAGAATCAGAATCGAGTATTTTTGTATGTATTTTGTTAATCACAATAACGAACATTCACGATATCTCGCTCGTGCAGTCGAACAAAAGAACTGCAAATAATTATGACATTTTAATATTGATGAGCAATAAACATTGACTTTTATGACATCTATTTTGTGTAGAACATTCACATGTTCCATGGAAGGTCCATGGAATTTCAAAGTGTTAGTATTGTTGAAAATGTGTATTCTTTACTCTACCGTTGATAATTGGGAATATCCCGGTGCTGAAATGTGGCTAACCCTGAGTAAATAAGCCTAATTAAGACGATGATGATGATGTTTAAAAAGAAAATATTCATAAAAAAAAAACCCAAAAACCAATGCCTTACAACCTCTGTGCTGATCGAAGATATGAGTAGGTGATATTTTGTCATTTAAACATGCGTGATAATAATAGTAATAATACTTTTATCAGTGAGAGAGAGCTGTTAAGTATGACGTCACTCATATGGAAACACGACTTCCGGGTCCAAAACGAAAAGCAGGTTTATAAATATTTTTCAGTCTTACTATTTTTTCTTACAGGAATTTTTGTCCAAAGTTCTATCTGCTTCAGGTGAAGGTTGGTTCATTGAGAACATTTTCCGCTTTATTTTAGCGGTTTTTGTGATCAGTTGAACCCAGAAATATGTCACAACTTAACAGGTCTATTGAACACTTATTCTATATTTTGGATTAGTAAAATTCTACTACTATACTATTGCAAATCCTGCATTCTGATTGGCTAACGTACTCACTATCTATCAGCCGATAGATAGTGGGTAGAGAAAGCCGGACTTGTTTTGAAAAAATGGCGGCTTTTCCTTCGCGCTTTTGTGAAGTTTAGTTTAGTTTAGTATAGTATAGTTTCGTTGAGATTTTTACTAAAACAATTAGAAGACTCACTCTCGATTTCTATCGGCTTTGATAGTTGACTCGGGGCCGGAGCCCCTCATCAACTATCAGCCGATAGAAATCTCGAGTTCGTCTTCTAATTGTTAAGTAGTTTCAGCCAAATTGATGTTTAAACTGCTTTCGTCTAAAGAGCACATGAAATATTAATTTAAAATTAAAACTTGTCATTTCTATCAATTTTCAATGAATAACATCTTTGTTATTTGCATAGCATTTTTCATTTTCTGGATTCAATGTGTTTTTCCAAGAGAGTATGAAGTAAGATAGATCTCCCATAATTAGTAGGCCAATCCACATGCAAATGATTTGAAAATCTATTTTTAGCTGCGCGCGCAGCCTGAACTGAATCAGGAATCTCACGATAAAATATGTTTAGCGTTTTTTTATGAGCAATAGTGACCCGGAAATACGTCACATCTTAACAGCTCTATACCCTATAGGCCATTTCAGAAACAAGCAAGGGACTGGGGACGACGCTTGTCCCCTGTAACCATACATTCTTTGTAAATGTTTGACACTTTTGAAGGCTTGTAACTCTGTTTCTTTCCATTCAAGCCTGTTCAAATTTGCTAGTTTTGCAAATAAGATCAAAATTCAAAACTCGTCTCCAGTCCCTTGCTCGTTTCTGAAATGGCCTATTCAGTCCGCATTTCGACTATGGTAAGAGCGATCCTTCCCTCCCACCCCTCCTAGTCTTGCCTACGCTATTTAGTCTGAAAGCGCGACTGCAGACTCCCATTATTCTCATCTCTTGAGCGCAAGGGAGACCGCTGAGAATAGGTTACTAGCTACTAGTACATGGTTCTCTGTAATAACGTCTTTTATCCATGCTTTTGAATTGCTATTAAATTCAGTTTACTTTTTGAAAAAAAAGGGGGGGGGGGGGTGTCACTTAATTTTTGCGTCAAGTTAATTTCGTGACACTTTAGTTTCGCGATTTTTTGTCATATTTAAAGTGGTGGGAAAATTTCATGCTATAAGTTAATAAATACATGTATCATTCAGTTGTCATGGGGTTCTTCAACTATGGTACAACGAACCACCCATACATGTATACATCAAGACATGCAGTCCCATTATTCTTATCTTCATTTATGTCCTTCAAATCCTGTCCATACCAGATGCGATACTCTTGACCAGCGGTAACATTCATCATAGTGGTGAAATTTGGAAAGACCAGTTCTGGGGACTGGGACGTGTATCCTCCTGGAAGATCGTAGTCCAAAGTACTGAATCTTTTAATAAATACATCTTGGGGAAGAATCTTCTGATTGAGGTCATCGGTGACTATGGTGAACTTTCTGTCTGGTAAGGTTTTATTGTCATCGCTAATGTAAGGACCACATCCCCAGTTGCTTCTTGCTGATTGGTGCTTATAGTTACACGTCACATAGCCAGACAGGTGTACTAGCTTGACTGTGGAGACAGAGCCATTCTGTTTGATGTAGAATGATCCGTATGATGAGTCTTTTGCTCCAAAGCAGACAGGACTTTCGTTGATCTTGAACCACTTCTTTAAGTTTTCAGTCGGCTCGGCGTCGGAACTTGCGGTGGGCTGTAACGAAAATGCTTAATTTAGTGCGTAATTATTATGATTGTTGAACATTGTTGAACAATTTTCATCAGTTGAATCACAAGTTTTCGATAGAATTATTTCTGATTAGTTGGCAGCACATGGGGGTCACTTGGAGCATCAGAAGATTAGTAACATCCAGTGAGAGGGCAGGGGGAATCAGTTTACAGTGATGATCCCATTAATACAAGACTTTTTTTCCGCACCAAAAGAAGGTAATTTTATTATATTACCCCCTCCCCCCTTTCCCGTTGATACACATAAACAGACGATTGTTTTAAAAATTTAGCTAAGTAATGGCTAGCCTCTCCCTTGAACCGAGGGATTTCCTCCGGGTTCTCCGGTTTCCCTTCCTCCCCAAAACCCAGCACACTAAATTCCAATTGAAACTGTGAGTTAGCCGTGCAGTGGCTTTGGTCAACCCATGCAGAGGTTGTTTCAGTGTATCGATCAGTAAAACAGACGTTCTTGGCGTATGGGAGCCCTTCGTCGTTAGACCCAACAAATCACTGATTCATCTTTTTCAAAGATTTGACATTGAAAATACATAAATAAGAAACAATCTTACCTCGAATAGAGTATAGTGATGATAAAACTTAGATGGTTTCAAGAGTCCATTGGATCTACTCGTCTTGTTTCTGAAGAACGCACATTTGTACAAACCATCTTTGTTCGGCTGATCAGCGACGTTCAGCGATAAACACTCTGGAAAACGCTGACATCTTAATGCACATTTGAGAATGCTATCCACAAAAATTACCTTAATGGACTTTCCCTCAAGCTTGTTAAAGGCTACTCTCGTCAAGACTGTCTCTAAAAAGTCCTTATTTTGAGAATAGCAGAAGAAAAAAGATAACACTACTAGAAGGAGTGAACAAGATTGGTATTTCTTCATTGTTCTTGCAACTTGTAGTTCGTTGTGTCGTCAAATGAGAGAAATAGGGCCTTTAACTGTTAACATATAACTTCCGATCAATATATAACTCATTTACTTAGTAGACTCCTTCGAAACATTCACTCAGGCAAGAACGGATAGAAAACTGCAGTAAAAGAGTCAACAGAACGGTGAGACGCTTAGAGGCCATTGGCATGTTTTGCTATTCTGTTCAGCACCGAACAGTGTCATATAGACTCTGAGCTTAACACCGTTCAGCTGCCGATTCAAATAGAACTTATTTTTGAAATAATAATTATTAATGAGAAGCCATACGAAAAACAAAATAATTAAAACAAAACAAAGGCAGAATAATTTGTTAATCTAGAAGTAGTACTTTCGTCTTTATGATTAGGTGTGATGATTAGTGTCCCCCGCGGGCTGGTAATCATTTCTGAACAACGCTGTTTTGTTTTTGACTGAAGTCTGAATGATAATAAAGATAAGGTTCCTTTCATAACATTTGAGAATTCTTAGAAATCTTGCTTATATGTTCGATTATTTTTTATCAAAACTTTCACCGAAACCTTGGAATTGAGCAGCCAACGAAAAAGAACATGCCTACGCATTCATGTGCGAAAAGCGAAATGCAGGCCAACCCCAAATCAATCATTTTGGTAACTTAGTGACATTGATTGACGGGATGGTGTAGAATATACCCGCAACGGCTTATTGGGTAATAGCATGAAGACCCATGGGTGCTATTGCCCAATTTGCCCCCATTTTGTAGAGGAATAAAATAAACGCATTTTTAGACTAGGCTGCCAGAGACAAGCAGTCCAATCCATATGAGATACTACTTGATATAAGTGTTGATAGAACATTCAAAAATCAATTAGCCACTTTGGAAACGAGCAAAGGACTGGGGCGAGTTTTGAATTTTAATCTTATTAGTAAAAAAGTTTTGTTATCTGATAAAGCATCTCAAGATTAGTAAGTCTGGTAAATTTGAACATGATTGAATGAAAAGAACCAGAATTATTGGCGTTCAAAAGTGTCAAAAATTGACGAAAAATATATGGTTACAGGGGACAAGCGTTACATTCTTTGAAAATTTTTAACACTTTTGAAGTGTAACTTGTAACTCTGCAGCTTCTTTTGGACTCTTTCTTTTTTGCTAATAAGAATTAAAATTCAAAATTCAACTGGGTCTTCATTCACAAATTGCAATTCTCAACTTCAGTAATAATAATAAACTAATTGTGAAGAATAAGATCTTCCTGCGTTATTGAAAAATACGCCAATTAGACTTTGCTAGGTAATAATATGGTTTCGAGTTCAATTTGGGATTAATTTGCACGAGTGTGTTTTTCAAACGAGACCGTAGGTCGAGTGCAATTTGAGCTCTTTGAAAAACACACGAGTGCGAACTATCCCAAATTGAACGAGAAACCATATTATTACTTGTTAATAATATACATGAAAAATCTGTCTGACATTGAAAATCTCGAGAAAAACTCTGAGCGTGCGCTCAATGCGCTCAACTGAAACCGACAAAAAAAATTATTCAAGAACAAACAAAATCACCACTTTTTTAGCCGTTTTTACCGCTTAAACTTTTTCCTTCACGATCGAAAAATGCAGTCTTGATACTTAATAATGTTATCAACAGCAGAATCAAAAAAATTTTGGTTTCAAGACCGTTTTCGGAAATCGTAATTTGCACTGTGTTACCTTGTTTTTGCACTGAATTACCTCTAAAATGCACTGTTAATCATCAGCCAATCAGAATCGAGTATTTTTGTATGTATATTGTTAATCACAATAATAACGAACATTCACGATATCTCGCTCGTGCAGTCGAACAAAAGAACTGCAAATCATTATGATATTTTAATATTGATGAGCAATAAACATTGACTTTTATGATGTCTATTTTGTGTAGAACATTCACATGTTCCATGGAAGGTCCATGGAATTTCAAAGTGTTAGTATTGTTGAAGTTGTGTATTCTTTACTCTACCGTTGATAATTGGGAATATCCCGGTGCTGAAATGTGGCTAACCCTGAGTAAATAAGCCTAATTAAGACGATGATGATGATGTTTAAAAAGAAAATATTCATAAAAAAAAACCCCCAAAAACAATGCCTTACCACCTCTGTGCTGATCAAAGATATGAGTAGGTGATATTTTGTCATTTAAACATGCGTGAAAATAATAGTAATAATACTTTTATCAATGAGAGAGCTTTTAAGTATGACGTCACTCATATGGAAACACGACTTCCGGGTCCAAAACGAAAAGCAGGTTTATAAATATTTTTCAGTCTTACTATGTTTTCTTACAGGAATTTTTGTCCAAAGTTCTAACTGCTTCAGGTGAAGGTTGGTTCACAACTTAACAGGTCTATTGAACACTTATTCTATATTTTGGAGTAGTTTCAGCCAAATTGATGTTTAAACGGCTTTCGTCTAAGGAGCACATGAAATATTAATTTAAAATTAAAACTTGTCATTTCTATCAATTTTCAATGAATAACATCTTTGTTATTTCCATAGCATTTTTCCTTTTTCTGGATTCAATGTGTTTTTCCAAAAGAGTATGAAGTAAGATAGATCTCCCATAATTAGTAGGCCAATCCACATGCAAATGATTTGAAAATCTATTTTTAGCTGCGCACGCAGCCTGAACTGAATCAGGAATCACATGATAAAATATTTCAGGCTGCGCGCGCGGTGCTAAAAATACTTATAACTGATTGCGATTTTGAGCCGCCAATACGGGTTGATATTGGCGGCTCTCTCCCGATCAAACTTATACTTAGGACTGCACAATTTAGCGACTGTAAGTTAGGGACAAGGAATAACAATTTAGCGACAGCGAATACACATTCTAGCGATAAGGAATTGCTTATTAGCGACAGCGATTGCAAGTTAGCGGCAACGAGCAAGGGACTGGGGATGAGTTTTGAATTTTAATCTTATTAGCAAAACTAGCAAATTTGAAGAGGTTTGAATGGAAAGAAACAGAGTTACAAGCTTTCAAAAGTGTCAAACATTTACAAACAATATATGGTTACAGGTGACAAGCGTCGTCCCCAGTCCCTTGCTTGTTTCTGAAATGGCCTATTCAGTCCGCATTTCGGCTATGGTAAGGGCGAGCCTTCTCACCCACCCACCCCTCCTAGTTATACGATTTTCTCTGGTAAACTTGGTTCATTCGTCAAAAATTCAGTAGAAAATGCGAAGATACACCTCAAGGTTTTTTAAGCTGTTCAATAAACTCGCAGATCGTGTTTTATCGGGCTTAAAACCACTCGGCTTCGCCTCTTGTTTTAAATCCCGATAAAACACTCCTGCTCGTTTATTAAACAGTACATAAAAATTTGTACACATTTGTTTGATATTAGTAAATATATTTCCTCCGGTATGGATTGTCTTTAATTGTCTTTATTTTATTTTATTCTATTTTTTAGGTATAGAGGTTCATAAGAGAGGGCCGTTTTGAGCTGATTTCGGGAGAGTGCAGGTTTGATTAAAAATTCATATCCGTGCTGATACAATGCATTTGTCTTTGATGAATTGTTGTAGATATTGAACTGTTTAATAAACATGAGTGTTTTAACTGCAATAAAACTGCAGTTAAAACACTCATGTTTATCAAACAGTTTTATAACTACAACGGTTCATCAAGCACAAATGCATTGTATCAGCACGGATATAAATTATTAATCAGCTCCCCTGAGATATTCAAAACCACAACCGACTTTTAGTTTGATGGACCTTTATCCTAGTATAAAATATACGTCACGTGTTTAGTTTGGGCGACACGATTGGCTCTTAGCCTCATTGAATATTAATGAGTTTTAGAAATACATGTATCATTCAGTTGTCATGGGGTTCTTCAACTATGGTACAACGAACCACCCATACATATATACATCAAGACATGCAGTCCCATTATTGAAATATTCATGTATGTCCTTCAAATCCTGTCCATACCAGATGCGATACTCTTGACCAGCGGTAACATTCATCATAGTGGTGAAATTTGGAAAGACCAGTTCTGGGGACTGGGACGTGTATCCTCCTGGAAGCTCGTAGCCCAAAGTACTGAATCTTTTAATAAATACATCTTGGGGAAGAATCTTCTGATTGAGGTCATCGGTGACTATGGTGAACATTCTGTCTGAGAAGTTTTTATTGTCACCGGTAATGTAAGGACCACATCCCCAGTTGCTTCTTCCTGATGGGTGCTCATAGTTACACGTCACATAGCCAGACAGGTGTACTAGCTTGACTGTGGAGACAGAGCCATTCTGTTTGATGTAGAATGATCCGTATGATGAGTCTTTTGCTCCAAAGCAGACAGGACTTTCGTTGATCTTGAACCACTTCTTTAAGTTTTCAGTCGGCTCGGCGTCGGAACTTGCGGTGGGCTGTAACGAAAATGCTTAATTTAGTGCGCATTTATGATGATTGTTGAACAAGATATTGTTTGGTTTCATTTGACGTCTTTTCCTGTCTTGTGCAAAATTTTCATCAGTTGAATCACAAGTTTTGAATAGAATTATTTCTGATTAGTTGGCAGCACATGGGGGTCACTTGGAGCATCAGAAGATTAGTAACATCCAGTGAGAGGGCAGGGGGAATCAGTTTACAGTGATGATGCCATCAATACAAGACCTTTTTCCCGCACCAAAAGAAGGTAATTTTATTATATTACCCCCTCCTTCCCCCTCCCCCCCTTTCTCCTCAATAAATCTTTTAAAAAATTAGCTAACTTATAGTACGCACGACAAAATTACTCGATTCTGATTGGTCTAGAGGAGTACAATTAGAGCGTTAATTGGTACTCCGCGGGAGTACCAATTAGGTCGCTATGGAAACACGGCCAAAAGCGGCAAATTTCCCCAGTGAAATGAGTGAAATTCCCAAAAAAATAAGTGTTTTATAGATTAAAATGGAAAAATTTCAGAAAACTGTTTAATACACACATAGGAAGGCCTCAAATTATGATAACTAGACAAATTCAAGACGTAATAAATCATGTTTTGTAGCAGATAGTCGTTTTTTCTTTCTAGTTTTCGCCAAACAATTTGAGTTGGAGTTTTGAATGTTCTCGTTTTACTACCTGTTGTCTTCTGTGGTCTTCTCGAAAAATATATTCAACACAACATCTACAATAATTGCACAATATGTAGAAAACAGCTAACAATAGTTTTAAAGCAAATTTCTTTCCGTTTAGTGAAAAAACACAGCGAGTAGAGGCTCGTTTTTTGTTTTGAAAATAGTTAAGATCAAATCTTACCGGCAAACTGTCGAGTAGTTGTAGAGAGACGAATTCAGCTATTTATCACAAGTTAATTGATCCTAAGTTGTCAATCCAGTCTTGAAATAATAAAATCTTCAGATAATTCACCATTCAAAGAAAATAGCAGCGAAATTCTTCAAGCTACAGGAGGGAATAATATCCAAAGCACATGGTCTGATCACTGGCGACTCGTTCACGGCAAGCTGTACTTGAAAACTCTTAACTTGAACGACATATTTGTCGCTTTTATCCCTTTTGATGTTGTCCAGCTAACTTGTTTTCAAAGAAAGTATTTTTGAAATTGTGTTTTTGCAGTTATTAGCAAATGCTAAGAGGAAAAAAACTTATATTTGCGAACTGTAAACTCTCAACTTTGGCTTAGTTTTCACACAGTACGTTTTCAAAGAAAAGTCGCTTCTTGATTCGCTGTTTAGCTGTCAATACTGTCATTCAATAGTTGTAAACATGCATTAAAATGGCTTTTTACTTGAGATGTAAAATTATTTTCTAGTATTTTGTAGTTCAAATCATACATAAAATAATAATCTAAAAAGGTTTTACAGCAATTAAACACTTTCTATGCTGTTCTTGACTTAGCGTTCTTGGAGAAGAGTCGGTTATAGCAAAGGCAATGAAGATGAATGAATGCCTTCGCTTCGCATGTTTTATAAAATTTTGTCGAGTGAACTATAAATAAAAAATCGCACGACCTTCTCGTACAATTTGGAATTAATAGGCACTCGTAATGTTTTGAAAGTTCTTTAATTGCACTCGCCTAAAGGCTCGTGCAATTACAAGAACTTTCAAAACATTACTCGTACCTATTAATTTCCAAATTGTACTCGAGGTCGTGCGATTTCCTATACTTATAGTACGCACGACAAAATTACTCGATTCTGATTGGTCTAGAGGAGTACAATTAGAGCGTTAATTGGTACTCCGCGGGAGTACCAATTAGGTCGCTATGGAAACACGGCCAAAAGCGGCAAATTTCCCCAGTGAAATGTGTGAAATTCCCAAAAAAATCAGTGTTTTATAGATTAAAATACAAAAATTTCAGAAAACTGTTTAATACACACATAGGAAGGTCTCAAATTATGATAACTAGACAAATTCAAGACGTAATAAATTATGTTTTGTAGCAGATAGTCGTTTTTTCTTTCTAGTTTTCGCCAAACAATTTGAGTTGGAGTTTTGAATGTTCTCGTTTTACTACCTGTTGTCTTCTGTGGTCTTAATTCTCGAAAAATATATTCAACACCACATCTACAATAATTGTACAATATGTAGAAAACAGCTAACAATAGTTTTAAAGCAAATTTCTTTCCGTTTAGTGAAAAAACACAGCGAGTAGAGGCTCGTTTTTTGTTTTGAAAATAGTTAAGATCAAATCTTACCGGCAAACTGTCGAGTAGTTGTAGAGAGACGAATTCAGCTATTTATCACAAGTTAATTGATCCTAAGTTGTCAATCCAGTCTTGAAATAATAAAATCTTCAGATAATTCATTATTCAAAGAAAATAGCAGCGAAATTCTTCAAGCTACAGGAGGGAATAATATCCAAAGCACATGGTCTGATCACTGGCGACTCGTTCACGGCAAGCTGTACTTGAAAACTCTTAACTTGAACGACATATTTGTCGCTTTTATCCCTTTTGATGTTGTCCAGCTAACTTGTTTTCAAAGAAAGTATTTTTGAAATTGTGTTTTAGCAGTTATTAGCAAATGCTAAGAGGAAAAAAACTTAAATTAGCGAACTGTAAACTCTCAACTTTCGTTAGTTTTCACACAGTACGTTTTCAAAGAAAAGTCGCTTCTTGATTCGCTGTTTAGCTGTCAATACTGTCATTCAATAGTTGTAAACATGCATTAAAATGGCTTTTTACTTGAGATGTAAAATTATTTTCTAGTATTTTGTAGTTCAAATCATACATAAAATACTAATCTAAAAAGGTTTTACAGCAACGTTAACACTTTCTATGCTGTTCTTGACTTAGCGTTCTTGGAGAAGAGTCGGGTATAGCAAAGGCAATGAAGATGAATGAATGCCTTCGCTTCGCATGTTTTATAAAATTTTGTCGAGTGAACTATAAATAAAAAATCGCACGACCTTCTCGTACAATTTGGAATTAATAGGCACTCGTAATGTTTTGAAAGTTCTTTAATTGCACTCGCCTAAAGGCTCGTGCAATTACAAGAACTTTCAAAACATTACTCGTACCTATTAATTTCCAAATTGTACTCGAGGTCGTGCGATTTCCTATACTAATGGCTAGCCTCTCCCTTGAACCGAGGGATTTCCTCCGGGTTCTCCGGTTTCCCTTCCTCCCCAAAACCCAGCACACTAAATTCCAATTGAAACTGTGAGTTAGCCGTGCAGTGACTTTGGTCAACCCATGCAGAGGTTGTTTCAGTGTATCGATCAGTAAAACAGACGTTCTTGGCGTATGGGAGCCCTTCGTCGTTAGACCCAACAAATCACTGATTCATCTTTTTCAAAGATTTGACATTGAAAATACATAAATAAGAAACAATCTTACCTCGAATAGAGTATAGTGATGATAAAACTTAGATGGTTTCAAGAGTCCATTGGATTTACTCGTCTTGTTTCTGAAGAACACACATTTGTACAAACCATCTTTGTTCGGCTGATCAGCGACGTTCAGCGATAAACACTCTGGAAAACGCTGACATCTTAATGCACATTTGAGAATGCTATTCACAAAAATTACCTTAATGGACTTTCCCTCAAGCTTGTTAAAGGCTACTCTCGTCAAGACTGTCTCTAAAAAGTCCTTATTTTGAGAATAGCAGAAGAAAAAAGATAACACTACTAGAAGGAGTGAAAAAGATTGGTATTTCTTCATTGTTCTTGCAACTTGTAGTTCGTTGTGTCGTCAAATGAGAGAAATAGGGCCTTTAACTGTTAACATATAACTTCCGATCAATATATATCTCATTTACTTCAAAGACAATGAGGCCTCTTTCTCTCTCAGTCGGATACCAGCAGGTGCCATGTGTAAAGCTTATTTTGTATTTTGCATCGCTATCTTTTTTCGTTCTTTCTTCCCTATTTTATTTTCTTTGGTCGCTTTTAGCAAAAGAGAAAAAATAAATAAATAAATAAAATAAAATAAAAAATAAAATAAAATAAAATAAAAATCGTCTTATAAAAAATTCCAAAATATTGAAATATATATTTTCTCGATTTGGCACTGAAAATGATTAAACATGTTTGCTTACGTACAACACTTTTACTTTCGATATTAAGACTTTGTTTTGCACTTCAAGTATGGTTTAATGGTGTGAATTCGAAAACCTTTCAGTTTTTATAGCCTCATTAATTCAAACTTTAATCAAGCTTCTTAGCTTTTATCATTTGTTTGGGATAATAACATGAAGAATATTTGATATTTGTTCACCGGTCTTTCAGAACATTCTCTCATTTTTTAGATCTTCTTTCAATTCTCATATTGCCCGTTTTCCATTCTTTTCTCGTCTTTTTTATTTTTTCTTTCTTTCCTTTCTCTCTTTCTTTTTTTTTTTCTGTCTTTATGCTTGCTTCGTTCTTTCTTCCTTGAACTCTTTTTAAATATTACTCATATTTTAGATTATAAAAAAGAGGTTTACAAGAAGAATGTGGAGTTCCTCAGGGTTTGTCACTGGGACCCTTGAGTTAATACACTAAACTATGTACAATTCATTAAGGAGTAGAATTTGATGTATTAAACTTTCAATTTGAACGTTTTTAAAATATTACTTCGTTTGGATGAGGAAAAAAAAAAGGTTCACAAGAAGGATATGGAGTTCCCCAGGTTTTTTTTCGGACCATTCAGCAAATACTTCAAAAATTATTTACAATTCAATAAGGAGTAGAATACAGAATATCAAATAACTAACTCACATCTTTAAGATGATAAGAGAATGTGGAATTTCACGAGATTTGTCTGCCCAGAGCACGGCTAACTCACAGAACGAACCCTGAAACAACCTCTGAGCTGATCTAAGTCAGGGCATGGCTAACTCAACGATCGAACCCTGAAACAACCTTTGGGCAGATCTAAGTCAGGGCATGGCTAACTCACTGATCGAACCCTGAAACAATCTCTGGGCTGATCTAAGTCAGGGCATGGCTAACTCACAGATCGAACCCTGAAACAACCTCTGGGCCGGTATAAGTCAGGGCAAGGCTAACTCACAAATAAACCCTGAAACAACCTCTGAGCTGATCTAAGTCAGGGCATGGCTAACTCACAGATCGAACCCTGAAACAAACTCTGGGCTGATCTAAGTCAGGGCATGGTTAACTCACTGATCGAACCCTGAAACAACCTCTGGGCCGGTATAAATCAGGGCATGGCTAACTCACAAATAAACCCTGAAACAACCTCTGAGCTGATCTAAGTCAGGGCATGGCTATCTCACAGATAGAACCCTGAAACAACCTCTGGGCTGATCTAAGTCAGGGCATGGCTAACTCACAGATAGAACCTTGAAACAACCTCTGGGCTGATCTACGTCAGGGCATGGCTAACTCACAGATAGAACCCTGAAACAACCTCTGGGCTGATCTAAGTCAGGGCATGACTAACTCACAGATCGAATTGAAATTAAAGCTTGTTCTCATTCCATCAGGGTTAGCCGTGCCCTGATCAGCCCAGAGGTTGTTTCAGAGTTCGATCTGTTTGATAAAAAGAGATTTCCGTACGTCCTTATGTATATGCTTTACTTATCCTTCTCTTGTCATTTCACTTTCAGACGCGTTTTTTCGAAATTTATCACCTAAAAAAAAGTAAGAACGAAAAAATAGAAATATAAGCATAAGTACTATTTTAAATTATAACGCACTTTTCCCGGCAGTTTTCTTGACATATTGTATGCTGTCTTAGTCAGCCTCATTAAGTAGTATTATATTCTATTCTAATTAATTAGCAATTATTCGCCGGAGGCGAAGTGATTATCGATGAATATTTACCGAGCGGCGAGTCTTCGAGCTGCGAGGTAAATATTCATCGATAATCACTGAGCCTGAGGTGAATAATTGTTTTAGTATAAATAGAAAGGTGATTATTTCAAAAAAGAAAGAAGGAAACAACATTGAAAGTGAAAATATTTTATTTTTTAAAAGCGCGACAGCCATTTTGTCCGAAAAGGTGATTATTGGCTGATAATCCGAGATAGAAAACCAATCAGCGGCGCGCGATTTTTTATAATCACCTTTGTATTTATACTAATGTGCAATAATGATCCACAGCTGCGCAAATAGGAGTTGGAAAATGCGAGTCCGCAAAAGAGGGAGCACAAGGCTACCTGAAATGCCAAACTATAAGGGAAGGAGGTTGGGGAAACCGCCATGGAAAGTTATATCAGAACTTTCCCTGTTCATACATCCACAATATGCCAAAGACGTTTCGATTAATGGAAAGAGCCCTGGGACATAATATCAGACTGAAATAAGTTAAGTGAATACGGCCAATATTACTGCGATTAATTGGAGCAGTATTGGCCATATTTAATTAACTTATTTCTGATTTTACTATTGCTGAAAGGACAACTTCATTCCTTAGACATAATATTTCTCACTTCAGCCCACGTGCCATTCCCTAGAAAAACATTATTTGTTTAACGGTTGCATGAGAAGACACATGAATATGGATACAACTCAAACAGAGAATCTTATTCTAAAGAGAATGACACGTGGTCTGATGTGGGAAAACAAGTCCAAGCTGAAAAGGTTAAGTTGTGACGTATTTCCGGGTCCAACTGCTCAAAAATACCGCTAAAATAAAGCGAAAAACGTACTCAATGATTTAACTTTCACCTGAAACATTTAGAACTTTGGACAATAAATCCTGTCACGAAGAAAAAGTAAGAACAATCTTCATACAACTGCTTTTCGTTTTGGATCCGGAAGTCGTTTTTCCTTACGAGTTACGTCACACTTTTAAGAAAGGTGTATTGGTTGTCAATTACCTGGTCTACATTACTTTGAGCGAGTTCTTTCATCGTTTCGTTCAGTCCATGTGAAGACTTTAAGTCCTGCAAAAGTCGATAAAACGTTTCTTAGGCTGCGTTCACAATGTATGAGAGGGGGAGGGGGGGCAGGTGAAATTTAGGGGGGATCTAAAATTTTTTTATCATGAACATGGGGGGGGGGGGGAGGTTGAAAATTTTTATCAGAATCGAGGGAGTATATTGGGGGGGGGGGGGGGGGGGAGTAGATAAATTTCTAGCCTTGCTTGGGGGTGTTACTATTTTTGGAGAAACTGCAAGGGGGGGATCAAACATTTTTTTGTCGTTTAAAAAATTCACCTGCCCCCCACGCAGCCTTAGAAGGCCATGAAGTAGTAACTTGGGGAAATGAAATTTGCAAATATTCTTCGCTGAAAAAATGGAATTTAATACAATAGAACGCAGAGGCAGATCAAGGATTTTTAAAACGGGGTGGCTGTTACAGGGTACCTCACGTCAACACCACAGAAAACCCATAAAAGGCAGAAAAATGGTGAAAAATATGAAGTCTCAAATTGACGAAAATTCATTTGGAGAGCTTCACGTAAACCGAGGGAAAGTTTATTTAGATACATTTTAAGCATTTAAAAGCATATTTTTATTTTATTTGTGCAAAAAGGGGGTGACTAGTGACTCCCTCTGGGTCCACCCCTGTGAACTGGGATTTAGGTCACTGATAATAGGAAATGAGATACCAAGTGAGATTCCTCCAAAACCCAGTGGAGCTTGGAAAGCGTAAGGCAAAGTGTAAGTCTTCACGAGGGACCCATAAGTAGTATAGACCCCTTTCACGTGACGTCAAAGCAGCTCAATTTGGGAGGATAAAACCAAAGAATATAAATCTCCTGAGAATTGGAGGCTATTGTTTTCAAGGGCGGATCCAGGGGGAGGGTCGGGGAGGTCAGGACCCCCCTGTGATACGTAGGGTTGCACTGTATTTAAGTAAATTTAGTACGAATAACACATTTGGACCCCCCCTCTCCAGGCCCATAGTCGTCGCACACATCTTTGTTTTTGTTTTTTTGTTTTTTTGTTTTTTGCTTCGGCGACTCTTTTCAACGTTTGGACCCCCCCTTTAACAAATTCCTGGATCCGCCCTTGGTTTTGTCCTCCTAATTGAGCTGCATTCCGACGTGCTGCACGGTGTCTTTACTTTGGTCTATTATGTACAATCGTAGCTGAGATCTAACCTTCAAAAAACTTTTGATCAGACTGTAGAGTCTCTCGGTACATGATGGATGTAGATTGTTGTTCTTGTCAATCCCTCGGTCGGCTAGTGTTTTCTCGACGACAAGACGAAGACGCTGATACAGCAAAAACAAATTAACGTTTAACTAGGCTCAGACACACGGTGCAACATTGCTGAAGTAGGATCTTTTTCTACTTCAGTAACATTGCATGCAACAAATTGCGTCGTGTGGTATGGCTCACAACATTGACTGCCTGCAATAATTCGTGCATGCAATGTTGCACAGCGTGTCCGTAGCTTAAATATAATACTAATGTGCTACACTCATATAACTGCGTGACGAACAGCAGCCCAAGACGTCTGGGTTTTTGGCTGCCGTAGATAAGAAATTTACTAGCTAAGACCGTTGAAAATTTAATTTACGAAGCCAAAACCCCAGACTCAAATTTCTGGTGTTGGTTATGTTTGTTGGTTCTTCTCCTGTGCTTCGAGTGTTTTCTCCAAGTTCTCCGGTTTTCCTCCCTCCAAATTCCAATTAGTTTCCAAATTCCAATTCGATCCTGGAGTGAGTGCCCTATGCTGTGAGCTTAATAATTTTTTTAATCCATTCATACATCCCTTCCTCCCTTCCTCCATTTCTTCACCCATTTGTCTCTCCATCAAGTCTCCATTTCTTTCAACCATTCTTTTACTTCTGTTCATTACGTATTTCCGCGTTTAACAGGTTTATACCAGTTTATACAGGTCAAGCATGCGAAAATATAATAGTACATGAGCTTGTTGTACTTACTCGCTTATGTCGTTGACTTCTGGACTCCTTCGTTTTTGAAGGACCGTCTTTTTCTTCTGTAGAACCTTGAGTGGGATAATAAAATAAGATTGAACCACAGGTAGCCCAAGCTATGGTTCTGAAGAGCTATATATAGAGAATGGCAGATCAAAAACTTTCTTTAAAATAAAATAAATTTCACCCTTTTTTCTTCTTTTCGTTTTTATCTATTTTGTATTCCATTTGTCTTCCATCTTCCAATAAACTTGTAGCTAGTCATAAAAGTTTTTTGTTCTTTCTTGCTTTCTTTCTTTTTTCTTTCTTTCTTTCCTTCTTTCTTTTCTATTTTTCCCTTTATTTATACAAAGTATTTGTACCTTGTTTTGGTGATTCAGATCTTTTCCGTTTTGTTGGATACCGTTTTGTGCCTTGTTTTGCCGGTGGTGACGTTCTTTTCTTTGGCCTTCAAAACAAAACAATATTCGTTAAACTTTTAAAGCTTCTTTTCAAAAAGCAACAATACTCCAGTTTAGAGTTCTCGGTTGCTCAGGGTTAGCCTCGCTTTGTGTAGAATATTCATGTGTTCCAGTGAAGGTCCGTGGAATTTCAAAGTGTTTATATTGTTGTTTGACACTTAAATGAGGCTAACCTTGAGTAAAGGAGTATGCGTGTGATCAGAGAAACACGGCGACTTCGAAAAAAGTTCCATTTCTGATATTTTTTGGTTATCAGCGTATCAAAATAACTCTCGCATACCCGGATGCGTGGGTTACCTGTGTCTATTAGTTCAAAGTACTTACAGAGGGCAATACTAAGCAGATAGGACAAAACTAGCACGTCGCTATCGGGTTCCCTATCCCAGATGCAAGGGTTATCTAGGCCTTCCAGGTATTCCATGTGCAAGAAGATTAAAAAACTTAGCGTCCGTGGTTCCTTACCTAGATGCATGGGCTACCTGTGTCTTATATAGACCCCTTGCATGCAGCACGTCGGTATGCAGCTCAATTTGGAGGACATAACAAAAGAATTTCAATCTCCTGAGAATTGGAACCTATTGTTTTGTCCTCCAAATTGAGCTGCATTCCGACGTGCTGCACGGGATCTATTCGCTATGCATTTCCAGTATTTCCAGTAATTACAAGTAACATAAATTATTCACCTTTTTTGAGGGTTGTTGATCTTAACATCAGCTGTAGTTTCTACTGGTCGATTCTTATCTCTTGATCGAGTAACTCGTTGGATATTCCTAGGTATTGTCTCCAGTCTCTTGGAGTTCAGCGCGGCGTACGATGACAGCGTCTCTTGTTTTACAATAGAGGTCTGGGTACCAGCTATTTGGATGTCTTTGGATAAAGCGTCACGAGAATCCAAGCAATATCTGATAGCGCAAGGAATATTATATTATCATCATCATACAACATATTCAGTGGCGTAACGACCAAAAATTTGGGGGGGGGGGGGGGGGGGGGCACGTGCCCCCCATTCCCCCCTACCAACGCTACTGAACATATTTATATTTCTTGAAGATGGAGGGACACTGGTGTGGATAAACATAAAAGCGAGGCAAGATGTGAATAAGGTGTATGAACACTTCTACCAAAACAACTATGAAAACAAAAACAAAATAATCTGCTCAATAGACTAACCCACTGACTAACCGACTGACGGACAGACTGACAGACTGACTGGCCAAGTGGTTGAATGACTGACTAATTAATTTGCAAAGTATTCAGTCGAGGTCTCAAGGTTCAAATTTGAATAATCCTTTGAACCTATCTTTGCAGCCTTGTTTGAATGCGAATGCTATGACCAGTGAACCAATTTATGGAAAATGTCGAATAGACGATAGTCAGTCCAGTATCTATTCACCACTTCCACATCCCCATAATGCTTTGCATTTTTGGGGGGCAACAACGAGACAAAACCGTTAATAATACCATGAAGATTAATAAGAATTGAAGAAAAAACATCTAAAAACACTTATGCATCTATGATAGATTCTATTAGAATTCACAAAAACCAGAAAGAAAGAAATTTTAACAGGTTTATGAGTAAAAGTCATGACGTTTCTTGGTAAGTCCTTACATTGTCTGTAACACCAAACATTTCACTCTCCCATACGTGTGGAATTAACTCTGATTAAAATGATACTGATTTTTCAATGATAATAGCAAATATACTCAGCATCTGCACGAAAAGTTTTGAATTTTCAAATAATTTTTGCTATTGTTGCCCCAAAAAACGCAAAGTATTATGGGAATGTGAAAATGGTGAATTGCTATCTATCTATAGACCCCTTGCAGCACCCCTTTTGTTTTGTCCTCCACATTGAGCTGCTATGACGTCGCGTGAAAGGGGTCTATTGAAGGACAAGATTTTTCAGAGCAAAATATATATTTCTGCCACTTACTCAACTCCATGGAATCTTTTCGTCAGTGCTTCAGGATAACCCGCTTGTCGTATGCTTTCTAGGAAGGTATTATTATAAATTTACAATTGATCTCCTTAGGCCCAGGTTAAACGTTGATCTTCTCATGAGCCGAACTTAATGACATCAAAGAAGACTGCCTTATTATCCATAGTTTTTAATGTGTTCGGTTCATGAGAAGATCGATGTTTGAGCAGGGACTTAGTGCAAATGGCCCAATAAAATCGAGGAAAGACAAGCAACGTGGTCTTCTCGTTTGGGAGTGTGCGACGTCGGTTTTTACCACGAAAATAAAAGTTGAATAATGAACATGTCTGTAACTAACCTTCAGTTGTGTTGATTAGGATATGACTTGCAGCCTCGGTTTTATACTGGAAAAAAAAAAGATTAATGGGTATGTCAGAACAGCTGGGTTTCAATCAGCTGATAAAAGTCTTTGAATCTATTTATCTGCTCCAAATGGTGGTCAAACACTGACCACCATGTGCTGTCAGCCAGAAAGAATTCTATTGAAAACTTGTGATTCAGCTGATGAACATTCCGCACGAGACAGGAAATGACGTCAAGTGAAACCCAGCTATAGATTCATTTCGGCAGACCGCGTGTTATTCCCTAGAGTATCATTTCTTTGTTTGACGGTTGTGCATGAGAAGACACATGAATATGGATACAACTCAAACAAAGAATCTTATTCTCAAGAGAATGACAAGTGGTCTGGAATGGGAAATTGTTAAGCCCAAACTAAATCAATCAATCAATCAACTTCATTCAAGAAAGTATACAAACTAAATGGGAACACTAATCTAAAATAAATAAATAACTAGTAAATATATTATAGAACAGAATATATATATATATATATATATATATATATATATATATATATATATATATATATATATATATATATATATATATATATATATATATATATATATATAGCAATAAGAAAAATATATAATATAATCAGAATGAAAATACTAAAAAATACTATTCCCGAGGGTTTCCCTTTATTGCCTTGAGTTGAGAAGTAAAAACTAAAAAATGTCATTCTCAGTACTCACAGCGGATCGTAGAGGTGACAGGTTTTCTCTGACTGGTTTACCGTCAGAATGAAATCGCTTCAAAATATCCTTCACATCCATGGATAAAACTGGATAAAACCATATATTGTTAGTAAAGAATAACGCGGGCGCGACAAAAAAAAAGTATATAAAACAACATCGAGGAGTATTGGCTACGCCACGACGCTACGACGTCGTATCGTGGTAAATAAGAGGACATAGATTTGACTGGAGCTTTCGCGCCAAAATGCCGCGCGCTTGCCAACCTTCCCTGTCGAAGTCAATTTCGTACACAGAGTCCTCCAGCGCCTACCAGTGGCAGTTCAATTACCAAAAAGCCGGAAGACTCTGGGTTAGAAATTGCGTCGCAGTCATATTTTAAGAAAAGACTGGCATCGATTTGGCATTGCAGTGCATTGTGGGACTGTACTAGGGGACGAAATAGACGCCATCTTGGACTGAAATATGTCCCTTAAATAGTCCCACAAGGGACCCACAAGGCACTGTAATGCCAAATCGACCAAAACTTTTTCTTAACCTTGGATTAACTAATAGAATTGACGTTCAGTGATACCTTCTTCTATGGGTATTGGTGCTTTTTTCTTCGCTTCTCTTGCAGCCCTGACACACAAACATATATCATGATATCAATGGTCTGCTGTGAAAAAGGCTAAAATAATTGACTGTAAGCAAAATTAAAGAAAAAAAATCCTCATGTCTACTAGAGTTTGCTAGACAAACGGAAACAACAATCTAATCCAATCCTTTTCTCAAAGGAATGACACGTGGTCTGAAATGGGCAAAACAAACACGAGGTCTGTAATAATGCAGCCTTCTCAAAATTATCTTGAATGCGAGGCTAACATGGAAATACAAAAGAAATGCCACAAATTCCATCGAGAAAAAGTGTGATTTCTTTTGTGTTTCATGTTAGCCTCGCATCCAAGATAATTTTGAGAAGGGTGCATTGCAACTTGGAGAATTGAACCAAGTGAAAACTTACAATTCTGTTGGGTCATTCTGCATCAACCACAATCTTTCAGGCCATTTACTGGGAGGAATATTCAAGTCTGCAAGGATGAACGGGATTTCAATATTGGGATTAACTCACAAAGGCCGTTCTCAGGCCCGTACGTAGTTGGGGGGGGGGGGGGGGGGGTGTGCACGGGGTGAGTCCGCATCTCCTCACAGGCCCTTAAGGTCTGCATTTTGGTACTCAAGGTCCAACATTGAGGTTGCAGTCGGTTAAAGTGAAAGATTCTTAGGCATTGTTAACACTAGTAGACGGGTTTTTCTTTTGATTCCGCGTTTTTTTTTTTTTTTGATTCGTTGTTTTTTTGCATAATGAGATCAGCAGAGTGAAACCCAGCAATTACTGCGATTCTCAATATTCTGCGAAGTCAGACATTTCAATAGCTTGTTGTGAAATTGGTTTTTCGCTGCCGTCAATCAAAACTAATCAGTCGGTACCTTTTATATTTTTGACTGGCAGCAGCGAAAAACCAAATTCCAACTGGAAACTCGCAACTACCGAGTTCGCAGAATATTGAGAATCGCAGTAATGCTTTGCAAGGAAGTAAAAAAAACGACGAGATGGCAGCCATGTTGGTGGTATTGACAAAGGAAGCTAATGAAAAATCGTTTGTTAAATACCACCGCCATGACTGACGTAACAGACTGAATTGCTGACCTGACTGCAGGTTGTGCTCGATGCTCGATGACAAGTCGATGTCTATCTTCTTTGTGCGATGTAAACTTTTCCTGTAAGTGAGCAACGTAAAAAGGTATAATAATGAATACCGACACGAAAAGTCATCGCGACAAAGTGATTTTTGGTGGACGTCAATCAAGGTGTTTCCATGACAATGTGATCATCACATCTCATGATCTCAGACAATATTGATTTCCCCTTCACAGACAGTTCCTGCGCCATCTTGAAAGGTAGCCGTGCCTTTGCATCAAAGTGAGACATGAGGTGATCTTACAATTATAGAGACATGTGAATGTCCAAGGTGTACATGTTAAAAGCTCTTGTAAGGTCGTCTCATGTCTCCCTTTGATGCAAAGGCATGGCTACCTTTCAAGATGGTACAAGGAACTGTCTGTGAAGGGAAATATTGTCCACATTTCGTGTCATCTCCTTTAGTTCTAAAATATCTTAAAATAGAACACTTAAGGTGTGAGGGATAAAATAAAGATTACACAGTCCTGGGCTGGGAGACCATGTAATATCGCACGGATCTACCTCGCCAATCCAATGCTCCCAGGCCCTCCACGTTTTTAGCAAAAAATGATTTTCTGTTATGAGTTGCCCTAAATCTTTGACATGACTTATATGATTTTAATGCAGTATGAGTAAACATGTTGCCATTGCCCCTCAAAACCCACAACACTGGATGATCACATTTCTAAGAGCCTCAATTTCCAAATTTTTAGGGGGCGGAGTCATCTCCCGAACCCCCCCCCCCCACCTCAAAACTATGCTCCACGGTCCCCCCCCCCCCCCCCCGAATCCATAAATGACATCTAGAATAAAATACTCACCTCTGAGGTAATAAAATGTCAGATGCTGATAAAGATAAGATTTGTTGTAGTTCTTGACTAGAAATTCCGTTTTCTGAATCTTGTATTTTTTCTGAAAAAAATGATAAAAACTAATGTTGATCGTGGAGCCGGTTGATGACACACAAACGTTGGATTGAAATAAAATAGTTAACTATTTCCTCTTTATGACAATCTCTTTTTCCTTCCGATATAAGTCCCTGGGTTCAGTTGGCATTGCAGTGCATTGTGGGACAGTTTCAGGGGACATATTTCCAATATGGCGTCTTTTTCATCCCCTAAAACCGTCCCACAATGCACTGCAATACCAAACCGACCCAGTTTTTTACTCAAATTGGAACAGCTTATGATAAGCAAAGGGTTTTTAACCGGCGGGGATTTACATGGTATTATCCACCATCTATTTATTTCAGTACTACATGTCTCCTTACCGATTTGGCTGACCACTTGTTTTGTGTATAAACTAGACAACTCCCTTTCAGCATTATAAAAGCTGTCGCTCAAATCTGGAACATGAAGCTTGGAATCTGTAGGAGAAAAATAAAAAGCTGAATCTAATTCTTTTGTCTCTTTTTGCAAAAATATGTTATTTTTTGTCCGGTATCCTAAAAAGTGTGCGTTCTGATTAGCTGTTGGATCAGGCAGTGTTTCGTCCATATCTGCCCGCGGTCCGGTATCCTGACATCATTAGCGCGCGCATGGAATAACGACCAGTTTTATGATCTAATTATTTTTCGGCGTTTTTCTTTACCAAGTAATGTTGGTG
The DNA here is from genome assembly GCA_023349425.1 of Anthopleura sola. NCBI lineage: Eukaryota > Metazoa > Cnidaria > Anthozoa > Actiniaria > Actiniidae > Anthopleura > Anthopleura sola. The sequence continues at coordinate 4,327,795 of JALHLI010000001.1, forward strand.
CTTGGAAACAAATTATGAATAGTTTATTGAATGAAATCGTGGAATTAAAGTATTGTGTAAACTTCATGTAATAAGTTAGTTATCAAGAAGGAATTACCAGTTTCATATTCTATAATCTTCTTCCCTCTTGTCATAGTCTGTAAGTATTCGTACAATTTTCCATTTAAAGAGTTTGGCTGACGAAACAAGTAGACACTGACGTCATTGGGTTCTTCGCTGGATATCAGACACAGTCGCTTGACGTCTGAAGAAGATTGACTGGTTAAACCTGATAACACTTGATGACCTGGAGAAACATCTGAACCAAACAAAAGATGGAATTAAACACGAATTCGGTTTGCGTTTTTGGAGTGCATATGACATTGAAGTTTTTTGGTCGTTTTTAGAAGTATGATTGGTGCTGATATACGATCCCGATTTCAAAATAACGATTAACAGAACCAAGAACCATTTTCGGGTGGTGGTACAGGGCAAGGGTTGCAAACAAAACGACGTTACCACGAGGCCTAATTCGATCTGAGCTGTGCTCCGTGGTCAGACAGGAGTCGTATGGCGGCTGCCCGAGGCGCCTTCGTATGCCTTCGACTCGACCACGTTGAGCTGCGTCCTTCGTAATTCAGCTCTTCAGCTGCAAGCAAGGATGATTAGCCCCTCCAATTTATGGTCATTTGGTCGTGCAATGAGGGCATTTTTCAAGGAATAAAGCATGATTAATGAAAAACTATTTGTAAGCGCTATTTTTGCTTTGAAATCACGTTCCGAAACATTCAGGCGTGTTTCACAAGTCAGGGTAAAATATATTGCAAAAAGAACATATTTTTGAAACTCATCCACTGTTCTACCTGAAGATGTAGAAAGGTGTGATGATGTTGTAATGTAGTCCATCCACGACTCAAGGTTTTGTCCAGTTTTCTCGGCTTCAGATTTGTTTGTCATTGACATGCATGCCAACAAACCAAAACCCTGCGAACACAAAAAATATTTGAAGAAAATACTTTTTGATTGAAACGTCTAAAAAATGAATTGCAACTGAACACGGATCCAATTTGCAACTGTTTGATCTGTTGTTTGAATGGAGAATACAGGAACATTATAACTGATATATGAAATGATATTAGGTGTCCCATTCTTGGCCCAAGTAATTCCAGCTGTGCTCCGTCTGTCCCAGTTGTTTCAGGATATCCCAGGGTACCCCAACTGTCCAAAGGTGTCTCAGTTTCTCTGCTGTCCCAGTTGTCCCAGAGTGTCCCGTTTGTCCAAGGATGTCCCAGTTGTCCCAGAGTGTCCTGTTTGTCCCAGAGTGTCCCGTTTTTCCCAGATGGTTCCAGTTGTCCCAGGGTGTCCCGTTTGTTCAAGGATGTTACAGTTGTCCAAGAGTGTCCCGTTTGTCCCAGGGGTGATACATTTGTCCCAGGGTGTCCCGTTTGTCCCAGGGTGTCCCAGTTGTCCCGTTTGTCGAAGATGGTCCCATTTGTCCCATTTGTCCCAGTTGTCCCGTTTGTCCCAGATGGTTCCATTTATCCCAGGGTGTCTGTCCCGTTTGTCCCAGATGGTTCCATTTGTCCCAGGGTGTCCCGTTTGTGTCAGGTGTCACAACATACCTTGCTACATGAACTGTGCAAATCATCCAGAAAAGTTCCAGATAACTTTTCATCTTTATATTCTAAATGTCTGATTTAGTTAAAGAAAACGGTTGGGAAATAACTATGGCATCTTTGAGTGCATGTCACCTAAATTCATATCACATATGCGGTCCAGTCGAGAATAGAACACACAACCCCAGGCTTGAACTACAGTACACAGCAATGAGAGACTATGCAAATGGACTCCCCAGAGTGACATTTATTGAAAGGATACAGTTTAAGCTTGATTGGCAGGAGGAGGTACAAAGGTACACTTATCCTGGGGATGTATCTCAAGATCTGGATTTCAGGCTTTAGATATGGTGTACTGCAACTAGATCTTGAACAAAAGCTGTCACTGTAAAATCAGGTAAAATTCTGTTATAATGTTGGATGACATGTCACACCTGTTGTATCACAGCGTGGGACACTCACAACAGAGCTTAGCTCCAATTATTGTGAAGCCCAGGATCGAAGTGGAATTTGGAAGTTGATTCTTAAGGAGTGAGGAAAACTGGAGAACCCAGAGAAAAACCCTTGAAGCACAGGAAAGAACCAACAAGCAACTCTACTCACATACAACACTGTTCACATGTGAGAGAGACCATGCAAGTGTTGAGTTGCTGCTTACAACTTGAAGTAGAAACTCAAACACTCAGTCCTTCAGTCAGTGAATTTTTATCATCCAATGAATAAACATACCTCTTCTCAAATATCAAGTCCAGTTCTCTGTGTGTGTTTGTGTCTGATATCAGTGTAAAACCAGGAAGAACAATGCTTGATTTTCTCTGAAGATAGAACAAAAAAGACAATTCAGGGGAATTAAATTCCAATTTGTATAGTCCATGGAAGGTTGGCTGCAAATTCACATGCAACAACTTATAGACCCCTTGCACGTGACGTCAAAGCAGATCAATTTGGAGGACAAATAAAATAATTTCAATCTCTTGAGAATTGGAAACCTAATATTTTATCCTCCAAATTGATATTTATTGAAGTAACAATACAATACAATACAATACAATACAATACAATACAATACAATACAATACAATACAATACAATACAATACAATGCAATGCAGTGCAGTGCAGTATAGTGCAGTGCAGTGCAGTGCAGTGCAGTGCAGTGCAGTGCAGTGCAGTACAATACAATACAATACAATTGAGCTGCATTCAGACGTACTGCAAGGGGTCCACATGCTGCTTCTTTAATATGAAGATATGGATAACCCAGAGATGTCTAACAATCTAATTGTTTCAATTTTTAAATACTGGGTAGGTAATTCCCCTGCAGCCCAACCACTCTGTGTTCTCTTGTAAATCGGTTTGGTAAACTTACACTATGTGTAGACAATATGTGACTTTTTATTAGACAAAACACAAGGAACCTAAATCACAATAACTATAAATCATGTCCGATAACAGTGACCTTAAGCATTGTCAAGCATGGATGTGGACGTCAAATAGAAAGCACAAGCATGTTTTCAAAACGTTTTTTGGTGCATGCGCTGTTGTCCTTGGTGTTCCAGTTCTCTGTGTAAAAGCACTGATATTCAAGAGGACAGGGAAGCCAAGGACGATGGTGTGCACATGGAAAACTGTTTTAAAAACATGCTCACCCATCCTTTTTGGCAACTGCATCATTCAATGCATAAGGTGCCTAACAAAACAATAGAAACATAACAAGATTATACTAACCTGTAGACCTACACAAGTCAGAGAGCCATGCCATAATGGTACATCTCTTAGGACAAGTGGGTGTGTCATGTCCAGAACATTAAAATTTAGCCACTTCTTCCATGAATCCAGAAACCCATCACTAAAATAAATAATACCGAGCAAGGTCACCAAACATTTTGCGATATGACTTGATATTGTTATGAGTCTTTATGCAATATATCCTCCTCAGACCCTCCCCACCCCTTGGAAAATCTAATCCCCCTCCATGAGGGAGCTACTGTATGCATATTTTCTTGAACTACACAATATATCCTCCTCAGTTTCTCCCCACCCCTTGGAAATTCCAATCCCCCTCCATGGGTGAGGTACAAGTGTATGGTTATTTTCTGGAACTACACAATATACTTTCCTCAGACCCTCCCCACCCCTTGGAAATTCCAATCCCTCTCCATGGGTGAGGTACAAGTGTATGGTTATTTTCTGGAACTACACAATATACTCTCCTCAGACCCTCTCCACCCCTTGGAAATTCCAATCCCTCTCCATGGGTGAGGTAGAGGTGTATGGTTATTTTCTGGAACTACACAATAATTATATCCTCCACAGATCCTCCCCACCCCTTGGAAATTCCAATCCCTCTCCATGGGTGAGGTACAGGTGTATGGTTATTTTCTGGAACTACACAATATATTCTCCTCAGATCATCCCCCTTGGAAATTCCAATCCCCCTCCATGAAGATATGTAGCTATGAAGATATTGATACTGTATATTCAGAAACTACATAATATACCCTCAACATCCAGACCAATTATGGGGAAACTTGGGTTAATATTTTCTAGAATTACATACAGTAATGTGCCTAAAATATACCTTGATATCTTGTTTGTAGTAAGAATATTAAGCAGAGCATTGTTGCAGTGTTGTAGTCTTTTAAGTGCACCAAATAAAGGTAGTGTGTTCCTACAAACAATATAAATATAAATAAATAGAGCATGGGGCATTCAACACTTTCCATACATTGGTTTGCTGGTCAAATACAAATCATTCAGTCAAGGTTCAAATTTGAATAATCCTTCGAAATTACATTGCAGCCTCGATTGAATGCTTTGTGTGTGACCAGTGAACTGACGTGTGGAAAATGCTGGAAGATTTTCGTATTTCAAAAGAGGCTTGTATCAAGAAACGATGTACGCAATCCTATATTCACCTGTAAGTTATTATAGAGAAATATTCGAAGTTCTCGAGCAATCACAATTTTTTTTTAAATCTCCTGGGTAATGAATACGTGTTTGCAGTCTTGGTTGAATGCTTTGCATTTGACCAGTGAACTGGTGTATGGAGAATGGTGAATGTTCCATGGGAGATTTCTCCTTTTACTTCTAATAACCCAACTCAAAATACCATTAACTAAATGAGGTCAGTGTGGACTGCATGCCTGCAGCTCTTTTTCTTGATTCATAAATAACAACAAATAATTGTCTTACCTGATATCCAGGTTGTTTGCATCTGGTAATATCCAATAAACATTGATTACTGCACCCCCTGAAACAATTGAAATGTCAATCATTAAAAACTATAAGAGAAAGAACAAGACACATCAACACAACAACAAACCATCACCCAGTTGGCTCAGTTATTATGTAGAAGGTCATGGGTTTACAGTGCTTGAATCCCGATCACATGCAAATCCCTGTGATGACAAAATAAGGTTTTGGTGGATGTCAATCAAAGTGTTTCCATGACATTGTCGGAAAACACAAAGTTATCAAGGCACGTGCCAGGTGGAATGTTGTGGAAACACCTTGATTGACCTCCACCAAAACAAGGTAATTTGTTGCAACAGCAAATTGTACAATTTCCCACAAGTCATGTGATTGGGAAGTGCTGTAAAACTGTGTGGCTGTTGCCTTGGCTCTATAAATATCCACAAATGGTAAAAATTCGAGCAGCTATTGTGAAGCTGTTACTTTTAACCCTGAATAGTGATTGAATACTTCACATACTATTTGTAGGTAGAAGATCTGCAAGATGATGGATATGATCAGCAGTAACATCATCATCATTATCATCATCATCACTTGATTCATCTACTGTATCTTTTTGGTCTGAAACACTATGAACAAAGTTAATATGAAAATATTAAGCAAAGAAAAAAAAGTATTATCAATATTGATATTAATATTAATACAATGTAGATTAATGAGAAAAGGAAGAAAGAAAAGGAAAAATGAAGAGAAAGAAAGAAAAAGGAAGTGAAAAAAGTAGAAAGAAGGAAGGAAGGAAGGAAGGAAGGAAGCAATCAAGCGAGGAGGGAATACTGTAATCATACCCATTATTACTGTCTTGTTGCCTAGAAACCCACATCCTAAAGGTGGTTTGCGTCTGTGTGAGTACATCTTCATCTACAGGTAACCAGCCAGAACTGTTCAAGATATCATGTGACTTGCCGTCTGGATCCACCTCCTGAACAGAATAGTTTTGATACACAGTCACGGAGTAAATTATGCAAATGTTAGTAATATAATGAAATTTAATTAGAATTGACAATTCCTACAGTATCTCATGAAAAATACCTCATACATGTAATTATTAAATCCTGAAACAACCTCTGGATTGATCTAATAGTTCCCTGTGCCTTAGCATCGAAGTGAGAAATAAAGTGACCTTGCAGCGATAAAGAACTTTTTTAACACCTTGGACAATTATTCACATGTCTTTATCATTGCAAGGTCATCGTTCGTCTAGCTTCGATGCAAAGGAACAGCTACCCTTCGAGATGGCGCAGGGAACTGTGAAGGATACTATTTAGAGTACAGCTTATTAACTTACAGATTGAATTGTAATTTACATGTATCCTGTTTTAGCTTAGGGAGGAAAACTGGAGAATCTGGAGAAAAACCCTTGGATCAAGGGAGAGACATGACAAACTCTACTTATATGTAATGTCAAGTCCAGGAATTGAATCCAAGAAACCCAAGACCCGAAGGGTAAGTCAGGTGAGTGGGCTACCAATACCCCAACCTTGATTCCCAATGCCATAATATGCAGCAATATTCACCTGCAACTCAAGCTGAAGTCGTTGAGAACAACTCAATGCAACGTAGATGTGATGTCTGCCTTGAATCAAGGATAACAGAGGATCTAGGGGAAAAAAGAAGATAATAAGAAAAAACATTAGAGTGCTCAAACTTAAATCTGTGAAACAGTACTACAATGTAAATACATGTACAAAACAGTTCAATGTCTGTTTTCTATTGGTTTATCAGTGATATTAAGTATTAGAAAAAACCTACTAATGGTCTATCACCAATCAAGCCCTGTGATTGGCTGAGCTACTAGGGGTCTATTAGTGATAGACCTCTAGTAGCGAAAAGCGCAGGTTTTGGAAACCAAGAAAAATACATTTAAAGCAAAATCCAAAACTTTTTACATCCTTTTATTGGACCGATTAGTAGGTTTTTACTAAAACAATTAGACCTCTCGCCCTCATGGGCTATTGACTCGTAGACCATTCGGACTCGAGGACTAATTGTTAACTAACTAGTGATAGTTATATTGTACTATTTTATGGATATAGTGACAAAGAACAAATTAGTAGAAATGTAGAATCAAATACTTAAAAAACAATTTATTACCTTCTAGACAGCTTCCATCATTTCGGCAATTATTTCCATTTCTTTCTCGAAGTATTTGCTCAGTAAAAATATCTAATCCTTTCTGTAGCTCTCCATTGTAACAGTGATCTGTAAGGGGAAAAACAACTCTTTCAGAGATGACCAATTTATAAATGCAGTTTTGAGGACAAAAACAAGAGAATTTCACCGTTCCTATGGAAGACAAACCAAGGAAAAACACTCACCTAACTTTTCATTATCCAGCCCAGTACCAAGTAATACTAAAAAATACTGATTCATAGCGAAAACATTACTAAATTTCCTCAAATTTCTCAACAAAAAATGTCTTCTGCTTCGAATTCAACTTCAATTGAAAATTTGGCGGGTTTTAGGAAACACCGCTGGTCAATACCCTAAGGCGCGATAACAATTATTGACGCTCGGGGAGGTACTACTACTAAATATTTGTTATTTATATTTGAAATTCATTAAACAACGAAAAAATCCTTAAGTACGTAAAAGTTTAGCTAATTGAATAAACATAAAATCAAGAGATGCAGAAAAATGGATAAAAAATAGAAGTAGCAGTAGGAAATCTTTAATTTTGTGTAAGGAGAAATAACCCATGGGTCCCCTCGCTGATAATTTTTGGTTTGTCATACCGGTCCTCTCACGGTTTCAAGATGGCGGAAGTTGTTTTAGAATATTCTTGTGAAAAAACCTCCTCTGATCCCAAAGAAAGAGGATGTCTTATCATAGGAAATCCTCTGAATCTCTCTATGGTATCGTACGATAATTTTGTGGAGAAATTGCAGCCATCGGTTGATAGTAAAGTAAGTAAAATGTGGGAGGCAAACTCGATAAAAAAAACTTTAAAAATGCTTTAAAACTTGAAGTTAAGTTACATGTAAGCTTAAACCAGGAAATATCTATAGTGATTACGCCCTCAGTTTTTCATTTATTGATTTTGGTGCCAAAAATATCAAGAACATTTGTCTCGAAAAATCTATAAGCTTAAAATGTTATAACTAGTTCTTCTTTGGATTATGACATACTGTATTTTGACAATATTCTCAGTATAGATTCTCCATGAGATGAGTTGTTCAATGACCAAATAGAATTATGTAGTTTGAGTGCTGAGTCTTGTAATCATGGCGAAGAATTTGGAAAGCATCAATGTTTTACCCAAGGTTTCATAAACAATTTTGCTAATTATTTTCCGCACAGTATAGCTAGTGTTTTGAATTACAAGGAACAACAAATAAACATAATGGCTCCCTGATGTTATAGTCATTAGCATATGACAAGAATAAACCTTCATAATTTCAAGATTCATCAGTGTAATAGACCTTTTCGGCTTGGGTGTAATGTTTTCCAATTTCAGACTACGTGTCATTCTCTTGAGAATAAGATTCTTTGTTTGAGTTGTATCCATATTCATGTATCTTGTATCTCATGCGCAACCGTTAAACAATGAAATGATACTCTGGGGAATGACACGTGGTCTGAAATGGGAAAACATTATGCCCAAGCCAAATAGGACTATTTTTCTAATTCATGCCACACTTTGGGGAAATCTGAAGTACATGATTTGGCATCCGGTTACATTTACAGCGATAACCGTTGTATCACGATCCGCCGTTTCAAAACCTCATTTGAATTTTGTTTTTTTACGAGCCGTCAATCATCTTGGATTTTTGCAAATTAGTCTATGCACGCTCGCTCATTCAGCCATCACATGCTTCGATCTTGTTTTATCTTATTTTATTTTTTTCGAAAATCGAAATGGATTAGGAAAGTTGTGATGGAGATCTTTTTGAGTCTTCTTTCTGTCAAGTATTCAAGCCATTCTTGGAGCTAATCATCCACATAAACTTCAGGATTGTGCTACAAAGTTTTCATGATCCCAAGCTGCATGTTGACAAGGACAATGTAAATTATATTTAGCTTTCTTCTAAAGTTTCGACAGCAACCTCTGACTTTTTTCGTAACTAAATCATTATAGGGATTAAGGCAATTGTTTGCAAATTAAAATTGTCTTGAGCTAGTTTCTATAATTCAAAATATTATGAAACGATTGGGGAGATAATTGAGATTCATCAGTCATTGTAGTTTTGCTGACTCATGCAGGATTTTCTTATTGATCAGACCAAAATCCAAACAAGGTTTTGAAATGGCAGATCGTGATACAACGGTTATTGCTGTAATTGCCATCCTATCTTAAGTGAATTAATGCATTTTTTTATTTATCTTTTTTCTAGACATTCAATCTGGTGCTGAGATCACTTGGTGAATCAGATTCCTGTAATATCTGGTTAAACCAGGTTGTTGCATGTTCAATGCCATCCAATGCTAGTCGTCACAATTCACCATGCCATCCACATGTCTTGAAAAGCTTAGTTAAGACAAACTTGCCTGCTGGAAATGCAGTGATTGTGGTAAGTACCTGAAGTAAAAGATGTGATACCTTAAGTAGGTCATGACTCAATGGTTAGCTGAAAAAAATTATCCAATATGCCATGCCAAGATATTTGAATTCATAGTCATGCCCTGACTTAGAGTCAGAGCAGGGGTTGATCTGTGAGTTAGACATGCCCTGACTTGTACATTAGCCCAGAAGTTGTTTCAATGTTCTATCTGTGAATTCACCATGCCCTGACTTAGACCAGCAGCCCAGAGGTTGTTTCGGGGTTCTATCTGTGAATTAACCGTGCCCTGACTTAGACCAGCAGCCCAGAGGTTGTTTCGGGGGTTCTATCTGTGAATTAACCATACCCTGACTTAGACCAGCAGCCCAGAGGTTGTTTCGGGGTTCTATCTGTGAATTAACCATGCCCTGACTTAGACCAGCAGCCCAGAGGTTGTTTCGGGGTTCTATCTGTGAATTAGCCATGCCCTGACTTAGATCAGCCCAGAGGTTGTTTCAGGGTTCTATCTGTGAATTAGCCGTGCCCTGACTTAGATCAGCCCAGAGGTTGTTTCGGGGTTCTATCTGTGAATTAGCCATGCCCTGACTTAGATCAGCCCAGAGTTTGTTTCAGGGTAACTTTGATCTGTGAGTTAGCCATGCCCCGAATTAGACCAGCCCAGAAATTGTTTCAGGGTTTGATATGATTTGAAGATACCTGTAGTAGCCTAGAGTCTTGTTTGTTTGTTTCTTCTTAGGTTGTTTGTGAAAAGAAAGACGTCTTTGCTTGCGGCTGTGCCATTGCCAGGTGTTTTCCTCTGTTCTCCCTCAAGACAAACTCTTCTTCCAAACTGTCAAAGAAAATCACTGTTGAATTTGTAACCACTGATGGTCAACAAGTGACAGAGGATGATATCAAATGCTTGACAAGTGCTGCTGAGAGTATTCGCTTAGCTGCAAAAATAGTTGATACTCCCTGCAATGATATGCATACTGACAGGTTTCTTGAGGTGAGCATGTTTTTTATTAAATTTGATAGAGATGAATACATTGTTAAGTGATAGATAAGACATGAGCGGGAGACCTTTATGGGGATTTAAAATTGCGAGCCACAGGCGAGCCTTTTTAGCCCCGTAAAGGTCGGACGTGAAAAGGTTTAGGATAGTTAGGTCAGGTGTTACTTAAATTTTCAAAATAAAAGCACTTTTCTCCGAGAAAATCTGAGTTAAAGTTGTATGCAAATCAGGACGAATCTCTTGCCGATTTAAAAACTTGGTCATGGTTGTGATTTTCTATTGTGTTTGGCCTTATGAATATTAATGAGTTTGATAAGTATAGTTGAAGCTCTCATTACAACCACATTCATAAGTGACCAGGTCTAGTTATGACCTTGACTTTGAAACTCTGTTTTCATTGCCCATTCTTGTTAGTGACCAGTTCTAGTTACAATCACTTTTTTTACATATATCTTGCAACCTTCTGTTCACAGGAAATCCGTAAAGTGGGGAAGGAACTTGGAATTGAACCTACTATCATCCAAGGAGAGGAACTCAGAGATAGAGGATTTGGAGGTTAGTTAAGTCAGACTTTGTACTTTAAGTTAGGCTTGTAACTTTAACTATAACCCTTTTTTTCTAAGACGTTTTATTTATTTCACCATTTTCCCATTTCAGACCATGTAAGGGTGGATCCAGGAATTTGTTGAGAGGGGGTCCAAATGTTGAGAGGGGTGTCCAAATGAATAATTCATACAATATCTATTTCAAACCTGTGGCAAAACTAAATTTTACTAGGATAAAACAAACAATGGAACCTTAGGAATGACAGGGGGTCTGCAAATGACTCCCAGGCTAAGATTTTCGCAAATCTGGTTTTCCTGATCATAATTGAGTAATATTATCCTCAAATATTTGAATTATTCGGACTTTTGAAAATGGGGGCGTTTTCATCCAAGTGGGGACTGCCCCTTTAAGGTAATTCCGTAGTTTTGCATTGCGCACGCGCTACTGCGCACGATTTTAGTACACAAAATACACAAAATACAGAAAACAACCAGCAAATTATCAAACGAAGGTTATCTGGCATTGATATGAGAGTTTTGTATAAATTTAGAAAGAGATCACAGTCTTTTTGATATTTTTTTGTGTTAAACTCTCCCTAGTCCCCTCTCGGTCACTACATTTTGAGGACAAAATTCGTACTTTAGCAAGCTGTAGCGCGAAAACGAGCACGGTGACCTATCTTTTTTATTTTAGTATATCAATACAGAATAGGTTTACCATAATATATCTGAATTTAAACAAAATTCTATGTCCAGATTTTTAGATATTCCTGAAAAGGCAATAGTATCGTGTCATATCGAAGTACGCACACACTAATGAAACGTCGCTATTTTTTACTACAGCTTCATTTTCTGGTCGAGTTTTGGCATCTGAATGTAAATTTAATATATTACAATGAAAATAATATCAATAATTCAAAGATAGCAAAGACATCCTGCGAATGATTAGTATTTTTCTTTCATATTATGCTTCGAATGTTGCTCTCACACGTCACCCAAAACATCGAAATTTGACGTCATTTAGCGCCGAAAGGAGCACGGTTACCCCCCATTTTTATTTTATTTCTGGAATGACTATAACTTGATTAATAAGTGTACGAATTTTCAGGGAAATTCTATGTCCGGTTTTATTTCTACGGAATTACCTTAATTCTTTTCTTTTTACCTGTATGTTGTTTATTATATGTTTGCTTCCACTTTGGGACCTAAGTATTTACATGTATAGTTACTTCTGATGAAACTTACCTTGTTTATTTCCTTCAAGGTATCTATGGAGTAGGGAAGGCAGCAATCCATCAACCAGCACTTGCCATTTTGAGTCATACTCCTAAAGATGCCACTCGGACATTTGCTTGGGTCGGGAAAGGGATTGTGTATGACACTGGTGGACTGTCAATCAAGGGCAAGGTAAGGGAACATTCAGGAACTGAGGTGGGGTGGGGTGGGGCACTGGTTTGTTACATCAATGTAATGTAATGTGTCAACATCACACGTGTTTTCTGACAATGTTATGGAAAAACTTAGATTGCCATCATTCAAAATCAAAAATTTGATTACTTTGCAACAAAATGAAGTACCAAAAGATGCTTCCAGTGATTCAAGTGTTGTAGACTGTCATTAAGCTCTAATAAAATGAATTATTAGAAGTATTCTATTCTAACCTTTTCGTACCACAGACTGCAATGCCTGGCATGAAGAGGGACTGTGGTGGAGCAGCTGCTATCTTGGGTGCATTTAGAGCAGCAGTAAAACAGGTAATAGTATTAATGTGTGTAGCAGCATTAGTCATTTCTGTAGGATACATTTTATTTTGGTAGATTTTGAGTTTTTGGGGAGTTTCCCTGGCATGGTGGAAGCACAAGTACCACTCGTTTAAGCACTACCTCTGATAAAGCACTGCAACTAGAACAATAAAAATTTAAAGAGGGCCCCAGTGGTTTATCGAGTAAATACAGTATGTGATTAGAGTTGTTTGTTGCTTTTCTCCTGTGCTTCAAGGGTTTTCTCTCTGGGTTCTCCAGTTTTCCTCCCTCTGCAAAAATCAACTTCTAAATTCCAATTTGATCATGGAACGAGGGCCACAGGTTTGTTAGCCACTAGCTATCAAGTGCCACCCTTATAAAACAAGGGTATTAGGATGATTTTAGTACTGTCACCAGTTGTGTTAATATCATAATTTTCTGGTAAATCCTTTTCCAGGGCTTCAGCCAGAATCTCCATGGACTCTTCTGTCTGGCTGAGAATGCTGTTGGTCCTAATTCAACAAGGCCCGATGACATCCATAGATTCTATTCTGGAAAGTAAGTATGGATACAGTTCTCCACTTTCCACAGACCAGCTCACTGGTCGCACACAAAGCATTCAATCGAGGCTGCAGAGTAGTTTGAACCTTGAAGCCTCCATTCATTGTTTTGTATTTGACCAGTGAGCTGATGTATGGAAAGTGTTAAATACACCTCTTCTTCCTGGGCGTAATGTTTTTTTTTCACAGTCATTTACATATTGGAAGTATAAACCTTTATAACATAGAGATGCAACACTCATATCAAGAAATATTTTACCATTCAACTTTTTTGAATCAGTACTGAACGATTTGGAAAAAAGGTTATGTGCACTTTAAAGATCGGTTAATCGTAGATGTAAAAATTTACACCACAACTTTTGGCACATGTCCCATGATCCTTGTTGTTCTTACCTCTTAGCTTCATTATTGACTAACTTTTTTTTTTTAATTTAAAATTTATTTCACTTTACCACTTTGAGGTGGACAGAAAGCCTTACAGGTCTAGGACCCAATTACAAGGCAACCGATAAATCGAATTAGAATTTGGAAGTTGATTTTTGTGGAGGGAGGAAAACCGGGGAACCCGGAGAAAAACCCTCGAAGCACAGGAGAGAACCAACAAACAACTCTACTCACATACGACACCGAGCCCAGCGAGGCTCGAACCCTGGTCACATTGGTGAGAGGCGAGCGCTCTCACCGCTACGCCACCTGTACTTCCCTAAACTTTATTGAAATGAGTATGTTTTTGACAAGTAGAAGTATTGATAATTTCTTTATATTTTGTTTAACAGAACAGTGGAGATTAACAACACAGATGCAGAGGGTCGGCTCGTTTTAGGTGATGGGGTGAGTCACTATGTTTTTATATTATAAACCCCTTGCATGTGACGTCAATGCAGTTTTGTCCTCCAATTTGGAGGACAATTTGGAGGACAAAAATAAAGAAGAATTTCTATCTCCTTAAAACTTGGAACCTACTGTTTTGTCCTCCAAATTGAGCTGCATTCTGAGGGGTTTATGTAGCACAAAGAAATGGTTGAAACCCATAAGCATGACATCTTCATGACATTATTTCAGTTATCAGAAGGGATTTGGACCCCTATTCATTACTTTCACATTCCCATAATACTTTGCGTTTTTGGGGGGGCAAGAATAGCAAAAATTATTTGATAATTCAAAAATTTTAGGGGAAATGTTGAGTACATTTTCTAATAAATTATATTTTGAATATAAAAAAAAAACATTTCAAAAATCTCAGACACCATTTTCTAGATCGCGTGGTGATTTATCATAATCCAAAGTTTCAGTTTGATCCGATAAATAAAAAATAAATAAATAAATCTCTAGTCTTTGTAGCGCTTATCGCACTAATTGGGGACACTTTTCACTCACACACACTACCACTACATTCAGTATTTTATGCACACAACACTCACTCACATGTTGATTTTTTACGGAGGGAGGAAACCCGAGTACCCGGAGAAAACCCTTGTAGCACAGGAGAGAACAACACATCAAACAAACTCAATTCCAATATGGCGACCGCAGGGCTCGAACCAGAGACCCGACCCGAGAGAGAACCACAGTGGTGAAAGGCGACGCGTTACCAGCGTATGCCACCCGTGCTACCCTAAATGTAATCCGAATACGCTGTAAGGTTTTAAAGAAGTTATTTTGGTCACTCAAAAACTGTGGAGAAAACCAATAACTTTTCAGTTTTGTTTTGGAAAACAGAAAATTCTAAATTGATTTTCAAAAACTACTTTTATTTGGCAAAATATAACGCAGGCTCTAGGGCCAAGTCAGGCTCAGATTTCCCGCCAATTTTTCAGGCCCCTGAACAGACGATTTTCTCTAGGAATCATAAAGATGCTTCAACCATGTGCCTTTTACCATTTTCAGGTATACTATGCCAGGAAGGACCTCAAAGCTGACGTGGTTCTGGACATGGCGACCCTGACAGGGGCCCAAGGTATTGCTACTGGAAGGTACCACGGAGGACTGCTAACCAACAATGAATCATGGGAAATAGCCGCTGTCCAGGCAGGACGCAAGAGCGGGGATTTGTTGGTAAGGAAGATTTATCCTTTTTAAGTAATATATACCAAATCCACTTTTTCGGCGATAGGCTATCACGTGATGATGTAGTGTTACGGTCACCAAAAAGTTCGGACATTGTTGTTGAAGTACCATACGATCGTTCTAACCTTTGTACAATTTATTGACTTGATTTGTTTATTCTGTTCTCAAACTTTTAGCTTGAGCCTAAAAAGACAATGCCAATCATTAGATAACCCGTCACCAAATCTATCCTTGCAAAGTGTACTGTATTTTACACGTGACATATTAATCTGTTTCTTACAGCATCCTCTGCCATACTGCCCTGAGCTCCATTTCTGTGAATTTTCAAGTGTTGTAGCTGACATGAAGAACTCTGTCAAGGTTTGTCAAAATTATGTATATTTGTTGAACCCTTGGGTTGCGTCACCGACGACAGTCCCTATTGTCATATTGGAAATACAAACCTTCATAACTTTAAAGACGCATCACTCAAATAAAGAAATATCAGAGTTTTACCATTCAACTATTTACTTCATGTAAAATCAATACTGATATTGGAAAAAGGTTAGCGATCCTTAACGCTCCTATGTTCAAGCAATGACCGAATGAGCTGTACTAACGACAGACCCCACGATTTCGTTGCTCGTATTTCAGCGCCTTTAGTTTCAAGAAAGCTTCTCAAATCTCCTGATTCGTAGTTGTTTGCCCCCTCAGATACCATCATGGTATCTATGTACTTCTTGGCTTTTGACCCCTCGTGATCCACCAATGCCTTCTGAGCCGAATTATTTTGATTAATTCTTAAATGGTCCTTCAGTTTTCTCGTCTTTTCTGGTATTTTGAGCAGTTTTCAGTGAATAATGATATCGATACTTCATGTTTCAGAATCGCGACAACGCACAGAGTTCTTGTGCTGGATTGTTCATCGGTAGGTGTTGCGTCTGATATATAAGATTGTCTATTTTTATTTATTACCATCGAGTCTTACTTTATGTCATTACAGTGTCCATATCACAGATGTATATCGGGAGGGGACAGGGAGACTAATCTATCTCTATCCCACATGGCTTAGTGCCTTACTTCTCATCTATAATTTCCGTGGGATCTTGCCAATTCAATAGACACACCGTGCTGACGAGGCCCAATACAGGCCGAAACAGCTGTCCACGGTTTCTAGTTGAACTGGTTCATTTTCCAGTCGACTTGAAGTTGTCAAAAGGCCTAACGGCAGTCTTCTTCAGTCGCTCACATTAAGGCTCGCAACTTATCCATTACGCATATTATTATCTATACCCATGCTGGGTAGCATGGTTGGCGTACGCTGCTAACGCGCCATCTGTGGTCCCAAAGGTTCGGGTCACTGGTTCGAGCCCTGCGGACACCATACTTGATGTGTTGTTCTTTCCTATGCTACGAGGGTTTTCTCCAGTTTCCCCCCTCCGTAAAAATGTGAGTTGAGGGTTGTGTGCACATAATATTTAATGTAGTGGTAGTGGTAGTGTGTGTGTGTGAAAAGTGTCGCCAATTAGTACGAAAGCGCTAGAACAACTAGATACTTAAATAAAGAGATTTATTTTTTTATTTCTTATTTCGTTAAGACCTTGAATAAGCCGAGGTATTAACATATTTTGCTCTTGTTTTTTTTTTTGAAGGAGCTCATTTGGGATTTGATTATCCTGGTGCTTGGATCCACATTGACATGGCAAGCCCTGTGGAATCGGTAAGGCAAAAAAAAAAAAAAAGAAAGAAAGAAAGAAAGAAAGAAAAAGAACAATTATAAAGTCTTGTTTACGAGGGTCTGTGGCTTAACAACCGTGTGGTCCTTATTTCATTTAAAAGTTGATTTTTGGATGCATTGTGGTCTAGCTTGGGTACAAACCTTACCATATAAGGCACGATGAATAAGATATGTTTGTACCAAAGCTAAACCGTAATGCACCGAGTTCGCGCCTTGTCCAGTCCCCTAAACCGCACATTCTCTGTAAATATTTAGCCTTGTAACTCTGGTTCATTTTAACAAAACACAAATTTGCCAGACTTACTAATCTTGAAGAGATGATAACTAGCGGTAAGCTAGTGTGGGCTGCGTCGGTGTTTCTAATGAAACAGTTGTGATAAAAAGTTAAATTTTACACCGTAAAAAATAAGAAAAAAAGACACTCCTTGTTTTTACGAGGGTAGCACTAAATAGCCAGAAGCTAACAAACCTGTGGCCCTCGTTCCATGATCGAATTGGAATTTAGAAGTTTAGGGAGGAAAACCGGAGAACCCGGAGAAAAACCCTCGAAGCACAGGAGAGAACCAACTAGAAACTCTACCTTATAGTAGCGAGACGTCAGTAAGCGATCTTTCTTATTTTTTATGGTGTAAAGTTTAACATTTTATCACAACTGTTACTAATCTTGAGATGCTTTATCAGATGATAAAACATTTTTGCTAATTTTATTAGAATTCATTACTCGTCTCAGTCCCTTGCTCGTTTCCTTTTCGACCAATAAGGAGACTTGATAATGTTGGTTTGCATATGGTGATGGAATATGAAATGTATATGTGATCGTACCATACTGAATGGACTCAGAAAAAATTCCTAGCCCCAGATTGGTACGATATGTCAGTTTAAGGCAATGGGCTCGCGCACTCGTGCGCATCTTTCTGCGCAATTTTATTATTATTTAGAATTGTATAATATATTGACCAAAATGTGAAACAATACACTGTACTTATATAACTTGACAATTAGTCGCATGGCAGTCATTTTGTGTATGTTAGATGACTCGAGGCATGAAAAATCGTGAAACATCATCTAAAAAAGACGACATTCGCACGTAATTTCGACTGTTTTTCAAGTTGGAAATGTCAAAACTTAGCATTTTTCCTGAACTTTGTGACATTAAACTGTTTTTCAAGGAAGTTTATTTACTTTAGTACCTCTGAAAGCCTCTGTTTTTCATATTGCAGCCACCAGAATTAAACTAGACGTAATACTTTGAGAAGCGTTGTTTTCGTTCTAGACTCGCTGGGGAGTGCCGTGTTCAAGCTAACATAGCGCAAAATCTATGTCGATGACCCCCGATTTTTGTTGTTGTTCTGTTTTGTCCATCTCAAAAACTATCTATATGCAAAAGTATAGGAAAATCTATCGGTTAAATTTGCGCGAGCCAATTGCCTTAATAACCATTTTTTTTTACCAACAGGGAGAAAGGGCTACTGGTTACGGTGTGGCTTTGTTGCTGACTTTGTTTGGTCAAAGTTCATCTAACAGTTTGCTAAAAGGTATCGCTCCGAGCCTACCCTCTAAAGAAGCTGATTAAGAAATGCGGAAAGACGGACGGTCAAACGAATAGATAAAAAAGA
The DNA here is from genome assembly GCA_023349425.1 of Anthopleura sola. Classification (NCBI taxonomy): domain Eukaryota; kingdom Metazoa; phylum Cnidaria; class Anthozoa; order Actiniaria; family Actiniidae; genus Anthopleura; species Anthopleura sola. The sequence goes on from JALHLI010000001.1 coordinate 4,346,384, forward strand.
TTGATTCATAGATAGAAACATTGAAGGAAGGAAGGACAGACAGACAGACTCAGTGACAGACCGACGGATGGACAGACTGGCAGACAGGTGGATAGTAGGCAGACGGACAGACAGACGGACCGACCTAGCGACAGAAAAACAAACCGACGAGCGAATGTTGACGAAAATTACCAAATCAGTTGAATCAAAGTAAAATAAAATTTTGACAACTTTGTTTATATATAAAAAACGAATTCATATTGTGTATATCCGGAAGGAAGGGAATGCATTATGATCAATATACAAGGCCAAATATTAAACTGCCCTCACTAAAACGTACAGTCTAGCGGGCCAAACGACAAGCGCCAAGCGCAAATGGATTTCGATCTGATTGGTTGAGAGAATGTCTTACGACTTCTGTCAGCCAATCAAATCTTAGGGAAACCATTTCAAAGGACAGTCATTTCAAAGCGGTTGCGTTTGATGTTTTCTTGTTTTGTAGGTATAAAAACTTTATTTTTGAATGAAAAATGTTTTATTAAAATTCTAACTTTTGATATTGAAGACTTTGTATAATTTGGTCTTGTATATTAATGATAATGATAAGAACATGACTTTTGTCGTACATATTGTTTATTTGTGGCCCTTGTAGCATCGTTTGCACCCTCGCTGCACTCGGGCGAAAGATTGAGGCTGCTGTACTCGGGCTACAAATAAACTATATACCCTCCAAAAGTCATGTTATTGTCCTATTCGCAAAACCAAGTAATACCAGTAATATAGGCCACGTTCGCTATCTTACTCCCAGCACCTTTTCCCCCACTATTTCCACTAAGTTTCTGATGTTCAATCCCATTTTATTCCCCCTCAGTCAGTTTTAATCTCTACCTCGCTTCTATGTAATCTTCTAGTAAATTTTCGCGGACATTTTCGGTGCTCATGTCTGGAATTCGATTTCAAGCGAAAAATCAAAAAACGGCCTCGTGCTTTTCTCCATCCCTCTGTGCATGTCTGGATCCCCTGATAAAAATTCTCACACGTTTTTGATCTATTACATCAAATATTTTTTATTTATCGTTAGTGATACATAGTTTATTTTATTTTACATTGTTTGCACATGGAAATGATATAGTACAAGAATTGTTTTCCATAATAATAGACTACTAAGTTCAGTGCTATTCATTACTAGTACAATAGTCTTTTAGCTGCTTGTCTGAATTCAGTTAGAAAAACAATATAAATACAAGGACTGAAGCAAGAGTTGAATATTAAAAGAAAAGGAAGCACAAAATATAACGTTCTCACATCAATAGTGCACCAGTAATATGGCTGAAATACTGAAAACACTTTGGCGTTGTGGAAAGCGAAAAAGAACTCGAAGAGAAATATTGGAAGATAACAACAGGCGTAAAGTAGAAGCGAATACAACACCATTTTCACTGCCTTAGCTGTTCGTTTTTCTCTAGTTCTATTCTGTTCGTCAGTAAAATTGCCTTGCGGGAAAGTTCGACGTGATTTCCAAAGTCTGAATGAAGTCATGATATTCAATATCAAAACTAAACACATCATAACAAAAATACAAACTTGTTCAAAAGAGTACAGAAGGAAATAAGTCGTCGAAAAGTTTGCATAGCATACATTAGTATTGCGCGACTTGACGATTCTGTGATACCAAGCACTGTAGACCGTAAGTCCCATAGGAAGCAGCCAAGAGCAAGAGACTAGTGTCAGACGTTTCTTCAACGTGTATGGACGAACTCTGTGTACGGTTAACTTGGTTGATCTAAACCGTTCCACACTTATTATCAAAAGAGTAGTCAAAGTCACAGAAATGGTAGTATAGCCGAAGAAGTAGTAAGCCTTACATAAGATGTTCGCAAAAACTTCATTATCCAAAAGTTCCCAGAGATATGGAAGACCAAGTAGAGGACGAATTTTGTGATACGATTGAATGATTCCAACGAGAATATCTGAAACAGCCATGTTGATGATCAAATGATGGATGTTCCTTTTCACGGTCAATCTGGAAGCGAGGAAGACGATCAAAATATTGCCAAACACAGCAAATCCACCCACTAACAAGGTGGCCATTATCTTTACAGTTCGTACAACATCTGAATCAGGTACTCTGATGCACGACAAACCGCTTTGCGTTAAGTTGTCCGAACCGTTCATGGTTTGAGCTGAACTGAGAACGATCCTGTCTCTTCCACCTTCAATGTTCTACTGACGAACTGACTCCTGAACTGAACTAAAATATATTTGGTCTTCAACATAATTAAAAAAACAAAATTAACAAGAAAAAACCTTCCGACTGCGAATGTCAGTGTTTGAAATTGTTATTATAGTCGGAAGAAGCCTTTTTGTTTGCTTTTCAAACTGAGGTTTCTTTGTTATTACGTGTTGGCAACTGTTCATATTGCCTTGATTTCGTTTTCGGGAATCTTTCATGTTAAACAAAGTTCCCTGGATTAATTTACCGACGCGTTGTATTGTGTGAAATCACTTAGTGACCAGACAAGCTGTTTACTTTTTAAAAAAATTTTTGAGCAATGTATTATTCAAGAATATTCTTGAAACTATTAAAGAAAGTCCTCTTTGATTCAAAGCAAGGCGATCGAATTCGAACCTGTTTTTCTGATCAAACTGTAAATTACGTGTTAATTTTCCAAACTGAAAACCGTGGAATAAACTTCAAAATTATTAAGCAACTTATACACGTTTTGAATTGAACCAGGCCAAAACCTTCAAAGTTTGAACGGCATTCTATATCAGATTTTTGTTTTAATTTCCCAAAAACAAACGGTAAAATATAATCTTTTGTCAATGTTTGAAAAAGACGTAATGACTTTATCTAAGAGAAACATCGTCTTGTGTTTTTGTTGTTATCGTTTGAGAACGATTTTCTCTCCATTCAAGGAACAAAATGCTATAAATATTTCGTATTATTCTCAAAAACTCCTTCAACTTATTTAACTAATACCCCATTCACACCGGACCTTTAAACATGATTAAAGGTTGTTTAGTTGAGTAAGTGCTCTTCTATCAACCTGTACACCTAACTAAACAACTTTCAAACGTTCTTTAACTAAACTACTTTGGGGATGTGGTTTTAACCATGTATATAAAGATGGCAGCCAAACGACGAAGAGTGCGATAGATAAATTAATAAATACCAAGGATAGTTGGTTTGAATGGGGCTTTTAATTCTCTTGTATCAAGTTCTCTTATATAAAGTCAGATGTCTTGAGAAAATTACTTGCATGTATATTTTAACTTTCCTAGTTATGGATTGTCGCGACATCAAAAGATCATGTTAGCTAAGAATGGGTCTAACGCAAGGATATTAAAATATATTACGATAACCAGCTGTCCTAGATATTACAGGTTGGGTAGGAGGTATATTGTCTGACTAAACAAAGGGGAATAATATACTAAGCAATTATAGAGAAAGTGATAATGTATCATCTATTATCGGGACGTAAAACCACAGGGAGCCCAACTCAGTTTTTGTATAAGTATATCACAGTAAACGTATGTGGTTCATGAGAAATGACATTTTTTTCAAATAGTTTTTGGAAATTTATTTTTTTTATCCAATTGTCTTTCTTTTGTGTCATGTTCTTAGATTTTTGGTAAAAATAGCGAGGAATGAGTAAGGGAATGTCATATGATTGATTCATTTAGACACTGATGACTGAAAGAATATCAAAATAGTTCCACAAATATTTTTTATTATATTTCTATTTATCATTAGTGATACGTAGTTTATTTTACTTTACATTGTTTGCACATGGAAATGATATAGTACAAGAATTGTTTTCCATAATAATAGACTACTAAGTTCAATGCTATTCATTACTAGTACAATAGTCTTTTAGCTGCTTGTCTGAATTCAGTTAGAAAAACAATATAAATACAAGGACTGAAGCAAGAGTTGACTAGTGAAAGAAGGCTAAACAGAAAGTATAACGTTGTCACATCAATAGTGCACGAGTAATATGGCTGAAATACTGAAAATACTTCGGCCCGGTGGAAAGCGTTAAAGAACTCGTAGAGAAAATATGGAAGATAGGAACAGGTGTAAAGTAGAAGCGAACACAACACCATTTTCACTGCCTTAGCTGTTCGTTTTTCTCTAGTTCTATTCTGTTCGTCAGAAATATTGCCTTGCGGGAAAGTTCGACGTGATTTCCAAAGTCTGAATGAAGTCATGATATTAAATATCACAACTAAACACATCATAACAAGAACACAAACTCGTTCAAAGGAGTACAGAAGGAATAAAGTCCTCGAAAATGTTTTATTGCATACATTAGTATTGCCCAACTTGACGATTCTACGATACCAAAAATTGTAGACCGAGAGTCCCATAGGAAGCAGCCAAGAGCAAGACACTAGTGTCAGACGTTTCTTCAACGTGTATGGACGAACTCTGTGTAGAGTTGACTTGGTTGATCTAAACCGTTCCACACTTATTATCAAAAGAGTAGTCAAAGTCACAAACATGGTAGTATAGCCGAAGAAGTAGTAAGCCTTACCGTCATAAGATGTTCGCAAAAACTTCATTTTCAAAAAGACTCCAGAGATATGGAAAAGTAAGTAGACGACGAATGTTGTCATACGAAAGTATGATTGCAACGAGAATATCTGAAACGGCCATGTTGATGATCAAATGATGGATGTTCCTTTTCACGGTGAATCTGGCAGCGATGAAGACGATCAAAATATTGTCAAACATTGCAAATCCACCCACTAACAAGATGGCCATTATCTTTACAGTTCGTACAACATCTGAATCAGGTACACTGATGCACGACAAACTGCTTTGCGTTATGTTGTCCGAACCGTTCATGGTTTGAGCTGAACTGAGAACGATCCTGTCTCTTCCACCTTCAATGTTCTACTGACGAACTGACTCCTGAACTGAGCTAAAATATATTTGGCCTTCAACATAATTAACAAAACAAAATTACATAGGGAAAACCTTCCGACTGCGAATGTCAGTGTTTGAAATCGTTATTGTAATGAAGAAATTCAACATTAATCAAGTTCTCTCTAATGTGTACAATTTTTTGTTTAACCTTTTTGTGTTTGCACCGAAAACTGAAAATGTCAGCTATTATCGTTGTATAAATAGTTATTATAGTGAAGAAATTCAATATTAATAAAGTTCTTTAATTCTGATGCAATTTTTACTAATAGTCCGCCATTGCTCATGTTTAAGATTTTTTTGTTTGCTTTGGAAACAGAGGTTTCTTGGTTATTACGTGTTAATAACTGTTCATATCGTCTATATTTCGTTTTCGGGGATCTTCCATGTTAAACAAAGTTCCAAGGATTAATTTACAGACGCGTTGTGTGAACTGATCACTTAGTGACCAGACAAGGTGTTTTACTTTTAGCTGTGTTTTGATGTTTTTCCCCAAAATTTTGAGCAATGTATTATTCAAGAATATTATTGAAACTATTAAAGAAAGTCCTCTTTGATTCAAAGCAAGGCGATCGAAGTCGAACTTGTTTTTCTGACTAAACTGTAAACTGAATTACGTGTTAATTTTCCAGACTGAAGACCGTGGAATAAACTTCAAAATTATTAAGCAACTTATACACGTTTTTAATTTAACCAGGCAAAAACCTTCAAAGTTTGCACGGCATTCTATATCAGATTTTTGTTTTAATTTCCCAAAAACAAACGGTAAAATATAATATTTTGTCAACGTTTGAAAAAGACGTAATGACTTTATCTAAGAGAAACATCGTCTTGTGTTTTTGTTGTTATAGTTTGAGAACGATTTTCTCTTCATTCAAGGGACAAAATGCTATAAATATTTCGTATTATTCTCAAAAACTCCTTCAACTTATTTAACTAATACCCCATTCACACAGGACCTTTAAACATGTTTAAAGGTTGTTTAGTTGAGTTAGTGCCCTTCTATCAACCTGTACGCCTAACTAAACAACTTTCAAACCTTCTTTAACTAAACTACTTTTGGGATGTGGTTTTAACCATGTATATAAAGATGGCAGCCAAACGACGAAGAGTGCGATACATAAATTAATAAATACCAAGGTTAGTTGGTTTGAATGTGGCTTTAATTCTCTTGTATCAAGTTCTCTTATATAAAGTCAGATATCTTGAGAAAATTACTTGCATATATATTTTAACTTTCCTAGTTATGGATTATTTTGTACGAAGCTTGGTTAGCACCTATTTTCTGTCGAAAACTTGTCAAAATGGTAATATTCAAATTTCATTTTTTCTATCTAAAACGAGCTATGCACCCCCCATTTTCTTTCTTTGTTTAGACTCAACGTTATATTTTGTATAAAATGAGCTTTCTTAGAAAGTTTTCTAATTACTTTTTGCTAAAGTAGTCTGTCACCTAAGAACCTGTCGCGACATCAAAAGATCATGTTAGCTAAGAATGGGTCTAACGCAAGGATATTAAAATATATTACGATAACCAGCTGTCCTAGATATTACAGGTTGGGTAGGAGGTATATTGTCTGACTAAACAAAGGGGAATAATATACTAAGCAATTATAGAGAAAGTGATAATGTATCATCTATTATCGGGACGTAAAACCACAGGGAGCCCAACTCAGTTTTTGTATAAGTATATCACAGTAAACGTATGTGGTTCATGAGAAATGACATTTTTTTCAAATAGTTTTTGGAAATTTATTTTTTTTATCCAATTGTCTTTCTTTTGTGTCATGTTCTTAGATTTTTGGTAAAAATAGCGAGGAATGAGTAAGGGAATGTCATATGATTGATTCATTTAGACACTGATGACTGAAAGAATATCAAAATAGTTCCACAAATATTTTTTATTATATTTCTATTTATCATTAGTGATACGTAGTTTATTTTACTTTACATTGTTTGCACATGGAAATGATATAGTACAAGAATTGTTTTCCATAATAATAGACTACTAAGTTCAATGCTATTCATTACTAGTACAATAGTCTTTTAGCTGCTTGTCTGAATTCAGTTAGAAAAACAATATAAATACAAGGACTGAAGCAAGAGTTGACTAGTGAAAGAAGGCTAAACAGAAAGTATAACGTTGTCACATCAATAGTGCACGAGTAATATGGCTGAAATACTGAAAATACTTCGGCCCGGTGGAAAGCGTTAAAGAACTCGTAGAGAAAATATGGAAGATAGGAACAGGTGTAAAGTAGAAGCGAACACAACACCATTTTCACTGCCTTAGCTGTTCGTTTTTCTCTAGTTCTATTCTGTTCGTCAGAAATATTGCCTTGCGGGAAAGTTCGACGTGATTTCCAAAGTCTGAATGAAGTCATGATATTAAATATCACAACTAAACACATCATAACAAGAACACAAACTCGTTCAAAGGAGTACAGAAGGAATAAAGTCCTCGAAAATGTTTTATTGCATACATTAGTATTGCCCAACTTGACGATTCTACGATACCAAAAATTGTAGACCGAGAGTCCCATAGGAAGCAGCCAAGAGCAAGACACTAGTGTCAGACGTTTCTTCAACGTGTATGGACGAACTCTGTGTAGAGTTGACTTGGTTGATCTAAACCGTTCCACACTTATTATCAAAAGAGTAGTCAAAGTCACAAACATGGTAGTATAGCCGAAGAAGTAGTAAGCCTTACATAAGATGTTCGCAAAAACTTCATTTTCAAAAAGACTCCAGAGATATGGAAAAGTAAGTAGACGACGAATGTTGTCATACGAAAGTATGATTGCAACGAGAATATCTGAAACGGCCATGTTGATGATCAAGTGGTGGATGTTCCTTTTCACGGTGAATCTGGCAGCGAGGAAGACGATCAAAATATTGTCAAACATTGCAAATCCACCCACTAACAAGATGGCCATTATCTTTACAGTTCGTACAACATCTGAATCAGGTACACTGATGCACGACAAACTGCTTTGCGTTATGTTGTCCGAACCGTTCATGGTTTGAGCTGAACTGAGAACGATCCTGTCTCTTCCACCTTCAATGTTCTACTGACGAACTGACTCCTGAACTGAGCTAAAATATATTTGGCCTTCAACATAATTAACAAAACAAAATTACATAGGGAAAACCTTCCGACTGCGAATGTCAGTGTTTGAAATCGTTATTGTAATGAAGAAATTCAACATTAATCAAGTTCTCTCTAATGTGTACAATTTTTTGTTTAACCTTTTTGTGTTTGCACCGAAAACTGAAAATGTCAGCTATTATCGTTGTATAAATAGTTATTATAGTGAAGAAATTCAATATTAATAAAGTTCTTTAATTCTGATGCAATTTTTACTAATAGTCCGCCATTGCTCATGTTTAAGATTTTTTTGTTTGCTTTGGAAACAGAGGTTTCTTGGTTATTACGTGTTAATAACTGTTCATATCGTCTATATTTCGTTTTCGGGGATCTTCCATGTTAAACAAAGTTCCAAGGATTAATTTACAGACGCGTTGTGTGAACTGATCACTTAGTGACCAGACAAGGTGTTTTACTTTTAGCTGTGTTTTGATGTTTTTCCCCAAAATTTTGAGCAATGTATTATTCAAGAATATTATTGAAACTATTAAAGAAAGTCCTCTTTGATTCAAAGCAAGGCGATCGAAGTCGAACTTGTTTTTCTGACTAAACTGTAAACTGAATTACGTGTTAATTTTCCAGACTGAAGACCGTGGAATAAACTTCAAAATTATTAAGCAACTTATACACGTTTTTAATTTAACCAGGCAAAAACCTTCAAAGTTTGCACGGCATTCTATATCAGATTTTTGTTTTAATTTCCCAAAAACAAACGGTAAAATATAATATTTTGTCAACGTTTGAAAAAGACGTAATGACTTTATCTAAGAGAAACATCGTCTTGTGTTTTTGTTGTTATAGTTTGAGAACGATTTTCTCTTCATTCAAGGGACAAAATGCTATAAATATTTCGTATTATTCTCAAAAACTCCTTCAACTTATTTAACTAATACCCCATTCACACAGGACCTTTAAACATGTTTAAAGGTTGTTTAGTTGAGTTAGTGCCCTTCTATCAACCTGTACGCCTAACTAAACAACTTTCAAACCTTCTTTAACTAAACTACTTTTGGGATGTGGTTTTAACCATGTATATAAAGATGGCAGCCAAACGACGAAGAGTGCGATACATAAATTAATAAATACCAAGGTTAGTTGGTTTGAATGTGGCTTTAATTCTCTTGTATCAAGTTCTCTTATATAAAGTCAGATATCTTGAGAAAATTACTTGCATATATATTTTAACTTTCCTAGTTATGGATTATTTTGTACGAAGCTTGGTTAGCACCTATTTTCTGTCGAAAACTTGTCAAAATGGTAATATTCAAATTTCATTTTTTCTATCTAAAACGAGCTATGCACCCCCCATTTTCTTTCTTTGTTTAGACTCAACGTTATATTTTGTATAAAATGAGCTTTCTTAGAAAGTTTTCTAATTACTTTTTGCTAAAGTAGTCTGTCACCTAAGAACCTGTCGCGACATCAAAAGATCATGTTAGCTAAGAATGGGTCTAACGCAAGGATATTAAAATATATTACGATAACCAGCTGTCCTAGATATTACAGGTTGGGTAGGAGGTATATTGTCTGACTAAACAAAGGGGAATAATATACTAAGCAATTATAGAGAAAGTGATAATGTATCATCTATTATCGGGACGTAAAACCACAGGGAGCCCAACTCAGTTTTTGTATAAGTATATCACAGTAAACGTATGTGGTTCATGAGAAATGACCTTTTTTTCAAATTGTTTTGGGAAATTAATTTTTTTCATCCACTTGTCTTTCTTTTGTGTCATGTTTTTAGCTTTTTGATACAAAAATAGCGAGGAATGAGTAAGGGAATGTCATATGATTGATTCATTTAGATACTGATGAAAGAATATCAAAATAGTTCCACAAATATTTTTTATTATATTTCTATTTATCATTAGTGATACGTAGTTTATTTTACTTTACATTGTTTGCACATGGAAATGATATAGTACAAGAATTGTTTTCCATAATAATAGACTACTAAGTTCAATGCTATTCATTACTAGTACAATAGTCTTTTAGCTGCTTGTCTGAATTCAGTTAGAAAAACAATATAAATACAAGGACTGAAGCAAGAGTTCACTAGTGAAAGAAGGTTAAGCAAAAAATCTAACGTTGTCACATCAATAGTGCACCTGTGATATGGCTGAAATACTGAAAACACTTCGGCCGCCTGGAAAGCGTAAAAGAACTCGAAGAGAAAAGCTGGAAGATAACAACAGGTGTAAAGTAGAAGCGAACACAACACCATTTTCACTGCCTTAGCTGTTCGTTTTTCTCTAGTTCTATTCTGTTCGTCAGAAAAATTGCCTTGAGGGAAAGTTCGACGTGATTTCCAAAGTCTGAATGAAGTCATGATATTCAATATCACAACTAAACACATCATAACAAGAACACAAACTCGTTCAAAAGAGTACAGAAGGAAAAAAGTCCTCGAAAAGTTTGGATAGCATACAATAGTATTGGCCGACTTGACGATTCTGTAATACCAAGTATTGTAGACCAAAAGTCCCATAGGAAGCAGCCAAGAGTAAGAGACTAGTGTCAGACGTTTCTTCAACGTGTATGGACGAACTCTGTGTACAGTTAACTTGGTTGATCTAAACCGTTCAACACTTATTATCAAAAGAGTAGTCAAAGTCACAAACATGCTAGTATAGCCGAAGAAGCGGTAAGCCTTACATAAGATGTTCGCAAAAACTTCATTATCAAAAAGATCCCAGAGATATGGGAGACCAAGTAGAGAAGGAATTTCGTGATACGAAATAATGATAGCTACGAGAATATCTGAAACGGTCATGTTGATGATCAAATGATGGATGTTCCGTTTCACGGTGAATCTGGCAGCGAGGAAGATGATCAAAATATTGCCAAACACAGCAAATCCACCCACTAACAAGATGGCCATTATCTTTACAGTTCGTACAAGATCTGAATCAAGTACACTTATGCACCACAAACTGCTCTGCGTTATGTTGTCCGAACCGTTCATGGTTTGAGCTGAACTGAGAACGATCCCGTCTCTTCCACCTTCAATGTTCTACTGACGAACTGACTCCTGAATTGAGCTAAAATATATTTGGCCTTCAACATAATTAACTAAACAAAATTAACAAGAAAAAACCTTCCGACTGCGAATGTCAGTCTTTGAAATGTTTATCGTAATGAAGAAATTGAACATTAATCAATGCAAGTTCTCTCTGGTGTAATTTTTTGTTTGCTTTTCAAACTGAGGTTTCTTGGTTATTACGTGTTAATAACTGTTCATATCTTTATTACGTTTTCGGGGATCTTCCATGTAAATTAAAGTTCCATGGATTAATTTACCGACGCGTTGTGTGAAATCACTTAGTGACCAGACAGCTGCGTGTTTTTTTTTTTTAATTTTTGAGCGATGTATTAATATTCAAGAATATTCTTGAAACTATTAAAGAAAGTCCTCTTTGATTCAAAGGAAGGCGATCGAATTCGAACCTGTTTTTCTGACCAAACTGTAAATTATGTGTTAATATACGACTCAAAGTGTTCTAGAGTTATAAAAGAGGCTTCAGATTGTGATGCTCTTCAAGATGACCTCCACCGCCTGTCGTGCTGGAGCCAGGCGTGGCAGTTACGCTTCAACAGCTCAAAGTGTGAGATCTTGACTGTTTCCTGTAAAAATGAACCAATCAAGTACAATTATATCTTAGACTCTAATACTCTAATTACATCTCGTAGACTTGAATGTGGAGTCCCACAAGGCTCTGTTTTGGGACCGATTTTGTTTCTTCTGTACACTGCACCAATTGGGGACATCATTCGTAAACGTTATAATAGCTTTCATTTGTACGCAGACGACACCCAGCTCTATATCACTTTTTCAACATCCTCCTCCCAAGAATTAGAAGCTGCTAAACTTGATATTGAGGCCTGTGTAGTGGACATTGACAAGTGGATGTTCTCCAATAAACTGAAACTAAATAATGATAAAACTGAGATTCTTGTTTTGTCAAGTGCTCATCGTCCTCGGCCAATAATTGATTCTCTTAATATTTCTGGTTGTGATGTTTCCCCTTCTTCTACTGCTCGAAACATTGGCGTTATTTTTGATGATAAACTGTCGCTGGAAGACCACATTACTTCCGTGTGTAAATCCTGTTTCTTTCACATTCTCAACATCTGAAAAATTCGTAAGCATCTAAGCGTTGATGCATGCGAAACCCTGGTTCATGCATTAATTTCTTCTAGACTGGACTTTTGTAATTCTTTGTTATATGGCCTTCCGAAATCCTCTCTTCACAAGCTCCAACTTGTTCAAAATGCAGCCGCAAGAGTTGTCAGCTACTCCCGCAAGAACGAATACATTACTCCTGTTCTTTCAACCTTACACTGGCTTCCTGTACAGCAACGCATTGATTTCAAAATACTTCTACTTGCATTCAAGGCCTTGCATAATGTTGCACCTTCTTATCTTTGTGACTTGATCAAAGCTTATGTTCCTTCACGCTCTTTGAGGTCTTCTTCTTCTAATTTTCTTGTCAAACAGCCTTATAATCTTAAATCATATGGAAAAAGAAGTAGATATGGAATGGGGGTTGACCAACATGCGGTGCCGGTGCAAACAAAGCATACATAGAATTTATGAATTAATGAGGTGGTAGACTACGTTTAGAGCATGATTTTTAATTGGACCACTTTTGTTTGGATGACAAGCTTAATCCCTGTCAAACAATTTCTTTGTTTGCATGGTCTTTTGTATAAACAGTACGCGGCTTAAGAAAGCTGTGTTTTGAATAAAATAGAAGTCGATAAACCCTAGGTTTGGAAATTTATGTTAATCACTCATATATTGTTAGTGATATATAAAGACCTCAGATACACTCAAAACCTTCATTCAGTTCATCTGGTTGGTGCTCATGCTACTTTCTATCATCCCTCTGATCTACTGCTTGGTACGCGACTCTTTTCGCTGCCCCCTTTGGTTTATGCACGAACAAGATCAAGATGTCCAATACGATAGCTCAAAGTATCTCGTGTGTAGACGATGCGGTGGTTATGATTGTCAGTGATGAAGTGGAAATGGTTGCAAGAGCAAAGATTCAGCAAGTTCTCGAGTTCCTTTATGTAGAACTTTGTCGAAGAGAGATAAAGAAACTTTTACCCAAAGGCTGTGAGGGATGTGAAAAACACTGGCCCAGTCGACGTGACCACGCCTGTACGATGATTAATAATGATGAGCTGTGGTTATTGTACTTTGAGGATGTCAAAAATATGATAAATTTGGACATGATACAAGATGTTTGTACAAATCTTGTCAGACTGATCGAGGTGCCAATGTCCTCAGAATTAGAAGCTTTTGTTTTCAACTTACCAAGCATGAACTCTAGTGTGGCAGTGATGATAGCAAGTGATATGTCATTCCCCGATAGATACGAGAGACCCATTGTAAACTTTGTCAACGCTATGTGTGATGTTAGGCAAAATGGACAATATTTATCGTGGGAAATATTTAACGAGTTTGTAATTTCCATTTGAAATTGAATAAATTCTGAGTTTCTTTTTATGAAGATTCAGTGATCATTTGACTTCGAGAGGGTAAAGACATGGGTTGTGGGTGCTTGAGCTCTCTTCCCAACTTAAAGTTTCGAGATATTTTCCGAAAAGTTCGCTGCGTTCTTGCCTGCTGTGGAGGGAAAGTGGTGATAGAAAACTCTCAGATTGATGGACAACCACGAGCTGTTGGAAAAGTTGTATTACAACCTGAACCAGGGGGAAGGTTTCGGAGGCGTAGATGCCTTGTTCCATGCTGCCAAAAAGAAGGACAAGAAGATCACTAAGAAAGAAGTTCGAGAATGGTTGAGAGGACAGCGTGTGTACTCCATTCACCGACCGGTTCAAATGCACTTTCGTCGAAATCGTGTCATCGTTGGATCGAAGGATGATGTGTGGGAAATCGACTTGATTGACGTGCAATCTCTTAAGAAATATAATAGTAATTATAGGTACATGCTCACCTGCATCGACGTCTTGTCCAAGTACGCATGGGTGGTTCCAATCAAAGACAAATCTGGGCCGTCTTTAGTAAAGGCGTTTAAACAAGTCTTAGATGAGTCTGACCGCAAACCCAAAAAGATTCACTCGGACCGTGGAAGCGAATTTACAAACAAGAATTTCCAGAACTTTTTTGAAAGAAAAAAACATTGGATTTTATCACACTTTTAATGAAACAAAAGCCAGTATTGTCGAGCGCTTTAACAGAACTCTGAAACAACGAATGTATCGCTACTTTACATGGAAAGGGACATTAAAGTATTTAGACGTCCTACCTGAGATTGTTAATGCATACAATAATTCATATCACCGAAGTATCCAGAGAACTCCAAGATCAGTCAACAAGAGTAATGAAAGTCAGGTGTGGCAAACTCTTTATGGTGATACATTGATGTGGAGACCAGCCTTTAAGTTCCAGGTGGGAGACCATGTACGAATTTCCAAGTCAAAGAAACTGTTTGAAAAGGGGTATTTACCCAAATGGAGTGAAGAGATTTTTACCATTTTCAAGCGAATCCCTCGAAACCCACCTGTGTACAAGGTGAACGAGTTTGATGGAGATGAATTGGAAGGAACCTTCTACGAGCAGGAATTGCAGAGAGTACAGACTAGAGGGGATGAGGAAGTGTACAAGATTGAAAAGATCTTGAGAACACGTAAAAAGGGAAAACAAAAGGAATATTTTGTAAAATGGCTTGGGTACCCAGATAAATATAACAGTTGGGTGTCAAGCACTGATTTTGAATAAAGTTGATAAAACGACTGTTTTGTATCCATTTTCTCTGTGACCACCATGACGACTAGTCAGTTTTACATCACTCTCCCCAGTAATAGTTCTATGACTATATTTCCTAATAACACTCTTGCGGAATACAAAGTTAAACTCCCTGAACGTCTAAATTTGGTGGGGGATTGGGAAGTAGGTCTGGCTTCCATTACCTTCCCCCGCACGT
This sequence comes from Anthopleura sola, assembly GCA_023349425.1. Classification (NCBI taxonomy): domain Eukaryota; kingdom Metazoa; phylum Cnidaria; class Anthozoa; order Actiniaria; family Actiniidae; genus Anthopleura; species Anthopleura sola. The sequence continues at coordinate 4,361,403 of JALHLI010000001.1, forward strand.
GGTTCCACATAAGGATGGAAAACCGGAAGTTTTTTTATGACAGTGGTGACGTAGTATGGACGGTAGGTATCATTCCAATGGGCTACTACAAGTCCATCCAAGAAGTCACCGACGCAATCGACACTATCCTATCCAACAAGGGTGTAAAGGATATTTCTTTTACACTGGATGGATTATCGCAGAAAGTAACCGTGACCTTGAAAGCTGGGAGAAGACTCAGTTTTGAGAACGACTTGGGAGTCATGCTTGGATTTGGCAATAAAATAATTCTTACCCAAACTACAACTGCGCCCTACGTGTCTGATCTAAATATCGGCCTTCAGTCTCTGTTTGTCTACTTGGACGTACTGGATATGCAAGTCGTGGGAGATGCGAGAGCTCCTCTTTTACGCATCGTTCCTGCAGGCGGTAAGGATGGGGAAGTTGTTACCAAGGATTATGAGCACCCCCAGTACATGCCGTTAGCTACGCGAGAGTTTGAGACGTTAGAAGTCCTTATAACCGACGACGCGGGGAGTAAAGTACCATTTCAACGTGGACGCGTGGTGATAACATTACACTTTAGACTTCGTCAATCCCCATATTTTCGATAAGATGAAAAACCAAAGAGGGACTGGACATATGATGGTCTTTCACGGTGGGCGTTTTCAAAAGGGATATGGACAAGTGGGTTATGAAACAGTCGTTTTATCAACTTTATTCAAAATCAGTGCTTGACACCCAACTGTTATATTTATCTGGGTACCCAAGCCATTTTACAAAATATTCCTTTTGTTTTCCCTTTTTACGTGTTCTCAAGATCTTTTCAATCTTGTACACTTCCTCATCCCCTCTAGTCTGTACTCTCTGCAATTCCTGCTCGTAGAAGGTTCCTTCCAATTCATCTCCATCAAACTCGTTCACCTTGTACACAGGTGGGTTTCGAGGAATTCGCTTGAAAATGGTAAAAATCTCTTCACTCCATTTGGGTAAATACCCCTTTTCAAACAGTTTCTTTGACTTGGAAATTCGTACATGGTCTCCCACCTGGAACTTAAAGGCTGGTCTCCACATCAATGTATCACCATAAAGAGTTTGCCACACCTGACTTTCATTACTCTTGTTGACTGATCTTGGAGTTCTCTGGATACTTCGGTGATATGAATTATTGTATGCATTAACAATCTCAGGTAGGACGTCTAAATACTTTAATGTCCCTTTCCATGTAAAGTAGCGATACATTCGTTGTTTCAGAGTTCTGTTAAAGCGCTCGACAATACTGGCTTTTGTTTCATTAAAAGTGTGATAAAATCCAATGTTTTTTTCTTTCAAAAAAGTTCTGGAAATTCTTGTTTGTAAATTCGCTTCCACGGTCCGAGTGAATCTTTTTGGGTTTGCGGTCAGACTCATCTAAGACTTGTTTAAACGCCTTTACTAAAGACGGCCCAGATTTGTCTTTGATTGGAACCACCCATGCGTACTTGGACAAGACGTCGATGCAGGTGAGCATGTACCTATAATTACTATTATATTTCTTAAGAGATTGCACGTCAATCAAGTCGATTTCCCACACATCATCCTTCGATCCAACGATGACACGATTTCGACGAAAGTGCATTTGAACCGGTCGGTGAATGGAGTACACACGCTGTCCTCTCAACCATTCTCGAACTTCTTTCTTAGTGATCTTCTTGTCCTTCTTTTTGGCAGCATGGAACAAGGCATCTACGCCTCCGAAACCTTCCCCCTGGTTCAGGTTGTAATACAACTTTTCCAACAGCTCGTGGTTGTCCATCAATCTGAGAGTTTTCTATCACCACTTTCCCTCCACAGCAGGCAAGAACGCAGCGAACTTTTCGGAAAATATCTCGAAACTTTAAGTTGGGAAGAGAGCTCAAGCACCCACAACCCATGTCTTTACCCTCTCGAAGTCAAATGATCACTGAATCTTCATAAAAAGAAACTCAGAATTTATTCAATTTCAAATGGAAATTACAAACTCGTTAAATATTTCCCACGATAAATATTGTCCATTTTGCCTAACATCACACATAGCGTTGACAAAGTTTACAATGGGTCTCTCGTATCTATCGGGGAATGACATATCACTTGCTATCATCACTGCCACACTAGAATTCATGCTTGGTAAGTTGAAAACAAAAGCTTCTAATTCTGAGGACATTGGCACCTCGATCAGTCTGACAAGATTTGTACAAACATCTTGTATCATGTCCAAATTTATCATATTTTTGACATCCTCAAAGTACAATAACCACAGCTCATCATTATTAATCATCGTACAGGCGTGGTCACGTCGACTGGGCCAGTGTTTTTCACATCCCTCACAGCCTTTGGGTAAAAGTTTCTTTATCTCTCTTCGACAAAGTTCTACATAAAGGAACTCGAGAACTTGCTGAATCTTTGCTCTTGCAACCATTTCCACTTCATCACTGACAATCATAACCACCGCATCGTCTACACACGAGATACTTTGAGCTATCGTATTGGACATCTTGATCTTGTTCGTGCATAAACCAAAGGGGGCAGCGAAAAGAGTCGCGTACCAAGCAGTAGATCAGAGGGATGATAGAAAGTAGCATGAGCACCAACCAGATGAACTGAATGAAGGTTTTGAGTGTATCTGAGGTCTTTATATATCACTAACAATATATGAGTGATTAACATAAATTTCCAAACCTAGGGTTTATCGACTTCAATTTAATTCAAAACACAGCTTTCTTAAGCCACCTACTGTTTAAACAAAAGACCATGCAAACAAAGAAATTGTTTGACAGGGATTAAGCTTGTCATCCAAACAAAAGTGGTCCAATTAAAAATCTTTAAACGTAGTCAACCACCTCATTAATTCATAAATTCTATGTATGCTTTGTTTGCACCGGCACCGCATGTTGGTCAACCCCCATTCCATATCTACTAAAAGAGCCTTCTTTTGTGCTGCTCCTGAGCTATGGAATTCTCTTCCTGCTCACATAAGGTCCTGTGATTCTCTTGCTTCCTTTAAACGTGAGCTTAAGACCTGGCTTTTTAAACAGGCATATGATATATTTTGACTAAAATCACTGGTCTTTTTTTTTTTCATATACAACATTTTTAATACTCTATTTTAATAAGACTATGGATATCTCTAATCATTAATATATTTATGAACGTTAAATTGAAATGCTGTTATAAATACTCTTTATTTGAATGTTATTGTTATACATAATATTTAATAAATTAAAATATATGCGTAATTTGCATTATTTGATATTGTCTATATTTATTGAAATTGAAATTACAATGTATAGTGTATTCTTTATAAATATTATAAATATTATTTCTGTACTTTTAATCCAATTTTTATATACCAGCAACAAACTTTCTTTTTATACAGCCTGTAAAGCGTCTTTGAACTAAAGGATATGGCGCTATATAAACTAACCCTTATTATATTACTCTTAACCATGTATCATCTTTAAAAGACCTTGGGGTGACTGTATCGGATAACCTTAAGTGGAACAATCATATAGACCATGCATTAGCTAAGGGGTATAGGATGTTAGGATTCTTGTGTAGGCATAGTCTGAAATCATTTGATGAAAAGACAAAGAAACTTCTTTATCTTTCTTTCGTCCACCCACACGTAGGTTATGCAAGTGAGGTCTGAGCCCCTCAGGGAATAGACAACTTAAGTAGGGTAGAGGGTCTCCAACGTATGGCTACAAAATGTATTTTAAATATGAATTATCTTAACAGCATTCCTTATCGCGATCGTCTCATTAAATTAAATTTACTTCCACTTTCGTATTGGCACGAGTTTAAGGACTTGTTATTCTATTTTAAATGTCGTGTTGGTCATTTTGATATTTCCATTGATCACTTTGTTAAGCCTCGATCTAATTATAGAATTACTCGCCACAGCTACGTGTATGATGTGCTAATTCCTAGATGCCGTACAAAACTCTTCCAATCCAGTTATTTTAACCGCTTCAGCTAAACTTTGAAATAATCTACCGTGCTCTGTACGCTCTTCTCCTTCTATTAATCAGTTTAAATCTTATCTTGTTAAGTATTATAACAATGCACTATTTTGTGTAAAATGAGCTTTCTTAGAAAGTTTTCTAATTACTTTTTGCTAAAGTAGTCTGTCACCTAAAAACCTGTCGCGACATCAAAAGATCATGTTAGCTAAGAATGGGCCTAACGCAAGGATATTAAAATATATTATGATAACCAGCTGTCCTAGATATTACAGGTTGGGTAGGACGTATATTGTCTGACTAAACAAGAGGGAATAATATACTAAGCCATTATAGAGAAAGTTATAATGTATCATCTATTATCGGGACGTATAACCACAGGGAGCCCAACTCGGTTTTTGTGTCAGTATATCACAGTAAATGTATGTGGTTCATGAGAAATGACATTTTTTTCAAATAGTTTTGCGAAATTAATTTTTTCATCCACTTGTCTTTCTTTTGTGTTATGTTCTTAGCTTTTTGGTAAAAATAGCGAGGAATGAGTAAGGGAATGTCATATGATTGATTCATTTAGATACTGATGAAAGAATATCAAAATAGTTCCACAAATATTTTTTATTATATTTCTATTTATCGTTAGTGATACGTAGTTTATTTTACTTTACATTGTTTGCACATGGAAATGATATAGTACAAGAATTGTTTTCCATAATAATAGACTACTAAGTTCAGTGTTATTCATTACTAGTACAATAGTCTTTTAACTGCTTGTCTGAATTCAGTTAGAAAAACAATATAAATACAAGGACTGAAGCCAGAGTTGACTAGAACGAGAAGATCAAGCACAAAATATAACGATCTCCTATCAATAATGCACCAGAAATATGGCTGAAATACTAAAAACACTTCGGCCGCGTGGAAAGCGAAAAAGAACTCGAAGAGAAAAGCTGGAAGATAACAACAGGTGTAAAGTAGAAGCGAATACAACACCATTTTCACTGCCTTAGCTGTTCGTTTTTCTCTAGTTCTATTCTGTTCGTCAGAAAAATTGCCTTGCGCGAAAGTTCGACGTGATTTCGAAAGTCTGAATGAAGTCATGATATTAAATATCACAACTAAACACATCATAACAAGAACACAAACTCGTTGAGAAGAGTACAGAAGGAAATAAGTCCTCGAAAAGTGTGCAGAGCATACATTAGTATTGCCCAACTTGACGATTCTGCGATACCAAACATCGTAGGCCGAGAGTCCCATAGGAAGCAGCCAAGAGCAAGAGACTAGTGACAGACGTTTCTTCAACGTGTATGGGCGAACTCTGTGTACAGTTAACTTGGTTGATCTAAACCGTTCCACACTTATTATCAAAAGAGTAGTCAAAGTCACAAACATGCTAGTATAGCCGAAGAAGCGGTAAGCCTTACATAAGATGTTCGCAAAAACTTCATTATCCAAAAGTTCCCAGAGATGTGGAAGAGCAAGTAGACGACGAATGTTGTGATAAGAAATAATGATAGCTACGAGAATATCCGAAACGGCCATGTTGATGATCAAATGATGGATGTTCTTTTTCACGGTGAATGTGGCAGCGAGGAAGACGATTAAAATATTGCCAAACACAGAAAAACCACCCACTAACAAGATGGCCATTATCTTTACAGTTCGTACAAGATCTGAATCAGGTACTCTGATGCACGAGAAACTGCTTTGCGTTATGTTGTCCGAACCGTTCATGGTTTGAGCTGAACTGAGAACGATCCTGTCTCTTCCACCTTCAATGTTCTACTGACGAACTGACTCCTGAACTGAGCTAAAATATATTTGGCCTTCAACATAATTAAAAAATCAAAATTACATAGGGAAAAACCTTCCGACTGCGAATGTCAGTCTTTGATTCATTTTTTTAATGAAGAAATTGAACATTAATCAAGTTCTCTCTGGTGTAATTTTTTTAATTGCTTTTCAAACTGAGGTTTCTTGGTTATTACGTGTTAATAACTGTTCATATCGTCTTTATTTCGTTTTCGGGAATCGTACATGTTAATAAAAGTACCCTGGATTAATTTACTTAGAAATCACTTAGTGACCAGACAAGCTTTACTTTTTGATTTTTTTCCTTCAAAATTTTGAGCGATGTATTATTGAAGAATATTCTTGAAACTATTAAAGAAAGTCCTCTTTGATTCAAAGCAAGGCGATCGAATTCGAACCTGTTTTTCTGACCAAACTGTAAATTACGTGTTAATTTTCCAAACTGAAGACCGTGGAATAAACTTCAAAATTATTAAGCAACTGATACACGTTTTGAATTTAACCAGGCCAAAACCTTCAAAGTTTGCACGGCATTCTATATCAGATTTTTGTTTTAATTTCCCAAAAACAAACGGTAAAATATAATATTTTGTCAACGTTTGAAAAAGACGTAATGACTTTATCTAAGAGAAACATCTACTTGTGTTTTTGTTCTTAGTTGAAGTTGATTGAAGTTTGAAGTTTGAAGTTTATTGAAAAATAAATTATATGGCAACAGCGTGAGGAAGCTCAATAGCGTAATTATTTACAAATAAATAGAATCTAAATAAGAATGACTTATGTACATAAAAACTATGATAAATGACAATATATTATATATTATGACGAGAATGTGTGTGTTATCGTTTGAGAACGATTTTCTGTTGATTAAAGGAACAAAATTCTAATAAAATTTTGTATTATTCTCAAAAACTCTTTCAAATTAATCAACTTAATTCTCTAATATAAAGTTGTAAGTCAGATGTCTTGAGAAAATGACTTCCATACATTTTTTGACTTTTCTAGTTATGGATTATTTTGTGCGAAGCTTGGTTAGCACCAATTTTCTCTCGAAAACTTGTCAAGATGGTAATATTGAAATTTCATTTTCTCTATTTAAAACGAGCTATGCACATTCCATTTTTCTTTCTTTGTTTAGACACAACGTTATATTTTGTGTATTATAGTACGCACGACAAAATTACTCGATTCTGATTGGTCTAGAGGAGTACAATTAGAGCGTTAATTGGTACTCCGCGGGAGTACCAATTAGGTCGCTATGGAAACACGGCCAAAAGCGGCAGATTTCCCCAGTGAAATGAGTGAAATTCCCCAAAAAAATAAGTGTTTTATAGATTAAAATGCAAACATTTCAGAAAACTGTTTAATACACACATAGGAAGGCCTCAAATTATGATAACTAGACAAATTCAAGACCTAATAAATCATGTTTTGTAGTAGAAAGTCGTTTTTTCTTTCTAGTTTTCGCCAAACAATTTGAGTTGGAGTTTTGAATGTTCTCGTTTTACTACCTGTTGTCTTCTGTGGTCTTCTCGAAAAATATATTCAACACCACCTCTACAATAATTGTACAATATGTAGAAAACAGCTAACAATAGTTTTAAAGCAAATTTCTTTCCGTTTAGCGAAAAAACACAGCGAGTAGAGAATCGTTTTTTGTTTTGAAAATAGTTAAGATCAAATCTTACCGACAAACTGTCGAGTAGTTGTAGAGAGACGAATTCAGCTATTTATTACAAGTTAATTGATCCTAAGTTGTCAATCCAGTCTTGAAATAATAAAATCTTCAGATAATTTACCATTCAAAGAAAATAGCAGCGAAATTCTTCAAGCTAGAGGAGGGAATAATATCCAAAGCACATGGTCTGATCACTGGCGACTCGTTCACGGCAAGCTGTACTTGAAAACTTTTAACTTGAACGACATATTTGTCGCTTTTATCGCTTTTGATGTTGTCCAGCTAACTTGTTTTCAAAGAAAGTATTTTTGAAATTGTGTTTTTGCACTGAGTTATTAGCAAACGTTAAGAGGAAAAAAACTTAAATTAGCGAACTGTAAACTCTCAACTTTCGCTTAGTTTTCACACAGTACGTTTTCAAAGAAAAGTCGCTTCTTGATTCGCTGTTTAGCTGTCAATACTGTCATTCAATAGTTGTAAACATGCATTAAATTGGCTTTTTACTTGAGATGCAAAATTATTTTCTAGTATTTTGTACTTCAAATCATACATAATCTAAAAAGGTTTTACAGCAACGTTAACACTTTCTATGCTGTTCTTGACTTAGCGTTCTTGGAGAAGGGTCGGTTATAGCAAAGGCAATGAAGATGAATGAATGCCTTCGCTTCGCATGTTTTATAAAATTTTGTCGAGTGAACTATAAATAAAAAATCGCACAACCTAAAGGCTCGTGCAATTACAAGAACTTACAAAACATTAATCGTACCTATTGTAAATTGTACTCGAGGTCGTGCGATTTCCTATACAAATGAGCTTTCTTAGAAAGTTTTCTAATTACTTTTTGCTAAAGTAGTCTGTCACCTAATAACCTATTATCGGGACGTATAACCACAGGGAGCCCTACTCGGTTTTTGTATCAGTATATCACAGTAAATGTATGTGGTTCATGAGAAATGACATTTTTTTCAAACAGTTTTGGGAAATTAAATTTTCTCATCCACTTGTCTTTCCTTTGTGTCATGTTCTTAGCTTTTTGATAAAAATAGCGAGGAATGAGTAAGGGAATGTCATATGATTGATTCATTTAGATACTGATGAAAGAATATCAAAATAGTTCCACAAATATTTTTTATTATATTTCTATTTATCATTAGTGATACGTAGTTTATTTTACTTTACATTGTTTGCACATGGAAATGATATAGTACAAGAATTGTTTTCCATAATAATAGACTACTAAGTTCAGTGCTATTCATTACTAGTACAATAGTTTTTTAGCTGCTTGTCTGAATTCAGTTAGAAAAACAATATAAATACAAGGACTGAAGCAAGAGTTGAATATTAAAAGAAAAGGAAGCATAAAAAATAACGTTGTCACATCAATAGTGCACCAGAAATATAGCTGAAATACTAAAAACACTTCCGCAAAGTGGAAAGCGAAAAACAACTGGTAGAGAAATATTGGAAGATAACAACAGGTGTAAAGTAGAAGCGAAGACAACACCATTTTCACTGCCTTAGCTGTTCGTTTTTCTCTGGTTCTATTTTGTTCGTCAGAAAAATTGCCTTGCGCGAAAGTTCGACGTGATTTCCAAAGTCTGAATGAAGTCATGATATTCAATATCACAACTAAACACATCATAACAAGAACACAAACTCGTTGAAAAGAGAAGAGAAGGATAAAAGTCTTAGAAAAGTTTGGATAGCATTCATTAGTATTGCCCAACTTGACGATTCTGTGATACCAAGCACTGTAGGCCGAGAGTCCCATAGGAAGCAGCCAAGAGCAAGAGACTAGTGTCAGACGTTTCTTCAACGTGTATGGACGAACTCTGTGTACAGTTAACTTGGTTGATCTAAACCGTTCCACACTTATTATCAAAAGAGTAGGCAAAGTCACAGAAATGCTAGTATAGCCGAAGAAGCGGTAAGCCTTACATAAGATGTTCGCAAAAACCTTATTATCCAAAAGTTCCCAGACATATGGAAGACCAAGTAGAGGTTGAATGTTGTCATACGATTGAATGATTGCAACGAGAATATCTGAAACGGCCATGTTGATGATCAAATGATGGATGTTCCTTTTCACGGTGAATCTGGCAGCGAGGAAGACGATCAAAATATTGCCAAACACAGCAAATCCACCCACTAACAAGATGGCCATTATCTTTACAGTTCGTACAAGATCTGAATCAGGTACTCTGATGCACGACAAACTGCTTTGCGTTATGTTGTCCGAACCGTTCATGGTTTGAGCTGAACTGAGAACGATCCTGTCTCTTCCACCTTCAATGTTCTACTGACGAACTGACTCCTGAACTGAACTAAAATATATTTGGTCTTCAAAATAATTAACAAAACGAAATTATCAAGAAAAAAGTTTCTGACTGCGAAAGTCAGTCCTTTGAAATCGTTATTGTAATGAAGAAATTCAACATTAATCAAGTTCTCTCTAATGTGTACAATTTTTTGTTTAACCTTTTTGTGTTTGCACCGAAAACTGAAAATGTCAGCTATTATCGTTGTATAAATAGTTATTATAGTGAAGAAATTCAACATTAATAAAGTTCTTTAATTCTGATGCAATTTTTACTAATAGTCCGACATTGCTCATGTTTAAGATTTTTTTGTTTGCTTTGGAAACAGAGGTTTCTTGGTTATTACGTGTTAATAACTGTTCATATCGTCTATATTTCGTTTTCGGGGATGTTCCATGTTAAACAAAGTTCCAAGGATTAATTTACAGACGCGTTGTGTGAACTGTTCACTTAGTAACCAGACAAGCTGTTTTACTTTTAGCTGAGTTTTGATGTTTTTCCCCAAAATTTTGAGCAATGTATTATTCAAGAATATTATTGAAACTATTAAAGAAAGTCCTCTTTGATTCAAAGCAAGGCGATCGAATTCGAACCTGTTTTTCTGACTAAACTGTAAACTGAATTACGTGTTAATTTTCCAAAGTGAAGACCGTGGAATAAACTTCAAAATTATTAAGCAACTGATACACGTTTTGAATTTAAACAGGCCAAAACCTTCAAAGTTTGCACGGCATTCTATATCAGATTTTTGTTTTAATACCACATCTATAAAAAATACTCGATTCTGATTGGCTGACGAAGTGTGAAATTTTTCTTAATACTGTGCAATTAATTAATTGTACACATCCGGGAACTTCGCGCGTAATTAATTACACACATCCGGGAGCTTTGCTTTCGGAATGCTTGACATCCATTCAAGAACAAAAACAAACTTCGTATTTTTTTATAGATTTGGTATTAACAGGAAATTACACCTATGTTCTCGAAGAATTAATGAAAAATACCGCTTGTATTTGATGAAAGTGAATTAATACCACTCGTGCTACGCACTCGTGGTATTAATTCACTTTCATCAAATACGCGCGGTATTTTTCATTAATTCTTCTCGAACGGTGTAATTTCCTATACTAATTTCACAAAAACAAACGGTAAAATATAATCTTTTGTCAACGTTTGAAAAAGACGTAATGACTTTATCTAAGAGAAACATCTACTTGTGTTTTTGTTGTTATAGTTTGAGAACGATTTTCTCTCCATTCACGGAACAAAATGCTATAAATATTTCGTATTATTCTCAAAAACTCCTTCAACTTATTTAACTAATACCCCATTCACACAGGACCTTTAAACATGTTTAAAGGTTGTTTAGTTGAGTTAGTGCCCTTCTATCAACTTGTACGCCTAACTAAACAACTTTCAAACCTTCTTTAACTAAACTACTTTGGGGATGTGGTTTTAACCATGTATATAAAGATGGCAGCCAAACGACGAAGAGTGCGATAGATAAATTATTAAATACCAAGGTTAGTTGGTTTGAATGTGGCTTTAATTCTCTTGTATTAAGTTCTCTTATATAAAGTCAGATGTCTTGAGAAAATTGCTTGCATAGATATTTTAACTTTCCTAGTTATGGATTATTTTGTACGAAGCTTGGTTAGCACCTATTTTCTGTCGAAAACTTGTCAAGATGGTAATATTCAAATTTCATTTTCTCTATCTAAAACGAGCTATGCACACCCCATTTTCTTTCTTTGTTTAGACACAACGTTATATTTTGTGTAAAATGAGCTTTCTTAGAAAGTTTTCTAATTACTTTTTGCTAAAGTAGTCTGTCACCTGTCGAACCTGTCGCGACATCAAAAGATCATGTCAGCTAAGAATGGGTCTAACGCAAGGATATTAAAATATATTTTGATAACCAGCTGTCCTAGATATTACAGGTTGGGTAGGAGGTATATTGTCTGACTAAACAAAGGGGAATAATATACTAAGCAATTATAGAGAAAGTGATAATGTATCATCTATTATCGGGACGTATAACCACAGGGAGCCCAACTCGGTTTTTGTGTCAGTATATCACAGTAAATGTATATGGTTCATGAGAAATGACACTTTTTTCAAATTGTTTTGGCAAATTGTTTTTTTTCATCCACTTGTCTTTCTTTTGTGTCCTGTTCTTAGCTTTTTGGTAAAAATAGCGAGGAATGAGTAAGGGAATGTCATATGATTGATTCATTTAGATACTGATGAAAGAATATCAAAATACTTCCACAAATATTTTTTATTATATTTCTATTTATCATTAGTGATACGTAGTTTATTTTACTTTACATTGTTTGCACATGGAAATGATATAGTACAAGAATTGTTTTCCATAATAATAGACTACTAAGTTCAGTGCTATTCATTACTTGTACAATAGTCTTTTAGCTGCTTGTCTGAATTCAGTTAGAAAAACAATATAAATACAAGGACTGAAGCAAGAGTTCACTAGAACAAGAAGGCTAAGCACAAAATATAACGTTGTCACATCAATAGTGCACCAGTAATATGGCTGAAATACTGAAAACACTTCGGCCGCGTGGAAAGCATTAAGGAACTCGTTGAGAAAACGTGGAAGATAACAACAGGTGTAAAGTAGAAGCGAACACAACACCATTTTCACTGCCTTAGCTGTTCGTTTTTCTCTAGTTCTATTCTGTTGGTCAGAAAAATTACCTTGGAAGGTTCGACGTGATTTCCAAAGTCTGAATGAAGTCATGATATTCAATATCACAACTAAACACATCATAACAAGAACACAAACTCGTTGAAAAGAGTACAGAAGGAAAAAAGTCTTTGTAAAGTTTGGATGGCATACATTAGTATTGCCCAACTTGACGATTCTGCAGTACCAAACAATGAAGGCCGAGAGTCCCATAGGAAGCAGCCAAGAGCAAGAGACTAGTGTCAGACGTTTCTTCAACGTGTATGGACGAACTCTGTGTACAGTTAACTTGGTTGATCTAAACCGTTCCACACTTATTATCAAAAGAGTAGTCAAAGTCACAAGCATGGAAGTATAGCCGAAGAAGTAGTGAGCCTTACATAAGATGTGCGAAAAAACTTCATTATCCAAAAGATTCCAGAGATATGGAAGACCAAGTAGAGGACGAATGTTGTGATACGATTGAATGATTGCAACAAGAATATCTGAAACGGCCATGTTGATGATCAAATGATGGATGTTCCTTTTCACGGTGAATCTGGCAGCGAGGAAGATGATCAAAATATTGTCAAACACTGCAAATCCACCCACTAACAAGATGGCCATTATCTTTACAGTTCGTACAACATCTGAATCAGATACACTGATGCACGCGAAACTGTTTTGCGTTATGTTGTCCGAACCGTTCATGGTTTGAGCTGAACTGAGAACGATCCTGTCTCTTCCACCTTCAATGTCATAGTTCTACTGACGAACTGACTCCTGAACTGAGATAAAATATATTTGGTCCTCAACATAATTAACAAAACAAAATTAACAAGGAAAAACCTTCCGACTGCGAATGTCAGTCTTTGAAATCGCTATTTTAATGAAGAAATTGAACATTAATAAAGTTATTTCTAATGTGTACAATTTTTTGTTTAACCTTTTTGTGTTTGCACCGAAAACTGAAAATGTCAGCTATTATCGTTGTATAAATAGATATTATAGTGAAGAAATTCAACATTAATAAAGTTCTTTAATTCTGATGCAATTTTAACTAATAGTCCGCCATTGCTCATGTTTAAGCTTTTTTGTTTCCTTTGGAAACAAAGGTTTCTTTGTTATTACGTGTTAATAAATGTTCATATCGTCTTTATTACGTTTTCGGGGATCTTCCATGTTAAACAAAGTTCCCTGGATTAATTTACCGACGCGTTGTGTGAACTGATCACTTAGTGAACAGACAAGCTGTTTTACTTTTTGATCTTTTTTCCAAAATTTTGAGCAATGTATTATTCAAGAATATTATTGAAACTATTAAAGAAAGTCCTCTTTGATTCAAAGCAAGGCGATCGAATTCGAAACTGTTTTTCTGATCAAACTGTAAATTACGTGTTAATTTTCCAAACTGAAGACCGTGGAATAAACTTCAGAATTATTAAGCAACTGATACACGTTTTGAATTTAACCAGGCCAAAACCTTCAAAGTTTGCACGGCATTCTATATCAGATTTTTGTTTTAATTTCCCAAAAACAAACGGTAAAATATAATCTTTTGTCAACGTTTGAAAAAGACGTAATGACTTTATCTAAGAGAAACATCGTCTTGTGTTTTTGTTGTTATAGTTTGAGAACGATTTTCTCTCCATTCACGGAACAAAATGCTATAAATATTTCGTATTATTCTCAAAAACTCCTTCAACTTATTTAACTAATACCCCATTCACACAGGACCTTTAAACATGTTTAGAGGTTGTTTAGTTGAACTAGTTCCCTTTCATCAGCCTGTACGCCTAACTAAACAACTTTCAAACCTTCTTTAACTAAACTACTTTGGGGATGTGGTTTTAACCATGTATATAAAGATGGCAACCAAACGACGAAGAGTGCGATAGATAAATTAATAAATACCAAGGTTAGTTGGTTTGAATGTGGCTTTTAGTTCTCTTGTATCAAGTTCTCTTATATAAAGTCAGATGTCTTGAGAAAATTACTTGCATAGATATTTTAACTTTTCTAGTTATGGATTATTTTGTACGAAGCTTTGTTAGCACCTATTTTCTGTCGAAAACTTGTCAAGATGGTAATATTCAAATTTCATTTTCTCTAGTTTAAAAAGAGCTATGCACACTCCATTTTCTTTCTTTGTTTAGACTCAACGTTATATTTTGTGTAAAATGAGCTTTCTTAGAAAGTTTTCTAATTACTTTTTGCTAAAGTAGTCTGTCACCTAAGAACCTGTCGCGACATCAAAAGATCATGTTAGCTAAGAATGGGTCTAACGCAAGGATATTAAGATATATTATGATAACCAGCTGTCCTAGATATTACAGGTTGGGTAGGAGGTATATTGTCTGACTAAACAAAGGGGAATAATATACTAAGCAATTATAGAGAAAGTGATAATGTATCATCTATTATCGGGACGTATAACCACAGGAAGCCCAACTCGGTTTTTGTGTCAGTATATCACAGTAAATGTATGTGGTTCATGAGAAATGACACTTTTTTAAAATAGTTTTTGGAAATTTATTATTTCTATTTACTTGTCTTTCCTTTGTGTCATGTTCTTAGCTTTTTGATAAAAATAGCGAGGAATGGGTAAGGGAATGTCATATGATTGATTCATTTAGATACTGATGAAAGAATATCAAAATAGTTCCACAAATATTTTTTATTATATTTCTATTTATCATTAGTGATACGTAGTTTACTTTACTTTACATTGTTTGCACATGGAAATGATATAGTACAAGAATTGTTCTCCATAATAATAGACTACTAAGTTCAGTGCTATTCATTACTAGTACAATAGTCTTTTAGCTGCTTGTCTGAATTCAGTTAGAAAAACAATATAAATACAAGGACTGAAGCAAGAGTTCACTACTGAAAGAAGGCTAAACAGAAAGTATAACGTTGTCACATCAATAGTGCACGAGTAATATGGCTGAAATACTGAAAATACTTCGGCCCGGTGGAAAGCGTTAAAGAACTCGTAGAGAAAATATGGAAGATAGCAACAGGTGTAAAGTAGAAGCGAACACAACACCATTTTCACTGCCTTAGCTGTTCGTTTTTCTCTAGTTCTATTCTGTTCGTCAGAAAAATTGCCTTGCGGGAAAGTTCGACGTGATTTCCAAAGTCTGAATTAAGTCATGATATTAAATATCACAACTAAACACATCATAACAAGAACACAAACTCGTTCAATAGATAAGAGAAGGAATAAAGTCCTCGAAAATGTTTTATTGCATACATTAGTATTGCCCAACTTGACGATTCTACGATACCAAAAATTGTAGACCGAGAGTCCCATAGGAAGCAGCCAAGAGCAAGAGACTAGTGTCAGACGTTTCTTCAACGTGTATGGACGAACTCTGTGTACAGTTAACTTGGTTGATCTAAACCGTTCCACACTTATTATCAAAAGAGTAGTCAAAGTCACAAACATGATAGTATAGGCGAAGAAGTAGTAAGCCTTACATAAGATGTTCGCAAAAACTACATTATCCCAAAGCTCCCAGAGATATGGAAGAGCAAGTAGACGACGAATGTTGTGATACAACACAATGATAGCAACGAAAATATCTGAAACGGCCATGTTGATGATCAAATGATGGATGTTCCTTTTCACGGTGAATCTGGCAGCGAGGAAGACGATCAAAATATTGTCAAACACAGCAAATCCACCCACTAACAAGATGGCCATTATCTTTACAGTTCGTACAACATCTGAATCAGGTACTCTGATGCACGACAAACTGCTTTGCGTTATGTTGTCCGAACCGTTCATGGTTTGAGCTGAACTGAGAACGATCCTGTCTCTTCCACCTTCAATGTTCTACTGACGAACTGACTCCTGAACTGAGCTAAAATATATTTGGCCTTCAACATAATTAACAAAACAAAATTACATAGGGAAAACCTTCCGACTGCGAATGTCAGTGTTTGAAATCGTTATTGTAGTGAAGAAATTCAACATTAATCAAGTTCTCTCTAATGTGTACAATTTTTTGTTTAACCTTTTTGTGTTTGCACCGAAAACTGAAAATGTCAGCTATTATCGTTGTATAAATAGTTATTATAGTGAAGAAATTCAACATTAATAAAGTTCTTTAATTCTGATGCAATTTTTACTAATAGTCCGACATTGATTATGTTTAAGATTTTTTTGTTTGCTTTGGAAACAGAGGTTTCTTGGTTATTACGTGTTAATAACTGTTCATATCGTCTATATTTCGTTTTCGGGGATCTTCCATGTTAAACAAAGTTCCAAGGATTAATTTACAGACGCGTTGTGTGAACTGATCACTTAGTAACCAGACAAGCTGTTTTACTTTTAGCTGAGTTTTGATGTTTTTCCCCAAAATTTTGAGCAATGTATTATTCAAGAATATTATTGAAACTATTAAAGAAAGTCCTCTTTGATTCAAAGCAAGGCGATCGAATTCGAACCTGTTTTTCTGACTAAACTGTAAACTGAATTACGTGTTAATTTTCCAAACTGAAGACCGTGGAATAAACTTCAAAATTATTAAGCAACTGATACACGTTTTGAATTTAACCAGGCCAAAACCTTCAAAGTTTGCACGGCATTCTATATCAGATTTTTGTTTTAATTTCACAAAAACAAACGGTAAAATATAATCTTTTGTCAACGTTTGAAAAAGACGTAATGACTTTATCTAAGAGAAACATCTTCTTGTGTTTTTGTTGTTATAGTTTGAGAACGATTTTCTCTCCATTCAAGGAACAAAATGCTATAAATATTTAGCAGTTATTCGCCGAAGGCGAAGTGATTATCGATGAATATTTACCGAGCGGCGAGTCTTCGAGCTGCGAGGTAAATATTCATCGATAATCACTAAGCCTGAGGTGAATAATTGTTTTAGTATAAATACAAAGGTGATTATTTCAAAAAAGAAAGAAGGAAACAACATTGAAAGTAAAAATATTTTATTTTTTAAAAGCGCGCGGTCACACTGACAGCCATTTTGTCCGAAAAGGTGATTATCGGCTGATAATCCGAGATAGAAAACCAATCAGAGCGCGCGATTTTGCATAATCACCTTTGTATTTATACTAATTCGTATTATTCTCAAAAACTCCTTCAACTTATTTAACTAATACCCCATTCACACAAGACTTTTAAGTTTAAAGGTTGTTTAGTTGAGTTAGTGCCCTTCTATCAACCTGTACGCCTAACTAAACAACTTTCAAACCTTCTTTAACTAAACTACTTTGGGGATGTGGTTTTAACCATGTATACAAAGATGGCAGCCAAACGACGAAGAGTGCGATAGATAAATTAATAAATACCAAGGTTAGTTGGTTCGAATGGGGCTTTAATTCTCTAAAATAAAGTTGTAAGCCAGGCAGATGTCTTGAGAAAATTACTTTCATAGATTTTTCAACTTTTCTAGTTATGGATTATTTTGTACGAAGCTTGGTTAGCACCAATTTTCTCTCGAAAACTTGTCAAGATGGTAATATACAAATTTCATTTTCTCTATTTAAAACGAGGTATGTGTTAAGTATGAGTGACAGGGCTATGACGTCACGACGTTGAGAGAGTGAGAGCGCGAGAGAGAGAATAAAGACAGAACCAAGTTAGTCTCAAGTGTCGTTATTTCTTGAGGAACCCTTTAGTATTGTCCTAAATATACGACAATTTTGGCGACGAGGAGGGGATTCCTCCATAGCTGTTATTCTGATAAAGTGCTCGGAAGCGGTCTATGGAAGGAGAAGAGACGACAAGTAAACAACCGAGTAACGAGGGAAGGATGTCTACAAGCTCACAAATATTCGGGGAGGTACAGAAGTATGCTGGAGGAGATTGGGAGGCCTATACGGAGCAGTTGGACTTTTATTTCATAGCGAATGGAGTAAAAGAACCGAAAACCAAGAAGGCTATCCTACTGGCGAATTTACCACCCGAGACATTTCAACTTTTGAAAGACCTGTTGGTGCCGAGTAAACCAAAGGACGATGATGTGACGTACGAAGTTATCGTAAAGAAACTCAAGGATCACACAAAGCCCGAAAGGTCAGCATTAGTCGCTAGGTATGAATTTGATAATAGAATTCGGAAGCCTGAGGAGTCAGTTAGTGCTTATGTAGCTACGCTAAAGCATTTAGCAGTGGATTGTAAGTTCACTGACGAGATGAGACAGGAACGTTTACGAGACAGACTCGTGTCTGGTATAAAGGACGACAAGATGCTTCGAGAGATGCTGAAAGAAAAGCTAGAGGATTTGTCGTTCGACGTCGCTGTGAGGAAGTGTTTAGCAGTCGAGCAGGCCAACAAAGATGTTAGAGCATTTAGAAACGAAGCAAAGCCCGAAGGAGTCAATATATTGAAGTCGAGCTCAAAAGGCAAGGATAAACAAAAGCCCGCGAAATCAGCAACCACAGGGAGCCCACCGGAACAACAACACGCAACCTCCGCTTCAGAGCTCAAATGCTACCGCTGCGAGGGACGACACACAGCGAATAACTGCCCTTTTATCAGGGCTAAGTGTCATGGGTGTGGAAAAAGAGGTCATTTGAAGAAAGTTTGCCGCCAGAGTAAAGCGAGTCAGTCAACCAAAGATCAGCCTCTCAACGCCATGCAAGCGGATAGCAGCGAGGAGTCCGACGAAGATGGAGACCCGACCGTGCCCCTGTTCAGCGTGGGAACAAAGTCAGACCGTAAACCCATCATGGTTGATCTCGAAATAGATAACCGCGAGGTATCTATGGAACTGGACACGGGCTCAGCGGTTTCTGTCATGAGTGAAACAACCTACACGAAGCTCCTGAGCCACGTGTCTCTAGAGAAAACACCATTAAAGTTGCACACGTTTACCGGAGAAAAGGTAACGCCGCTGGGAATGTTTTACGCGCAGGTCCGCCTTGGAAGCCAGGAAGAGCGCCTTCCATTATATGTTACTCCCGGGAAGGGACCCACCCTATTGGGTAGGGAATGGCTGAATCGTATTCAGTTGAACTGGCCGCTGCTGCGCCTACAGTCTCAACCGAGTTTACAGGAAGTGTTGGACAAACACTCCACCGTGTTTGCTGACGAACTCGGCAAGCTTAAAGAAATAAAGGCCAGAATCCAGCTTAAAGAGGGCGCTACCCCACGTTTCTGTAAGGCCCGCTCTGTTTCCTTGGCGCGAAAGCAAGCGGTGGAGAATAATTTAGATGCACTAGAAGCACAAAGGATAATCAAGAAAGTTGCGCATAGCGACTGGGCCGCCCCCATAGTGACTCCTGTTAAGAAAAACGGTGATGTGCGCATATGCGGGGACTTTAAGGTTACTGTGAATCCCTATTTAGACGTAGATGAGTACCCCTTGCCCCGAATAGAAGAAATCTATGCAAATCTGAGCGGAGAAAAGCAGTTCAGCACGCTTGATCTTCGTCAAGCATATCTGCAAATGGAGTTAGAGGAAGACTCCAAGCCTTACCTCACCATCAATACGACACGTGGCCTCTACCAGTACCAGCGTTTGCCTTACGGGGTAGCGTCCGCTCCTGCAATTTGGCAAAGGGCCATGGATCAAGTCCTTCAAGGCATCACAGGGGTACAGTGCTACCTTGACGATATTATCGTGACGGGGAAGAGCCAGGAGGAACACCTGAAGGCATTGGACACAGTACTACAGCGGCTCGAAGAATACGGCCTTAAAGCGAACAAGGAGAAGTGCAAATTCCTCAAGGATTCCGTGGAGTATCTCGGGCACGTTATCTCAGCTGAAGGGTTACACCAGTCCCCGAAGAAGGTCAAGGCTATTGCGGAACTTCCTGCGCCGGAAAATGTGGGACAGTTGCGCTCATTCCTAGGAATGGTGCAATACTACGCTCGGTTCCTTCCGGATTTGGCAACGTGCCTTGCTCCCCTAAATCGCCTCTTACAGAAAGCTGTGAAGTGGAGATGGGGAGGAAAGGAGAAGAAAAGCTTTGAGATGGTGAAGCAGATGCTGCTACAAGACCGTGTGTTGACACATTTCGACCCCGACCTTCCGGTGGTTCTTGCTTGCGACAGTTCTTCATATGGACTGGGCGCAGTCCTCTCACACAAGATGCCTGATGGCAGTGAGAGACCTGTAGCTTTTGCTTCTCGCTCGTTGACCAAGACAGAAAAGAAGTTTGCGCAGATAGAGAAAGAAGCTCTCAGCCTGTATTGGGGAGTCCGGAAATTCAAGACTTACCTGGAGGGTCGTCACTTCATGCTCATCACTGATCACAAGCCTTTGAAGTTCATAATGGACCCTGGCAAAGCTGTGCCGGTGACTGCTGCGGCCAGAATACAGCGGTGGTGTCTGTTCCTCGGTGCCTTTTCGTACGAGATCGAACACCGGGGTACGAAGCAGCACGCTAATTGTGACGGCCTGTCACGACTTCCACTTGCTCAAGCACCGGAGGACAAGCCTGACGAGGTAGAACTGTTCCATGTTGCGGTGGTTGACACTTTGCCAGTTACAGAGAGAGATCTTCGAAAGGAAACAAGTCGCGAGCCCCTGCTGTCACGAGTGGTACACTTTGTTGAATCGGGCTGGGAAGGCGCAGAGTCACACCCAGACATCGCGCCGTACCTGTGCCGTAAGGACGAACTGACAGTTCATCGCGGGATCCTGATGTGGGGAAATAGAGTAGTAGTGCCTCCACGGTCGAGAGAAAAGGTTCTTGATACCCTACACGAGGGACATCTGGGTGTAGTCAAGATGAAGGGCGTAGCGCGTGGTTACGTCTGGTGGCCGCAAATCGACCGGGAGATAGAAGAGATGGCTAAGCAGTGTTCAGGATGTCAAGAAGTAGCGCGCAACCCATCCCGGGCTCCCTTACACAGATGGGAATACCCGGCGCAACCATGGCAAAGATTGCACGTGGACTTTGCAGGGCCTGTGCAAGGTGAGATGCTGCTAGTTGTAGCAGATGCACACAGCAAATGGCTGGAAGTGTTCATGATGCGGAACACAACGGCTTTAGAAACTGTATCTACTCTGCGGTCCTTGTTTGCAAGGATGGGGCTTCCAGACCAGTTGGTGTCGGATAACGGTCCCCAGTTTACGTCAGATGAGTTCAAGCAGTTCTGCACGAGGAATGGTATCCAGCACGCGACAGGTGCCCCCTACCATCCGGCCACGAATGGGCTGGCTGAACGTATGGTGCAGAGTTTGAAGAACAGTATCAAGGCCGATAAGAGCGCTAGGAGCCTTCAACACAAGATAGATCGTTTCCTGTTCGCATACAGAAGGGCTCCACATGCCACCACGGGTCACAGTCCAGCGCAGCTGCTATTCGGGAGACAACTACGATCTCGCTTGGATTTGCTAACGCCACTTAGTGTGAAAAGAGAAGTGGATAAGAAGCTGCTCAAGGACGAGACAAGGTCCCTGACTTCCTTCACAGAGGGTGCTACAGTTTGGGTCCGTAACTACCGCGGTGGACCAAAGTGGGTAAGCGGAACGGTGCTAGAGCGTACAGGCCCCCTGATGTACCAAGTACAGGTTAACGATTATGTCTGGCGACGGCATGCGGAACAGATGCGTCTCGGCAGCAGTGAGGTCACGACCAGTGCCGTCGCGGCAGAGCCTCCGATACAGAACGGGTCAGAACAACCTGCAGATCCCCTGGAAGCGGTGACTGAGGGACAGCCCCCGGAGAAGACTGCGGAAACAAGTCCTGTGCTGACAGAATCAACAGAGTCCACGCTACCTGCTGCTGAAGGTACCCAGGACCAAGCTTCACCTACCACACTGTTGAAGACAACACGCTATGGACGGGTAGTCAAACCACCCGTCAGGTTCCAAGATAGCGGTTAGGAAAAGAACAGACACTGCAAGAATGCAGACCGTTGTTGTTATATGTTGGATTGACAGACTTGAGGGGGAGGAAGTGTTAAGTATGAGTGACAGGGCTATGACGTCACGACGTTGAGAGAGTGAGAGCGCGAGAGAGAGAATAAAGACAGAACCAAGTTAGTCTCAAGTGTCGTTATTTCTTGAGGAACCCTTTAGTATTGTCCTAAATATACGACAGTATGCACACCCCATTTTTCTTTCTTTGTTTAGACACAACGTTATATTTTGTGAAAAATGAGCTTTCTTAGAAAGTTTTCTAATTACTTTTTGCTAAAGTAGTCTGTCACCTAATAACCTGTCGTGACATCAAAAGTCCATGTTAGCTAAGAATGGGTCTAACGCAAGGATATTAAAATATATTATGATAACCAGCTGTCCTAGATATTACAGGTTGGGTAGGAAGTCTATTGTCTGACTAAACAAAGGGGAATAATATACTAAGCAATTATAGAGAAAGTGATAATGTATCATCTAAAAGGGAATGTCTTATGATTGATTCATGTAGATACTGATGAAAGAATATCATAATAGTTCCACAAATATTTTTTATCATATTTCTATTTATCATTAGTGATACATAGTTTATTTTACTTTACATTGTTTGCACATGGAAATGATATAGTACAAGAATTGTTTTCCATAATAATAGACTACTAAGTTCAGTGTTATTCATTACTAGTACAATAGTCTTTTAGCTGCTTGTCTGAATTCAGTTAGAAAAACAATATAAATACAAGGACTGAAGCAAGAGTTGACTAAAGGAAGAAGGTCAAGCACAAAATAAAACGTAAATGCATCAGTGCACCAGTAATATGGCTGAAATACTGAAAACACTTCGGCCTTGTGAAAAGCGTAAAAGAACGCGTAGAGGAAAGTTGGAAGATAACAACAGGTGTAAAGTAGAAGCGAACACAACACCATTTTCACTGCCTTAGCTGTTCGTTTTTCTCTAGTTCTATTCTGTTCGTTAGAAAAATTGCCTTGAAGGAAAGTTCGATGTGATTTCCAAAGTCTGAATGAAGTCATGATATTCAATATAACAACTAAACACGTCATAACAAGAACACAAACTCGTTGAAATGAGTAGAGAAGGGAAAAAGTCCTTCTAAAGTTTTGATGGCAAACATTAGTATTGCCCAACTTGACGATTCTGCGATGCCAAACATTATAGGCCGAGAGTCCTATAGCAAGCAGCCAAGAGCAAGAGACTAGTGTCAGACGTTTCTTCAACGCGTATGGACGAACTCTGTGTACAGTTAACTTGGTTGATCTAAACCGTTCCACACTTATTATCAAAAGATTAGTCAAATTCACAAGCATGGTAGTATAGCCGAAGAAGTAGTAAGCCTTACATAAGATGTTCGCAAAAACTTCATTATCCAAAAGACTCCAGAGATATGGAAGACCAAGTACACGACGAATTTTGTGATACGAAATAATGATTGCAACGAGAATATCTGAAACGGCCATGTTGATGATCAAATGATGGATGTTCCTTTTCACGGTGAATCTGGCAGCGAGGAAGATGATCAAAATATTGCCGAACACTGCAAATCCACCCACTAACAAGATGGCCATTATCTTTACAGTTCGTACAACATCTGAATCAGGTACACTGATGCACGACGAACTGCTTTGCGTTATGTTGTCCGAACCGTTCATGGTTTGAGCTGAACGGCTGATAACGATCCTGTCTCTTCCACCTTCAATGTTCTACTCACGAACTTTCTCCTGAACTGAACTAAAATATATTTGGTCTTCAACATAATTAACAAAACGAAATTAACAAGAAAAAAGTTTCTGACTGCGAAAGTCAGTCCTTTGAAATTGTTATTATAGTGAAGAAATTCAACATTAATAAAGTTCTCTCTGGTGTAATTTTCTAAAGGTTTCTTGGTTATTTCGTGTTAATAACTGTTCATATCGTCTTTATTTCGTTTTCGGGAATCTTCCACTTTAATAAAAGTTCCCTGGATTAATTTACCGACGCATTGTGTGAAATCACTTAGTATCATGCAAGCTGTTTTACTTCTTAAGTTTTATTCAACTTTTTGAGCAATGAATAACATGCTTAAATAATACATTTCTCAAAAAGTAAAACAGCTAGGTTGTCTGATCACTAAGTGATTTCACACAACGGGCGTAGGTAAAATAATCGTCTTTGGATGAAAGCAAGACGATAGAACTTGTTTTTCTGAGGAAACTGTAGCTAAATTACAATTTAATGTGGCTCACTATTTTGAAACTTGGCGGAACTCAAAACCGTGGAATTACATCCTTCAAAATTGTATTAAGCAACCATACACGACTTGAATTTAACCAGGCCAAAACTTTAAAAACTTGCATGGAACTCTATGTATCTGTTTTAATTTCATTAAGAGAACAAAATATAGCATTTTTGTGTTATTGTATTCCATAACTCCTTCAACTGTTTTAACCTAAGTCTTGAAAACAAAGTTCCATGTAGATTTTCTATGAAAGTTACTTTCATAGCTTTTTCACTTTTGAAGTTACTAATGAAATTTTTGCGAAGCTTGGTTTTTGCCAATTTCTTTCTCGACTGAAAACTTGTCAAGATCGTAATATTCAAGTTTTATTAATTTGAAAAAGAGCTCGGGACAATCTTCTAACTACTTTTTGCTCGGGACAGTCTTCTAACTACTATTTGCTCGGGACAGTCTTCTAACTACTTTTTGCTCGGGACAGTCTTCTAACTACTATTTGCTCGGGACAGTCTTCTAACTACTTTTTGCTCGGGACAGTCTTTGTAGTAGTTAATGTCCGCAGTCCATAGGCCCCGCAGGCGCATGAATAAATTAGTAACAACACTAAGCAACAGCATGTCGAGCGCCAGCATTAACTTGTAAGTAATTTTCCTCATTTTTGTATGTTTTCTTTTCTTTTTTTTTGGTCTTATGGAATTGTAAATTATAGATAAGTGTATTTTCTTTATTTGTAGCGAATCGTATGATTCTAAAGATGATTTCCGAGAGATAAATAAATACGCATGTTGAAGTTTAAAGGCTCGACTACCTCACTGTAGTTGAAGACTACATTCATTCGAAGTTAACGGCATTTTTCACTGACTTATGCTATCAAGATCGCCGAAATTATCGAGAATAGAAGATGTTCGACCAGGATGGAAGAGATTTGGATAGATTTGGTCAAGATTTAAGAGAGGAATTCGGAGTAAAATCAGTCCACGAGCATGTAAGCGAGGAATCGCACGTGCGACACAGGGAGCCCAATCAGGATTTCCAAGAAAATAAGGGGGCTGCGTCAACAAAACCAAGCGTCGAGAATGGTGGAAAAAAGGTGACATGGCCATCATTAACGCAATATTTAGATGGTTTTGGTGGTGAACCGCGAGAGCCCGAAGTCAGAAGATCTGCAAGAGTAAAGGCAGCAAAGAAATCAGAAGAAGAAGGAGTCATAGCCGAACGAGCGGTTTATTGCAGACGTAGCAGATCAGGACATCTTGGAGAGCTGAGAAAGAATTGGAACAGAGTACAAGAATTAATGAAGAGTCCCGAAGTCGACGTGATAACACTAGAGGATAGTGTCCGAAAGTATAATGAGGCGTTCAGGAAGTTTGTGGACGCCCACGAAGTATGTATGGAGATAGAAGACGACGAAGAGAGAAGAGCACTGTTAGTGGATAGTTATGAAAACCAGAGAGACATGAAGTGGCAGTTAGAAAACCTGTTGAATGAGTGGATAGCCAACAAGCACAGACCAAAGTCCCCAAGATCAGAATCCGGATTCAGCCGCGCTTCTAGTTCGTATAGTATAAAGGAGAAAACGAAATTCATGGAAGAAGCTAGACTTAGAGTGAACGCGTTGAAGCAAAAACAAGACTTGGATCGCCAAATGGAACAGATAGAAAAGCAAAAGGCTGAACTCAGCAGGAAAATCGAACTAATGGACGCGGAAACCCAGGCGAAGCAAGCTGCAATTGACTTGATGATAGAACGATATGTTACAGAAGAAGATGTTGAAGACTCTCGTCGAGAGATTGAGAAGCACGATGAGATTGCACCCCAGTACAGCTACACACGGCCCCGGTCCCCATTAGAAAGGGATGACGAACGTTCCAAGAAAACTTTCGTACCCGTAGTAACTAGCGAGTTCGTGGCTAAAAGTACGAATACGCAGGTTCCTGATACAGTTTCGTCGTTCCACCACAGCATTCCAAGCGTTTCTACAACTTGTTACTATACAAGCCCGCAAATGGCGTCCACACCCTTCAGCCTTCCAGAGAAATTCACTATCCCGCCTCAAGCGAGTCAAGTGACACCGAGGGCATCTACGTCGCCGTATGTTCCAGTTCTTCAGAACCCAACGCCAATGGAGTTTCGTCCCTCGTGTACCCCTCCATCACTACCCAGAGAAAGTTCGATGGTAGAGGCATGGACGACGATAGCGCAAGCAATCAAACAAGGTCCGTCCTTACCGAAAGTGGAATTAATGAAGTTTAGTGGAGACCCGTTGGAGTACGCGGAGTTTGTGACGAATTTCAAGGATAACATTGAAAGCCAAGTGTCAGACGAGTCGCAGAGACTTACCCGCTTACTGGCGCAATGTGTAGGAAAGGCTAAGGAAGCAATTCGAAGCTGCGTGAACCTTCCGGTTTGCGAAAGATACGTTGAAGCATGGAAAACCCTACATCAGAACTTTGGACAGTCACACATGGTAGCTGACGCGCACGTAAGAAGGCTGAAAGAGATCCAGATCAGAAGAGCTGACGCAAGTAGCCTTATGGAGTTCGCAAGAAAGTTAGAAGATGCAAGGAGAGTGCTTACTAGCATGGGTTATAGCTATTCAAGCCGCTTAGACAACGAAGAGACCATAGTTATGCTGATGAAAAAGCTTCCAGACGAAGGTTTAAAGAGGAAGTGGGCCGACAAAGCAGGAGATATTATCAAGTTGAAGGGAAGAGCCGAGTATGCAGACTTCGTGCAGTTTGTCAAGAATACAGCGGATAGAATTAATAACAGATACGGGCAGGAGCTAAGAGTAACTACCTCGATGACAGAAAGAGAGAAGAGGGATCCAAAGAAAGAACGATCTGATCAAAGATATAAAGTCACGACTTTAGCCGTTCAAAGTGATCAGAGCCCACGCCCATCCACTACAGCTCACAAGTGCCCGCAGTGTTCAGGACCTCACGGAGTGTGGAGATGCTGGAAGTTTAAGAGCTCTTCTCTAAAGGATCGTTTCAAGTTAGTGAGACAACATGGCCTTTGCAGAGCTTGTCTCGAAGAAGGACACTGTGCCAAGTCATGTACGAAGGGATTCAAGTGTAGAATCTCAGGGTGCGGCAAAGATCATCACTACCTAATCCACAGCGAAGACGTCGGTGGTGATCGCGCCAAAGACAGTGGTAATTCATCAGCGAAGAGCGTCGAAAGAAATGCGCAAGCAAGGGAGGTGGCTCCAGAGATTCAAGAAGGAACAACATCAGTGAAAACCACAAGCCAGTCCACGCCTCCGACAGTCAGTCCGAACGCAATAGCAGTAGAACCAAATGATCCAGTTACAGTCAGTGCACTTGACGTTAGCAGACCAAAGGTATGCTTCAAAGTTGTACCTGTTAAAGTCAGCACCCCTCAGAGTGACAAGCAGATCATCACATACGCATTCTTTGACAGTGGTTCGGACGCAACTCTTTGTACGGAAAGCTTGATGGATGAATTACAGATTAAGACCAAGAGACAAGCAAGATTTACGATGTCTACTGTCAATTCGCAGGAAAGGAAATGCGGATATGAAATAGACTTAAAGATAGAATCTTTAGAAGGAGATGCACACTTCCGTTTAGAGAACGTATTAACCACGAAGAACCTTCCCGTTATGCCGAAGCATGTGGCAACCAACGAAGAAATAAAGAAATGGCCACACCTCGAAGACCTTACCTTGAGAGAGATCGACAGAAGAAGAGTAACCCTACTCATCGGTAGCGACCGTCCAGATATCATAGAAAAGGAACTGGACAGAAGAGAAGGAGGAAAGGGAGAGCCCTTCGCAGTGAAGACTCCCTTTGGTTGGACTGTTTATGGTCCTATAGCAGAATCTGCAGAAAGTCAAGTGAATGTTAGTCTGACTAGCACCGAGCACGAGAAGTTAAACCTTCAAATAGAACGTATGTACAAGGATGAGTTTGGGAACACTGCTGATGACATAGATGAAGGTATGTCGGTCGAAGACCACAAAGCCAAAGAGATTATGGACAAATCAGCTATCTTGATTGACGGACATTATCAGTTAAGACTACCATTTCGTCAAGATCGCCCGATCCTTCCAGACAGCAGACCAGCCGCAGAAAAGAGGTTAGAATGGTTGAAGAAAAAGATGCAGAAGGATGAAGTATTCAAGGAGAAGTATAGTCAAGTCATGGAGAAGTACAGAACTGAAGGCTCTTCGAGAGAAGTACGAGAAGAGGAACTCCAGAACCTGAAACCATTATGGTTCCTACCTCACCATGCAGTTTGGCATCCAAGAAAACCGGACGAACCGCGAGTAGTGTTTGATTGTGCCGCCAAAAGCGGAGGAACTTCTTTGAATGAACAGTTACTTCAAGGACCCGAGAATACGAGTCCGTTGATTGAAGTAATCCTCAGGTTCAGAGTGAACGAAGTTGCCGTTGCAGCAGACATCAAGAGAATGTTTCATCAAGTCCACGTAGCGCCCGAAGACTGTGGCGCATTGTGTTACCTCTGGTGGCCAGAAGGAGACATATCTAAAGAGCCCAAGGTTCACCAGATGCTCGTACATATATTTGGTGCAACGTCGTCGCCGAGCATCGCTGGATATGCATTGAGGAAAACAGCAAAGGATAGCGAGCACGACTTCACACCAGAGACCACTAATGCTGTGTATAAAGATTTCTACGTTGACGACTTGCTGAAATCGTTCGCTGATGTTGCGCAAGCTATACGAGTGAGCAAACAGTTACAGACTCTGCTAGCAAGGGGAGGATTCAAGTTAACAAAGTGGGTGTCTAATTATCGCCAAGTCTTGTCGGAATTTCCAGCGGAGGAACGCGCACCAGCAATCAAAGACTTAGACTTAACTTCCGAGAGTCTACCTGTTGATAGAGCCCTAGGTATCCATTGGGACGTGGAGCAAGATACTTTCAACTTGGCCAAAAGCAGCAAGAAACATCCTGAGAATAGAAAGGGCGTACTGTCGTCAGTTGCAACTGTTTATGATCCGCTAGGATTTGCGAGCCCTCTTCTCCTACCTGGTAGAGAAATAAACCAAGAACTTTGCCATAGGAGATATGATTGGGACGAGAATCTCCCACCAGACGTACTTGCCAGTTGGGTAGAATGGAAAGAAGGACTTGCAAGTTTAGGAGATCTAAGTATTCCACGCTGCTCCAAGCCAAAGAACTTTGGTACCGTGGTGAGAACGGAGCTTCACCATTTCGCTGATGCTTCACAAGAACACGGTTACGGAACAGTTTCCTACCTGAGACAGATCAACGATAGAGGTCAGATTCATTGTAGTTTTGTGATGGGAAAGTCTCGTGTTAGACCTTTGAAGAGCACCATGACAGTACCCAAGTTGGAACTCACAGCTGCAGCTCTACTGGTTCGCATGAATAAGTTAATTGTCAGAGCATTGCAAGGAAGACTCCAGATCGACAGTGTCAGCTATTGGACAGATTCTATCATCGTCCTCAGATACATCTTCAATGAAGTGCGAAGATTCATCACGTTTGTTGCAAACAGAGTTGCCGTTATACGACAAGAATCGGTCCCAGATCAGTGGAAGCACGTAAGGTCCGAGCTTAATCCCGCCGATTATGCTTCAAGAGGGATCAAGGCAACCGAATCAAGAAAGTTGTTGATATGGAGACAAGGACCAGAGTTTCTGTGGAGAGAAGAGGAAGAATGGCCTCCACAGCCACCAGAGATGTCAGCAACATTATCAGAAACGGATGAAGGAGTTAAGAAGGAGAAGGTGACGGTTGGAGCAACGACACTGCAGTTGGACTTCTGGAACTCACTGTTCAATAAGTACTCGACCTGGAACAGACTAAGGAGGACTGTTGCATGGCTAATCAGAGCTGTTCGAAAGCTGATTGGAGTTTGGCCGCGTAAAGCTGAGCGCGACTGCACCAAGAACTTGCAGCCCAGTCAAGAAACCTTGTCAGTGTCCGAAGTCGAACAAGCGGAGAGAAGAATCGCGAAATTTGTACAAAGAGAATCGTTTTTGAACATTCAGGCCGGTGAAGACTGCTTGAGCAAAGAAGTGAAAGAAAGATTTATCCGCCTGAAGCCGATTTCAGAAGATGGAGTAATTCGGGTTGGAGGAAGATTGGATCGCTCACATCTGTCCTACGACGCTAAGCATCCGATTATCTTGCCTGGAAAACATCCAGTAACAGAGCTGATAATACGTCATTACCACCATCGTAACGGTCACGTTGGAACCAATCAAGTATTGGCTGAGATACGACAGCGCTTTTGGATCGTAAGTGGAATTTCGTCAGTAAAACGAGTGCTGCGCAAGTGCCATGAATGCAGACGTCAGAATGCCAAGATGGGAGAGCAGATTACCGCTCCACTACCAGAAGTAAGATCGTCTTCAGACAGACAAGAACTAGTCTATCCCTTCGCCGCAGTGGGTTTAGACTACTTTGGACCGCTGTACGTTAAGGTTGGTCCAAATACAAGATCCAAGAGAGATCCATCATTGAATAAGCGTTACGGTTGTATATTCACGTGCCTAAGGTACAGAGCAGTCCACATCGAGGTTGCGCAAGACTTATCTACAGATAGCTTCATCAACGCCGTGATACGTTTTGTTAGCAGACGTGGACCCCCGAGAATCATTTACAGCGATAATGGCACTAATTTCAAGGGAGCAGAGTTAGATGTCATTAAAGCTATGAAAACGTGGAATCAGGAACAGATACAAGATGAGCTGAACCAAAGAGGTGTACAGTGGAAGTTTAATCCTCCCGCAGCGAGTCACCAAGGCGGTGTTTGGGAACGTCTCATACGATCAGTCAGAAGAATTCTACACTCCATGTTGGGAGAACGTCTCGTGAATGATGAAACGCTTCACACGTTCTTGACCGAGGTAGAGAAGATCATGAATGACAGACCCATAACCAAAGTCTCCAGTGAGCCGCAAGATTTAGAAGCACTCACACCAAACCACATCTTGTTACTCCGCAAGAACGCATCCCTAGCCCCAGACGAGATTAAAGATGTTGACAAGTATAAAGCCAGATGGAAACACGCCCACCTGTTAGCGAACGAGTTTTGGCAGCGATGGACGAAGGAGTACTTGCCTATGCTGCAAGAGCGACAGAAGTGGTTGCGAGAAAAGGCTAATTTCAAGGTTGGCGACTTAGTTCTTCTAGCAGACAAGAATACCCCAAGAGGAGAATGGCCAAAAGCATTGATCGAACAGACGATGCCAGACGGTGATGGAATTGTGCGCCGAGTAAAAGTGAGAACAGCAGATGGAGAGTACCACCGAGATGTACGAAAACTCTGCATGCTGGAAGAAGAACTACTGAAGGCCAAGACCGAAGCCGGAGACCAAACAAGCAGTCTACAGAAGGAGTAAAAACAGAGTGTGATAGATATCACCACGCAAGCCAAAGCAGTAACACAAGAGAACGAAGGCATTCAAGACTTGAACTGTTCAGAATTTAGAGACGTTTAATTTATTGAGTACTTTAGCAGATGATTATGTTTATGTACAAAAGACTTAGTAGTCTTTTGGCGGGGGAGCGTGTAGTAGTTAATGTCCGCAGTCCATAGGCCCCGCAGGCGCATGAATAAATTAGTAACAACACTAAGCAACAGCATGTCGAGCGCCAGCATTAACTTGTAAGTAATTTTCCTCATTTTTGTATGTTTTCTTTTCTTTTTTTTTGGTCTTATGGAATTGTAAATTATAGATAAGTGTATTTTCTTTATTTGTAGCGAATCGTATGATTCTAAAGATGATTTCCGAGAGATAAATAAATACGCATGTTGAAGTTTAAAGGCTCGACTACCTCACTGTAGTTGAAGACTACAGTCTTCTAACTACTATTTGCTCGGGACAGTTTTCTAACTACTTTTTGCTCGGGACAGTCTTCTCACTACTTTTTGCTCGGGACAGTCTTCTAACTACTTTTTGCTCGGGACAGTCTTCTAACTACTTTTTGCTCGGGACAGTCTTCTAACTACTTTTTGCTCGTGACAGTCTTCTAACTACTATTTGCTCGGGACAGTCTTCTAACTACTATTTGCTCGGGACAGTCTTCTAACTACTTTTTACTCGAGAAATTTTTCTAATTACTTTTTGCTCAGGACAGTTTTCTTATTACTTTTTTACTAAAGTAGCCTACCACGACTGCCATCTAAAAACCTGTCGCGACATCAATAGTCGCCTTAATTATTTGAAGCCGTTCTTAGTGTCGGTCTCAAAACCACTTGTTTCCGTAGCCCAAACTGCCCTTCATTGAGAAACGACTGGAATCGATTCTAGGGTTGGTTAACACGGCGGTCAAACGCAATGCGCATGCGTGGGCAATGTTGCAGCGCGGCAAATTTACATTTGTAAACATTAGGATTTTACGTACGACTGAATTCAAAGCTGATTTATAAGAAATTCCCTGCATATTTAAGCTCGTTTTTTTCTGTACACACTCTTTGTCATACCCTCAAACTATTCTCAGTTTACACTTTTTTAATTCTTTTTACATTAGGTTTAGTGTAAGGTTTAGGGATAGATTCCAGTCCTCTCTCGACAAGGGCAGTTTGGGCTATGGAAACAAGGAAAGGAGACTACGACATCAAAAGTCCATCAGCCAAGAATGGGCCTAACGCAAGGATATTAGAATATATTTGATAACCAGCTGTCCTAGATATCACAGGTTTGGTAGGAGGACCTTTTTAGCTTCGTTGTTTGTTGTGCCCATTTCAGACCATCCAGCGGATCTGAAATAGTGACGTAGAAATGGCGTCACTGCAAAACTGAGGTGTCATGAAACCTGTGAAAATTGACTTATAAAAGTGTTTATCTGAGATAAATCGGCTAGATTTTCAGGAGAGGTTTTTGATATTTTGTATACATTGACTATGATATTCGAATTAATTAATGGGTGGGAAATAAAATAAAGAAATAACCGTTTCCCAAGACACCGGGCTACTAAGAATGACACTACAGTTATGCAAATATTCTCGATTCTGATTGGCTTATATTTTTACTCACATCGGTTGGATGTGATGCCCGGCTCTTGGTAGTTGATTCTTTCATGTGTAAATATTTTTAACAAAAGAACATTTCTCAAGGAAATGTCACGTGGTCTGAAATGGGCAATTTGCATACGAAGGTAAAAAGGTCTATTATAGAGAAAGTGATAATTTATCATCTATTATCGGGACGTAAAACCACAGGGAGCCCAACTCGGTGTTTGTGTCAGTATATCACAGTAAATGTATGTGGTTCATGAGAAATGACATTTTTTTCAAATTGTTTTGGGAAATTAATTTTTTTCATCCACTTGTCTTTCTTTTGTGTCCTGTTCTTAGCTTTTTGATAAAAATAGCGAGGAATGAGTAAGGGAATGTCATATGATTGATTCATTTAGATACTGATGAAAGAATATCAAAATAGTTCCACAAATATCTTTTATTATATTTCTATTTATCATTAGTGATACGTAGTTTATTTTACTTTACATTGTTTGCACATGGAAATAATATAGTCCAAGAAATGTTTTCCATAATAATAGACTACTAAGTTCAGTGCTATTCATTACTAGTACAATAGTCTTTTAGCTGCTTGTCTGAATTCAGTTAGAAAAACAATATAAATACAAGGACTGAAGCAAGAGTTGACTAGAACAAGAAGGCTAAGCACAAATTCTAACGTTGTCACATCAATAATGCACCTGTAATATGGCTGAAATACTGAAAACACTTCGGCCGCGTGGAAAGCGTAAAAAAACTCGTAGAGAAAAGCTGAAAGATAACAACAGGTGTAAAGTAGAAGCGAACACAACACCATTTTCACTGCCTTAGCTGTTCGTTTTTCTCTAGTTCTATTCTGTTCGTCAGAAAAATTGCCTTGAGGGAAAGTTCGACGTGATTTCCAAAGTCTGAATGAAGTCATGATATTCAATATCACAACTAAACACATCATAACAAGAACACAAACTTGTTCAAAAGAGTACAGAAGGAAATAAGTCCTCGAAAAGTGTGCATAGCATACATTAGTATTGCCCAACTTGACGATTCTGTAATACCAAGTATTGTAGACCGAAAGTCCCATAGGAAGCAGCCAAGAGCAAGAGACTAGTGACAGACGTTTCTTCAACGTGTATGGGCGAACTCTGTGTACAGTTAACTTGGTTGATCTAAACCGTTCCACACTTATTATCAAAAGAGTAGTCAAAGTCACAAACATGGTAGTATAGCCGAAGAAGCGGTAAGCCTTACATAAGATGTTCGCAAAAACTTCATTATCCAAAAGTTCCCAGAGATGTGGAAGAGCAAGTAGACGACGAATGTTGTGATAAGAAATAATGATAGCAACGAGAATATCCGAAACAGCCATGTTGATGATCAAACGATGGATGTTCCTTTTCAAGGTGAATCTGGCAGCGAGGAAGACGATCAAAATATTGCCAAACACAGCAAATCCACCCACTAACAAGATGGCCATTATCTTTACAGTTCGTACAAGATCTGAATCAGGTACTCTGATGCACGACAAACTGCTTTGCGTTATGTTGTCCGAACCGTTCATGGTTTGAGCTGAACTGAGAACGATCCTGTCTCTTGCACCTTCAATGTTCTACTGACGAACTGACTCCTGAACTGAGCTAAAATATATTTGGCCTTCAACATAATTAAAAAAACAAAATTACATAGGGAAAACCTTCCGACTGCGAATGTCAGTCTTTGAAATAATTTTTTTAATGAAGAAATTGAACATTAATCAAGTTCTCTCTGGTGTAATTTTTTTAATTGCTTTTCAAACTGAGGTTTCTTGGTTATTACGTGTTTTATTAAAATAACTGTTCATATCGTCTTTATTTCGTTTTCGGGAATCGTACATGTTAATAAAAGTTCCCTGGATTAATTTACTTAGAAATCACTTAGTGACCAGACAAACTTTACTTTTTGATTTTTTTCCTTCAAAATTTTGAGCGATGTATTATTGAAGAATATTCTTGAAACTATTAAAGAAAGTCCTCTTTGATTCAAAGCAAGGCGATCGAATTCGAACCTGTTTTTCTGACCAAACTGTAAATTACGTTACTGAAGACCGTGGAATAAACTTCAAAATTATTAAGCAACTGATACACGTTTTGAATTTAACCAGGCCAAAACCTTCAAAGTTTGCACGGCATTCTATATCAGATTTTTGTTTTAATTTCCCAAAAACAAACGGTAAAATATAATAAGAGACGTAATGACTTGGAAGGAGATCGACTTTATCTGAATGCTCTGCAAAACAGAACCATCCCTGACACAAATATCGACCATGAGTTTGTGATTCTGCCCAAATAAGCGAATCATCTGGTGCTGTTGAAGGCAAAAAATTACTGTTGGTCTCCGAAGACCAACATGCCACATTAGGCAGATAATCAAGTGATAATACCTCTGTGTCAGGGATGGTTCTGTTTTGCAGAGCATTCAGATAGAGTCGATCTCCTTCCACGAGGATCTGATCTAACGTGGCTGCAGTCCACTGTTCGATTGCTAAATTCCGAGCAAATAACAGAGCTGAAAAACTGATAAAAGAACAGTGCCTTCCCCGTGAAATGTGACTAAAGCGTTCATGGCCTTGATGAATGCTTCCAGCAATGAATAACATTGGATTTGACATAATTAAACTGCATAAAAGAGACTTACCTCGCTAACTGGAATCCTACAAGAAACGTGGGTAAACCAAGCAGGTATGCAAACGTGTACGCTTATAATGAAATCCGCAGTCCATATGTACTGCAGCCAGCCGAGCATGTTCCGAGCATCCTCCGACAATCCGGTACGACCGATAATCGATCTATAATGTACTCTCCGATGCCCGATTATGTTCCGAACATCCTCCGGAAAATCCGGCACGACAGAATCAAGATGCTGTAGTCGAGATTTTTCTTGGCAAGATTAGTGTTGCTGCTCGCCTTACGGCTTCGCAGCAATAAAGCGTTATTGACCAAGTATATTTTAATCGATCAACACCCCTTGGTACCAACCAGCTGCCAGATGCACGAGATGTCGCCATTGGTCTAGTGGTTGCAAACCTAACTGATACCAATGTATAAACTTTTTACGACTAGAGTGCAAACAGTATATCTGTGAAACATTTGGCAAAACAAAATTGCACAAATTTGTACAAATTCTGTATATTGTTTGCACTCTAGTCGTAAAAAATTTGCATCTCAAAATGTTGTGCTTTACAATCAAACTTTGACAAAAGTTTCATAAACATTTAAAAAATACTTAAGATAGTACGCGCGCTCTCATTGGTCGAGAGCTGTGTTTTCATCACGCTATGAAGGCACGGAAAAGACGTAACAAGCAAGGGCAAGGTAAAAAGTAAAGGTAAAAAGTATTTTTTAAGAGAAATGAAACATTTTCTCCGATGTCTTCATAGCCTGGTGAAAACCAAGGCTACGCGTTTGGGAGAATTCGAGAGCAGATCAGTGAAAACCCGAGACGAAAATGTTTTATTTCTTAAATGAAAGATAGCATGCATGTCAAGCTTATGAAAAAGCAAACGAAAATGTTTTTTTTAGGGAAAACGGCCATGCATTTTCCGTATCCCAATACCTTAATATTAATTTTATAACAGATCATTTAGTTGAAAAAAGAATAAGTTGTATTACGACTGTTTTCATTGCTACGCGCTGATCGAGACAACCTCCGCGACAGGGAAATCGGGCAATACACTGCCGTCAATCAATTAAATGGTTAGATTACCTAAAGGTAAATGGCTAACCCTGACTTTGTAAATGCTGAAACCTGATGTTCGATTGTTCATTTCTCATGAGAACAACTAGGATATGAAACGTTCTCAATCTCCCCTCCCTAAATTTGAAATGCCCCCTCTGCTGCTTCTGGACTATTCGTTTTCACTTCCTTTAATGAAAAACAATCTTTGAATACAAAAAAAATGGATTTCGATTCGGCAAACATAAGTGGTATTCTATAACATGAATTGGATACATGTATTCAAATATTAATCAATCCGTTAAGACGAAGAATTGATAAGAGTATACTGTGCTTAGACGCTTATATGCTAAACATGTTGCAGCTTACGCTTTATATATATTATGCACTCTTTGGTAATAAGTATTACAAAGTGCGACAAAGGTTATTACAAAGTGCGACAACTTTTTTATTACAAAATGCGACAAGATTTATTACAAAGTGCGACGATTATTACAAAGTACGACAGTACACTGTTGTCTCACTAAACAAAGGGGAATAATATACTAAGCAATTATAGAGAAAGTGATAATGTATCATCTATTATCGGGACGTATAACCACAGACAGCCCAACTCGGTTTTTGTGTCAGTATATCACAGTAAATGTATGTGGTTCATGAGAAATGACATTTTTTTCAAATAGTTTTTGAGAAATTTATTTTTTCATCCACTTGTCTTTCTTTTGTGTCATGTTCTTAGCTTTTTGATAAAAATAGCGAGGAATGAGTAAGGGAATGTCATATGATTGATTCATTTAGATACTGATGAAAGAATATCATAATAGTTTCGCAAATATTTTTTATTATATTTCTATTTATCATTAGTGATACGTAGTTTATTTTACTTTACATTGTTTGCACATGGAAATGATATAGTACAAGAATTGTTTTCCATAATAATAGACTACTAAGTTCAATGCTATTCATTACTAGTACAATAGTCTTTTAGCTGCTTGTCTGAATTCAGTTAGAAAAACAATATAAATACAAGGACTGAAGCAAGAGTTCACTAGTGAAAGAAGGTTAAGCAAAAAATCTAACGTTGTCACATCAATAGTGCACCTGTGATATGGCTGAAATACTGAAAACACTTCGGCCTCGTGGAAAGCGTAAAAGAACTCGAAGACAAAAGCTGGAAGATAACAAAAGGTGTAAAGTAGAAGCGAACACAACACCATTTTCACTGCTTTAGCTGTTCGTTTTTCTCTAGTTCTATTTTGTTCGTTAGAAAAATTGCCTTGCGGAAAACTTCGACGTGATTTCCAAAGTCTGAATGAAGTCATGATATTCAATATCACAACTAAACACATCATAACAAGAACACAAACTCGTTCAAAGGAGTACAGAAGGATAAAAGTCCTCGAAAAGTTTGGATGGCATACATTAGTATTGTCCAACTTGACGATTCTGTGATACCAAGCACTGTAGACCGAGAGTCCCATAGGAAGCAGCCAAGAGCAAGAGACTAATGCCAGACGTTTCTTCAACGTGTATGGACGAACTCTGTGTACAGTTAACTTGGTTGATCTAAACCGTTCCACACTTATTATCAAAAGAGTAGTCAAAGTCACAAACATGGTAGTATAGCCGAAGAAGCGGTAAGCCTTACATAAGATGTTCGCAAAAACCTTATTATCCCAAAGATCCCAGAGATATGGAAGACCAAGTAGAGAACGAATGTTGTGATACGAAAATATGATAGCAACGAAAATATCTGAAACGGCCATGTTGATGATCAAATGATGGATGTTCCTTTTCACGGTGAATCTGGCTGCGATGAAGATGATCAAAATATTGCCAAACACAGCAAATCCACCCACTAACAAGATGGCCATTATCTTTACAGTTCGTACAACATCTGAATCAGGTACATTGATGCACGACAAACTGCTTTGCGTTATGTTGTCCGAACCGTTCATGGTTTGAGCTGAACTGAGAACGATCCTGTCTCTTGCACCTTCAATGTGGCTACTGACGAACTGACTCCTGAACTGAACTAAAATATATTTGGTCTTCAACATAATTAACAAAAGAAAATTACCAAGGAAAAACCTCTCGACTGCGAATGTCAGTGTTTGAAATCTTTATTGTAATGAAGAAATTGAACATTAATAAAGTTCTCTCTGGTGTAATTTTTTGTTTGCTTTTCAAACTGAGGTTTCTTTGTGAATGCGAGTGTTAATAACTGTTCATATCGTCTTTATTACGTTTCCGGGGATCTTCCATGTTAATTAAAGTTCCCTGGATTAATCTACTCGTCCGACGGGTTGTGTGAAATCACTTAGAGAGCAGACAGCTGCGTGTTTTAGTTTTAATTTTTTAATTTTTGAGCGATGTATTATTCAAGAATATTCTTGAAACTATTAAAGAAAGTCCTCTTTGATTCAAAGCAGGCGATCGAATTCGAACCTGTTTTTCTGACCAATCTGTGAATTACGTGTTAATATACGACTCAAAGTGTGCTAGAGTTATAAAAGAGGCTTCAGATTGTGATGCTCTTCAAGATGACCTCCATAGCCTCTCGTGCTGGAGCCAGGCGTGGCAGTTACGCTTCAACAGCTCAAAATGTGAGATCTTGACTGTTTCCCGTAAAAATGAACTAATCAAGTACAATTATATCTTAGACTCTAATACTCTTAACCATGTATCATCTTTAGAAGACCTTGGGGTCATTGTATCGGATAACCTTAAGTGGAACAATCATATAGACCATGCATTAGCTAAGGGGTATAGGATGTTAGGATTCTTGCGTAGGCATAGTCTGAAATCATTTGATGAAAAGACAAAGAAACTTCTTTATCTTTCTTTCGTCCACCCACACGTAGGTTATGCAAGTGAGGTCTGAGCCCCTCAGGGAATAGACAACTTAAGTAGGGTAATCTCCAACGTAGGGCTACCAAATTTATTTTAAATATGAATTATCTTAACAGCATTCCTTATTGCGATCGTCTCATTAAATTAAATTTACTTCCACTTTCGTATTTGCACGAGTTTAAGGACTTGTTATTCTATTTTGAATGTCGTGTTGGTCATTTTAGTGATATTTCCATTGATCGCTTTGTTAAGCCTCGATCTAATTATAGAATTATTCGCCACAGCTCCATGTATGATGTGCTAATTCCTAGATGCCGTACAAAACTCTTCCAATCCAGTTATTTTAACCGCTTCAGCTAAACTTTGAAATAATCTACCGTGCTCTGTACGCTCTTCTCCTTCTATTAATCAGTTTAAATCTTATCTTGTTAAGTATTATAACAATGCACTATCTAATGCGTATAATCCTGATGACTTTAACACTTGGAAATCGATCTGTCTTAAGTGTTGTTCAACGTGTAACCTTCTTTCTTCTAATCGCGGTTGCTACTAACTTCTATATGAGCACGTGTTATATATATATACTCATAGATAACATATATTATATTTATTAGCTAAGTACAAATTATCATTATGTTTTCATTTCTTCTTCTTTTTTCCTTTTTTTACGGGTGCACTTTATTTGGAGCCTCGCTCTGTTGTGCTGTCCCTCACCTTTTTTGTCTTATAATTATTATATATGTTCCTTGTATTATTGTCTTTATTTATATTTTTGATTCATATTTTGTTATTTAGATTTTATATATTTTTAAGGTAGGAGCTATGTAAATAAATAAATAAATAAATAAATAAAGTTTCCAAACTGAAGACCGTGGAACAAAATTTTTAAGAAACTGATACACGTTTTGAATTGAACCAGGCCAAAACCTTCAAAGTTTGCACGGCATTCTATATCAGATTTTTGTTTTAAAAAACAAAACGGTAAAATGTAATCTTTTGTCAACGTTTGAAAAAGACGTAATGACTTTATCTAAGAGAAACATCGTTTTGTGATTTTGTTGTTATTGTTTGAGAACGATTTTCTGTTCATTCAATGAATAAAATGCTAATTTTGTATTATTGTCAAAAAATTCCTTCAACTTA
Source organism: Anthopleura sola (assembly GCA_023349425.1). Taxonomy (NCBI): domain Eukaryota; kingdom Metazoa; phylum Cnidaria; class Anthozoa; order Actiniaria; family Actiniidae; genus Anthopleura; species Anthopleura sola. Next base: position 4,402,618 of record JALHLI010000001.1, read on the forward strand.
TTTAACTAATACCCCATTCACACCGGGACCTTTAAACATGTTTAAAGGTTGTTTAGTTGAGTTAGTCCCTTCCATCAACCTGTACGCCTAACTAAACAACTTTCAAACGTTCTTTAACTAAACTACTTTGGGGATGTGGTTTTAACCATGTATATAAAGATGGCAGCCAAACCGGCGACGAAGAGTGCGATAGATAAATTAATAAATACCAAGGTTAGTTGGTTTGAATGTGGCTTTAATTCTCTTGTATTAAGTTCTCTTATATAAAGTCAGATGTCTTGAGAAAATTACTTGCATAGATATTTTAACTTTTCTAGTTATGGATTATTTTGTACGAAGCTTTGTTAGCACCTATTTTCTGTCGAAAACTTGTCAAGATTTTTTTTTTTTTTTTATTTTTTTTTTTTAATTTTTTTTTTTTAATTAAGCAAATAAGATGTATATTACAATGACATACGGTATACATGTAAAGTTAAACAACACACTTACAGTTAACGAGAAAAATTAAATAAAATAAAAAATATATATATATTTGAATAAATTCAAAAAAATTCAAGGAGTTTGTTCCATTTATTATAATGAAATCCTAGTTTTTCCTTTTCAGTAGCTATCCTTAACTCAATATGATAAGTCATTTTAATTTTATTTAAGAAGGCAACGTAGGACAATTTTAAGCTTGTTAAACTACTTTGATATATATAATATTTTGCTAATAAAAGTAAATGATTAATTAAATCTTGGTCGCATATTGGATCTGTGATACCAAGAATAATGTCCAATTCCTTAAATTCAGTATACTGAATTTTTGATTTTCTAAATAGATTTTCCTTAACAGATGACCAAAATAATTGGACCTCAGGACAATGATAAAACAGATGTTCAATAGTTTCTTCTCGAAACTGGCAGAAGGAGCACAAGGGAGAGTTACTCTTTCCTATTTTGAAAAGTAATTGTTTTGTAAATAAAATTCTATGAAAAATTTTGAATTGAAATTCACGTGTTTTTGTATCAAGTGCACATCTAAATGGAATCGTGTAAATCTTTTGCCAATTAATTTCGTTAACTATATTAATATAGTTTGCTTCGAATTTTTTTTGCGCTGTTGGAGGGGATATTTTCTTTGACAACAAGATACAATAAACTTTCCTGGAAGTTAATTTTTCGATTTTAAGCCTTTGTCCTACGTGAGTATAAATTTCAACTTCACTTATTTGGAAAGGTTTTAAACAAGTCTTGTTAGCTGCATAATTTTCTTTGATTATTTTACGCCAGGTTGTCGGAATAGCATGTAAGATTTGTCTGAGATTGAATATTTCCAATGGGCCTAAATGTACCATTTTTTCGAAATTCAGGCTGTTATCATCGTAAAGATCGCCTATTTTACAAATTCCACTCGAGTAAATATTTTTTATAAAAACTGATTTATCATTGATGCAAACAAATTTATTATTCCAAATAACTTGGTTAATTACTTCCTCTAGAGAATCGGGTGTCTTATGAGGGTTAAATAGTAACCAAGATTTCAAACATTCTTGATAGTAATTAGGAAGTTTTAGTGTTAGTTTTTTAAAATCAAAGTTACAATGGAAAAGTAATTTTCCACCTGATTTTTCTAAGTAATAATTCAAAAAATATTTCCAGCTACAAGGATAATCTGCCAAAAATCTTTTGATACACATAATTCGTTGAGCATGCATTAAGGATTCTATATCTAACATCTTCAGCCCTCCAAGCTCAATATCATTTACGAGGGCTGAACGTTTCACTTTGTCCTTACCATTCCAAATAAAGTTATACAATAAGTGATTTATTTCCTTAATGGTTTCATTGTCTACTGAAATTAATGATAAACAATAGAGTATTTTAGGGATAGAGAATGTTTTGATTATTTGAATTTTTCCAATTATGGTTAAGCCTCTCCATTTCCATAATGCAAACGTTGATTTTAACGAAGTTTTTATTTCGTCGAAGTTTAATTTTCTAAAAAGAGCTTTGTCATAAGTAAAGAAGATACCTAGAATTTTGACTGCAGTTTTAATTTCTTCAATACCCAAATCTTGAGCTGTTGTATTAGTAGAACCAAGGCACATGACTTCTGTCTTATCGTCATTGACTTTTAAACCGGAGAAACCGCTGAACTTTTTTAATACATTGAAAAGTCTACTAAATGAATATTTATCATGGACAAAAACCGTGAGGTCGTCTGCAAACAAGTTTAGCTTTATACTCTGTTCGTTTATTGTCAGTCCTATTATATTTTTGTCATTCCGTATATATATTGCTAGGGTTTCAACTACTAAAATAAATAAATATGGAGATAGAGGGTCGCCCTGGCGAACACCACGCGAGATGTTGAAAAAAGGAGTAGCGATCCCATTGTTTATCACACAGCTAGATATATTCTTATAAAAAGTCTTGACCCATGCCATGAATGACGGTCCAAAATTGAATTCTTCTAAAACTCTATATAAAAAATTCCAGTTTATTGAATCGAAAGCTTTTTCAAAATCAACTGCAACTAGTAGTGCTTCAATGTTTTTACATCTAGTGAAATCCAAAACGTCATCTATTGTACGGACGGCATCAAAAATGGTTCTTCCTTTTACAAAAGCGTGCTGATTATGGTGTATAATGTGAGGAAGTATCTTTTCTAACCTTTGTGCTATTGTTTTCGAACCAATCTTGACATCCACATTTATAAGTGAAATGGGTCTCCAATTCTTGATGAAGCGTCTATCTTTTCCTTTTTTTTCAATCAGTGTAATTACAGCCTGTTTCTGAGAGGTCGTAAGCTCCCCATTTTTATAGCAACAGTTTAGACATTCTACTAAGATAGGCCCAACTAGGGGCCAAAATGTTTGATAGAATTCAGTTGTGAGACCATCATTACCTGGGGTTTTATTTTTTTGAAATGTATTTAGAACATCAAAGCATTCCGTAATAGTGAGTTCTCCTTCACAGAGAGTCCTCTGTTCGGGTGATAGTTTCGGTATTTTACTTGATAGGAATTCACCTGGGTTTCGTTCATAATCAATACTCATTTTTTCTTCATAAAGATCATGATAAAAGTTTTCTATGTCTTTTAATATGATGTCGGGATCCGAAATGACCTGTTCATCTTTAGATATAAGCTGTCGGACAGATGTTTTCTTTTTTCTCCAATTTTCCAGATTCAAAAAATATTTGTTGTTTTTCTCTCCATTTTCGTGCCAATTTACTCGAGATCTAATGATCGAACCTCTAGTTATATAGTCATATTCAAATTCATATTCATCTTTTAGTAATTGTAATTCTTCTATGCTTTCTTTACTTTGAGTTTCATCGCATTTTTTTTCTGCAGCTTTTATCTTGGTTTCAAGAGTGTCTAGTTTTTGTCTTCTCTTTTTTGCCTTTTGCTTACTGTAGGTTATTGTCTCCTGTCTGATTTTGTACTTAAGCCATTCCCATGTGATTCTTATATCATTTTCGTTACTAATTTGTTGGAGCCAATCAGAGGATTTATCGTTAATCATATCTATGTAAACCTTATCTTGGAGTAAACTATTGTTCATTTTCCAAAAAGAAGGGCCATGTTTTTTGTCAGGTATACTATTTATATTCAAAAGTACAGCGGAATGATCAGACTTGATAGAACACACGATATCTACTTTGTCAACATCTTCTTGCAAGGAATCACTTAGAAACCAATAGTCTAATCTCCTTTGTATAAACGGAGTTTTTTTGTCTCCATGTGAATCGTTTTTCTGTTGGATTTCGAGTTCGCCAGATATCTATAAGGTCATGTTTTAAAAGAATATTTTGCAATTCATTAACTGAATCTTTAACAGAAGGAGTTCCTCCTGAGCCATCAAGTTTTAGGTCAAATACGACATTGAAATCTCCCCCCAGTATAATATCATGCTCGATATGGACCATAGATTCTAGAACGTCCAATAAATTTCGGAAAAAAAGGCTTTGCTCCTTTACTTTTGTTGGAGCATAAACATTAGCAATGAGGAACGGAGTATTTTGTATTAATAGGTCTAATATAATAAATCTTCCTTCAGAGTCAATAGACATGTTTTTACAGTCAAAATCAAGTGTACCTCGAATGAGAATAAGAGTTCCTTTGCTATGATTTGTACCGTGAGAAAAGAAAAGATCCCCCTTCCATTCCTTCCTCCATTGATTTACAATTTCTTCTGTACTATAAGTTTCTTGAAGAAAGTAAATATCTGCCTTTTGCTTATTCAACCAGTTAAACAAACATTTTCGTTTTTCAAAGTTACGTATCCCTCGTACGTTTAAGGATAGCATTTTAAATTGGACATTATTCTGGCTCATTCCAAAAAAGAAAAAAGATTAGCAATAAAATAATGGTAATTGAACAAACTCCCTTTTCATCAGAATAAAGAAAATCTCTAAAAACAGAAATAAATATTAACATTATACGACACGCAAACAAATACAATGTATATAAACATATCAAAACATAGCCAGAAAACACTGTTGAGCTATTACTGAAAGGGTCTAGCATATAAACGCATTTAGATGGTCTAGAAACGTCAAGCTCCCGAGTAATTAGAGTTCTATTCATTTCCCCGTCCACAGGGGGATTGCAGTGCCACTAAGCAACAATTTCATTGCATTATTACATTTTTGTAAACTAAGTAAAACTAATTAAGATTCAAGATCAAGCTAGAATATTTAAGTTTTCTATAAAGAAAAAAAATAAATAATTGCATATATATACTTATCTAGCTAGCCAGTTCACCATCAATAAAGAGTTTATATGGTTCAGACTTGCTGAAAGATGCCTTTCGACCATTTTTCCTCGCCTCCAGCATTTTTGGGATTAGCGTTTTCCTGATTTCTATGACTTGTGGAGGAAGATCAACCCCAACTCCGTATCCATCTTCTTTGTTAAGTTTTGAACGGCTTTCGAAGACGCGCTCTCGATCTTGAAAGCGAAGGAAGCGTGCAATAATGGGCCTTGGTTGTCCATGTTTACGGCGTCCGGTCCTGTGAATCCTTTGAAATTCTATGCCATCTGAGTGAGTAACCTTAAGTTGGTTTTCAATAAAATCATATAAGGTATTCTCGGCATTCTCGTCGTTGCTCTCTGGTATACCATAGAAACGGAGGTTTTCACGGCGGGTATATGTTTCATGTTTGAGAAGTTGCAGATTAAGCTTGGATATTTCTTCTTTGTATGATTCGTTTATTTCTTCTACTTTCTGCTTCTCTTCGTCTATGGTCTTGCCAAAAAAGTTCAAACTCTTCTCTAGATCGTTGGTTTTGTTCGCTGTCCTTGCTGTTTCGAGTTTAAGCGTACTGATTTCTTGCTGCATCTTCTGCACAGTGACATTAGTTTGGTTAACGGAGTCTTGAAGTGAATTAAGCTGGGTTTCTATATTGTCAAGTTTACCTAGTTTCTCCATGATCAAGTCAATTTTCGAAGCAAATTTCTGCGCAAAATCTAGAGCAAATAGAACTTCGTCTGTGGTGGCTTTCTCTTTGCCGGTAGGTGTTTGCTCTTTCTGTTTCTTCATTTCTGGAGACTTTGTCTCAGAATCTATTGAACTTGTAGAGTCTGCACTTCCTCTAGCTTTTCTTTTCGAAAAGTTTGCTGATAACATTCTTAGTGGAGGGAAATTGGCATAATTCAATTAATTTATCGGGAGCTCTTCAACTTCGTGCCTCACTCCTTCATCGCTCGACCCAGTTCCACCAAAAAACTTGTCAAGATGGTAATATTCAAATTTCATTTTCTCTATTTAAAAAGAGCTATGCACACTCCATTTTCTTTCTTTGTTTAGACTCAACGTTATATTTTGTGTAAAATGAGCTTTCTTAGAAAGTTTTCTAATTACTTTTTGCTAAAGTAGTCTGTCACCTAATAACCTGTCGCGACATCAAAAGATCATGTTAGCTAAGAATGGGTCTAACGCAAGGATATTAAGATATATTATGATAACCAGCTGTCCTAGATATTACAGGTTGGGAAGGAAGTATATTGTCTGACTAAACAAAGGGGAATAATATACTAAGCAATTATAGAGAAAGTGATAATGTATCATCTATTATCGGGACGTAAAACCACAGGGAGCCCAACTCGGTTTTTGTGTCAGTATATCACAGTAAATGTATGTGGTTCGTGAGAAATGACATTTTTTTCAAATAGTTTTGCGAAATTAATTTTTTCATCCACTTGTCTTTCTTTTGTGTTATGTTCTTAGCTTTTTGATAAAAATATAGAGGAATGAGTAAGGAAATGTCATATGATTGATTCATTTAGATACTGATGAAAGAATATCAAAAGAGTTCCACAAATATTTTTTATTATATTTCTATTTATCATTAGTGATACGTAGTTTATTTTACTTTACATTGTTTGCACATAGAAATGATATAGTACAAGAATTGTTTTCCATAATAATAGACTACTAAGTTCAGTGTTATTCATTACTTGTACAATAGTCTTTTAGCTGCTTGTCTGAATTCAGTTAGAAAAACAATATAAATACAAGGACTGAAGCAAGAGTTGACTAGAACGAGAAGATCAAGCACAAAATATAACGATCTCCTATCAATAATGCACCAGAAATATGGCTGAAATACTAAAAACACTTCGGCCGCGTGGAAAGCGAAAAAGAACTCGAAGAGAAAAGCTGGAAGATAACAACAGGTGTAAAGTAGAAGCGAATACAACACCATTTTCACTGCCTTAGCTGTTCGTTTTTCTCTAGTTCTATTCTGTTCGTCAGAAAAATTGCCTTGCCTTCGACGTGATTTCGAAAGTCTGAATGAAGTAATGATATTAAACATCACAACTAAACACATCATAACAAGAACACAAACTCGTTGAGAAGAGTACAGAAGGAAATAAGTCCTCGAAAAGTGTGCATAGCATACATTAGTATTGCCCAACTTGACCATTCTGTGATACCAAACATCGTAGGCCGAGAGTCCCATAGGAAGCAGCCAAGAGCAAGAGACTAGTGACAGACGTTTCTTCAACGTGTATGGGCGAACTCTGTGTACAGTTAACTTGGTTGATCTAAACCGTTCCACACTTATTATCAAAAGAGTAGTCAAAGTCACAAACATGGTAGTATAGCCGAAGAAGCGGTAAGCCTTACATAAGATGTTCGCAAAAACTTCATTATCCAAAAGTTCCCAGAGATGTGGAAGAGCAAGTAGAAGACGAATGTTGTGATAAGAAATAATGATAGCAACGAGAATATCCGAAACGGCCATGTTGATGATCAAATGATGGATGTTCTTTTTCACGGTGAATGTGGCAGCGAGGAAGACGATCAAAATATTGCCAAACACAGCAAATCCACCCACTAACAAGATGGCCATTATCTCTACAGTTCGTACAAGATCTGAATCAGGTACTCTGATGCACGACAAACTGCTTTGCGTTATGTTGTCCGAACCGTTCATGGTTTGAGCTGAACTGAGAACGATCCTGTCTCTTTCACCTTCAATGTTCTACTGACGAACTGACTCCTGAACTGAGCTAAAATATATTTGGCCTTCAACATAATTAACAAAACAAAATTACATAGGGAAAAACCTTCCGACTGCGAATGTCAGTCTTTGATTCATTTTTTTAATGAAGAAATTGAACATTAATCAAGTTCTCTCTGGTGTAATTTTTTTAATTGCTTTTCAAACTGAGGTTTCTTGGTTATTACGTGTTAATAACTGTTCATATCGTCTTTATTTCGTTTTCGAGAATCGTACATGTTAATAAAAGTTCCCTGGATTAATTTACTTAGAAATCACTTAGTGACCAGACAAGCTTTACTTTTTGATTTTTTTCCTTCAAAATTTTGAGCGATGTATTATTGAAGAATATTCTTGAAACTATTAAAGAAAGTCCTCTTTGATTCAAAGCAAGGCGATCGAATTCGAACCTGTTTTTCTGACCAAACTGTAAATTACGTGTTAATTTTCCAAACTGAAGACCGTGGAATAAACTTCAAAATTATTAAGCAACTGATACACGTTTTGAATTTAACCAGGCCAAAACCTTCAAAGTTTGCACGGCATTCTATATCAGATTTTTGTTTTAATTTCCCAAAAACAAACGGTAAAATATAATCTTTTGTCAACGTTTGAAAAAGACGTAATGACTTTATCTAAGAGAAACATTTACTTGTGTTTTTGTTCTTAGTTGAAGTTGATTGAAGTTTGAAGTTTGAAGTTTATTGAAAAATAAATTATATGGCAACAGCGTGAGGAAGCTCAATAGCGTAATTATTTACAAATAAATAGAATCTAAATAAGAATGACTTATGTACATAAAAACTATGATAAATGACAATATATTATATATTATGACGCGAATGTGTGTGTTATCGTTTGAGAACGATTTTCTGTTGATTAAAGGAACAAAATTCTAATAAAATTTTGTATTATTCTCAATAACTCTTTCAAATTAATCAACTTAATTCTCTAATATAAAGTTGTAAGTCAGATGTCTTGAGAAAATGACTTCCATACATTTTTTGACTTTTCTAGTTATGGATTATTTTGTGCGAAGCTTGGTTAGCACCAATTTTCTCTCGAAAACTTGTCAAGATGGTAATATTGAAATTTCATTTTCTCTATTTAAAACGAGCTATGCACATTCCATTTTTCTTTCTTTGTTTAGACACAACGTTATATTTTGTGTATTATAGTACGCACGACAAAATTACTCGATTCTGATTGGTCTAGAGGAGTACAATTAGAGCGTTAATTGGTACTCCGCGGGAGTACCAATTAGGTCGCTATGGAAACACGGCCAAAAGCGGCAGATTTCCCCAGTGAAATGAGTGAAATTCCCCAAAAAAATAAGTGTTTTATAGATTAAAATGCAAACATTTCAGAAAACTGTTTAATACACACATAGGAAGGCCTCAAATTATGATAACTAGACAAATTCAAGACCTAATAAATCATGTTTTGTAGTAGAAAGTCGTTTTTTGTTTGCACATGGAAATGATATAGTACAAGAATTGTTTTCCATAATAATAGACTACTAAGTTCAGTGCTATTCATTACTAGTACAATAGTCTTTTTGCTGCTTGTCTGAATTCAGTTAGAAAAACAATATAAATACAAGGACTGAAGCAAGAGTTGACTAGAACAAGAAGGTCAAGCACAAAAAATAACATTGTCACATCAATAGTGCACCAGATATATGGCTGAAATACTGAAAACACTTTGGCCGCGTGGAAAGCGAAAAAGAACTCGAAGAGAAAAGCTGGAAGATAACAACAGGTGTAAAGTAGAAGCGAACACAACACCATTTTCACTGCCTTAGCTGTTCGTTTTTCTCTAGTTCTATTCTGTTCGTCAGAAAAATTGCCTTGTAGAAAAGTTCGATGTGATTTCCAAAGTCTGAATGAAGTCATGATATTCAATATCACAACTAAACACATCATAACAAGAACACAAACTCGTGAAAAGATAAGAGAAGGATAGTAGTCCTCGAAAAGTGTGCAGAGCATACATTAGTATTGCCCAACTTGACGATTCTGAGATACCAAGCTTTGTGGGCCGAGAGTCCCATAGGAAGCAGCCAAGAGCAAGAGACTATAGTGTCAGACGTTTCTTCAACGTGTATGGACGAACTCTGTGTACAGTTAACTTGGTTGATCTAAACCGTTCCACACTTATTATCAAATTAAAAGAGTAGTCAAAGTCACAAACATGGTAGTATAGCCTAAGAAGCGGTAAGCCTTACATAAGATGTTGGCAAAAACTTCATTATCCAAAAGCTCCCAGAGATGTGGAAGACCAAGTAGAGGACGAATGTTGGGATACGAAATAATGATAGCAACGAGAGTATCTGAAACGGCCATGTTGATGATCAAATGATGGATGTTCCTTTTCACGGTGAATCTGGCAGCGATGAAGACGATCAAAATATTGCCAAACACAGCAAATCCACCCACTAACAAGATGGTCATTATCTTTACAGTTCGTACAAGATCTGAATCAGGTACACTGATGCACGAGAAACTGCTTTGCGTTATGTTGTCTGAACCGTTCATGGTTTGAGCTGAACTGAGAACGATCCTGTCTCTTCCACCTTCAATGTTCTACTGACGAACTGACTCCTGAACTGAACTAAAATATATTTGGTCTTCAACATAATTAACAAAACAAAATTAACAAGGAAAAACCTTCCGACTGCGAATGTCAGTCTTTGAAATCGTTATTGTAATGAAGAAATTCAACATTAATAAAGTTCTCTCTGGTGTAATTTTTTGTTTGCTTTTCAAACTGAGGTTTCTTGGTTATTACGTGTTAATAACTGTTCATATCGTCTTTATTTCGTTTTCGGGGATCTTCCATGTTAAACAAAGTTCCCTGGATTAATTTACCGACGCGTTGTGTAAAATCATTGAGTAACCAGACAAGGTGTTTTACTTTTTTCTTCTTCTAAATTTTCAAGCGATGTATTATTCAAGAATATTATTGAAGCTATTAATGAAAGTCCTCTTTGATTCAAAGCAAGGCGATCGAATTCGAACCTGTTTTTCTGACCAAACTGTAAATTACGTGTTAATTTTCCAAACTGAAGACCGTGGAATAAACTTCAAAATTATTAAGCAACTGATACACGTTTTGAATTTAACCAGGCCAAAACCTTCAAAGGTTGCACGGCATTCTATATCAGATTTTTGTTCTATTTTCCCAAAAACAAACGGTAAAATATAATATTTTGTCAACGTTTGAAAAAGACGTAATGACTTTATAATTATCTAAGAGAAACATCGTTTTGTGTTTTTGTTGTTATAGTTTGAGAACTATTTTCTCTTCATTCAAGGAACAAAATGCTATAAATATTTCGTATTATTCTCAAAAACTCCTTCAACTTATTTAACTAATACCCCATTAACACCGGACCTTTAAACATGTTTAACTTGAAGGTTGTTTAGTTGAGTTAGTGCCCTTCCATCAAGGTGTACGCCTAACTAAACAACTTTCAAACCTTCTTTAACTAAACTACTTTGGGGATGTGGTTTTAACCAAGTATATAAAGATGGCAGCCAAACGACGAAGAGTGCGATAGATAGATTAATAAATACCAAGGATAGTTGGTTTGAATGGGGCTTTTAATTCTCTTGTATCAAGTTCTCTGATATAAAGTCAGATATCTTGAGAAAATTACTTGCATAGATATTTTAACTTTCCTGGTTATGGATTATTTTGTACGAAGCTTTGTTAGCACCTATTTTCTGTCGAAAACTTGTCAAGATGGTAATATTCAAATTTCATTTTCTCTATCTAAAACGAGCTATGCACACCCCATTTTCTTTCTTTGTTTAGACACAACGTTATATTTTGTGTAAAATGAGCTTTCTTAGAAAGTTTTCTAATTACTTTTTGCTAAAGTAGTCTGTCACCTGTCGAACCTGTCGCGACATCAAAAGATCATGTTAGCTAAGAATGGGTCTAACGCAAGGATATTAGAATATATTATGATAACCAACTGTCCTAGATATTACGGGTTGGGCAGGAGGTATATTGTCTGACGAAACAAAGGGGAATAATATACTAAGCAATTATAGAGAAAGTGATAATGTATCATCTATTATCGGGACGTATAACCACAGGGAGCCCAACTCGGTTTTTGTGTCAGTATATCACAGTAAATGTATGTGGTTCATGAGAAATAACATTTTATTCAAATTGTTTTGGGAAATGTATTTTTTCATCCACTTGTCTTTCTTTTGTTTCGTGTTCTTAGCTTTTTGATAAAAATAGCGAGGAATGAGTAAGGGAATGTCATATGATTGATTCATTTAGATACTGATGAAAGAATATCATAATATATTGTTTACGTTTGTTTCTTCCACTATTGTTTAATATTATACCGAGCTTTCGCACTTCTTTTGAATCGATGTAAACATACTTTTCGCCCTGATGATGCACTAAAAGTGCGAAAGCTCGGTATAATATTAAACAATAGTGGAAGAAACAAACGTAAACAATATGGTTATTCCCACTTACAATAACACTCTAGACACAATATCAAAATAGTTCCACAAATATTTTTTATTATATTTCTATTTATCATTAGTGATACGTAGTTTATTTTACTTTACATTGTTTGCACATGGAAATGATATAGTACAAGAATTGTTTTCCATAATAATAGACTACTAAGTTCAGTGCTATTCATTACTAGTACAAAAGTCTTTTAGCTGCTTGTCTGAATTCAGTTAGAAAAACAATATAAATACAAGGACTGAAGCAAGAGTTGACTAGAACAAGAAGGCTAAGCACAAATTCTAAGGTTGTCACATCAATAATGCACCTGTAATATGGCTGAAATACTGAAAACACTTCGGCCGCGTGGAAAACGTAAAAGAACTCGTAGAGAAAAGCTGGAAGATAACAACAGGTGTAAAGTAGAAGCGAACACAACACCATTTTCACTGCCTTAGCTGTTCGTTTTTCTCTAGTTCTATTCTGTTCGTCAGAAAAATTGCCTTGAGGGAAAGTTCGACGTGATTTCCAAAGTCTGAATGAAGTCATGATATTAAATATCACAACTAAACACATCATAACAAGAACACAAACTCGTTCAAAAGAGTACAGAAGGAAAAAAGTCCTCGAAAAGTGTGCATCGCATTCATTAGTATTGCCCAACTTGACGATTCTGTAATACCAAGCACTGTATACCGAAAGTCCCATAGGAAGCAGCCAAGAACAAGAGACTAGTGTCAGACGTTTCTTCAACGTGTATGGACGAACTCTGTGTACAGTTAACTTGGTTGATCTAAACCGTTCCACACTTATTATCAAAAGAGTAGTCAAAGTCACAAACATGGTAGTATAGCCGAAGAAGCGGTAAGCCTTACATAAGATGTTGGCAAAAACTTCATTATCCAAAAGTTCCCAGAGATGTGGAAGAGCAAGTAGACGACGAATGTTGTGATAAGAAATAATGATAGCAAGGAGAATATCCGAAACGGCCATGTTGATGATCAAATGATGGATGTTCCTTTTCACGGTGAATGTGGCAGCGAGGAAGACGATTAAAATATTGCCAAACACAGAAAAACCACCCACTAACAAGATGGCCATTATCTCTACAGTTCGTACAACATCTGAATCAGGTACTCTGATGCACGAGAAACTGCTTCGCGTTATGTTGTCCGAACCGTTCATGGTTTGAGCTGAACTGAGAACGATCCTGTCTCTTCCACCTTCAATGTTCTACTGACGAACTGACTCCTGAACTGAGCTAAAATATATTTGGCCTTCAACATAATTAACAAAACAAAATTACATAGGGAAAACCTTCCGACTGCGAATGTCAGTCTTTGAAATCGTTATTTTAATGAAGAAATTGAACATTAATCAAGTTCTCTCTGGTGTAATTTTTTGTTTGCTTTTCAAACTGAGGTTTCTTTGTTATTACGTGTTAATAACTGTTCATATCGTCTATATTACGTTTTCGGGGATCTTCCATGTTAATTAAAGTTGCCTGGATTAATCTACTCGTCCGACGCGTTGTGTGAAATCACTTAGAGAGGAGACAGCTGCGTGTTTTATTTTTAATTTTTTAATTTTTGAGCGATGGATTAATATTCAAGAATATTCTTGAGACTATTAAAGAAAGTCCTCTTTGATTCAAAGCAAGGCGATCGAATTCGAACCTGTTTTTTTGACGAAACTGTAAATTACGTGTTAATATACGACTCAAAGTGTGCTAGAGTTATAAAAGAGGCTTCAGATTGTGATGCTCTTCAAGATGACCTCCTCCGCCTCTCGTGCTGGAGCCAGGCGAGGCAGTTACGGTTCAACAGCTCAAAGTGTGAGATCTTGACTGTTTCCCGTAAAAATGAACCAATCAAGTACAATTATATCTTAGACTCTAATACTCTTAACCATGTATCATCTTTAGAAGACCTTGGGGTCATTGTATCGGATAACCTTAAGTGGAACAATCATATAGACCATGCATTAGCTAAGGGGTATAGGATGTTAGGATTCTTGCGTAGGCATAGTCTGAAATCATTTGATGAAAAGACAAAGAAACTTCTTTATCTTTCTTTCGTCCGCCCACACGTAGGTTTTGCAAGTGAGGTCTGGGCCCCCAGGGAATAGGCAACTTAAGTAGGGTAGAGGATCTCCAACGTAGGGCTTCCAAATTTATTTTAAATATAAATTATCTTAACAGCATTCTTTATCGCGATCGTCTCATTAAATTAAATTTACTTCCACTTTCGTATTTGCACGAGTTTAAGGACTTGTTATTACTCGGGGTTCCTGTGGAACCACCGAGTCTTAAAATGCAGACCGTTCTTCGTCGTATTTGGTCGCCAAAAGGGCGGTCATGGTCCCAGGCGTTCCTAGCTGAGTCGCTGGCAACTGGGGGCAAGAATCATAACCGCATGCTAATGATCTCCTTCTGCTTCGGTTCGTCGTACTATAAACTTTACTACAAACCTCGAAAAGACTGACAAAACTATGACTAGTAAGCTTAACTCAACAGAAAACTATGACGCTGAAATGAACTTCTCGGAAGTTGTATTTATAGTTTTTAGTGTTGTGTCACCATTAATTCATTCGTTCAGGGTTCGTGAAGTACTAGTTTGTCTGTAGGCATGTTACTATTGTCTTTAGGTTTTTTAACGCTACGCTTAAACTACTCACAAACACACACACCGTACGTGGTAATACACACTAAAAGATGTTATTGAGCGATTTTGGAACGGGTTGGTCAGTATACTCAAAGCCCACTCAAAGAGAGAAGTCTGAGAATCTATGAGCTATCTTTGAAAATCTATGAGCAAACTACGGTATGAGAATCGTAGAACTAGACAAAATAGACTAAGAGAATCTATAAACTACCTAGCTATGATCAAACTAGATCTTACCAGATCTCAGATACAAAAAAATATACTGAGACAAACTACAGAACGAGAGACAAACTACAAAACGAGTGACAAACAAAGCTTTGATGAAAGCTGACCCCAAGAACTTGTAGAAGTCAGACGAGCTGATAGTGATCTACAAGAAAGCGAACTGCCAAGACTCCTTGTTGAATATTTCCATTTATGAAAATACAAAAAACAAAAAATGAGGGAAAAACAAATTACCAGTTAAACACATTTTGGCTAAGAGTATTTACATTGATAAAACGTTTGTTTTGCAGTGAACAGTTTCGATACTGAAATAGATATGTTTATTTCATCAGCTAGGCTTGAAAGGTACTCTAGTAGGTCAAGTAGAAATCTAATACGCGTTGACAATTCAGTAACGCAACACTGACTAATGTCTTACTAGAATTTAAAATGTTTTAATAAAGGGGGACTTTGAACCCAAAAGGAACACTTTGGTAAGAAATAATAGAGTATATAGGATTGGTGAGTGGGGGAGCTCTCGTTACCTTTTAAACATGCTGGAAATACGTTTACTTGTCTTAAATAGAGACTGAGATGAAATATTAGAGAAGGAAAGTATACCCTCTTCAGTCAGTTACCAAATACCGACATCCTTTCCCTTCTCCCTCCCCGCTTCCTTTCCTCTCCGGTAAGCTGATAAAAATGATGTAATTATAATATACAGTAGAGGAAAAATCGAAAAATTATTTTATCTCCATTGGCCGTTTTACTATCGGGGACGCTTTAAAATTTGAACAAGAGATTTTGCTATGGAAAAAAAACATTCTTCATACAGCGTTACCAAAAATTTTAAAAACATCACGCCCATCGCCACCACGCAAATCACGTGGTCACGCGTTTTTGCCACGTCCTCCCTTAACGAAACCCGAGTTAACGCTTCATTAGCGTCTAGTTCTATTTTAAATGTCGTGTTGGTCATTTTGATATTTCCATTGATCGCTTTGTTAAGCCTCGATCTAATTATAGAATTACTCGCCACAGCTCCATGTATGATGTGCTAATTCCTAGATGCCGTACAAAACTCTTCCAATCCAGTTATTTTAACCGCTTGCCTAAACTTTGGAATAATCTACCGTGCTCTGTACGCTCTTCTCCTTCTATTAATCAGTTTAAATCTTATCTTGTTAAGTATTATAACAATGCACTATCTAATGCGTATAATCCTGATAACTTTAACACTTGGAAATATATCTGTCTTAAGTGTTGTTCAACGTGTAACCTTCTTTCTTCTAATCGCTGTTGCTACTAACTTCTATATGACCACGTATTATATATATACTTATAGATAACATATATTATATTTATTAGCTACAAATTATCATTATGTTTTCATTTCTTCTTCTTTTTTCCTTTTTTTACGTGTGCACTTTATTTGGAGCCTCGAGCTCGCTCTGTTGTGCTGTCCCTCACCTTTTTTGTCTTATAATTATTATATATGTTCCTTGTATATTGTCTTTATTTATATTTTTGATTCATATTTTGTTATTTAGATTTTATATATTTTTAAGGTAGGAGCTATGTAAATAAATAAATAAATAAATAAATTTTCCAAACTGAAGACCGTGGAACAAAATTTTTAAGCAACTGATACACGTTTTGAATTTGACCAGGCCAAAACCTTCAAAGTTTGCACGGCATTCTATATCAGATTTTTGTTTTAATTTCCCAAAAACAAACGGTAAAATATAATATTTTGTCAACGTTTGAAAAAAACGTAATGACTTTATCTAAGAGAAACATCGTTTTGTGATTTTGTTGTTATTGTTTGAGAACGATTTTCTGTTCATTCAATGAATAAAATGCTAACTGATTTTGTATTATTGTCAAAAAATTCCTTCAACTTATTTAACTAATACCCCATTCCCACTGGACCTTTAAACATGTTTAAAGGTTTTTTGGTTGAACTAGTGCCCTTCCATCAGCCTGCACGCCTAACTAAACAACTTTCAAACCTTCTTTAACTAAACTACTTTGGGGATGTGGTTTTAACCCTGTATATAAAGATGGCAGCCAAACGACGAAGAGTGCGATAGATAAATTAATAAATACAAAATTTGGTTGGCTTGAATGGGCTTTAATTCTCTAAAATAAAGTTGTAAGTCAGGCAGATGTCTTGAGAAAATTACTTCATAGATTTTTTAACTTTTCTAGTTATGGATTATTTTGTACGAAGCTTGGTTAGCACCTATTTTCTGTCGAAAACTTGTCAAGATGGTAATATTCTAATCTCATTTTCTCTATTTAAAACGAGCTATGCACACCCCATTTTTCTTTTTTTGTTTAGATTCAGCGTTATATTTTGTGTAAAATTAGCTTTCTTACAAAGTTTTCTAATTACTTTTTGCTAAAGTAGTCTGTCACCTAATAACCTGTCGCGACATCAAAAGATCATGTTAGCTAAGAATGGGCCTAACGCAAGGATATTAAAATATATTATGATAACCAGCTGTCCTAGATATTACAGGTTGGGCAGGAGGTATATTGTCTGACTAAACAAAGGGGAATAATATACTAGAGTGCTTACACTATATCCATGAAATAAAATCTAAATAGTTACTACCTAATAGTTTTTATTTAGTGACTATTAGTCACTATCACTCAACTGGAACAGCTTTAGTAACAATACACAACAATACACAAAGTATTATCTTTCTATTGTCTTGAGTATTTGATTTCCCTTGTGTATTGTTACTGAAGCTGTTCCAGTTGAGTGATAGTGACTAATAGTCACTAAATAAAAACTATTAGGTAGTAACTATTTAGATTTTATTTCATGGACATAGTGTAAGCACTCTAAGCAATTATAGAGAAAGTGATAATGTATCATCTATTATCGGGACGTAAAACCACAGGGAGCCCAACTCGGTTTTTGTGTCAGTATATCACAGTAAATGTATGTGGTTCGTGAGAAATGACATTTTTTTAAAATAGTTTTGCGAAATTAATTTTTTCATCCACTTTTCTTTCTTTTGTGTTATGTTCTTAGCTTTTTGGTAAAAATAGCGAGGAATGAGTAAGGGAATGTCATATGATTGATTCATTTAGATACTGATGAAAGAATATCAAAATAGTTACACAAATATTTTTTATTATATTTCTATTTATCGTTAGTGATACGTAGTTTATTTTACTTTACATTGTTTGCACATGGAAATGATATAGTACAAGAATTGTTTTCCATAATAATAGACTACTAAGTTCAGTGTTATTCATTACTAGTACAATAGTCTTTTAGCTGCTTGTCTGAATTCAGTTAGAAAAACAATATAAATACAAGGACTGAAGCAAGAGTTGACTAGTGAAAGAAGGTCAAGCACAAAATATAACGATCTCCTATCAAAACTGCACCAGAAATATGGCTGAAATACTAAAAACACTTCGGCAAAGTGGAAAGCGAAAAAGAACTCGTAGAGAAAAGCTGGAAGATAACAACAGGTGTAAAGTAGAAGCGAACACAACACCATTTTCACTGCCTTAGCTGTTCGTTTTTCTCTAGTTCTATTCTGTTCGTCAGAAAAATTGCCTTGCCTTCGACGTGATTTCGAAAGTCTGAATGAAGTAATGATATTAAACATCACAACTAAACACATCATAACAAGAACACAAACTCGTTGAGAAGAGTACAGAAGGAAATAAGTCCTCGAAAAGTGTGCATAGCATACATTAGTATTGCCCAACTTGACCATTCTGTGATACCAAACATCGTAGGCCGAGAGTCCCATAGGAAGCAGCCAAGAGCAAGAGACTAGTGACAGACGTTTCTTCAACGTGTATGGGCGAACTCTGTGTACAGTTAACTTGGTTGATCTAAACCGTTCCACACTTATTATCAAAAGAGTAGTCAAAGTCACAAACATGGTAGTATAGCCGAAGAAGCGGTAAGCCTTACATAAGATGTTCGCAAAAACTTCATTATCCAAAAGTTCCCAGAGATATGGAAGACCAAGTAGAGGACGAATGTTGTGATAAGAAATAATGATAGCAACGAGAATATCCGAAACGGCCATGTTAGTGATCAAATGATGGATGTTCTTTTTCACAGTGAATGTGGCAGCGAGGAAGACGATTAAAATATTGCCAAACACAGAAAAACCACCCACTAACAAGATGGCCATTATCTTTACAGTTCGTACAAGATCTGAATCAGGTACTCTGATGCACGAGAAACTGCTTCGCGTTATGTTGTCCGAACCGTTCATGGTTTGAGCTGAACTGAGAACGATCCCGTCTCTTCCACCTTCAATGTTCTACTGACGAACTGACTCCTGAACTGAGCTAAAATATATTTGGTCTTCAACATAATTAAAAAAACAAAATACATAGGGAAAACCTTCCGACTGCGAATGTCAGTCTTTGAAATCATTTTTTAAATGAAGAAATTGAACATTAATCAAGTTCTCTCTGGTGTAATTTTTTTAATTGCTTTTCAAACTGAGGTTTCTTGGTTATTACGTGTTAATAACTGTTCATATCGTCTTTATTTCGTTTTCGGGAATCGTACATGTTAATAAAAGTACCCTGGATTAATTTACTTAGAAATCACTTAGTGACCAGACAAGCTTTACTTTTTGATTTTTTTCCTTCAAAATTTTGAGCGATGTATTATTGAAGAATATTCTTGAAACTGTTAAAGAAAGTCCTCTTTGATTCAAAGCAAGGCGATCGAATTCGAACCTGTTTTTCTGACCAAACTGTAAATTACGTGTTTATTTTCCAAACTGAAGACCGTGGAATAAACTTCAAAATTATCAAGCAACTGATACACGTTTTGAATTTGACCAGGCCAAAACCTTCAAAGTTTGCACGGCATTCTATATCAGATTTTTGTTTTAATTTCCCAAAAACAAACGGTAAAATATAATATTTTGTCAACGTTTGAAAAAGACGTAATGACTTTATCTAAGAGAAACATCTTCTTGTGTTTTTGTTGTTAGTTGAAATTGATTGAAGTTTGAAGTTTGAAGTTTATTGAAAAATAAATTATATGGCAGCAGCGTGAGGAAGCGTAATTATTTACAAATAAATAGAATCTAAATAAGAATGACTTATGTACATAAAAACTATGATAAATGACAACATATTATATATTATGACGAGAATGTGTGTGTTATCGTTTGAGAACGATTTTCTGTTGATTCAAGGAACAAAATTCTAATAAAATTTTGTATTATTCTCAATAACTCTTTCAAATTAATCAACTTAATTCTCTAATATAAAGTTGTAAGTCAGATGTCTTGAGAAAATGACTTCCATACATTTTTTAACTTTTCTAGTTATGGATTATTTTGTGCGAAGCTTGGTTAGCACCAATTTTCTCTCGAAAACTTGTCAAGATGGTAATATTCAAATTTCATTTTCTCTATTTAAAACGAGCTATGGACATTCCATTTTTCTTTCTTTGTTTAGACACAACGTTATATTTTGTGTATATAGTACGCACGACAAAATTACTCGATTCTGATTGGTCTAGAGGAGTACAATTAGAGCGTTAATTGGTACTCCGCGGGAGTACCAATTAGGTCGCTATGGAAACACGGCCAAAAGCGGCAAATTTTCCCAGTGAAATGAGTGAAATTCCCCAAAAAAATAAGTGTTTTATAGATTAAAATGCAAAAATTTCAGAAAACTGTTTAATACACACATAAGAAAGCCTCAAATTATGATAACTAGACAAATTCAAGACGTAATAAATCATGTTTTGTAGTAGATAGTCGTTTTTTCTTTCTAGTTTTCGCCAAACAATTTGAGTTGGAGTTTTGAATGTTCTCGTTTTACTACCTGTTGTCTTCTGTGGTCTTCTCGAAAAATATATTCAACACCGCATCTACAATAATTGTACAATATGTAGAAAACAGTTAACAATAGTTTTAAAGCAAATTTCTTTCCGTTTAGCGAAAAACACAGCGAGTAGAGGCTCGTTTTTTGTTTTGAAAATAGTTAAGATCAAATCTTACCGGCAAACTGTCGAGTAGTTGTAGAGAGACGAATTCAGCTATTTATCACAAGTTAATTGATCCTAAGTTATCAATCCAGTCTTGAAATAATAAAATCTTCAGATAATTTACCATTCAAAGAAAATAGCAGCGAAATTCTTCAAGCTAGAGGAGGGAATAATATCCAAAGCACATGGTCTGATCACTGGCGACTCGTTCACGGCAATCTGTACTTGAAAACTTTTAACTTGAACGACATATTTGTCGCTTTTATCGCTTTTGATGTTGTCCAGCTAACTTGTTTTCAAAGAAAGTATTTTTGAAATTGTGTTTTTGCACTGAGTTATTAGCAAACGTTAAGAGGAAAAAAACTTAAATTAGCGAACTGTAAACTCTCAACTTTCGCTTAGTTTTCACACAGTATGTTTTCAAAGAAAAGTCGCTTCTTGATTCGCTGTTTAGCTGTCAATACTGTCATTCAATAGTTGTAAACATGCATTAAATTGGCTTTTTACTTGAGATGCAAAATTATTTTCTAGTATTTTGTACTTCAAATCATACATAATCTAAAAAGGTTTTACAGCAACGTTAACACTTTCTATGCTGTTCTTGACTTAGCGTTCTTGGAGAAGGGTCGGTTATAGCAAAGGCAATGAAGATGAATGAATGCCTTCGCTTCGCATGTTTTATAAAATTTTGTCGAGTGAACTATAAATAAAAAATCGCACAACCTAAAGGCTCGTGCAATTACAAGAACTTACATAGAGGATATTACATGGGCGCGCGGAGATACGGATTTTATCTTCGAGTGTTGAAAAGATCTCACGAGTGAGCGCAGCGAACGAGTGAGATCTCTTCAATACGAGAAGATAAAATTCGTATCTCCAAGCGACCATGTAATATTCTGTTTATCATATAATTATCCATGAAAGCAAATTTATCTTTTATACTTTTATTTACCTGCCATAAAAAGAGGTACAAGTAAACAAAATACTCAATGTTTGTAGACTCAGTTTCTATTCAAGGTTGCATCGGAAAAACTGATAAAAAATAGAGTTTTTAATTGTGAAATAGTCCTCAACTTGAGTACAAAATTCATGTAAAACTATTAAATGAACTTAAAATAATCTGTAAAAGAGTAAACTGCTCTGAAGCTTAATGCTTACTCATTCCTTTGACTGCTATCCGATGAATCGATGATTCGTCGATATTTCTTGACGGACTTGACGCTGCTGCTTGAACTTTGTGTTGAAGCCGCTGATGGTGAGGATGCCAGGTTGATGTTAAAAGTGGCTCCAGTGATGGTGTTGCCGTAGAACATAGTTTGAAGCTGGTTTTCATTCACGGACGAGTAGGTGGACGAACTTGAAGCTTGATTCATTGTGTTCTTCGAGTAAATACGCTCTCACTGTCTTCAAGTCATAGAGTGTCTTCTTTTTCGTGTTCTCATTTTCTTGATTTGAAATGAGATTATCTACATCCATCTCTGTAATGCTAGCAAATCGTCTTTGCTGTGGTTCAGGGACTTCGATTTCCCATGAAGGAAGTTTTCTATCCGACAAATTCACGCTACTAGAAGCCATAATGAATGAAGTAAAACCTGAAAATCTGATGAATGAAAATCGCAAAGCTGCCCTGAAGGGCACTGAAGGTGTAACCATGGTAACGATCTTTTCACTAGTGAAAATAACATGTTATTTTCACTAGTGAAAATAACAAGTTTACGAAAGTGAGAAATATAGGTATTTCATGGATAATTATATGATAAAAAACATTAATCGTACCTATTGTAAATTGTACTCGAGGTCGTGCGATTTCCTATACAAATGAGCTTTCCTAGAAAGTTTTCTAATTACTTTTTGCTAAAGTAGTCTGTCACCTAATAACCTATTATCGGGACGTATAACCAAAGGGAGCCCTACTCGGTTTTTGTATCAGTATATCACAGTAAATGTATGTGGTTCATGAGAAATGACATTTTTTTCAAACAGTTTTGGCAAATTAAATTTTCTCATCCACTTGTCTTTCCTTTGTGTCATGATCATGTTCTTAGCTTTTTGATAAAAATAGCGAGGAATGAGTAAGGGAATGTCATATGATTGATTCATTTAGATACTGATGAAAGAATATCAAAATAGTTCCACAAATATTTTTTATTATATTTCTATTTATCATTAGTGATACATAGTTTATTTTACTTTACATTGTTTGCACATGGAAATGATATAGTACAAGGATTGTTTTCCATAATAATAGACTACTAAGTTCAGTGTTATTCATTACTAGTACAATAGTCTTTTAGCTGCTTGTCTGAATTCAGTTAGAAAAACAATATAAATACAAGGACTGAAGCAAGAGTTGAATATCAAAAGAAAAGGAAGCATAAAAAATAACGTTGTCACATCAATAGTGCACCAGAAATATGGCTGAAATACTAAAAACACTTCCGAAAAGTGGAAAGCGAAAAACAAGTCGTAGAGAAAATATGGAAGATAACAACAGGTGTAAAGTAGAAGCGAACACAACACCATTTTCACTGCCTTAGCTGTTCGTTTTTCTCTGGTTCTATTCCGTTCGTCAGAAAAATTGTCTTGCGCGAAAGTTCGACGTGATTTCCAAAGTCTGAATGAAGTCATGATATTCAATATCACAACTAAACACATCATAACAAGAACACAAACTCGTTCAAAAGAGAAGAGAAGTATAAAAGTCCTAGAAAAGTTTGGATAGCATTCATTAGTATTGCCCAACTTGACGATTCTGTGATACCAAGCACTGTAGGCCGAGAGTCCCATAGGAAGCAGCCAAGAGCAAGAGACTAGTGTCAGACGTTTCTTCAACGTGTATGGACGAACTCTGTGTACAGTTAACTTGGTTGATCTAAACCGTTCCACACTTATTATCAAAAGAGTAGGCAAAGTCACAGAAATGCTAGTATAGCCTAAGAAGCGGTAAGCCTTACATAAGATGTTGGCAAAAACTTCATTATCCAAAAGTTCCCAGAGATATGGAAGACCAAGTAGAGGATGAATGTTGTCATACGATTGAATGATTGCAACAAGTATATCTGAAACGGCCATGTTGATGATCAAATGATGGATGTTCCTTTTCACGGTGAATCTGGCAGCGAGGAAGATGATCAAAATATTGCCAAACACAGCAAATCCACCCACTAACAAGATGGCCATTGTCTTTACAGTTCGTACAACATCTGAATCAGGTACTCTGATGCACGACAAACTGCTTTGCGTTATGTTGTCCGAGCCGTTCATGGTTTGAGCTGAACTGAGAACGATCCCGTCTCTTCCACCTTCAATGTTCTACTGACGAACTGACTCCTGAACTGAGCTAAAATATATTTGGCCTTCAACATAATTAACTAAACAAAATTAACAAGAAAAAACCTTCCGACTGCGAATGTCAGTGTTTGAAATCGTTATTGTAGTGAAGAAATTGAACATTAATAAAGTTCTCTCTTGTGTATTTTTTTGTTTGCTTTTCAAACTGAGGTTTCTTTGTGAATACGAGTGTTAATAACTGTTCATATCGTCTTTATTACGTTTTAGGGGATCTTCCACGTTAATTAA
This sequence comes from Anthopleura sola, assembly GCA_023349425.1. Taxonomy (NCBI): domain Eukaryota; kingdom Metazoa; phylum Cnidaria; class Anthozoa; order Actiniaria; family Actiniidae; genus Anthopleura; species Anthopleura sola. Next base: position 4,427,044 of record JALHLI010000001.1, read on the forward strand.
AGTTCCCTGGATTAATCTACTCGTCCGACGTGTTGTGTGAAATCATTTAGTGACCAGACAGCTGTATGTTTATGTTATGTTATGTTGTCCGAACCGTTCATGGTTTGAGCTGAACTGAGAATGATGCTGTCTCTTCCACCTTCAATGTTCTACTGACGAACTGACTCCTGAACTGAACTAAAATATATTTGGTCTTCAAAATAATTAACAAAACGAAATTATCAAGAAAAAAGTTTCTGACTGCGAAAGTCAGTCCTTTGAAATCGTTATTATAGTGAAGAAATTCAACATTAATAATGTTCTCTCTGGTGTAATTTTCTAAAGGTTTCTTGGTTATTTCGTGTTAATAACTGTTCATATCGTCTTTATTTCGTTTTCGGGAATCGTCCACTTTAATAAAAGTCCCCTGGATTAATTTACCGACGCATTGTGTGAAATCACTTAGTATCATGCAAGCTGTTTTACTTCTTAAGTTTTATTCAACTTTTTGAGCAATGAATAACATGCTTAAATAATACATTTCTCAAAAAGTAAAACAGCTAGGTTGTCTGTAAATTAATCGTCTTTAAATGAAAGCAAGACGATAGAACTTGTTTTTCTGAGGAAACTGTATCTGAACTACAATTTAATGTGGCTCACTATTTTTAAACTTGGCGGAGCTCAAAACCGTGGAATTACATCCTTCAAAATTGTATTAAGCAATTAACATACACGCCTTGAATTTGACCAGGCCAAAACTTTATAAACTTGCATCTGTTTTAATTTCATTAAGAGAACAAAATATAGTATTTTGTAATATTGTATTCCATAACTCCTTCAACTGTTTTAACCAAATTCTCGAAAATAAAGTTCCATGTAGATTTTCTATTTAAATTACTTTCATAGCTTTTTCACTTTTGAAGTTACTAATAAATTTTTGCGAAGCTTGCTTTTCGCCATTTTTTTTTCGAAAACTTGTCAAGATCGTAATATTGAAGTTTTATTAATTTGAAAAAGAGCTCGGGACAGTCTTCTAACTACTTTTTGCTCGGGACAGTCTTCTAACTACTATTTGCTTGGGACAGTCTTTTAACTACTATTTGCTCGGGATAGTCTTCTAACTACTTTTTGCTCGGGACAGTCTTCTAACTGCTTTTTGCTCGGGACAGTCTTCTAACTGCTTTTTGCTCGGGGCAGTCTTCTAACTGCTTTTTGCTCGGGACAGTCTTCTAACTACTTTTTGCTCGATAAATTTTTCTAATTACTTTTTGCTCAGGACAGTTTTCGTATTCCTTTTTCCTAAGGTAGCCTACCACGACTGCCATCTAATAACCTGTCGCGACATCAATAGTCTCCTTAATTATTTGAAGCCGTTCTTAGTGTCGGTCTCAAAACCACTTGTTTCCGTAGCCCAAACTGCCCTTCATTGAGAAAGGACTGGAATCGATTCTAGGGTTGGTTAGGTTTAGGGTAAGGTTTAGGGGTAGATTCCAGTCCTCTCTCCACAAGGGTAGTTTGGGCTATGGAAACAAGGAAAGTAGACTACGACATCAAAAGTCCATCAGCTAAGAGTGGGTCTAACGCAAGGATATTAGAATATATTTGATAACCAGCTGTCCTAGATATCACAGGTTTGGTGGGAGGACCTTTTTAGCTTCGTTGTTTGTTGTGCCCATTTCAGACCATCCAGCGGATCTGAAATTGTGACGTAGCAATGACGTCAGTGCAAAACTGAGGTGTCATGAAACCTGTGAAAATTGACTTATAAAAGTGTTTATCTAAGATAAATCGGCTAGATTTTCAGGAGAGGTTTTTGATATTTTGTATACATTGACTATGATATTCGAATTAATTAATGGGTGGGAAATAAAATAAAGAAATAACCGTTTCCCGAGCCGCCGGGCTACTAAGAATGACACTACAGTTATGCAAATATTCTCGATTCTGATTGGCTTATATTTTTACTCACATCGGTTGGATGTGATGCCCGGCTCTTGGGAGTTGATTCTTTCATGTGTAAATATTTTAACAAAAGAACATTTCTCAAGGGAATGTAATGTGGTCTGAAATGGACAATTTGCAAACGAAGGTAAAGAGGTCTATATATAGAGAAAGTGATTATGTATCATCTATGATCGGGACGTATAACCACAGGGAGCCCAACTCGGTTTTTGTGTCAGTAAAGCACAGTAAACGTATGTGGTTGATGAGAAATGACATTTTTTTCAAACAGTTTTGGGAAATTTTTTTTTTCATCCACTTTTCTTTCTTTTGTGTCCTGCATGTTGTTAGTTTTCTTATTGCTTTCGTACAAGATCTGAATCAGGTACAGTGATGATGCACGACAAACTGCTTTGCGTTATGTTGTCTGAACCGTTCATGGTTTGAGCTGAACTCAGAACGATGCTGTCTCTTCCACCTTCAATGTTCTACTGACGAACTGACTCCTGAACTGAACTAAAATGTATTTGGTCTTCAAAATAGTTAACAAAACATAATTACATAGGGAAAACCTTCCGACTGCAGAAATTCAACATCAATAAAGTTCTCTCTGGTGCAACTTGCTTTGTTTCCTTTTCAAACTGAGGTTTCTTGGTTATTACGTGTTAATAACTGTTCATATCGTCTTTATTTCGTTTTTGGGGATCTTTCATGTTAAACAAAGTTCCCTGGGTCAATTTACCGACGCGTTGTGTGAAATCATTTAGTGACCAGACAAATGGTATTTCTTTTCTTTTTTTTTTTTTTTTAATTTTCAAGCAATGTATCATTCAAGAATATTCTTGAAACTATTAAAGAAAGTCCTCTTTGATTCAAAGCAAGGCGATCGAATTCGAACCTGTTTTTCTGACCAAACTTTAAATTACGTGTTAATTTTCCAAACTGAAGACCGTGGAATGAACTTCAAAATTATTAAGCAACTGATACACGTTTTGAATTTAACCAGGCCAAAACCTTCAAAGTTTGCACGGCATTCTATATCAGATTTTTGTTTTAATTTCCCAAAGACAAACGGTAAAATATAATATTTTGTCAACGTTTGAAAAAGACGTAATGACTTTATCTAAGAGAAACATCGTCTTGTGTTTTTGTTGTTATAGTTTGAGAACGATTTTCTCTTCATTCAAGGAACAAAATGCTATAAATATTTCGTATTATTCTCAAAAACTCCTTCAACTTATTTAACTAATAACCCATTCACACCGGACCTTTAAACATGTTTAAAGGTTGTTTAGTTGAGTTAGTGCCCTTCTATCAACCTGTACGCCTAACTAAAAAACTTTCAAACCTTCTTTAACTAAACTACTTTGGGGATGTGGTTTTAACCCTGTATAAAGATGGCAGCCAAACGACGAAGAGTGCGATACATAAATTAATAAATACCAAGGTTAGTTGGTTTGAATGTGGCTTTAATTCTCTTGAATCAAGTTCTCTGATATAAAGTCAGATGTCTTGAGAAAATTACTTGCATAGATATTTTAACTTTCCTAGTTATGGATTAGTTTGTACGAAGCTTGGTTAGCACCTAATTTCATTTTCTCTATCTAAAACGAGCTATGCACACCCCATTTTCTTTCTTTGTTTAGACACAACGTTATATTTTGTGTAAAATGAGCTTTCTTAGAAAGTTTTCTAATTACTTTTTGCTAAAGTAGTCTGTCACCTGTCGAACCTGTCGCGACATCAAAAGATCATGTCAGCTAAGAATGGGTCTAACGCAAGGATATTAAAATATATTATGATAACCAGCTGTCCTAGATATTACAGGTTGGGCAGGAGGTCTATTGTCTGACTAAACAAAGGGGAATAATATACTAAGCAATTATAGAGAAAGTGATAATGTATCATCTATTATCGGGACGTAAAACCACAGGGAGCCCAACTCGGTTTTTGTGTCAGTATATCACACTAAATGTATATGGTTCATGAGAAATGACTTTTTTTTAAATAGTTTTGGGAAATTCATTTTTTCCATTTACTTGTCTTTCTTTTGTGTCATGTTCTTAGCCTTTTTGGTAAAAATAGCGAGGAATGGGTAAGGGAATGTCATATGATTGATTCATTTAGATACTGATGAAAGAATATCAAAATAGTTCCACAAATATTTTTTATTATATTTCTATTTATCATTAGTGATACGTAGTTTATTTTACTTTACATTGTTTGCACATGGAAATAATATAGTCCAAGAATTGTTTTCCATAATAATAGACTACTAAGTTCAGTGCTATTCATTACTAGTACAATAGTCTTTTAGCTGCTTGTCTGAATTCAGTTAGAAAAACAATATAAATACAAGGACTGAAGCAAGAGTTGACTAGAACAAGAAGGTCAAGCAGAAAATATAACGATCTCACATCAATAATGCACCAGAAATATGGCAGAAATACTGAAAATACTTCGGCCATGTCAAAAGCGTTAAACAAATGGTAGAGAAAAGATGGAAGATAACAACAGGTGTAAAGTAGAAGCGAACACAACACCATTTTCACTGCCTTAGCTGTTCGTTTTTCTCTAGTTCTATTCTGTTCGTCAGAAAAATTGCCTTGAGGGAAAGTTCGACGTGATTTCCAAAGTCTGAATGAAGTCAAGATATTCAATATCACAACTAAACACATCATAACAAGAACACAAACTCGTTCAAAAGAGTACAGAAGGAATAAAGTCCTTGAAAAGTGTGCAACGCATTTATTAGTATTGCCCAACTTGACGATTCTACGATACAAAGCATGGTAGGCCGAGAGTCCCATAGGAAGCAGCCAAGAGCAAGAGACTAGTGTCAGACGTTTCTTCAACGTGTATGGATGAACTCTGTGTACAGTTAACTTGGTTGATCTAAACCGTTCCACACTTATTATCAAAAGAGTAGTCAAAGTCACAAACATGGTAGTATTGCCGAAGAAGTAGTAAGCCTTACATAAGATGTTTGCAAAAACTTCATTATCCAAAAGACTCCAGAGATATGGAAGAGCAAGTAGACGACGAATGTTTTCATACGATTGAATGATTGCAACGAGAATATCTGAAACGGCCATGTTGATGATCAAATGATGGATGTTCCTTTTCACGGTGAATCTGGCAGCGAGGAAGACGATCAAAATATTGCCAAATACAGCAAATCCACCCACTAATAAGATGGCCATTATCTTTACAGTTAGTACAAGATCTGAATCAGGTACTCTGATGCACGACAAACTGCTTTGCGTTATGTTGTCCGAACCGTTCATGGTTTGAGCTGAACTGAGAACGATCCTATCTCTTCCACCTTCAATGTTCTACTGACGAACTGAGTCCTAAACTGAACTAAAATATATTTGGCGTTCAAAATAATCAACAAAACGAAATTATCATGAAAAAAGTTACCGACTGCGAATGTCAGTGTTTGAAATCGTTATTATAGTGAAGAAATTCAACATTAATCAAGTTCTCTCTGGTGTAATTTTCTAAAGGTTTCTTGGTTATTACGTGTTAATAACTGTTCATATCATCTTTATTTCGTTTTCGGGGATCTTCCATGTTAATCAAAGTTCCCTGGATTAATTTACCGACGCTTTAATTGTGTGAAATTACTTAATATCATGCAAGCTGGTTTACTTTTTAAGTTCTAATGAACTTTTTGAACAATGAATAAGATGCTTAAATAATACATTTCTGAAAAAGTAAAACAGCTAGGTTGTCTGATCACTAAGTGATTTCACACAATGGGCGTAGGTAAATTAATCGTCTTTGAATGAAAGGAAGACGATAAAACTTGTTTTTCTGAGGAAACTGTAGCTGAATTACAATTTAGGTGGCTCACTATTTTGAAACTTGGCGGAACTCAAAACCGTGGAATTACATCCTTCAAAATTTTATTAAGCAACTAACATACACGACTTGAATTTAACCAGGCCAAAACTTTAAAAACTTGCATGGAACTCTATGTATCTGTTTTAATTTCATTAAGAGAACAAAATATAGCATTTTGTAATATTGTATTCCATAACTCCTTCAACTGTTTTAACCAAATTCTCGAAAAAAAAGTTCCATGTAGATTTTCTATGAAAGTTACTTTCACAGCTTTTTCACTTTTGAAGTTACTAATAAATTTTTGCGAAGTTTGGTTTTCGCCAATTTTTTTCTCGAAAACTTGTCAAGATCGTAATATTGAAGTTTTATTAATTTGTAAAAGAGCTCGAGAGTCTTCTAATTACTTTTTGCTCGGGACAGTCTTCTAACTACTATTTGCTTGGGACAGTCTTTTAACTACTTTTTGCTCGGGACAGTCTTCTAACTACTATTTGCTCGGGACAGTCTTCTAACTACTTTTTGCTCGGGACAGTCTTCTAACTACTTTTTGCTCGGGATAGTCTTCTAACTCCTTTTTGCTCGAGAAATTTTTCTAATTAGTTTTTGCTCGAGAAAATTTTCTAATTAGTTTTTGCTCGAGAAAATTTTCTGATTACTTTTTCTAGGAACAGTCTTCTCACTACTTTTTGCTCAAGAAATTTTTGTAATTACTTTTTGCTCTGGAAATTTTTGTAATTATTTTTTGCTCGGGATAGTTTTCTTATTACTTTTTGCTCGGGACAGTTTTCTAATTACTTTTTTACTAAAGTAGACTACCACGACTGCCATCTAAAAACCTGCCGCGACATCAATAGTCTCCTTAATTATTTGAAGCCGTTCTTAGTGTCGGTCTCAGAACCACTTGTTTCCGTAGCCCAAACTGCCCTTCATTGAGAAAGGACTGGAATCGATTCTAGGGTTGGTTAGGTTTAGGGTAAGGTTTAGGGGTAGATTCCAGTCCTCTCTCCACAAGGGTAGTTTGGGCTATGGAAACAAGGAAAGGAGACTACGACATCAAAAGTCCATCAGCTAAGAATGGGCCTAACGCAAGGATATTAGAATATATTTGATAACCAGCTGTCCTAGATATTACAGGTTTGGTAGGAGGACCTTTTTAGCTTCGTTGTTTGTTGTGCCCATTTCAGACCATCCAGCGGATCTGAAATAGTGACGTAGAAATGACGTCACTGCAAAACTGAGGTGTCATGAAACCTGTGAAAATTGACTTATAAAAGTGTTTATCTGAGATAAATCGGCTAGATTTTCAGGAGAGGTTCTTGATATTTTGTATACATTGACTATGATATTCGAATTCATTAATGAGTGGGAAATAAAATAAAGAAAAAACCGTTTCCCGAGCCGCCGGGCTACTAAGAATGACACTACAGTTATGCAAATATTCTCGATTCTGATTGGCTTATATTTTTACTCACATCGGTTGGCCGATGTGATGCCCGCCTATTGGTAGTTGATTCTTTCATGTGTAAATATTTTAACAAAAGAACTTTTCTGAAGGGAATGTCATGTGGTCTGAAATGGGCAATTTGCATACGAAGGTAAAAAGGTCTATTATAGAGAAAGTGATAATGTATCAACTATTATCGGGACGTATAACCACAGGGAGCCCAACTCGGTTTTTGTATCAGTATATCACAGTAAATGTATGTGGTTCATGAGAAATGACCTTTTTTTCAAATAGTTTTGGGAAATTTATTTTTTCATCCACTTGTCTTTCTTTTGTGTCCTGTTCTTAGCTTTTTGATAAAAATAGCGAGGAATGAGTAAGGGAATGTCATATGATTGAATCATTTAGATACTGATGGGAAAATATCAAAATAGTTCCACAAATATTTTTTATTATATTTCTATTTATCATTAGTGATACGTAGTTTATTTTACTTTAAATTGTTTACACATGGAAATGATAGAGTACAAGAATTGTTTTCCATAATAATAGACTAATAAGTTCAGTGCTATTCATTACTAGTACAATAGTCTTTTAGCTGCTTGTCTGAATTCAGTTAGAAAAACAATATAAATACAAGGACTGAAGCAAGAGTTGACTAAAGGAAGAAGGTCAAGCAAAAAATATAACGATCTCCTACCAATAATGCACCAGAAATATGGCTGAAATACTGAAAACACTTTGGCGTTGTGGAAAGCATTAAAGAACTCGTAGAGAAATATTGGAAGATAACAACAGGTGTAAAGTAGAAGCGAACACAACACCATTTTCACTGCCTTAGCTGTTCGTTTTTCCCTAGTTCTATTCTGTTGGTCAGAAAAAGTGGTTTGCGGGAAAGTTCGACGTGATTTCCAAAGTCTGAAGGAAGTCATGATATAAATATCACAACTAAACACATCATAACAAGAACACAAACTCGTTGAGAAGAGTACAGAAGGAAATAAGTCCTCGAAAAGTGTGCATAGCATACATTAGTATTGCTCAACTTGACCATTCTGTGATACCAAACATCGTAGGCCGAGAGTCCCATAGGAAGCAGCCAAGAGCAAGAGACTAGTGACAGACGTTTCTTCAACGTGTATGGACGAACTCTGTGTACAGTTAACTTGGTTGATCTAAACCGTTCCACACTTATTATCAAAAGAGTAGTCAAAGTCACAAACATGGTAGTATAGCCGAAGAAGCGGTAAGCCTTACATAAGATGTTCGCAAAAACTTCATTATCCAAAAGTTCCCAGAGATGTGGAAGAGCAAGTAGACGACGAATGTTGTGATAAGAAATAATGATAGCAACGAGAATATCCGAAACGGCCATGTTAGTGATCAAATGATGGATGTTCTTTTTCACGGTGAATGTGGCAGCGAGGAAGACGATTAAAATATTGCCAAACACAGAAAAACCACCCACTAACAAGATGGCCATTATCTTTACAGTTCGTACAAGATCTGAATCAGGTACTCTGATGCACGAGAAACTGCTTTGCGTTATGTTGTCCGAACCGTTCATGGTTTGAGCTGAACTGAGAACGATCCTGTCTCTTGCACCTTCAATGTTCTACTGACGAACTGACTCCTGAACTGAGCTAAAATATATTTGGCCTTCAACATAATTAAAAAAACAAAATTACATAGGGAAAACCTTCCGACTGCGAATGTCAGTCTTTGAAATAATTTTTTTAATGAAGAAATTGAACATTAATCAAGTTCTCTCTGGTGTAATTTTTTTAATTGCTTTTCAAACTGAGGTTTCTTGGTTATTACGTGTTAATAACTGTTCATATCGTCTTTATTTCGTTTTCGAGAATCGTACATGTTAATAAAAGTACCCTGGATTAATTTACTTAGAAATCACTTAGTGACCAGACAAGCTTTACTTTTTTATTTTTTTCCTTCAAAATTTTGAGCGATGTATTATTGAAGAATATTCTTGAAACTATTAAAGAAAGTCCTCTTTGATTCAAAGCAAGGCGATCGAATTCGAACCTGTTTTTCTGATCAAACTGTAAATTACGTTACTGAAGACCTTGGAATAAACTTCAAAATTATTAAGCAACTGATACACGTTTTGAATTTAACCAGGCCAAAACCTTCAAAGTTTGCACGGCATTCTATATCAGATTTTTGTTTTAATTTCCCAAAAACAAACGGTAAAATATAATAAGAGACGTAATGACTTGGAAGGAGATCGACTTTATCTGAATGCTCTGCAAAACAGAACCATCCCTGACACAAATATCGACCATGAGTTTGTGATTCTGCCCAAATAAGCGAATCATCTGGTGCTGTTGAAGGCAAAAAATTACTGTTGGTCTCCGAAGACCAACATGCCACATTAGGCAGATAATTAAGTGATAATACCTCTGTGTCAGGGATGGTTCTGTTTTGCAGAGCATTCAGATAAAGTCGATCTCCTTCCACGAGGATCTGATCTACCGTGGCTGCAGTCCACTGTTCGATTGCTAAATTCCGAGCAAATAACAGAGCTGAAAAACTGATAAAAGAACATTGCCTTCCCCGTGAAATGTGACTAAAGCGTTCATGGCCTTGATGAATGCTTCCAGCAATGAATAACATTGGATTTGACATAATTAAACTGCATAAAAAAGACTTACCTCGCTAACTGGAATCCTACAAGAAACGTGGGTAAACCAAGCAGGTATGCAAACGTGTACGCTTATAATGAAATCCGCAGTCCATATGTACTGCAGCCAGCCGAGCATGTTCCGAGCATCCTCCGACAATCCGGTACGACCGATAATCGATCTATAATGTACTCTCCGATGCCCGATTATGTTCCGAACATCCTCCGGAAAATCCGGCACGACAGAATCGAGATGCTGTAGTCGAGATTTTTCTTGGCAAGATTAGTGTTGCTGCTCGCCTTACGGCTTCGCAGCAATAAAGCGTTATTGACCAAGTATATTTTAATCGATCAACACCCCTTGGTACCAACCAGCTGCCAGATGCACGAGATGTCGCCATTGGTCTAGTGGTTGCAAACCTAACTGATACCAATGTATAAACTTTTTACGACTAGAGTGCAAACAGTATATCTGTGAAACATTTGGCAAAACAAAATTGCACAAATTTGTACAAATTCTGTATATTGTTTGCACTCTAGTCGTAAAAAATTTGCATCTCAAAATGTTGTGCTTTACAATCAAACTTTGACAAAAGTTTCATAAACATTTAAAAAATACTTAAGATAGTACGCGCGCTCTCATTGGTCGAGAGCTGTGTTTTCATCACGCTATGAAGGCACGGAAATGACGTAACAAGCAAGGGCAAGGTAAAAAGTAAAGGTAAAAAGTATTTTTTAAGAGAAATAAAACATTTTCTCCGATGTCTTCATAGCCTGGTGAAAACCAAGGCTACGCGTTTGGGAGAATTCGAGAGCAGATCAGTGAAAACCCGAGACGAAAATGTTTTATTTCTTAAATGAAAGATAGCATGCATGTCAAGCTTATGAAAAAGCAAACGAAAATGTTTTTTTTAGGGAAAACGGCCATGCATTTTCCGTATCCCAATACCTTAATATTAATTTTATAACAGATCATTTAGTTGAAAAAAGAATAAGTTGTATTACGACTGTTTTCATTGCTACGCGCTGATCGAGACAACCTCCGCGACAGGGAAATCGGGCAATACACTGCCGTCAATCAATTAAATGGTTAGATTACCTAAAGGTAAATGGCTAACCCTGACTTTCTAAATGCTGAAACCTGATGTTCGATTGTTCATTTCTCATGAGAACAACTAGGATATGAAACGTTCTCAATCTCCCCTCCCTAAATTTGAAATGCCCCCTCTGCTGCTTCTGGACTATTCGTTTTCACTTCCTTTAATGAAAAACAATCTTTGAATACAAAAAAAAATGGATTTCGATTCGGCAAACATAAGTGGTATTCTATAACATGAATTGGATACATGTATTCAAATATTAATCAATCCGTTAAGACGAAGAATTGATAAGAGTATACTGTGCTTAGACGCTTATATGCTAAACATGTTGCAGCTTACGCTTTATATATATTATGCACTCTTTGGTAATAAGTATTACAAAGTGCGACAAAGGTTATTACAAAGTGCGACAACTTTTTTATTACAAAATGCGACAAGATTTATTACAAAGTGCGACGATTATTACAAAGTACGACAGTACACTGTTGTCTCACTAAACAAAGGGGAATAATATACTAAGCAATTATAGAGAAAGTGATAATGTATCATCTATTATCGGGACGTATAACCACAGACAGCCCAACTCGGTTTTTGTGTCAGTATATCACAGTAAATGTATGTGGTTCATGAGAAATGACATTTTTTTGAAATAGTTTTTGAGAAATTTATTTTTTCATCCACTTGTCTTTCTTTTGTGTCATGTTCTTAGCTTTTTGATAAAAATAGCGAGGAATGAGTAAGGGAATGTCATATGATTGATTCATTTAGATACTGATGAAAGAATATCATAATAGTTTCGCAAATATTTTTTATTATATTTCTATTTATCATTAGTGATACGTAGTTTATTTTACTTTACATTGTTTGCACATGGAAATGATATAGTACAAGAATTGTTTTCCATAATAATAGACTACTAAGTTCAATGCTATTCATTACTAGTACAATAGTCTTTTAGCTGCTTGTCTGAATTCAGTTAGAAAAACAATATAAATACAAGGACTGAAGCAAGAGTTCACTAGTGAAAGAAGGTTAAGCAAAAAATCTAACGTTGTCACATCAATAGTGCACCTGTGATATGGCTGAAATACTGAAAACACTTCGGCCTCGTGGAAAGCGTAAAAGAACTCGAAGACAAAAGCTGGAAGATAACAAAAGGTGTAAAGTAGAAGCGAACACAACACCATTTTCACTGCTTTAGCTGTTCGTTTTTCTCTAGTTCTATTTTGTTCGTTAGAAAAATTGCCTTGCGGAAAACTTCGACGTGATTTCCAAAGTCTGAATGAAGTCATGATATTCAATATCACAACTAAACAAATCATAACAAGAACACAAACTCGTTCAAAGGAGTACAGAAGGATAAAAGTCCTCGAAAAGTTTGGATGGCATAAATTAGTATTGTCCAACTTGACGATTCTGTGATACCAAGCACTGTAGACCGAGAGTCCCATAGGAAGCAGCCAAGAGCAAGAGACTAATGCCAGACGTTTCTTCAACGTGTATGGACGAACTCTGTGTACAGTTAACTTGGTTGATCTAAACCGTTCCACACTTATTATCAAAAGAGTAGTCAAAGTCAAAAACATGGTAGTATAGCCGAAGAAGCGGTAAGCCTTACATAAGATGTTCGCAAAAACCTTATTATCCCAAAGATCCCAGAGATATGGAAGACCAAGTAGAGAACGAATGTTGTGATACGAAAATATGATAGCAACGAAAATATCTGAAACGGCCATGTTGATGATCAAATGATGGATGTTCCTTTTCACGGTGAATCTGGCTGCGATGAAGATGATCAAAATATTGCCAAACACAGCAAATCCACCCACTAACAAGATGGCCATTATCTTTACAGTTCGTACAACATCTGAATCAGGTACATTGATGCACGACAAACTGCTTTGCGTTATGTTGTCCGAACCGTTCATGGTTTGAGTTGAACTGAGAACGATGCTGTCTCCTCCACCTTCAATGTGGCTACTGACGAACTGACTCCTGAACTGAACTAAAATATATTTGGTCTTCAACATAATTAACAAAAGAAAATTACCAAGGAAAAACCTTCCGACTGCGAATGTCAGTGTTTGAAATCTTTATTGTAATGAAGAAATTGAACATTAATAAAGTTCTCTCTGGTGTAATTTTTTGTTTGCTTTTCAAACTGAGGTTTCTTTGTGAATGCGAGTGTTAATAACTGTTCATATCGTCTATATTACGTTTTCGGGGATCTTCCACGTTAATTAAAGTTCCCTGGATTAATCTACTCGTCCGACGGGTTGTGTGAAATCACTTAGAGAGCAGACAGCTGCGTGTTGTAGTTTTAATTTTTTAATTTTTGAGCGATGTATTATTCAAGAATATTCTTGAAACTATTAAAGAAAGTCCTCTTTGATTCAAAGCAGGCGATCGAATTCGAACCTGTTTTTCTGACCAATCTGTGAATTACGTGTTAATATACGACTCAAAGTGTGCTAGAGTTATAAAAGAGGCTTCAGATTGTGATGCTCTTCAAGATGACCTCCATAGCCTCTCGTGCTGGAGCCAGGCGTGGCAGTTACGCTTCAACAGCTCAAAATGTGAGATCTTGACTGTTTCCCGTAAAAATGAACTAATCAAGTACAATTATATCTTAGACTCTAATACTCTTAACCATGTATCATCTTTAGAAGACCTTGGGGTCATTGTATCGGATAACCTTAAGTGGAACAATCATATAGACCATGCATTAGCTAAGGGGTATAGGATGTTAGGATTCTTGCGTAGGCATAGTCTGAAATCATTTGATGAAAAGACAAAGAAACTTCTTTATCTTTCTTTCGTCCACCCACACGTAGGTTATGCAAGTGAGGTCTGGGCCCCCAGGGAATAGACAACTTAAGTAGGGTAGAGGATCTCCAACGTAGGGCTACCAAATTTATTTTAAATATGAATTATCTTAACAGCATTCCTTATCGCGATCGTCTCATTAAATTAAATTTACTTCCACTTTCGTATTGGCACGAGTTTAAGGACTTGTTATCCTATTTAAAGGGGCACTTGGATGAAAATCGATGAAAATTGGAAATGCCTTGAAACTTGGTTAAACTTATCTATATGGCCCCAATAGTAGCCAAGCAACATATTTTCTTCACAGTCAAAATTTGCGGATAAAAATTATATATTTTTTTCAGCTTCTAAATTGTGAGTAAATGACGTCATTTACTCAACCCTATTGTTCTTCTAGTTTTTAAACCAAAATTTCTCAACTGCGAGTGGCTCCCAGGCTAAAATTTTTGCAAATCTGGTTTTCATAATCATGATTGAGTCATATTATTCTTAAATACTTGAACTATTCGGACTTTCAAAATATGGGGCGTTTTCATCCAAGTGCCCCTTTAAATGTCGTGTTGGTCATTTTAATATTTCCATTGATCGCTTTGTTAAGCCTCGATCTAATTATAGAACACCTAATTCCTAGGTGCCGTACAAAACTCTTCCAATCCAGTTATTTTAACCGCTTGCCTAAGCTTTGGAATAATCTACCGTGCTCTGTACGCTCTTGTCCTTCTATTAATCAGTTTAAATCTTATCTTCGCTGTTCGCGCTGGTCGGCAGGGGGCACCTTTTGCTCCCGCTAATGCCCATGTTTTTTGCTTTTTTAAATCACCTTTGGCCTGCTCCGTAACTCCACATCGTGGCTAAGCATCCAAGGTTTGTTTGTGTGAGGAAGTACTGAGAAAATATTCAAACAAGATGCCAAAATTTGAGGATTATTTCCAAATCTTCAAACATTTTACTCAAACAGGTGGATAGTAGGCAGACGGACAGACAGACGGACCGACCTAGCGACAGAAAAACAAACCGACGAGCGAATGTTGACGAAAATTACCAAATCAGTTGAATCAAAGTAAAATAAAATTTTGACAACCTTGTTTATATATAAAAATAAGAATTTATATTGTGTATATCCGCAAGGGAAGTGAATGCATTATGATCAATATACAAGGCCAAATATTAAACTGCCCTCACTAAAACGTTCAGTCTAGCGGGCCAAGCGCCAAGCGCCAAGCGCAAATGCATTTATCGCCCTGCTTCGATCTGATTGGTTGAGAGAATGTCTTACGACTTCTGTCAGCCAATCAAATCTTAAGAAAACCATTTCAAAGCGGTTGCGTTTGATGTTTTCTTGTTTTGTAGGTATAAAAACTTTATTTTTGAATGAAAATGTTTTATTAAAATTCTAACTTTTGATATTGAAGACTTTGTATAATTTGGTCTTGTATATTAATGATAATGATAAGAACATGACTTTTGTCGTACATATTGTTTATTTGTGGCCCTTGTAGCATCGTTTGCACCCTCACTGCGCTCGGGCGAAAGATTGAGGCTACTGTACTCGGGCCACAAATAAACTATATGCCCTCCAAAAGTTATGTTATTGTCCTAGGCTATTCGCAAAACCAAGTAATACCAGTAATATAGGCCAAGTTCGATATCTTACTCCCAGCACCTTTTCCTTTTTACTATTTCCAGTAAGTTTCTGACGTTCAATCCTATTTTAATCCCCCTCAGTCAGTCTTAATCTCTACCTCGCTTCTATGTAATCTCCTAGTAAATTTTCGCTGACATTTCGGTGCTCATGTCTGGAATTCGATTTCAAACGAAAAATCAAAAACGGCCTCGTGCTTTTCTCCATCCCTCGGTGCATGTCTGGATCCCCTGATAAAAATTCTCACACGTTTTTGATCTATCACATCAAATATTTTTTATTATATTTCTATTTATCATTAGTGATACATAGTTTATTTTATTTTACATTGTTTGCACATGGAAATGATATAGTACAAGAATTGTTTTCCATAATAATAGACTACTAAGTTCAGTGCTATTCATTACTAGTACAATAGTCTTTTAGCTGCTTGTCTGAATTCAGTTAGAAAAACAATATAAATACAAGGACTGAAGCAAGAGTTGAATATTAAAAGAAAAGGAAGCACAAAATATAACGTTCTCACATCAATAGTGCACCAGTAATATGGCTGAAATACTGAAAACACTTTGGCGTTGTGGAAAGCGAAAAAGAACTCGAAGAGAAATATTGGAAGATAACAACAGGCGTAAAGTAGAAGCGAATACAACACCATTTTCACTGCCTTAGCTGTTCGTTTTTCTCTAGTTCTATTCTGTTCGTCAGTAAAATTGCCTTGCGGGAAAGTTCGACGTGATTTCCAAAGTCTGAATGAAGTCATGATATTCAATATCAAAACTAAACACATCATAACAAAAATACAAACTTGTTCAAAAGAGTACAGAAGGAAATAAGTCGTCGAAAAGTTTGCATAGCATACATTAGTATTGCGCGACTTGACGATTCTGTGATACCAAGCACTGTAGACCGTAAGTCCCATAGGAAGCAGCCAAGAGCAAGAGACTAGTGTCAGACGTTTCTTCAACGTGTATGGACGAACTCTGTGTACGGTTAACTTGGTTGATCTAAACCGTTCCACACTTATTATCAAAAGAGTAGTCAAAGTCACAGAAATGGTAGTATAGCCGAAGAAGTAGTAAGCCTTACATAAGATGTTCGCAAAAACTTCATTATCCAAAAGTTCCCAGAGATATGGAAGACCAAGTAGAGGACGAATTTTGTGATACGATTGAATGATTCCAACGAGAATATCTGAAACAGCCATGTTGATGATCAAATGATGGATGTTCCTTTTCACGGTCAATCTGGAAGCGAGGAAGACGATCAAAATATTGCCAAACACAGCAAATCCACCCACTAACAAGGTGGCCATTATCTTTACAGTTCGTACAACATCTGAATCAGGTACTCTGATGCACGACAAACCGCTTTGCGTTAAGTTGTCCGAACCGTTCATGGTTTGAGCTGAACTGAGAACGATCCTGTCTCTTCCACCTTCAATGTTCTACTGACGAACTGACTCCTGAACTGAACTAAAATATATTTGGTCTTCAACATAATTAAAAAAACAAAATTAACAAGAAAAAAACTTCCGACTGCGAATGTCAGTGTTTGAAATTGTTATTATAGTCGGAAGAAGCCTTTTTGTTTGCTTTTCAAACTGAGGTTTCTTTGTTATTACGTGTTGGCAACTGTTCATATTGCCTTGATTTCGTTTTCGGGAATCTTTCATGTTAAACAAAGTTCCCTGGATTAATTTACCGACGCGTTGTATTGTGTGAAATCACTTAGTGACCAGACAAGCTGTTTACTTTTTAAAAAAATTTTTGAGCAATGTATTATTCAAGAATATTCTTGAAACTATTAAAGAAAGTCCTCTTTGATTCAAAGCAAGGCGATCGAATTCGAACCTGTTTTTCTGATCAAACTGTAAATTACGTGTTAATTTTCCAAACTGAAAACCGTGGAATAAACTTCAAAATTATTAAGCAACTTATACACGTTTTGAATTGAACCAGGCCAAAACCTTCAAAGTTTGAACGGCATTCTATATCAGATTTTTGTTTTAATTTCCCAAAAACAAACGGTAAAATATAATCTTTTGTCAACGTTTGAAAAAGACGTAATGACTTTATCTAAGAGAAACATCTACTTGTGTTTTTGTTGTTATCGTTTGAGAACGATTTCCCTTCCATTGAAGGAACAAAATGCTAAATTTGTATTATTCTCAAAAACTCCTTCAACTTATTTAACTAATACCCCATTCACACCGGACCTTTAAACATGATTAAAGGTTGTTTAGTTGAGTAAGTGCTCTTCTATCAACCTGTACACCTAACTAAACAACTTTCAAACGTTCTTTAACTAAACTACTTTGGGGATGTGGTTTTAACCATGTATATAAAGATGGCAGCCAAACGACGAAGAGTGCGATAGATAAATTAATAAATACCAAGGATAGTTGGTTTGAATGGGGCTTTTAATTCTCTTGTATCAAGTTCTCTTATATAAAGTCAGATGTCTTGAGAAAATTACTTGCATGTATATTTTAACTTTCCTAGTTATGGATTGTCGCGACATCAAAAGATCATGTTAGCTAAGAATGGGTCTAACGCAAGGATATTAAAATATATTACGATAACCAGCTGTCCTAGATATTACAGGTTG
This sequence comes from Anthopleura sola, assembly GCA_023349425.1. Classification (NCBI taxonomy): domain Eukaryota; kingdom Metazoa; phylum Cnidaria; class Anthozoa; order Actiniaria; family Actiniidae; genus Anthopleura; species Anthopleura sola. Next base: position 4,445,073 of record JALHLI010000001.1, read on the forward strand.
GGTAGGAGGTATATTGTCTGACTAAACAAAGGGGAATAATATACTAAGCAATTATAGAGAAAGTGATAATGTATCATCTATTATCGGGACGTAAAACCACAGGGAGCCCAACTCAGTTTTTGTATAAGTATATCACAGTAAACGTATGTGGTTCATGAGAAATGACATTTTTTTCAAATAGTTTTTGGAAATTTATTTTTTTTATCCAATTGTCTTTCTTTTGTGTCATGTTCTTAGATTTTTGGTAAAAATAGCGAGGAATGAGTAAGGGAATGTCATATGATTGATTCATTTAGACACTGATGACTGAAAGAATATCAAAATAGTTCCACAAATATTTTTTATTATATTTCTATTTATCATTAGTGATACGTAGTTTATTTTACTTTACATTGTTTGCACATGGAAATGATATAGTACAAGAATTGTTTTCCATAATAATAGACTACTAAGTTCAATGCTATTCATTACTAGTACAATAGTCTTTTAGCTGCTTGTCTGAATTCAGTTAGAAAAACAATATAAATACAAGGACTGAAGCAAGAGTTGACTAGTGAAAGAAGGCTAAACAGAAAGTATAACGTTGTCACATCAATAGTGCACGAGTAATATGGCTGAAATACTGAAAATACTTCGGCCCGGTGGAAAGCGTTAAAGAACTCGTAGAGAAAATATGGAAGATAGGAACAGGTGTAAAGTAGAAGCGAACACAACACCATTTTCACTGCCTTAGCTGTTCGTTTTTCTCTAGTTCTATTCTGTTCGTCAGAAATATTGCCTTGCGGGAAAGTTCGACATGATTTCCAAAGTCTGAATGAAGTCATGATATTAAATATCACAACTAAACACATCATAACAAGAACACAAACTCGTTCAAAGGAGTACAGAAGGAATAAAGTCCTCGAAAATGTTTTATTGCATACATTAGTATTGCCCAACTTGACGATTCTACGATACCAAAAATTGTAGACCGAGAGTCCCATAGGAAGCAGCCAAGAGCAAGACACTAGTGTCAGACGTTTCTTCAACGTGTATGGACGAACTCTGTGTAGAGTTGACTTGGTTGATCTAAACCGTTCCACACTTATTATCAAAAGAGTAGTCAAAGTCACAAACATGGTAGTATAGCCGAAGAAGTAGTAAGCCTTACATAAGATGTTCGCAAAAACTTCATTTTCAAAAAGACTCCAGAGATATGGAAAAGTAAGTAGACGACGAATGTTGTCATACGAAAGTATGATTGCAACGAGAATATCTGAAACGGCCATGTTGATGATCAAGTGGTGGATGTTCCTTTTCACGGTGAATCTGGCAGCGATGAAGACGATCAAAATATTGTCAAACATTGCAAATCCACCCACTAACAAGATGGCCATTATCTTTACAGTTCGTACAACATCTGAATCAGGTACACTGATGCACGACAAACTGCTTTGCGTTATGTTGTCCGAACCGTTCATGGTTTGAGCTGAACTGAGAACGATCCTGTCTCTTCCACCTTCAATGTTCTACTGACGAACTGACTCCTGAACTGAGCTAAAATATATTTGGCCTTCAACATAATTAACAAAACAAAATTACATAGGGAAAACCTTCCGACTGCGAATGTCAGTGTTTGAAATCGTTATTGTAATGAAGAAATTCAACATTAATCAAGTTCTCTCTAATGTGTACAATTTTTTGTTTAACCTTTTTGTGTTTGCACCGAAAACTGAAAATGTCAGCTATTATCGTTGTATAAATAGTTATTATAGTGAAGAAATTCAATATTAATAAAGTTCTTTAATTCTGATGCAATTTTTACTAATAGTCCGCCATTGCTCATGTTTAAGATTTTTTTGTTTGCTTTGGAAACAGAGGTTTCTTGGTTATTACGTGTTAATAACTGTTCATATCGTCTATATTTCGTTTTCGGGGATCTTCCATGTTAAACAAAGTTCCAAGGATTAATTTACAGACGCGTTGTGTGAACTGATCACTTAGTGACCAGACAAGGTGTTTTACTTTTAGCTGTGTTTTGATGTTTTTCCCCAAAATTTTGAGCAATGTATTATTCAAGAATATTATTGAAACTATTAAAGAAAGTCCTCTTTGATTCAAAGCAAGGCGATCGAAGTCGAACTTGTTTTTCTGACTAAACTGTAAACTGAATTACGTGTTAATTTTCCAGACTGAAGACCGTGGAATAAACTTCAAAATTATTAAGCAACTTATACACGTTTTTAATTTAACCAGGCAAAAACCTTCAAAGTTTGCACGGCATTCTATATCAGATTTTTGTTTTAATTTCCCAAAAACAAACGGTAAAATATAATATTTTGTCAACGTTTGAAAAAGACGTAATGACTTTATCTAAGAGAAACATCGTCTTGTGTTTTTGTTGTTATAGTTTGAGAACGATTTTCTCTTCATTCAAGGGACAAAATGCTATAAATATTTCGTATTATTCTCAAAAACTCCTTCAACTTATTTAACTAATACCCCATTCACACAGGACCTTTAAACATGTTTAAAGGTTGTTTAGTTGAGTTAGTGCCCTTCTATCAACCTGTACGCCTAACTAAACAACTTTCAAACCTTCTTTAACTAAACTACTTTTGGGATGTGGTTTTAACCATGTATATAAAGATGGCAGCCAAACGACGAAGAGTGCGATACATAAATTAATAAATACCAAGGTTAGTTGGTTTGAATGTGGCTTTAATTCTCTTGTATCAAGTTCTCTTATATAAAGTCAGATATCTTGAGAAAATTACTTGCATATATATTTTAACTTTCCTAGTTATGGATTATTTTGTACGAAGCTTGGTTAGCACCTATTTTCTGTCGAAAACTTGTCAAAATGGTAATATTCAAATTTCATTTTTTCTATCTAAAACGAGCTATGCACCCCCCATTTTCTTTCTTTGTTTAGACTCAACGTTATATTTTGTATAAAATGAGCTTTCTTAGAAAGTTTTCTAATTACTTTTTGCTAAAGTAGTCTGTCACCTAAGAACCTGTCGCGACATCAAAAGATCATGTTAGCTAAGAATGGGTCTAACGCAAGGATATTAAAATATATTACGATAACCAGCTGTCCTAGATATTACAGGTTGGGTAGGAGGTATATTGTCTGACTAAACAAAGGGGAATAATATACTAAGCAATTATAGAGAAAGTGATAATGTATCATCTATTATCGGGACGTAAAACCACAGGGAGCCCAACTCAGTTTTTGTATAAGTATATCACAGTAAACGTATGTGGTTCATGAGAAATGACATTTTTTTCAAATAGTTTTTGGAAATTTATTTTTTTTATCCAATTGTCTTTCTTTTGTGTCATGTTCTTAGATTTTTGGTAAAAATAGCGAGGAATGAGTAAGGGAATGTCATATGATTGATTCATTTAGACACTGATGACTGAAAGAATATCAAAATAGTTCCACAAATATTTTTTATTATATTTCTATTTATCATTAGTGATACGTAGTTTATTTTACTTTACATTGTTTGCACATGGAAATGATATAGTACAAGAATTGTTTTCCATAATAATAGACTACTAAGTTCAATGCTATTCATTACTAGTACAATAGTCTTTTAGCTGCTTGTCTGAATTCAGTTAGAAAAACAATATAAATACAAGGACTGAAGCAAGAGTTGACTAGTGAAAGAAGGCTAAACAGAAAGTATAACGTTGTCACATCAATAGTGCACGAGTAATATGGCTGAAATACTGAAAATACTTCGGCCCGGTGGAAAGCGTTAAAGAACTCGTAGAGAAAATATGGAAGATAGGAACAGGTGTAAAGTAGAAGCGAACACAACACCATTTTCACTGCCTTAGCTGTTCGTTTTTCTCTAGTTCTATTCTGTTCGTCAGAAATATTGCCTTGCGGGAAAGTTCGACGTGATTTCCAAAGTCTGAATGAAGTCATGATATTAAATATCACAACTAAACACATCATAACAAGAACACAAACTCGTTCAAAGGAGTACAGAAGGAATAAAGTCCTCGAAAATGTTTTATTGCATACATTAGTATTGCCCAACTTGACGATTCTACGATACCAAAAATTGTAGACCGAGAGTCCCATAGGAAGCAGCCAAGAGCAAGACACTAGTGTCAGACGTTTCTTCAACGTGTATGGACGAACTCTGTGTAGAGTTGACTTGGTTGATCTAAACCGTTCCACACTTATTATCAAAAGAGTAGTCAAAGTCACAAACATGGTAGTATAGCCGAAGAAGTAGTAAGCCTTACATAAGATGTTCGCAAAAACTTCATTTTCAAAAAGACTCCAGAGATATGGAAAAGTAAGTAGACGACGAATGTTGTCATACGAAAGTATGATTGCAACGAGAATATCTGAAACGGCCATGTTGATGATCAAGTGGTGGATGTTCCTTTTCACGGTGAATCTGGCAGCGATGAAGACGATCAAAATATTGTCAAACATTGCAAATCCACCCACTAACAAGATGGCCATTATCTTTACAGTTCGTACAACATCTGAATCAGGTACACTGATGCACGACAAACTGCTTTGCGTTATGTTGTCCGAACCGTTCATGGTTTGAGCTGAACTGAGAACGATCCTGTCTCTTCCACCTTCAATGTTCTACTGACGAACTGACTCCTGAACTGAGCTAAAATATATTTGGCCTTCAACATAATTAACAAAACAAAATTACATAGGGAAAACCTTCCGACTGCGAATGTCAGTGTTTGAAATCGTTATTGTAATGAAGAAATTCAACATTAATCAAGTTCTCTCTAATGTGTACAATTTTTTGTTTAACCTTTTTGTGTTTGCACCGAAAACTGAAAATGTCAGCTATTATCGTTGTATAAATAGTTATTATAGTGAAGAAATTCAATATTAATAAAGTTCTTTAATTCTGATGCAATTTTTACTAATAGTCCGCCATTGCTCATGTTTAAGATTTTTTTGTTTGCTTTGGAAACAGAGGTTTCTTGGTTATTACGTGTTAATAACTGTTCATATCGTCTATATTTCGTTTTCGGGGATCTTCCATGTTAAACAAAGTTCCAAGGATTAATTTACAGACGCGTTGTGTGAACTGATCACTTAGTGACCAGACAAGGTGTTTTACTTTTAGCTGTGTTTTGATGTTTTTCCCCAAAATTTTGAGCAATGTATTATTCAAGAATATTATTGAAACTATTAAAGAAAGTCCTCTTTGATTCAAAGCAAGGCGATCGAAGTCGAACTTGTTTTTCTGACTAAACTGTAAACTGAATTACGTGTTAATTTTCCAGACTGAAGACCGTGGAATAAACTTCAAAATTATTAAGCAACTTATACACGTTTTTAATTTAACCAGGCAAAAACCTTCAAAGTTTGCACGGCATTCTATATCAGATTTTTGTTTTAATTTCCCAAAAACAAACGGTAAAATATAATATTTTGTCAACGTTTGAAAAAGACGTAATGACTTTATCTAAGAGAAACATCGTCTTGTGTTTTTGTTGTTATAGTTTGAGAACGATTTTCTCTTCATTCAAGGGACAAAATGCTATAAATATTTCGTATTATTCTCAAAAACTCCTTCAACTTATTTAACTAATACCCCATTCACACAGGACCTTTAAACATGTTTAAAGGTTGTTTAGTTGAGTTAGTGCCCTTCTATCAACCTGTACGCCTAACTAAACAACTTTCAAACCTTCTTTAACTAAACTACTTTTGGGATGTGGTTTTAACCATGTATATAAAGATGGCAGCCAAACGACGAAGAGTGCGATACATAAATTAATAAATACCAAGGTTAGTTGGTTTGAATGTGGCTTTAATTCTCTTGTATCAAGTTCTCTTATATAAAGTCAGATATCTTGAGAAAATTACTTGCATATATATTTTAACTTTCCTAGTTATGGATTATTTTGTACGAAGCTTGGTTAGCACCTATTTTCTGTCGAAAACTTGTCAAAATGGTAATATTCAAATTTCATTTTTTCTATCTAAAACGAGCTATGCACCCCCCATTTTCTTTCTTTGTTTAGACTCAACGTTATATTTTGTATAAAATGAGCTTTCTTAGAAAGTTTTCTAATTACTTTTTGCTAAAGTAGTCTGTCACCTAAGAACCTGTCGCGACATCAAAAGATCATGTTAGCTAAGAATGGGTCTAACGCAAGGATATTAAAATATATTACGATAACCAGCTGTCCTAGATATTACAGGTTGGGTAGGAGGTATATTGTCTGACTAAACAAAGGGGAATAATATACTAAGCAATTATAGAGAAAGTGATAATGTATCATCTATTATCGGGACGTAAAACCACAGGGAGCCCAACTCAGTTTTTGTATAAGTATATCACAGTAAACGTATGTGGTTCATGAGAAATGACATTTTTTTCAAATAGTTTTTGGAAATTTATTTTTTTTATCCAATTGTCTTTCTTTTGTGTCATGTTCTTAGATTTTTGGTAAAAATAGCGAGGAATGAGTAAGGGAATGTCACATGATTGATTCATTTAGATACTGATGACTGAAAGAATATCAAAATAGTTCCACAAATATTTTTTATTATATTTCTATTTATCATTAGTGATACGTAGTTTATTTTACTTTACATTGTTTGCACATGGAAATGATATAGTACAAGAATTGTTTTCCATAATAATAGACTACTAAGTTCAGTGCTATTCATTACTAGTACAATAGTCTTTTAGCTGCTTGTCTGAATTCAGTTAGAAAAACAATATAAATACAAGGACTGAAGCAAGAGTTGACTAGAACAAGAAGGTCAAGCAGAAAATATAACGATGTCCTATCAATAATGCACCAGAAATATGGCAGAAATACTGAAAATACTTCGGCCATGTCAAAAGCGTTAAACAAATGGTAGAGAAAAGATGGAAGATAACAACAGGTGTAAAGTAGAAGCGAACACAACACCATTTTCACTGCCTTAGCTGTTCGTTTTTCTCTAGTTCTATTCTGTTCGTCAGAAAAATTGCCTTGAGGGAAAGTTCGACGTGATTTCCAAAGTCTGAATGAAGTCAAGATATTCAATATCACAACTAAACACATCATAACAAGAACACAAACTCGTTGAAAAGAGTACAGAAGGAAAAAAGTCCTTGAAAAGTGTGCATCGCATTTATTAGTATTGCCCAACTTGACGATTCTACGATACAAAGCATGGTAGGCCGAGAGTCCCATAGGAAGCAGCCAAGAGCAAGAGACTAGTGTCAGACGTTTCTTCAACGTGTATGGACGAACTCTGTGCACAGTTAACTTGGTTGATCTAAACCGTTCCACACTTATTATCAAAAGAGTAGTCAAAGTCACAAACATGGTAGTATTGCCGAAGAAGTAGTAAGCCTTACATAAGATGTTTGCAAAAACTTCATTATCCAAAAGACTCCAGAGATATGGAAGAGCAAGTAGACGACGAATGTTGTCATACGAAAATATGATTGCAACGAGAATATCTGAAACGGCCATGTTGATGATCAAATGATGGATGTTCCTTTTCACGGTGAATCTGGCAGCGAGGAAGACGATGAAAATATTGCCAAATACAGCAAATCCACCCACTAACAAGATGGCCATTATCTTTACAGTTCGTACAAGATCTGAATCAGGTACTCTGATGCACGACAAACTGCTTTGCGTTATGTTGTCCGAACCGTTCATGGTTTGAGCTGAACTGAGAACGATCCTGTCTCTTCCACCTTCAATGTTCTACTGACGAACTGACTCCTAAACTGAACTAAAATATATTTGGCCTTCAAAATAATCAACAAAACGAAATTATCATGAAAAAAGTTACCGACTGCGAATGTCAGTGTTTGAAATTGTTATTATAGTGAAGAAATTCAACATTAATCAAGTTCTCTCTGGTGTAATTTTCTAAAGGTTTCTTGGTTATTACGTGTTAATAACTGTTCATATCGTCTTTATTACGTTTTCGGGGATCTTCCATGTTAAACAAAGTTCCCTGGTTTAATTTACCGACGCGTTGTGTGAAATCACTTAGTATCATGCAAGCTGTTTTACTTTTTAAGTTCTAATGAACTTTTTGAACAATGAATAAGATGCTTAAATAATACATTTCTGAAAAAGTAAAACAGCTAGGTTGTCTGATCACTAAGTGATTTCACACAACGGGCGTAGGTAAATTAATCGTCTTTGAATGAAAGGAAGACGATAAAACTTGTTTTTCTGAGGAAACTGTAGCTGAATTACAATTTAGGTGGCTCACTATTTTGAAACTTGGCGGAACTCAAAACCGTGGAATTACATCCTTCAAAATTTTATTAAGCAACTAACATACACGACTTGAATTTAACCAGGCCAAAACTTTAAAAACTTGCATGGAACTCTATGTATCTGTTTTAATTTCATTAAGAGAACAAAATATAGCATTTTGTAATATTGTATTCCATAACTCCTTCAACTGTTTTAACCAAATTCTCGAAAAAAAAGTTCCATGTAGATTTTCTATGAAAGTTACTTTCACAGCTTTTTCACTTTTGAAGTTACTAATAAATTTTTGCGAAGTTTGGTTTTCGCCAATTTTTTTCTCGAAAACTTGTCAAGATCGTAATATTGAAGTTTTATTAATTTGTAAAAGAGCTCGAGAGTCTTCTAATTACTTTTTGCTCGGGACAGTCTTCTAACTACTTTTTGCTCGGGACAGTCTTCTAACTACTTTTTGCTCGGGACAGTCTTCTAACTACTATTTGCTCGGGACAGTCTTCTAACTACTTTTTGCTCGGGACAGTCTTCTAACTACTTTTTGCTCGGGACAGTCTTCTAACTCCTTTTTGCTCGAGAAATTTTTCTAATTAGCTTTTGCTCGAGAAAATTTTCTAATTACTTTTTCTAGGGACAGTCTTCTAACTACTTTTTGCTCGAGAAATTTTTCTAATTAGTTTTTGCTCGAGAAAATTTTCTGATTACTTTTTCTAGGAACAGTCTTCTCACTACTTTTTGCTCAAGAAATTTTTCTAATTACTTTTTGCTCTGGAAATTTTTGTAATTATTTTTTGCTCGGGATAGTTTTCTTATTACTTTTTGCTCGGGACAGATTTCTAATTACTTTTTGCTCGCTACAGTTTTTGTAATTACTTTTTGCTCGGGATAGTTTTCTTATTGCTTTTTCCTAAGGTAGCCTACCAAGACTGCCATCTAAAAACCTGTCGCGACATCAATAGTCTCCTTAATTATTTGAAGCCGTTCTTAGTGTCGGTCTCAGAACCACTTGTTTCCGTAGCCCAAACTGCCCTTCATTGAGAAAGGACTGGAATCGATTCTAGGGCTGGTTAGGTTTAGGATAAGGTTTAGGGTTAGATTCCAGTCCTCTCTCCACAAGGGTAGTTTGGGCTATGGAAACAAGGAAAGGAGACTACGACATCAAAAGTCCATCAGCTAAGAATGGGTCTAACGCAAGGATATTAGAATATATTTGATAACCAGCTGTCCTAGATATTACAGGTTTGGTAGGAGGACCTTTTTAGCTTCGTTGTTTGTTGTGCCCATTTCAGACCATCCAGCGGATCTGAAATAGTGACGTAGAAATGACGTCACTGCAAAACTGAGGTGTCATGAAACCTGTGAAAATTGACTTATAAAAGTGTTTATCTGAGATAAATCGGCTAGATTTTCAGGAGAGGTTCTTGATATTTTGTATACATTGACTATGATATTCGAATTCATTAATGAGGGGGAAATAAAATAAAGAAATAACCGTTTCCCAAGCCGCCGGGCTACTAAGAATGACACTACAGTTATGCAAATATTCTCGATTCTGATTGGCTTATATTTTTACTCACATCCGTTGGCCGATGTGATGCCCGGCTCTTGGTAGTTGATTCTTTCATGTGTAAATATTTTTAACAAAAGAACATTTTTCAAGGAAATGTCATGTGGTCTGAAATGGGCAATTTGCATACGAAGGTAATTTGCATACGGACTTAAAACCACAGGGAGCCCAACTCGGTGTTTGTGTCAGTATATCACACTAAATGTATGTGGTTCATGAGAAATGACCTTTTTTTCAAATTGTTTTGGGAAATTAATTTTTTTCATCCACTTGTCTTTCTTTTGTGTCATGTTTTTAGCTTTTTGATACAAAAATAGCGAGGAATGAGTAAGGGAATGTCATATGATTGATTCATTTAGATACTGATGAAAGAATATCAAAATAGTTCCACAAATATTTTTTATTATATTTCTATTTATCATTAGTGATACGTAGTTTATTTTACTTTACATTGTTTGCACATGGAAATGATATAGTACAAGAATTGTTTTCCATAATAATAGACTACTAAGTTCAATGCTATTCATTACTAGTACAATAGTCTTTTAGCTGCTTGTCTGAATTCAGTTAGAAAAACAATATAAATACAAGGACTGAAGCAAGAGTTCACTAGTGAAAGAAGGTTAAGCAAAAAATCTAACGTTGTCACATCAATAGTGCACCTGTGATATGGCTGAAATACTGAAAACACTTCGGCCTCGTGGAAAGCGTAAAAGAACTCGAAGACAAAAGCTGGAAGATAACAAAAGGTGTAAAGTAGAAGCGAACACAACACCATTTTCACTGCTTTAGCTGTTCGTTTTTCTCTAGTTCTATTTTGTTCGTTAGAAAAATTGCCTTGCGGAAAACTTCGACGTGATTTCCAAAGTCTGAATGAAGTCATGATATTCAATATCACAACTAAACACATCATAACAAGAACACAAACTCGTTCAAAGGAGTACAGAAGGATAAAAGTCCTCGAAAAGTTTGGATGGCATACATTAGTATTGTTCAACTTGACGATTCTGTGATACCAAGCACTGTAGACCGAGAGTCCCATAGGAAGCAGCCAAGAGCAAGAGACTAATGCCAGACGTTTCTTCAACGTGTATGGACGAACTCTGTGTACAGTTAACTTGGTTGATCTAAACCGTTCCACACTTATTATCAAAAGAGTAGTCAAAGTCACAAACATGGTAGTATAGCCGAAGAAGCGGTAAGCCTTACATAAGATGTTCGCAAAAACCTTATTATCCCAAAGATCCCAGAGATATGGAAGACCAAGTAGAGAACGAATGTTGTGATACGAAAATATGATAGCAACGAAAATATCTGAAACGGCCATGTTGATGATCAAATGATGGATGTTCCTTTTCACGGTGAATCTGGCAGCGAGGAAGATGATCAAAATATTGCCAAATACAGCAAATCCACCCACTAACAAGATGGCCATTATCTTTACAGTTCGTACAACATCTGAATCAGGTACTCTGATGCACGACAAACTGCTTTGCGTTATGTTGTCCGAAACGTTCATGGTTTGAGCTGAACTGAGAACGATCCTGTCTCTTCCACCTTCAATGTTCTACTGACGAACTGACTCCTAAACTGAACTAAAATATATTTGGCCTTCAAAATAATCAACAAAACGAAATTATCATGAAAAAAGTTACCGACTGCGAATGTCAGTGTTTGAAATTGTTATTATAGTGAAGAAATTCAACATTAATCAAGTTCTCTCTGGTGTAATTTTCTAAAGGTTTCTTGGTTATTACGTGTTAATAACTGTTCATATCGTCTTTATTACGTTTTCGGGGATCTTCCATGTTAAACAAAGTTCCCTGGTTTAATTTACCGACGCGTTGTGTGAAATCACTTAGTATCATGCAAGCTGTTTTACTTTTTAAGTTCTAATGAACTTTTTGAACAATGAATAAGATGCTTAAATAATACATTTCTGAAAAAGTAAAACAGCTAGGTTGTCTGATCACTAAGTGATTTCACACAACGGGCGTAGGTAAATTAATCGTCTTTGAATGAAAGGAAGACGATAAAACTTGTTTTTCTGAGGAAACTGTAGCTGAATTACAATTTAGGTGGCTCACTATTTTGAAACTTGGCGGAACTCAAAACCGTGGAATTACATCCTTCAAAATTTTATTAAGCAACTAACATACACGACTTGAATTTAACCAGGCCAAAACTTTAAAAACTTGCATGGAACTCTATGTATCTGTTTTAATTTCATTAAGAGAACAAAATATAGCATTTTGTAATATTGTATTCCATAACTCCTTCAACTGTTTTAACCAAATTCTCGAAAAAAAAGTTCCATGTAGATTTTCTATGAAAGCTACTTTTTCACAGCTTTTTCACTTTTGAAGTTACTAATAAATTTTTGCGAAGTTTGGTTTTCGCCAATTTTTTTCTCGAAAACTTGTCAAGATCGTAATATTGAAGTTTTATTAATTTGTAAAAGAGCTCGAGAGTCTTCTAATTACTTTTTGCTCGGGACAGTCTTCTAACTACTTTTTGCTCGGGACAGTCTTCTAACTACTTTTTGCTCGGGACAGTCTTCTAACTACTATTTGCTCGGGACAGTCTTCTAACTACTTTTTGCTCGGGACAGTCTTCTAACTACTTTTTGCTCGGGACAGTCTTCTAACTCCTTTTTGCTCGAGAAATTTTTCTAATTAGTTTTTGCTCGAGAAAATTTTCTAATTACTTTTTCTAGGGACAGTCTTCTAACTACTTTTTGCTCGAGAAATTTTTCTAATTAGATTTTGCTCGAGAAAATTTTCTGATTACTTTTTCTAGGAACAGTCTTCTCACTACTTTTTGCTCAAGAAATTTTTCTAATTACTTTTTGCTCTGGAAATTTTTGTAATTATTTTTTGCTCGGGATAGTTTTCTTATTACTTTTTGCTCGGGACAGTTTTCTAATTACTTTTTGCTCGCTACAGTTTTTGTAATTACTTTTTGCTCGGGATAGTTTTCTTATTACTTTTTTACTAAAGTAGACTACCACGACTGCCATCTAAAAACCTGTCGCGACATCAATAGTCTCCTTAATTATTTGAAGCCGTTCTTAGTGTCGGTCTCAGAACCACTTGTTTCCGTAGCCCAAACTGCCCTTCATTGAGAAAGGACTGGAATCGATTCTAGGGCTGGTTAGGTTTAGGGTACGGTTTAGGGGTAGATTCCAGTCCTCTCTCCACAAGGGTAGTTTGGGCTATGGAAACAAGGAAAGGAGACTACGACATCAAAAGTCCATCAGCTAAGAATGGGCCTAACGCAAGGATATTAGAATATATTTGATAACCAGCTGTCCTAGATATTACAGGTTTGGTAGGAGGACCTTTTTAGCTTCGTTGTTTGTTGTGCCCATTTCAGACCATCCAGCGGATCTGAAATAGTGACGTAGAAATGACGTCACTGCAAAACTGAGGTGTCATGAAACCTGTGAAAATTGACTTATAAAAGTGTTTATCTGAGATAAATCGGCTAGATTTTCAGGAGAGGTTCTTGATATTTTGTATACATTGACTATGATATTCGAATTCATTAATGAGTGGGAAATAAAATAAAGAAATAACCGTTTCCCAAGCCGCCGGACTACTAAGAATGACACTACAGTTATGCAAATATTCTCGATTCTGATTGGCTTATATTTTTACTCACATCCGTTGGCCGATGTGATGCCCGGCTCTTGGTAGTTGATTCTTTCATGTGTAAATATTTTTAACAAAAGAACATTTCTCAAGGAAATGTCATGTGGTCTGAAATGGGCAATTTGCATACGAAGGTAAAAAAATATATTATAGAGAAAGTGATAATGTATCATCTATTATCGGGACGTAAAACCACAGGGAGCCCAACTCGGTGTTTGTGTCAGTATATCACACTAAATGTATGTGGTTCATGAGAAATGACCTTTTTTTCAAATTGTTTTGGGAAATTAATTTTTTTCATCCACTTGTCTTTCTTTTGTGTCATGTTTTTAGCTTTTTGATACAAAAATAGCGAGGAATGAGTAAGGGAATGTCATATGATTGATTCATTTAGATACTGATGAAAGAATATCAAAATAGTTCCACAAATATTTTTTATTATATTTCTATTTATCATTAGTGATACGTAGTTTATTTTACTTTACATTGTTTGCACATGGAAATGATATAGTACAAGAATTGTTTTCCATAATAATAGACTACTAAGTTCAATGCTATTCATTACTAGTACAATAGTCTTTTAGCTGCTTGTCTGAATTCAGTTAGAAAAACAATATAAATACAAGGACTGAAGCAAGAGTTCACTAGTGAAAGAAGGTTAAGCAAAAAATCTAACGTTGTCACATCAATAGTGCACCTGTGATATGGCTGAAATACTGAAAACACTTCGGCCGCCTGGAAAGCGTAAAAGAACTCGAAGAGAAAAGCTGGAAGATAACAACAGGTGTAAAGTAGAAGCGAACACAACACCATTTTCACTGCCTTAGCTGTTCGTTTTTCTCTAGTTCTATTCTGTTCGTCAGAAAAATTGCCTTGAGGGAAAGTTCGACGTGATTTCCAAAGTCTGAATGAAGTCATGATATTCAATATCACAACTAAACACATCATAACAAGAACACAAACTCGTTCAAAAGAGTACAGAAGGAAAAAAGTCCTCGAAAAGTTTGGATAGCATACAATAGTATTGGCCGACTTGACGATTCTGTAATACCAAGTATTGTAGACCAAAAGTCCCATAGGAAGCAGCCAAGAGTAAGAGACTAGTGTCAGACGTTTCTTCAACGTGTATGGACGAACTCTGTGTACAGTTAACTTGGTTGATCTAAACCGTTCAACACTTATTATCAAAAGAGTAGTCAAAGTCACAAACATGGTAGTATAGCCGAAGAAGCGGTAAGCCTTACATAAGATGTTCGCAAAAACTTCATTATCAAAAAGATCCCAGAGATATGGGAGACCAAGTAGAGAACGAATTTCGTGATACGAAATAATGATAGCTACGAGAATATCTGAAACGGTCATGTTGATGATCAAATGATGGATGTTCCGTTTCACGGTGAATCTGGCAGCGAGGAAGATGATCAAAATATTGCCAAACACAGCAAATCCACCCACTAACAAGATGGCCATTATCTTTACAGTTCGTACAAGATCTGAATCAAGTACATTTATGCACCACAAACTGCTCTGCGTTATGTTGTCCGAACCGTTCATGGTTTGAGCTGAACTGAGAACGATCCCGTCTCTTCCACCTTCAATGTTCTACTGACGAACTGACTCCTGAATTGAGCTAAAATATATTTGGCCTTCAACATAATTAACTAAACAAAATTAACAAGAAAAAACCTTCCGACTGCGAATGTCAGTCTTTGAAATGTTTATCGTAATGAAGAAATTGAACATTAATCAATGCAAGTTCTCTCTGGTGTAATTTTTTGTTTGCTTTTCAAACTGAGGTTTCTTGGTTATTACGTGTTAATAACTGTTCATATCTTTATTACGTTTTCGGGGATCTTCCATGTAAATTAAAGTTCCATGGATTAATTTACCGACGCGTTGTGTGAAATCACTTAGTGACCAGACAGCTGCGTGTTTTTTTTTTTTAATTTTTGAGCGATGTATTAATATTCAAGAATATTCTTGAAACTATTAAAGAAAGTCCTCTTTGATTCAAAGGAAGGCGATCGAATTCGAACCTGTTTTTCTGACCAAACTGTAAATTATGTGTTAATATACGACTCAAAGTGTTCTAGAGTTATAAAAGAGGCTTCAGATTGTGATGCTCTTCAAGATGACCTCCACCGCCTGTCGTGCTGGAGCCAGGCGTGGCAGTTACGCTTCAACAGCTCAAAGTGTGAGATCTTGACTGTTTCCTGTAAAAATGAACCAATCAAGTACAATTATATCTTAGACTCTAATACTCTAATTACATCTCGTAGACTTGAATGTGGAGTCCCACAAGGCTCTGTTTTGGGACCGATTTTGTTTCTTCTGTACACTGCACCAATTGGGGACATCATTCGTAAACGTTATAATAGCTTTCATTTGTACGCAGACGACACCCAGCTCTATATCACTTTTTCAACATCCTCCTCCCAAGAATTAGAAGCTGCTAAACTTGATATTGAGGCCTGTGTAGTGGACATTGACAAGTGGATGTTCTCCAATAAACTGAAACTAAATAATGATAAAACTGAGATTCTTGTTTTGTCAAGTGCTCATCGTCCTCGGCCAATAATTGATTCTCTTAATATTTCTGGTTGTGATGTTTCCCCTTCTTCTACTGCTCGAAACATTGGCGTTATTTTTGATGATAAACTGTCGCTGGAAGACCACATTACTTCCGTGTGTAAATCCTGTTTCTTTCACATTCTCAACATCTGAAAAATTCGTAAGCATCTAAGCGTTGATGCATGCGAAACCCTGGTTCATGCATTAATTTCTTCTAGACTGGACTTTTGTAATTCTTTGTTATATGGCCTTCCGAAATCCTCTCTTCACAAGCTCCAACTTGTTCAAAATGCAGCCGCAAGAGTTGTCAGCTACTCCCGCAAGAACGAATACATTACTCCTGTTCTTTCAACCTTACACTGGCTTCCTGTACAGCAACGCATTGATTTCAAAATACTTCTACTTGCATTCAAGGCCTTGCATAATGTTGCACCTTCTTATCTTTGTGACTTGATCAAAGCTTATGTTCCTTCACGCTCTTTGAGGTCTTCTTCTTCTAATTTTCTTGTCAAACAGCCTTATAATCTTAAATCATATGGAAAAAGAAGTAGATATGGAATGGGGGTTGACCAACATGCGGTGCCGGTGCAAACAAAGCATACATAGAATTTATGAATTAATGAGGTGGTAGACTACGTTTAGAGCATGATTTTTAATTGGACCACTTTTGTTTGGATGACAAGCTTAATCCCTGTCAAACAATTTCTTTGTTTGCATGGTCTTTTGTATAAACAGTACGCGGCTTAAGAAAGCTGTGTTTTGAATAAAATAGAAGTCGATAAACCCTAGGTTTGGAAATTTATGTTAATCACTCATATATTGTTAGTGATATATAAAGACCTCAGATACACTCAAAACCTTCATTCAGTTCATCTGGTTGGTGCTCATGCTACTTTCTATCATCCCTCTGATCTACTGCTTGGTACGCGACTCTTTTCGCTGCCCCCTTTGGTTTATGCACGAACAAGATCAAGATGTCCAATACGATAGCTCAAAGTATCTCGTGTGTAGACGATGCGGTGGTTATGATTGTCAGTGATGAAGTGGAAATGGTTGCAAGAGCAAAGATTCAGCAAGTTCTCGAGTTCCTTTATGTAGAACTTTGTCGAAGAGAGATAAAGAAACTTTTACCCAAAGGCTGTGAGGGATGTGAAAAACACTGGCCCAGTCGACGTGACCACGCCTGTACGATGATTAATAATGATGAGCTGTGGTTATTGTACTTTGAGGATGTCAAAAATATGATAAATTTGGACATGATACAAGATGTTTGTACAAATCTTGTCAGACTGATCGAGGTGCCAATGTCCTCAGAATTAGAAGCTTTTGTTTTCAACTTACCAAGCATGAACTCTAGTGTGGCAGTGATGATAGCAAGTGATATGTCATTCCCCGATAGATACGAGAGACCCATTGTAAACTTTGTCAACGCTATGTGTGATGTTAGGCAAAATGGACAATATTTATCGTGGGAAATATTTAACGAGTTTGTAATTTCCATTTGAAATTGAATAAATTCTGAGTTTCTTTTTATGAAGATTCAGTGATCATTTGACTTCGAGAGGGTAAAGACATGGGTTGTGGGTGCTTGAGCTCTCTTCCCAACTTAAAGTTTCGAGATATTTTCCGAAAAGTTCGCTGCGTTCTTGCCTGCTGTGGAGGGAAAGTGGTGATAGAAAACTCTCAGATTGATGGACAACCACGAGCTGTTGGAAAAGTTGTATTACAACCTGAACCAGGGGGAAGGTTTCGGAGGCGTAGATGCCTTGTTCCATGCTGCCAAAAAGAAGGACAAGAAGATCACTAAGAAAGAAGTTCGAGAATGGTTGAGAGGACAGCGTGTGTACTCCATTCACCGACCGGTTCAAATGCACTTTCGTCGAAATCGTGTCATCGTTGGATCGAAGGATGATGTGTGGGAAATCGACTTGATTGACGTGCAATCTCTTAAGAAATATAATAGTAATTATAGGTACATGCTCACCTGCATCGACGTCTTGTCCAAGTACGCATGGGTGGTTCCAATCAAAGACAAATCTGGGCCGTCTTTAGTAAAGGCGTTTAAACAAGTCTTAGATGAGTCTGACCGCAAACCCAAAAAGATTCACTCGGACCGTGGAAGCGAATTTACAAACAAGAATTTCCAGAACTTTTTTGAAAGAAAAAAACATTGGATTTTATCACACTTTTAATGAAACAAAAGCCAGTATTGTCGAGCGCTTTAACAGAACTCTGAAACAACGAATGTATCGCTACTTTACATGGAAAGGGACATTAAAGTATTTAGACGTCCTACCTGAGATTGTTAATGCATACAATAATTCATATCACCGAAGTATCCAGAGAACTCCAAGATCAGTCAACAAGAGTAATGAAAGTCAGGTGTGGCAAACTCTTTATGGTGATACATTGATGTGGAGACCAGCCTTTAAGTTCCAGGTGGGAGACCATGTACGAATTTCCAAGTCAAAGAAACTGTTTGAAAAGGGGTATTTACCCAAATGGAGTGAAGAGATTTTTACCATTTTCAAGCGAATCCCTCGAAACCCACCTGTGTACAAGGTGAACGAGTTTGATGGAGATGAATTGGAAGGAACCTTCTACGAGCAGGAATTGCAGAGAGTACAGACTAGAGGGGATGAGGAAGTGTACAAGATTGAAAAGATCTTGAGAACACGTAAAAAGGGAAAACAAAAGGAATATTTTGTAAAATGGCTTGGGTACCCAGATAAATATAACAGTTGGGTGTCAAGCACTGATTTTGAATAAAGTTGATAAAACGACTGTTTTGTATCCATTTTCTCTGTGACCACCATGACGACTAGTCAGTTTTACATCACTCTCCCCAGTAATAGTTCTATGACTATATTTCCTAATAACACTCTTGCGGAATACAAAGTTAAACTCCCTGAACGTCTAAATTTGGTGGGGGATTGGGAAGTAGGTCTGGCTTCCATTACCTTCCCCCGCACGTGGTTCCACATAAGGATGGAAAACCGGAAGTTTTTTTATGACAGTGGTGACGTAGTATGGACGGTAGGTATCATTCCAATGGGCTACTACAAGTCCATCCAAGAAGTCACCGACGCAATCGACACTATCCTATCCAACAAGGGTGTAAAGGATATTTCTTTTACACTGGATGGATTATCGCAGAAAGTAACCGTGACCTTGAAAGCTGGGAGAAGACTCAGTTTTGAGAACGACTTGGGAGTCATGCTTGGATTTGGCAATAAAATAATTCTTACCCAAACTACAACTGCGCCCTACGTGTCTGATCTAAATATCGGCCTTCAGTCTCTGTTTGTCTACTTGGACGTACTGGATATGCAAGTCGTGGGAGATGCGAGAGCTCCTCTTTTACGCATCGTTCCTGCAGGCGGTAAGGATGGGGAAGTTGTTACCAAGGATTATGAGCACCCCCAGTACATGCCGTTAGCTACGCGAGAGTTTGAGACGTTAGAAGTCCTTATAACCGACGACGCGGGGAGTAAAGTACCATTTCAACGTGGACGCGTGGTGATAACATTACACTTTAGACTTCGTCAATCCCCATATTTTCGATAAGATGAAAAACCAAAGAGGGACTGGACATATGATGGTCTTTCACGGTGGGCGTTTTCAAAAGGGATATGGACAAGTGGGTTATGAAACAGTCGTTTTATCAACTTTATTCAAAATCAGTGCTTGACACCCAACTGTTATATTTATCTGGGTACCCAAGCCATTTTACAAAATATTCCTTTTGTTTTCCCTTTTTACGTGTTCTCAAGATCTTTTCAATCTTGTACACTTCCTCATCCCCTCTAGTCTGTACTCTCTGCAATTCCTGCTCGTAGAAGGTTCCTTCCAATTCATCTCCATCAAACTCGTTCACCTTGTACACAGGTGGGTTTCGAGGGATTCGCTTGAAAATGGTAAAAATCTCTTCACTCCATTTGGGTAAATACCCCTTTTCAAACAGTTTCTTTGACTTGGAAATTCGTACATGGTCTCCCACCTGGAACTTAAAGGCTGGTCTCCACATCAATGTATCACCATAAAGAGTTTGCCACACCTGACTTTCATTACTCTTGTTGACTGATCTTGGAGTTCTCTGGATACTTCGGTGATATGAATTATTGTATGCATTAACAATCTCAGGTAGGACGTCTAAATACTTTAATGTCCCTTTCCATGTAAAGTAGCGATACATTCGTTGTTTCAGAGTTCTGTTAAAGCGCTCGACAATACTGGCTTTTGTTTCATTAAAAGTGTGATAAAATCCAATGTTTTTTTCTTTCAAAAAAGTTCTGGAAATTCTTGTTTGTAAATTCGCTTCCACGGTCCGAGTGAATCTTTTTGGGTTTGCGGTCAGACTCATCTAAGACTTGTTTAAACGCCTTTACTAAAGACGGCCCAGATTTGTCTTTGATTGGAACCACCCATGCGTACTTGGACAAGACGTCGATGCAGGTGAGCATGTACCTATAATTACTATTATATTTCTTAAGAGATTGCACGTCAATCAAGTCGATTTCCCACACATCATCCTTCGATCCAACGATGACACGATTTCGACGAAAGTGCATTTGAACCGGTCGGTGAATGGAGTACACACGCTGTCCTCTCAACCATTCTCGAACTTCTTTCTTAGTGATCTTCTTGTCCTTCTTTTTGGCAGCATGGAACAAGGCATCTACGCCTCCGAAACCTTCCCCCTGGTTCAGGTTGTAATACAACTTTTCCAACAGCTCGTGGTTGTCCATCAATCTGAGAGTTTTCTATCACCACTTTCCCTCCACAGCAGGCAAGAACGCAGCGAACTTTTCGGAAAATATCTCGAAACTTTAAGTTGGGAAGAGAGCTCAAGCACCCACAACCCATGTCTTTACCCTCTCGAAGTCAAATGATCACTGAATCTTCATAAAAAGAAACTCAGAATTTATTCAATTTCAAATGGAAATTACAAACTCGTTAAATATTTCCCACGATAAATATTGTCCATTTTGCCTAACATCACGCATAGCGTTGACAAAGTTTACAATGGGTCTCTCGTATCTATCGGGGAATGACATATCACTTGCTATCATCACTGCCACACTAGAGTTCATGCTTGGTAAGTTGAAAACAAAAGCTTCTAATTCTGAGGACATTGGCACCTCGATCAGTCTGACAAGATTTGTACAAACATCTTGTATCATGTCCAAATTTATCATATTTTTGACATCCTCAAAGTACAATAACCACAGCTCATCATTATTAATCATCGTACAGGCGTGGTCACGTCGACTGGGCCAGTGTTTTTCACATCCCTCACAGCCTTTGGGTAAAAGTTTCTTTATCTCTCTTCGACAAAGTTCTACATAAAGGAACTCGAGAACTTGCTGAATCTTTGCTCTTGCAACCATTTCCACTTCATCACTGACAATCATAACCACCGCATCGTCTACACACGAGATACTTTGAGCTATCGTATTGGACATCTTGATCTTGTTCGTGCATAAACCAAAGGGGGCAGCGAAAAGAGTCGCGTACCAAGCAGTAGATCAGAGGGATGATAGAAAGTAGCATGAGCACCAACCAGATGAACTGAATGAAGGTTTTGAGTGTATCTGAGGTCTTTATATATCACTAACAATATATGAGTGATTAACATAAATTTCCAAACCTAGGGTTTATCGACTTCAATTTAATTCAAAACACAGCTTTCTTAAGCCACCTACTGTTTAAACAAAAGACCATGCAAACAAAGAAATTGTTTGACAGGGATTAAGCTTGTCATCCAAACAAAAGTGGTCCAATTAAAAATCTTGCTCTAAACGTAGTCAACCACCTCATTAATTCATAAATTCTATGTATGCTTTGTTTGCACCGGCACCGCATGTTGGTCAACCCCCATTCCATATCTACTAAAAGAGCCTTCTTTTGTGCTGCTCCTGAGCTATGGAATTCTCTTCCTGCTCACATAAGGTCCTGTGATTCTCTTGCTTCCTTTAAACGTGAGCTTAAGACCTGGCTTTTTAAACAGGCATATGATATATTTTGACTAAAATCACTGGTCTTTTTTTTTTTCATATACAACATTTTTAATACTCTATTTTAATAAGACTATGGATATCTCTAATCATTAATATATTTATGAACGTTAAATTGAAATGCTGTTATAAATACTCTTTATTTGAATGTTATTGTTATACATAATATTTAATAAATTAAAATATATGCGTAATTTGCATTATTTGATATTGTCTATATTTATTGAAATTGAAATTACAATGTATAGTGTATTCTTTATAAATATTATAAATATTATTTCTGTACTTTTAATCCAATTTTTATATACCAGCAACAAACTTTCTTTTTATACAGCCTGTAAAGCGTCTTTGAACTAAAGGATATGGCGCTATATAAACTAACCCTTATTATATTACTCTTAACCATGTATCATCTTTAAAAGACCTTGGGGTGACTGTATCGGATAACCTTAAGTGGAACAATCATATAGACCATGCATTAGCTAAGGGGTATAGGATGTTAGGATTCTTGTGTAGGCATAGTCTGAAATCATTTGATGAAAAGACAAAGAAACTTCTTTATCTTTCTTTCGTCCACCCACACGTAGGTTATGCAAGTGAGGTCTGAGCCCCTCAGGGAATAGACAACTTAAGTAGGGTAGAGGGTCTCCAACGTATGGCTACAAAATGTATTTTAAATATGAATTATCTTAACAGCATTCCTTATCGCGATCGTCTCATTAAATTAAATTTACTTCCACTTTCGTATTGGCACGAGTTTAAGGACTTGTTATTCTATTTTAAATGTCGTGTTGGTCATTTTGATATTTCCATTGATCACT
Source organism: Anthopleura sola (assembly GCA_023349425.1). NCBI lineage: Eukaryota > Metazoa > Cnidaria > Anthozoa > Actiniaria > Actiniidae > Anthopleura > Anthopleura sola. The sequence continues at coordinate 4,467,922 of JALHLI010000001.1, forward strand.
TTGTTAAGCCTCGATCTAATTATAGAATTACTCGCCACAGCTACGTGTATGATGTGCTAATTCCTAGATGCCGTACAAAACTCTTCCAATCCAGTTATTTTAACCGCTTCAGCTAAACTTTGAAATAATCTACCGTGCTCTGTACGCTCTTCTCCTTCTATTAATCAGTTTAAATCTTATCTTGTTAAGTATTATAACAATGCACTATTTTGTGTAAAATGAGCTTTCTTAGAAAGTTTTCTAATTACTTTTTGCTAAAGTAGTCTGTCACCTAAAAACCTGTCGCGACATCAAAAGATCATGTTAGCTAAGAATGGGCCTAACGCAAGGATATTAAAATATATTATGATAACCAGCTGTCCTAGATATTACAGGTTGGGTAGGACGTATATTGTCTGACTAAACAAGGGGGAATAATATACTAAGCCATTATAGAGAAAGTTATAATGTATCATCTATTATCGGGACGTATAACCACAGGGAGCCCAACTCGGTTTTTGTGTCAGTATATCACAGTAAATGTATGTGGTTCATGAGAAATGACATTTTTTTCAAATAGTTTTGCGAAATTAATTTTTTCATCCACTTGTCTTTCTTTTGTGTTATGTTCTTAGCTTTTTGGTAAAAATAGCGAGGAATGAGTAAGGGAATGTCATATGATTGATTCATTTAGATACTGATGAAAGAATATCAAAATTGTTCCACAAATATTTTTTATTATATTTCTATTTATCGTTAGTGATACGTAGTTTATTTTACTTTACATTGTTTGCACATGGAAATGATATAGTACAAGAATTGTTTTCCATAATAATCGACTACTAAGTTCAGTGTTATTCATTACTAGTACAATAGTCTTTTAGCTGCTTGTCTGAATTCAGTTAGAAAAACAATATAAATACAAGGACTGAAGCCAGAGTTGACTAGAACGAGAAGATCAAGCACAAAATATAACGATCTCCTATCAATAATGCACCAGAAATATGGCTGAAATACTAAAAACACTTCGGCCGCGTGGAAAGCGAAAAAGAACTCGAAGAGAAAAGCTGGAAGATAACAACAGGTGTAAAGTAGAAGCGAATACAACACCATTTTCACTGCCTTAGCTGTTCGTTTTTCTCTAGTTCTATTCTGTTCGTCAGAAAAATTGCCTTGCGCGAAAGTTCGACGTGATTTCGAAAGTCTGAATGAAGTCATGATATTAAATATCACAACTAAACACATCATAACAAGAACACAAACTCGTTGAGAAGAGTACAGAAGGAAATAAGTCCTCGAAAAGTGTGCAGAGCATACATTAGTATTGCCCAACTTGACGATTCTGCGATACCAAACATCGTAGGCCGAGAGTCCCATAGGAAGCAGCCAAGAGCAAGAGACTAGTGACAGACGTTTCTTCAACGTGTATGGGCGAACTCTGTGTACAGTTAACTTGGTTGATCTAAACCGTTCCACACTTATTATCAAAAGAGTAGTCAAAGTCACAAACATGGTAGTATAGCCGAAGAAGCGGTAAGCCTTACATAAGATGTTCGCAAAAACTTCATTATCCAAAAGTTCCCAGAGATGTGGAAGAGCAAGTAGACGACGAATGTTGTGATAAGAAATAATGATAGCAACGAGAATATCCGAAACGGCCATGTTGATGATCAAATGATGGATGTTCTTTTTCACGGTGAATGTGGCAGCGAGGAAGACGATTAAAATATTGCCAAACACAGAAAAACCACCCACTAACAAGATGGCCATTATCTCTACAGTTCGTACAAGATCTGAATCAGGTACTCTGATGCACGAGAAACTGCTTCGCGTTATGTTGTCCGAACCGTTCATGGTTTGAGCTGAACTGAGAACGATCCCGTCTCTTCCACCTTCAATGTTCTACTGACGAACTGACTCCTGAACTGAGCTAAAATATATTTGGTCTTCAACATAATTAAAAAAACAAAATACATAGGGAAAACCTTCCGACTGCGAATGTCAGTCTTTGAAATCATTTTTTAAATGAAGAAATTGAACATTAATCAAGTTCTCTCTGGTGTAATTTTTTTAATTGCTTTTCAAACTGAGGTTTCTTGGTTATTACGTGTTAATAACTGTTCATATCGTCTTTATTTCGTTTTCGGGAATCGTACATGTTAATAAAAGTACCCTGGATTAATTTACTTAGAAATCACTTAGTGACCAGACAAGCTTTACTTTTTGATTTTTTTCCTTCAAAATTTTGAGCGATGTATTATTGAAGAATATTCTTGAAACTGTTAAAGAAAGTCCTCTTTGATTCAAAGCAAGGCGATCGAATTCGAACCTGTTTTTCTGACCAAACTGTAAATTACGTGTTTATTTTCCAAACTGAAGACCGTGGAATAAACTTCAAAATTATCAAGCAACTGATACACGTTTTGAATTTGACCAGGCCAAAACCTTCAAAGTTTGCACGGCATTCTATATCAGATTTTTGTTTTAATTTCCCAAAAACAAACGGTAAAATATAATATTTTGTCAACGTTTGAAAAAGACGTAATGACTTTATCTAAGAGAAACATCTTCTTGTGTTTTTGTTGTTAGTTGAAATTGATTGAAGTTTGAAGTTTGAAGTTTATTGAAAAATAAATTATATGGCAGCAGCGTGAGGAAGCTCAATAGCGTAATTATTTACAAATAAATAGAATCTAAATAAGAATGACTTATGTACATAAAAACTATGATAAATGACAATATATTATATATTATGACGAGAATGTGTGTGTTATCGTTTGAGAACGATTTTCTGTTGATTCAAGGAACAAAATTCTAATAAAATTTTGTATTATTCTCAATAACTCTTTCAAATTAATCAACTTAATTCTCTAATATAAAGTTGTAAGTCAGATGTCTTGAGAAAATGACTTCCATACATTTTTTAACTTTTCTAGTTATGGATTATTTTGTGCGAAGCTTGGTTAGCACCAATTTTCTCTCGAAAACTTGTCAAGATGGTAATATTCAAATTTCATTTTCTCTATTTAAAACGAGCTATGGACATTCCATTTTTCTTTCTTTGTTTAGACACAACGTTATATTTTGTGTATATAGTACGCACGACAAAATTACTCGATTCTGATTGGTCTAGAGGAGTACAATTAGAGCGTTAATTGGTACTCCGCGGGAGTACCAATTAGGTCGCTATGGAAACACGGCCAAAAGCGGCAAATTTTCCCAGTGAAATGAGTGAAATTCCCCAAAAAAAATAAGTGTTTTATAGATTAAAATGCAAAAATTTCAGAAAACTGTTTAATACGCACATAAGAAAGCCTCAAATTATGATAACTAGACAAATTCAAGACGTAATAAATCATGTTTTGTAGTAGATAGTCGTTTTTTCTTTCTAGTTTTCGCCAAACAATTTGAGTTGGAGTTTTGAATGTTCTCGTTTTACTACCTGTTGTCTTCTGTGGTCTTCTCGAAAAATATATTCAACACCGCATCTACAATAATTGTACAATATGTAGAAAACAGTTAACAATAGTTTTAAAGCAAATTTCTTTCCGTTTAGCGAAAAAACACAGCGAGTAGAGGCTCGTTTTTTGTTTTGAAAATAGTTAAGATCAAATCTTACCGGCAAACTGTCGAGTAGTTGTAGAGAGACGAATTCAGCTATTTATCACAAGTTAATTGATCCTAAGTTATCAATCCAGTCTTTAAATAATAAAATCTTCAGATAATTTACCATTCAAAGAAAATAGCAGCGAAATTCTTCAAGCTAGAGGAGGGAATAATATCCAAAGCACATGGTCTGATCACTGGCGACTCGTTCACGGCAAGCTGTACTTGAAAACTTTTAACTTGAACGACATATTTGTCGCTTTTATCGCTTTTGATGTTGTCCAGCTAACTTGTTTTCAAAGAAAGTATTTTTGAAATTGTGTTTTTGCACTGAGTTATTAGCAAATGTTAAGAGGAAAAAAACTTAAATTAGCGAACTGTAAACTCTCAACTTTCGCTTAGTTTTCACACAGTACGTTTTCAAAGAAAAGTCGCTTCTTGATTCGCTGTTTAGCTGTCAATACTGTCATTCAATAGTTGTAAACATGCATTAAATTAGCTTTTTACTTGAGATGCAAAATTATTTTCTAGTATTTTGTACTTCAAATCATACATAAAATACTAATCTAAAAAGGTTTTACAGCAACGTTAACACTTTCTATGCTGTTCTTGACTTAGCGTTCTTGGAGAAGGGTCGGTTATAGCAAAGGCAATGAAGATGAATGAATGCCTTCGCTTCGCATGTTTTATAAAATTTTGTCGAGTGAACTATAAATAAAAAATCGCACAACCTTCTCGTACAATTTGGAATTAATAGGCACTCGTAATGTTTTGAAAGTTCTTTAATTGCACTCGCCTAAAGGCTCGTGCAATTTCAAGAACTTACAAAACATTACTCGTACCTATTAATTTCCAAATTGTACTCGAGGTCGTGCGATTTCCTATACAAATGAGCTTTCTTAGAAAGTTTTCTAATTACTTTTTGCTAAAGTAGTCTGTCACCTAATAACCTATTATCGGGACGTATAACCACAGGGAGCCCTACTCGGTTTTTGTATCAGTATATCACAGTAAATGTATGTGGTTCTTGAGAAATGACATTTTTTTCAAACAGTTTTGGCAAATCAAATTTTCTCATCCACTTGTCTTTCTTTTGTGTTATGTTCTTAGCTTTTTGGTAAAAATAGCGAGGAATGAGTAAGGGAATGTCATATGATTGATTCATCATGGGCTAGAATACCGGTCATCGTAACTGAGCATGCGCGAATATTTGTCAAACCAAGATGGCGGCGGTACTGAAAAAAACCTTCGAGAGAAAAAATGATATAGCAATAAATAGCGTACTTGAGCATTTGTAGCATTTGTCCACGTCGATTCTCCCCCAGTGTTATATGACAATTCTTATGAAGTACATTTCATGCTGCCACGATATGAAATTCAACGTCCAAACTTACCGGTGAGTTTTGGAAATTATCACCTGTCATTCCCAATAGTAAACAAAGAAATAGTGAAATTGGAAAATTTTCATCGTATTTTGGTTATCTTCTGTTCACTGAATCTAAATTGTCCACCCAGATTTTGGAAGAACCTGTAATTGTAGACATAATAGGTGATTTTATGTTCTATCGATAAAAGCTAACATCGTCCATTTTTCACCTAAAATACACAATATTTCGAAAAATCTATTCCATAATCCAGGTAGTGTTTTCCTTTTTTTCGTGGTTTGTTCTTCAAAACAGCTGCTTATGTTATTCAAGTCTTTGTAAAACCCTTTAGAGAATTTCGATCTCTTGGACATACTTGGATGTATTATTTTTTTTGTAAAGTACAAAAGAACTGTAAACGCTTCTTCAAGGCAGCCTACCCTACATTCAGAGGGAAAACCGCTGATGGCGCACCCGCGAGATGACCGGTATTCTAGCCCATGTTAGATACTGATGAAAGAATATCAAAATACTTCCACAAATATTTTTTTATTATATTTCTATTTATCATTAGTGATACGTAGTTTATTTTACTTTACATTGTTTGCACATGGAAATGATATAGTACAAGAATTGTTTTCCATAATAATAGACTACTAAGTTCAGTGTTATTCATTACTAGTACAGTAGTCTTTTAGCTGCTTGTCTGAATTCAGTTAGAAAAACAATATAAATACAAGGACTGAAGCAAGAGTTGACTAGAACAAGAAGGTCAAGCACAAAATATAACGATCTCCTATCAATAATGCACCAGTAATATGGCAGAAATACTAAAAACACTTCGGCCGCGTGGAAAGCGAAAAAGAACTCGAAGAGAAAAGCTGGAAGATAACAACAGGTGTAAAGTAGAAGCGAATACAACACCATTTTCACTGCTTTAGCTGTTCATTTTTCTCTAGTTCTATTCTGTTCGTCAGAAAAATTGCCTTGCGCGAAAGTTCGACGTGATTTCGAAAGTCTGAATGAAGTCATGATATTAAATATCACAACTAAACACATCATAACAAGAACACAAACTCGTTGAGAAGAGTACAGAAGGAAATAAGTCCTCGAAAAGTGTGCATAGCATACATTAGTATTGCCCAACTTGACCATTCTGTGATACCAAACATCGTAGGCCGAGAGTCCCATAGGAAGCAGCCAAGAGCAAGAGACTAGTGTCAGACGTTTCTTCAACGTGTATGGACGAACTCTGTGTACAGTTAACTTGGTTGATCTAAACCGTTCCACACTTATTATCAAAAGAGTAGTCAAAGTCACAAACATGGTAGTGTAGCCGAAGAAGCGGTAAGCCTTACATAAGATGTTCGCAAAAACTTCATTATCCAAAAGTTCCCAGAGATGTGGAAGAGCAAGTAGACGACGAATGTTGTGATAAGAAATAATGATAGCAACGAGAATATCCGAAACGGCCATGTTGATGATCAAACGATGGATGTTCCTTTTCAAGGTGAATCTGGCAGCGAGGAAGACGATCAAAATATTGCCAAACACAGCAAATCCACCCACTAACAAGATGGCCATTATCTTTACAGTTCGTACAAGATCTGAATCAGGTACTCTGATGCACGACAAACTGCTTTGCGTTATGTTGTCCGAACCGTTCATGGTTTGAGCTGAACTGAGAACGATCCTGTCTCTTGCACCTTCAATGTTCTACTGACGAACTGACTCCTGAACTGAGCTAAAATATATTTGGCCTTCAACATTATTAAAAAAACAAAATTACATAGGGAAAACCTTCCGACTGCGAATGTCAGTCTTTGAAATCATTTTTTTAATGAAGAAATTGAACATTAATCAAGTTCTCTCTGGTGTAATTTTTTTAATTGCTTTTCAAACTGAGGTTTCTTGGTTATTACGTGTTTTATTAAAATAACTGTTCATATCGTCTTTATTTCGTTTTCGGGAATCGTACATGTTAATAAAAGTACCCTGGATTAATTTACTTAGAAATCACTTAGTGACCAGACAAACTTTACTTTTTGATTTTTTTCCTTCAAAATTTTGAGCGATGTATTATTGAAGAATATTCTTGAAACTATTAAAGAAAGTCCTCTTTGATTCAAAGCAAGGCGATCGAATTCGAACCTGTTTTTCTGACCAAACTGTAAATTACGTTACTGAAGACCGTGGAATAAACTTCAAAATTATTAAGCTACTGATACACGTTTTGAATTTAACCAGGCCAAAACCTTCAAAGTTTGCACGGCATTCTATATCAGATTTTTGTTTTAATTTCCCAAAAACAAACGGTAAAATATAATAAGAGACGTAATGACTTGGAAGGAGATCGACTTTATCTGAATGCTCTGCAAAACAGAACCATCCCTGACACAAATATCGACCATGAGTTTGTGATTCTGCTCAAATAAGCGAATCATCTGGTGCTATTGAAGGCAAAAAATTACTGTTGGTCTCCGAAGACCAACATGCCACATTAGGCAGATAATCAAGTGATAATACCTCTGTGTCAGGGATGGTTCTGTTTTGCAGAGCATTCAGATAAAGTCGATCTCCTTCCACGAGGATCTGATCTAACGTGGCTGCAGTCCACTGTTCGATTGCTAAATTCCGAGCAAATAACAGAGCTGAAAAACTGATAAAAGAACAGTGCCTTCCCCGTGAAATGTGACTAAAGCGTTCATGGCCTTGATGAATGCTTCCAGCAATGAATAACATTGGATTTGACATAATTAAACTGCATAAAAGAGACTTACCTCGCTAACTGGAATCCTACAAGAAACGTGGGTAAACCAAGCAGGTATGCAAACGTGTACGCTTATAATGAAATCCGCAGTCCATATGTACTGCAGCCAGCCGAGCATGTTCCGAGCATCCTCCGACAATCCGGTACGACCGATAATCGATCTATAATGTACTCTCCGATGCCCGATTATGTTCCGAACATCCTCCGGAAAATCCGGCACGACAGAATCAAGATGCTGTAGTCGAGATTTTTCTTGGCAAGATTAGTGTTGCTGCTCGCCTTACGGCTTCGCAGCAATAAAGCGTTATTGACCAAGTATATTTTAATCGATCAACACCCCTTGGTACCAACCAGCTGCCAGATGCACGAGATGTCGCCATTGGTCTAGTGGTTGCAAACCTAACTGATACCAATGTATAAACTTTTTACGACTAGAGTGCAAACAGTATATCTGTGAAACATTTGGCAAAACAAAATTGCACAAATTTGTACAAATTCTGTATATTGTTTGCACTCTAGTCGTAAAAAATTTGCATCTCAAAATGTTGTGCTTTACAATCAAACTTTGACAAAAGTTTCATAAACATTTAAAAAATACTTAAGATAGTACGCGCGCTCTCATTGGTCGAGAGCTGTGTTTTCATCACGCTATGAAGGCACGGAAATGACGTAACAAGCAAGGGCAAGGTAAAAAGTAAAGGTAAAAAGTATTTTTTAAGAGAAATAAAACATTTTCTCCGATGTCTTCATAGCCTGGTGAAAACCAAGGCTACGCGTTTGGGAGAATTCGAGAGCAGATCAGTGAAAACCCGAGACGAAAATGTTTTATTTCTTAAATGAAAGATAGCATGCATGTCAAGCTTATGAAAAAGCAAACGAAAATGTTTTTTTTTTAGGGAAAACGGCCATGCATTTTCCGTATCCCAATACCTTAATATTAATTTTATAACAGATCATTTAGTTGAAAAAAGAATAAGTTGTATTACGACGGTTTTCATTGCTACGCGCTGATCGAGACAACCTCCGCGACAGGGAAATCGGGCAATACACTGCCGTCAATCAATTAAATGGTTAGATTACCTAAAGGTAAATGGCTAACCCTGACTTTCTAAATGCTGAAACCTGATGTTCGATTGTTCATTTCTCATGAGAACAACTAGGATATGAAACGTTCTCAATCTCCCCTCCCTAAATTTGAAATGCCCCCTCTGCTGCTTCTGGACTATTCGTTTTCACTTCCTTTAATGAAAAACAATCTTTGAATACAAAAAAAATGGATTTCGATTCGGCAAACATAAGTGGTATTCTATAACATGAATTGGATACATGTATTCAGATATTAATCAATCCGTTAAGACGAAGAATTGATAAGAGTATACTGTGCTTAGACGCTTATATGCTAAACATGTTGCAGCTTACGCTTTATATATATATTATGCACTCTTTGGTAATAAGTATTAAACAGTGCGACGAAGGTTATTACAAAGTGCGACAGCTTTTTTATTACAAAATGCGACAAGATTTATTACAAAGTGCGACGATTATTACAAAGTACGACAGTACACTGTTGTCTCACTAAACAAAGGGGAATAATATACTAAGCAATTATAGAGAAAGTGATAATGTATCATCTATCAGTACGGATTATAGTAACATATGGCGAGATTTGTGACGTCACGGCCTATTGTCTTCGTACTGAAACCAAAAAGTCATTCAAAAATATTCTGCTTTCTATTAAATCTATTGCCTGGGCTCTCACGGACACTACACTCGGGATATTTTTACTCAGACAGCAGCACGTGGATTTCAAGATACCAGATATAGTAAATAATGCTGGATTTGTCAAGTTTTTCCTATAGATTTCATAAATTTTCTGCAGTCAGTTGGCCGCGATATTGTCAAAGCCAGTAAGAGAAGCTCCATAAATCAACATATTTTACATTATTCCAATTTTTTTCTAAGATCATCGTATTTTTTTATGTGTTCTAAGATAAATTATCTTGGTTTGTGCGAAGTTTCAACATGGTACCACCTTAAACAAACCGGTACCACTCTTCGAAAGATTGAGTCTCCAACGGCCATACCGAAGCTCTTGTTTACGGTAAACCTCGGGTTGAGTGTTTTGGTTTGTCATGCTCTTAGACTTTGTTTTAACTTTATAAATTCCAAGATAGTTTTTAATATGCCTTTTAATAGACTCTTCTAGTTCTAATCGTATAGCCAACTTTACCAGTAAGTCTTAACTTTTCATTTCAGTAGAGTTATGGTCCTCTCTATACGGCGATGGCGTTACTGAGTCGAGTTGAGTTTAGCAGTCAACTACTGTGGCTTTTGTATTTATTTGTGCGCAGATCGCTTTATGAATTATTGTGAAATTTATGTGATATCTTGAAAACTCAGTATTAGATCTTCGTAATTGCAAATGACTAGATATTACAGCGGAATTCTTCTTCTTGCCAAATACAAAGTCTTATGGCTTTATATAGTTAAAAGGTTGATCGCGAAGTTTCCCACTGAAACCGCTACTTTGAACAGCAATGTACTCTACCATAAAGCTTGTCACACACGATTTATACATCCTTATGGTACAATGGCAACACTCATTTTCTAAAAGTGTAGTAATAAAAAGTCCAGTTCAATATTTCGCTTGGGATTCAGTTTTATATAAACCTCGCAAAGTCCTTTAGGATCTCGACCGCCACATTCAATGTTTTGATTTTGCTTGAGTTTGTGACGTTTTGCAGTTAATTTTTAAAAATAATGTGACGTTTTGCTGACGTACTGCGAAATCCCGGTACGTGATTGGCCAGATCACTAATTAGAAATCTCGCCATATGTTACTTTAGTATAAATACAAAGGTGATTATACGAAATCGCGCGCTCTGATTGGTTTTCTATCTCGGATTATCAGCCGATAATCACCTTTTCGGACAAAATGGCTGTCAGCAGTCGTTTTGTCACAGTAAGCGAAGAGGAAATTTCTTTTTTGAAATAATCACCTTTTTATTTATACTAAAACAATTATTCACCTCAGGCTCAGTGATTATCGATGAATATTTACCTCGCAGCTCGAAGACTCGCCGCTCGGTAAATATTCATCGATAATCACTTCGCCTTCGGCGAATAACTGCTAAATAATCCGTACTGTCTATTATCGGGACGTATAACCACAGGGAGCCCAACTCGGTTTTTGTGTCAGTATATCACAGTAAATGTATGTGGTTCATGAGAAATGACATTTTTTTCAAATAGTTTTTGGGAAATTAATTTTTTCATCCACTTGTCTTTCCTTTGTGTCTTGTTCTTAGCTTTTTGATAAAAATAACGAGGAATGAGTAAAGGAATGTCATATGATTGATTCATTTACATACTGATGAAAGAATATCAAAATAGTTTCGCAAATATTTTTTATTATATTTCTATTTATCATTAGTGATACGTAGTTTATTTTACTTTACATTGTTTGCACATGGAAATGATATAGTACAAGAATTGTTTTCCATAATAATAGACTACTAAGTTCAGTGCTATTCATTACTAGTACAATAGTCTTTTAGCTGCTTGTCTGAATTCAGTTAGAAAAACAATATAAATACAAGGACTGAAGCAAGAGTTCACTAGTGAAAGAAGGTTAAGCAAAAAATCTAACGTTGTCACATCAATAGTGCACCTGTGATATGGCTGAAATACTGAAAACACTTCGGCCTCGTGGAAAGCGTAAAAGAACTCGAAGAGAAAAGCTGGAAGATAACAAAAGGTGTAAAGTAGAAGCGAACACAACACCATTTTCACTGCTTTAGCTGTTCGTTTTTCTCTAGTTCTATTTTGTTCGTTAGAAAAATTGCCTTGCGGAAAACTTCGACGTGATTTCCAAAGTCTGAATGAAGTCATGATATTCAATATCACAACTAAACACATCATAACAAGAACACAAACTCGTTCAAAGGAGTACAGAAGGATAAAAGTCCTCGAAAAGTTTGGATGGCATGCATTAGTATTGTCCAACTTGACGATTCTGTGATACCAAGCACTGTAGACCGAGAGTCCCATAGGAAGCAGCCAAGAGCAAGAGACTAATGCCAGACGTTTCTTCAACGTGTATGGACGAACTCTGTGTACAGTTAACTTGGTTGATCTAAACCGTTCCACACTTATTATCAAAAGAGTAGTCAAAGTCACAAACATGGTAGTATAGCCGAAGAAGCGGTAAGCCTTACATAAGATGTTCGCAAAAACCTTATTATCCCAAAGATCCCAGAGATATGGAAGACCAAGTAGAGAACGAATGTTGTGATACGAAAATATGATAGCAACGAAAATATCTGAAACGGCCATGTTGATGATCAAATGATGGATGTTCCTTTTCACGGTGAATCTTGCTGCGATGAAGATGATCAAAATATTGCCAAACACAGCAAATCCACCCACTAACAAGATGGCCATTATCTTTACAGTTCGTACAACATCTGAATCAGGTACATTGATGCACGACAAACTGCTCTGCGTTATGTTGTCCGAACCGTTCATGGTTTGAGCTGAACTGAGAACGATCCTGTCTCTTGCACCTTCAATGTGGCTACTGACGAACTGACTCCTGAACTGAACTAAAATATATTTGGTCTTCAACATAATTAACAAAACAAAATTACCAAGGAAAATCCTTCCGACTGCGAATGTCAGTGTTTGAAATCTTTATTGTAATGAAGAAATTGAACATTAATAAAGTTCTCTCTGGTGTAATTTTTTGTTTGCTTTTCAAACTGAGGTTTCTTTGTGAATGCGAGTGTTAATAACTGTTCATATCGTCTTTATTACGTTTCCGGGGATCTTCCATGTTAATTAAAGTTCCCTGGATTAATCTACTCGTCCGACGGGTTGTGTGAAATCACTTAGAGAGCAGACAGCTGCGTGTTTTAGTTTTAATTTTTTAATTTTTGAGCGATGTATTATTGAAGAATATTCTTGAAACTATTAAAGAAAGTCCTCTTTGATTCAAAGCAGGCGATCGAATTCGAACCTGTTTTTCTGACCAATCTGTGAATTACGTGTTAATATACGACTCAAAGTGTTCTAGAGTTATAAAAGAGGCTTCAGATTGTGATGCTCTTCAAGATGACCTCCATAGCCTCTCGTGCTGGAGCCAGGCGTGGCAGTTACGCTTCAACAGCTCAAAATGTGAGATCTTGACTGTTTCCCGTAAAAATGAACTAATCAAGTACAATTATATCTTAGACTCTAATACTCTTAACCATGTATCATCTTTAGAAGACCTTGGGGTCATTGTATCGGATAACCTTAAGTGGAACAATCATATAGACCATGCATTAGCTAAGGGGTATAGGATGTTAGGATTCTTGCGTAGGCATAGTCTGAAATCATTTGATGAAAAGACAAAGAAACTTCTTTATCTTTCTTTCGTCCACCCACACGTAGGTTATGCAAGTGAGGTCTGAGCCCCTCAGGGAATAGACAACTTAAGTAGGGTAATCTCCAACGTAGGGCTACCAAATTTATTTTAAATATGAATTATCTTAACAGCATTCCTTATTGCGATCGTCTCATTAAATTAAATTTACTTCCACTTTCGTATTTGCACGAGTTTAAGGACTTGTTATTCTATTTTGAATGTCGTGTTGGTCATTTTAGTGATATTTCCATTGATCGCTTTGTTAAGCCTCGATCTAATTATAGAATTATTCGCCACAGCTCCATGTATGATGTGCTAATTCCTAGATGCCGTACAAAACTCTTCCAATCCAGTTATTTTAACCGCTTCAGCTAAACTTTGAAATAATCTACCGTGCTCTGTACGCTCTTCTCCTTCTATTAATCAGTTTAAATCTTATCTTCTTAAGTATTATAACAATGTACTATCTAATGCGTATAATCCTGATGACTTTAACACTTGGAAATCGATCTGTCTTAAGTGTTGTTCAACGTGTAACCTTCTTTCTTCTAATCGCTGTTGCTACTAACTTCTATATGAGCACGTGTTATATATATATATACTTATAGATAACATATATTATATTTATGAGCTACAAATTATCATTATGTTTTCATATCTTCTTTTTTTTTTACGGGTGCACTTTATTTGGAGACTCGCTCTGTTGTGCTGTCCCTCACCTTTTTTGTCTTATAATTATTATATTTGTTCCTTGTATTATTGTCTTTATTTATATTTTTGATTCATATTTTGTTATTTAGATTTTATATATTTTTAAGGTAGGAGCTATGTAAATAAATAAATAAATAAATAAATAAATAAATAAATAAATAAATAAATGAATGAATGAATGAATGAATGAATGAATGAATGAATGAATGAATGAATGAATGAATGAATGAATGAATGAATGAATGAATGAATGAATGAATGAATGAATGAATGAATGAATGAATGAATGAATGAATGAATGAATGAATGAATGAATGAATGAATGAATAAATAAATTTTCCAAACTGAAGACGGTGGAATAAACTTCAAAATTTTTAAGTATTAAAATTTCTCGTTCATTATACAGTCAGCGCGTGCATTTATTCTCCAACAAAACACTCACATCAGTCTCTAACCCTTAATTAAAGGTTGTTTAGTTGAGTTAGTACCCTTCCATCAACCTGTACGCCTAACTAAACAACTTTCAAACCTTCTTTAACTAAACTACTTTGGGGATGTAGTTTTAACCCTGTGTAAAGATGGCAGCCAAAAGACGAAGGAAATACGATAGATAAATTATTAAATACCAAGGTTAGTTGGTGTGAATGGGGCTTTTAATTCTCTTGTATCAAGTTCTCTTATATAAAGTCAGATGTCTTGAGAAAATTACTTCCATAGATATTTTAACTTTCCTGGTTATGGATTATTTTGTACGAAGCTTGGTTAGCACCAATTTTCTGTCGAAAACTTGTCAAGATGGTAATATTCAAATTTCATTTTCTCTATTTAAAACGAGTTATGCACACCCCATTTTCTTTCTTTGTTTAGACTCAGCGTTATATTTTGTGTAAAATGAGCTTTCTTAGAATGTTTTCTAATTACTTTTTGCTAAAGTAGTCTGTGACCTAAGAACCTGTCGCGACATCAAAAGATCATGTTAGCTAAGAATGGGTCTAACGCAAGAATATTAAAATATATTATGATAACCAGCTGTCCTAGATATTACAGGTTGGGTAGGAGGTATATTGTCTGACTAAACAAAGGGGAATAATAGACTAAGCAATTATAGAGAAAGTGATAATGTATCATCTATTATCTGGACGTAAAACCACAGGGAGCCCAACTCGGTTTTTGTGTCAGTATATCACAGTAAATGTATGTGGTTCATGAGAAATGACATTTTTTTCAAATAGTTTTGGGAAATTTATTTTTTCATCCACTTGTCTTTCTTTTGTGTCATGTTCTTAGCTTTTTGATAAAAATAGCGAGGAATGAGTAAGGGAATGTCATATGATTGATTCATTTAGATACTGATGAAAGAATATCAAAATAGTTCCACAATTATTTTTTATTATATTTCTATTTATCATTAGTGACACGTAGTTTATTTTACTTTACATTGTTTGCACATGGAAATGATATAGTACAAGAATTGTTCTCCATAATAATAGACAATTAAGTTCAGTGCTATTCATTACTAGTACAATAGTCTTTTAGCTGCTTGTCTGAATTCAGTTAGAAAAACAATATAAATACAAGGACTGAAGCAAGAGTTGACTAGAACAAGAAGGTAAAGCAAAAAACTTAAGGTTCTCACATCAATAGTGCACCAGAAATATGGCTCAAATACTGAAAACACTTGGGCGTTGTCGAAAGCATTAAAGAACTCGAAGAGAAAGGCTGGAAGATAACAACAGGTGTAAAGTAGAAGCGAACACAACACCATTTTCACTGCCTTAGCTGTTCGTTTTTCTCTAGTTCTATTCCGTTCGTCAGAAAAATTGTCTTGGAAGGTTCGACGTGATTTCCAAAGTCTGAATGAAGTCATGATATTAAATATCACAACTAAACACATCATAACAAGAACACAAACTTGTTGAAAAGAGTGCAAAAGGAAAAAAGTCTTTGAAAAGTTTGGATAGCATTCATTAGTATTGCCCAACTTGACGATTCTGTAATACCAAGCAATGTAGGCCGAGAGTCCCATAGGAAGCAGCCAAGAGCAAGAAACTAGTGTCAGACGTTTCTTCAACGTGTATGGACGAACTCTGTGTACAGTTAGCTTGGTTGATCTAAACCGTTCCACACTTATTATCAAAAGAGTAGTTAAAGTCACAAGCATGGTAGTATAGCCGAAGAAGTAGTAAGACTTACATAAGATGTTCGCAAAAACTTCATTATCCAAAAGTTCCCAGAGATATGGAAGACCAAGTAGACGACGAATGTTGTGATACAAAAATATGATTGCAACGAGAATATCTGAAACGGCCATGTTGATGATCAAGTGATGGATGTTCCTTTTCACGGTGAATCTGGCAGCGAGGAAGATGATCAAAATATTGTCAAACACTGCAAATCCACCCCCTAACAAGATGGCCATTATCTTTACAGTTCGTACAAGATCTGAATCAGGTACTCTGATGCACGACAAACTGCTTTGCGTTATGTTGTCCGAACCGTTCATGGTTTGAGCTGAACTGAGAACGATCCTGTCTCTTCCACCTTCAATGTTCTACTGACGAACTGACTCCTGAACTGAACTAAAATATATTTGGTCTTCAACATAATTAACAAAACAAAATTAACAAGGAAAAACCTTCCGACTGCGAATGTCAGTCTTTGAAATCGTTATTGTAATGAAGAAATTCAACATTAATAAAGTTCTCTCTGGTGTAATTTTCTAAAGGTTTCTTGGTTATTACGTGTTAATAACTGTTCATATCGTCTTTATTACGTTTTCGGGGATCTTCCATGTTAAACAAAGTTCCCTGGATTAATTTACCGACGCGTTGTGGAAAATCATTGAGTAACCAGACAAGGTGTTTTACTTTTTTCTTCTTCTAAATTTTCAAGCGATGTATTATTCAAGAATATTATTGAAGCTATTAAAGAAAGTCCTCTTTGATTCAAAGCAAGGCGATCGAATTCGAACCTGTTTTTCTGACCAAACTGTAAATTACGTGTTACTTTTCCAAACTGAAGACCGTGGAATAAACTTCAAAATTATTAAGCAACTGATACACGTTTTGAATTTAACCAGGCCAAAACCTTCAAAGTTTGCACGGCATTCTATATCAGATTTTTGTTCTATTTTCCCAAAAACAAACGGTAAAATAAAATATTTTGTCAACGTCTGAAAAAGACGTAATGACTTTATAATTATCTAAGAGAAAGATCGTTTTGTGTTTTTGTTGTTATAGTTTGAGAACTATTTTCTCTTCATTCAAGGAACAAAATGCTATAAATATT
Organism: Anthopleura sola; assembly: GCA_023349425.1. NCBI lineage: Eukaryota > Metazoa > Cnidaria > Anthozoa > Actiniaria > Actiniidae > Anthopleura > Anthopleura sola. Next base: position 4,485,047 of record JALHLI010000001.1, read on the forward strand.
TCGTATTATTCTCAAAAACTCCTTCAACTTATTTAACTAATACCCCATTAACACCGGACCTTTAAACATGTTTAAAGGTTGTTTAGTTGAGTTAGTGCCCTTCCATCAAGGTGTACGCCTAACTAAACAACTTTCAAACGTTCTTTAACTAAACTACTTTGGGGATGTGGTTTTAACCATGTATATAAAGATGGCAGCCAAACGACGAAGAGTGCGATAGATAAATTAATAAATACCAAGGTTAGTTGGTGTGAATGGGGCTTTAATTCTCTTGAATCAAGTTCTCTGATATAAAGTCAGATATCTTGAGAAAATTACTTGCATAGATATTTTAACTTTCCTGGTTATGGATTATTTTGTACGAAGCTTGGTTAGCACCTATTTTCTGTCGAAAACTTGTCAAGATGGTAATATTCAAATTTCATTTTCTCTATCTAAAACGAGCTATGCACACCCCATTTTCTTTCTTTGTTTAGACACAACGTTATATTTTGTGTAAAATGAGCTTTCTTAGAAAGTTTTCTAATTACTTTTTGCTAAAGTAGTCTGTCACCTGTCGAACCTGTCGCGACATCAAAAGATCATGTCAGCTAAGAATGGGTCTAACGCAAGGATATTAAAATATATTATGATAACCAGCTGTCCTAGATATTACAGGTTGGGCAGGAGGTATATTGTCTGACTAAACAAAGGGGAATAATATACTAAGCAATTATAGAGAAAGTGATAATGTATCTTCTATTATCGGGACGTATAACCACAGGGAGCCCAACTCGGTTTTTGTGTCAGTATATCACACTAAATGTATATGGTTCATGAGAAATGACCTTTTTTTTTAAATAGTTTTGGGAAATTTATTTTTTTCATCCACTTGTCTTTATTTTGTGTCATGTTCTTAGCTTTTTGGTAAAAATAGCGAGGAATGGGTAAGGGAATGTCATATGATTGATTCATTTAGATACTGATGAAAGAATATCAAAATAGTTCCACAATTATTTTTTATTATATTTCTATTTATCATTAGTGATACGTAGTTTATTTTACTTTACATTGTTTGCACATGGAAATGATATAGTACAAGAATTGTTTTCCATAATAATAGACTACTAAGTTCAGTGCTATTCATTACTAGTACAATAGTCTTTTAGCTGCTTGTCTGAATTCAGTTAGAAAAACAATATAAATACAAGGACTGAAGCAAGAGTTGACTAGAACAAGAAGGTCAAGCAGAAAATATAACGATCTCCTATCAATAATGCACCAGAAATATGGCAGAAATACTGAAAATACTTCGGCCGCGTGGAAAGCGTTAAACAAATGGTAGAGAAAAGCTGGAAGATAACAACAGGTGTAAAGTAGAAGCGAACACAACACCATTTTCACTGCCTTAGCTGTTCGTTTTTCTCTAGTTCTATTCTGTTCGTCAGAAAAATTGCCTTGAGGGAAAGTTCGACGTGATTTCCAAAGTCTGAATGAAGTCAAGATATTCAATATCACAACTAAACACATCATAACAAGAACACAAACTCGTTGAAAAGAGTACAGAAGGAAAAAAGTCCTTGAAAAGTGTGCAACGCATTTATTAGTATTGCCCAACTTGACGATTCTACGATACAAAGCATGGTAGGCCGAGAGTCCCATAGGAAGCAGCCAAGAGCAAGAGACTAGTGTCAGACGTTTCTTCAACGTGTATGGATGAACTCTGTGTACAGTTAACTTGGTTGATCTAAACCGTTCCACACTTATTATCAAAAGAGTAGTCAAAGTCACAAACATGGTAGTATTGCCGAAGAAGTAGTAAGCCTTACATAAGATGTTCGCAAAAACTTCATTATCCCAAAGTTCCCAGAGATATGGAAGAGCAAGTAGACGACGAATGTTGTGATACGAAAATATGATTGCAACGAGAATATCTGAAACGGTCATGTTGATGATCAAATGATGGATGTTCCTTTTCACGGTGAATCTGGCAGCGAGGAAGACGATCAAAATATTGCCAAATACAGCAAATCCACCCACTAACAAGGTGGCCATTATCTTTACAGTTCGTACAACATCTGAATCAGGTACTCTGATGCACGACAAACTGCTTTGCGTTATGTTGTCCGAACCGTTCATGGTTTGAGCTGAACTGAGAACGATCCTGTCTCTTCCACCTTCAATGTTCTACTGACGAACTGAGTCCTAAACTGAACTAAAATATATTTGGCCTTCAAAATAATCAACAAAACGAAATTATCATGAAAAAAGTTACCGAATGCGAATGTTAGTGTTTGAAATTGTTATTATAGTGAAGAAATTCAACATTAATCAAGTTCTCTCTGGTGTAATTTTCTAAAGGTTTCTTGGTTATTACGTGTTAATAACTGTTCATATCGTCTTTATTTCGTTTTCGGGGATCTTCTATGTTAAACAAAGTTCCCTGGATTAATTTACCGACGCTTTAATTGTGTGAAATTACTTAATATCATGCAAGCTGGTTTACTTTTTAAGTTCTAATGAACTTTTTGAACAATGAATAAGATGCTTACATTTCTGAAAAAGTAAAACAGCTAGGTTGTCTGATCACTAAGTGATTTCACACAACGGGCGTAGGTAAATTAATCGTCTTTGAATGAAAGCAAGACGATAGAACTTGTTTTTCTGAGGAAACTGTAGCTGAATTACAATTTAGGTGGCTCACTATTTTGAAACTTGGCGGAACTCAAAACCGTGGAATTACATCCTTCAAAATTTTATTAAGCAACTAACATACACGACTTGAATTTAACCAGGCCAAAACTTTAAAAACTTGCATGGAACTCTATGTATCTGTTTTCAGTTAATTTCATTAAGAGAACAAAATATAGCATTTTGTAATATTGTATTCCATAACTCCTTCAACTGTTTTAACCAAATTCTCGAAAAAAAAGTTCCATGTAGATTTTCTATGAAAGTTACTTTCACAGCTTTTTCACTTTTGAAGTTACTAATAAATTTTTGCGAAGTTTGGTTTTCGCCAATTTTTTTCTCGAAAACTTGTCAAGATCGTAATATTGAAGTTTTATTAATTTGTAAAAGAGCTCGAGAGTCTTCTAATTACTTTTTGCTCGGGACAGTCTTCTAACTACTATTTGCTTGGGACAGTCTTTTAACTACTTTTTGCTCGGGACAGTCTTCTAACTACTATTTGCTCGGGACAGTCTTCTAACTACTTTTTGCTCGGGACAGTCTTCTAACTACTTTTTGCTCGGGACAGTCTTCTAACTCCTTTTTGCTCGAGAAATTTTTCTAATTAGTTTTTGCTCGAGAAAATTTTCTAATTAGTTTTTGCTCGAGAAAATTTTCTGATTACTTTTTCTAGGAACAGTCTTCTCACTACTTTTTGCTCAAGAAATTTTTCTAATTACTTTTTGCTCTGGAAATTTTTGTAATTATTTTTTGCTCGGGATAGTTTTCTTATTACTTTTTGCTCGGGACAGTTTTCTAATTACTTTTTTACTAAAGTAGACTACCACGACTGCCATCTAAAAACCTGCCGCGACATCAATAGTCTCCTTAATTATTTGAAGCCGTTCTTAGTGTCGGTCTCAGAACCACTTGTTTCCGTAGCCCAAACTGCCCTTCATTGAGAAAGGACTGGAATCGATTCTAGGGCTGGTTAGGTTTAGGGTAAGGTTTAGGGGTAGATTCCAGTCCTCTCTCCACAAGGGTAGTTTGGGCTATGGAAACAAGGAAAGGAGACTACGACATCAAAAGTCCATCAGCTAAGAATGGGCCTAACGCAAGGATATTAGAATATATTTGATAACCAGCTGTCCTAGATATTACAGGTTTGGTAGGAGGACCTTTTTAGCTTCGTTGTTTGTTGTGCCCATTTCAGACCATCCAGCGGATCTGAAATAGTGACGTAGAAATGACGTCACTGCAAAACTGAGGTGTCATGAAACCTGTGAAAATTGACTTATAAAAGTGTTTATCTGAGATAAATCGGCTAGATTTTCAGGAGAGGTTCTTGATATTTTGTATACATTGACTATGATATTCGAATTCATTAAAGAGTGGGAAATAAAATAAAGAAATAACCGTTTCCCGAGCCGCCGGGCTACTAAGAATGACACTACAGTTATGCAAATATTCTCGATTCTGATTGGCTTATATTTTTACTCACATCGGTTGGCCGATGTGATGCCCGGCTCTTGGTAGTTGATTCTTTCATGTGTAAATATTTTTAACAAAAGAACATTTCTCAAGGAAATGTCATGTGGTCTGAAATGGGCAATTTGCATACGAAGGTAAAAAAATATATTATAGAGAAAGTGATAATGTATCATCTATTATCGGGACGTAAAACCACAGGGAGCCCAACTCGGTGTTTGTGTCAGTATATCACACTAAATGTATGTGGTTCATGAGAAATGACCTTTTTTTCAAATTGTTTTGGGAAATTAATTTTTTTCATCCACTTGTCTTTCTTTTGTGTCATGTTCTTAGCTTTTTGATACAAAAATAGAGAGGAATGAGTAAGGGAATGTCATATGATTGATTCATTTAGATACCGACGAAAGAATATCAAAGTAGTTCCACAAATGTTTTTTATTATATTTCTATTTATCATTAGTGATACGTAGTTTATTTTACTTTACATTGTTTGCACATGGAAATGATATAGTACAAGAATTGTTTTCCATAATAATAGACTACTAAGTTCAGTGCTATTCATTACTAGTACAATAGTCTTTTAGCTGCTTGTCTGAATTCAGTTAGAAAAACAATATAAATACAAGGACTGAAGCAAGAGTTGACTAGAACAAGAAGGCTAAGCACAAATTCTAACGTTGTCACATCAATAATGCACCTGTAATATGGCAGAAATACTGAAAACACTTCGGCCGCCTGGAAAGCGTAAAAGAACTCGAAGAGAAAAGCTGGAAGATAACAACAGGTGTAAAGTAGAAGCGAACACAACACCATTTTCACTGCCTTAGCTGTTCGTTTTTCTCTAGTTCTATTCTGTTCGTCAGAAAAATTGCCTTGAGGGAAAGTTCGACGTGATTTCCAAAGTCTGAATGAAGTCATGATATTCAATATCACAACTAAACACATCATAACAAGAACACAAACTCGTTCAAAAGAGTACAGAAGGAAAAAAGTCCTCGAAAAGTTTGGATAGCATACAATAGTATTGGCCGACTTGACGATTCTGTAATACCAAGTATTGTAGACCGAAAGTCCCATAGGAAGCAGCCAAGAGTAAGAGACTAGTGTCAGACGTTTCTTCAACGTGTATGGGCGAACTCGTCTTTATTACGTTTTCGGGGATCTTCCACGTTAATTAAAGTTCCCTGGATTAATCTACATGTCCGACGTGTTGTGTGAAATCATTTAGTGACCAGACAGCTGTATGTTTATGTTATGTTATGTTGTCCGAACCGTTCATGGTTTGAGCTGAACTGAGAACGATGCTGTCTCTTCCACCTTCAATGTTCTACTGACGAACTGACTCCTGAACTGAACTAAAATATATTTGGTCTTCGAAATAATTAACAAAACGAAATTATCAAGAAAAAAGTTTCTGACTGCAAAAGTCAGTCCTTTGAAATCGTTATTGTAGTGAAGAAATTCAACATTAATCAAGTTCTCTCTAATGTGTACAATTTTTTGTTTAACCTTTTTGTGTTTGCACCGAAAACTGAAAATGTCAGCTATTATCGTTGTATAAATAGTTATTATAGTGAAGAAATTCAACATTAATAAAGTTCTTTAATTCTGATGCAATTTTTACTAATAGTCCGACATTGCTCATGTTTAAGATTTTTTTGTTTGCTTTGGAAACAGAGGTTTCTTGGTTATTACGTGTTAATAACTGTTCATATCGTCTATATTTCGTTTTCGGGGATCTTCCATGTTAAACAAAGTTCCAAGGATTAATTTACAGACGCGTTGTGTGAACTGATCACTTAGTAACCAGACAAGCTGTTTTACTTTTAGCTGAGTTTTGATGTTTTTCCCCAAAATTTTGAGCAATGTATTATTCAAGAATATTATTGAAACTATTAAAGAAAGTCCTCTTTGATTCAAAGCAAGGCGATCGAATTCGAACCTGTTTTTCTGACTAAACTGTAAACTGAATTACGTGTTAATTTTCCAAACTGAAGACCGTGGAATAAACTTCAAAATTATTAAGCAACTGATACACGTTTTGAATTTAAACAGGCCAAAACCTTCAAAGTTTGCACGGCATTCTATATCAGATTTTTGTTTTAATTTCACAAAAACAAACGGTAAAATATAATCTTTTGTCAACGTTTGAAAAAGACGTAATGACTTTATCTAAGAGAAACATCGTCTAGCTTGTGTTTTTGTTGTTATAGTTTGAGAACGATTTTCTCTCCATTCAAGGAACAAAATGCTATAAATATTTCGTATTATTCTCAAAAACTCCTTCAACTTATTTAACTAATACCCCATTCACACAGGACCTTTAAACATGTTTAAAGGTTGTTTAGTTGAGTTAGTGCCCTTCTATCAACTTGTACGCCTAACTAAACAACTTTCAAACCTTCTTTAACTAAACTACTTTTGGGATGTGGTTTTAACCATGTATATAAAGATGGCAGCCAAACCGGCGACGAAGAGTGCGATAGATAAATTATTAAATACCAAGGTTAGTTGGTTTGAATGTGGCTTTAATTCTCTTGTATTAAGTTCTCTTATATAAAGTCAGATGTCTTGAGAAAATTACTTGCATAGATATTTTAACTTTTCTAGTTAAGGATTATTTTGTACGAAGCTTGGTTAGCACTAATTTTCTTTCGAAAACTTGTCAAGATGGTAATATTCAAATTTCATTTTCTCTATTTAAAAGGAGCTATGCACACCGCATTTTCTTTCTTTGTTTAAACTCAACGTTATATTTTGTGTAAATTGAGCTTTCTTAGAAAGTTTTCTAATTACTTTTTGCTAAAGTAGTCTGTCACCTAAGAACCTGTCGTGATATCAAAAGTCCATGTTAGCTAAGAATGGGTCTAACGCAAGGATATTAAAATATATTATGATAACCAGCTGTCCTAGATATTACAGGTTGGGCAGGAGGTCTATTGTCTGACTAAACAAAGGGGAATAATATACTAAGCAATTATAGAGAAAGCAATAATGTATCATCTATTATCGGGACGTAAAACCACAGGGAGCCCAACTCGGTTTTTGTGTCAGTATATCACAGTAAATGTATGTGGTTCATGAGAAATGACATTTTTTTCAAATAGTTTTGGGAAATTATTTTTTTCATCCACTTGTCTTTCTTTTGTGTCATGTTCTTAGCTTTTTGATAAAAATAGCGAGGAATGAGTAAGTGAATGTCATATCATTGATTCATTTAGATACTGATGGAAGAATAATATATAGATTTAGGCACCGCCTAAAAGCGGAGCTCCCATAAATAGTATATTTAGTGCTAAAAGCGTGACAATTGTGTGACGCGGCATAACGCTGGTTATAGCGTTACCACATTGTTTGATTTTACCAGAATTCAGGAGGAAAAACTAAAAGAAAAACCATTATTTTAAGCCTTCAAAAGCATTAGAGAACTTTTCAATTCGAAGAATAATAATTATAGATTGTAGAACATATGAATACATGTATAGAACGAAGGATTATATTCAGCAAATCTTAGTAATCAAAGTTGTAAGTTTTTTAGGTGGAAAGTAAACTACACTGAAAATTGTCGAAAAATATTACTGATAAGCTTAAGCTTACATTCACTTGAACTTCACACGTAAAAAGAGACATATTCATTAATGCAAGATAATAATTTTCTTTGTTAGTAAGTTGGTCTTTGAAAAGTATTTTTTTTTAGATTTATTCTTAACTCACTTTATTATCGAGCGAAAAATCTTACAAAAACATAAGCTTATCCATAAAAAAAAAACAAGCTCATCATTTTTGCGATTGTGTAATAGTAATAGCTGGAAAAGCCCGATAAATAGCAAATATTTGGTGTGATATGTATTCCTTTTTCATATTTCATTCAACATTAGAATAAATTATCTATAAAAATGTCAAAATATTCATATGATTATGAAACTGGAATCTTGTTTTGACTTCGCGTAAGGTTCGCTGGCCGTCAAATATATTTTTTCAAAGAACCAAGTCTTTTTACTAAGTCTTAGCCTTTTTTCTTGAAATGGGATCAAAAACAAATAATCAAAGCTTCAAATATCGCTTTTTTGGTTCACAAGTAACGAAGAAAAGATGATAAAAATCTAGAATGCAGTAAAAACGACAAACTATCCAAGTTTCTCTGACAATGTTTGCCGAACCAACGTCCTTGGCTTGTCTGAGAGTTTCTTCAGCTAGTTTACACATTTCTTGTCGATTTTTTACGAAATATTAGTTAAAATTAATGAATTTACCTTCTATGAAGTGTTTTCTACGAAACTGAAATATCACTCTTGCAGTATAATCAGGTTTTTCTGGCCTACAGGCCACTTTTTCTCTCACTGAAGTTTCAGTCACGAAACTTAATTCATCGTAAGATTAAGAATCTTCCCTCGCTTTCCCTCGCTAAATCTTCTTTAACAAGTCGCTAAAGTCGAAAAACTGTTTTTGTTCACTTTAAGACAAACATGACTTCGATTAAACGTATTTTTCGCATTGCAAAAATAAGAAAAAAATACTTCTTGATCCATCTTTGACTACATTATTGCAATTTATCTGTGCATTTGTGAGTAAGCAAAGCGCGCGGGAACCCTGTGCAAAGTGGTACACGGACGTATGTACGTATGTATGTATGTATGGACAAATCAAGCCATGAAAAATCAAGTCGATGGGTTACCATTTTTTCTTAAGTATGGTGCTCCGCTCGCGCGGGCCTTCGGCCCGCGCGGGAGCTCCGCTATCAAAATAGTTCCACAAATATTTTTTATTATATTTCTATTTATCATTAGTGACACGTAGTTTACTTTACTTTACATTGTTTGCACATGGAAATGATATAGTACAAGAATTGTTCTCCATAATAGTAGACTTCTAAGTTCAGTGCTATTCATTACTAGTACAATAGTCTTTTAGCTGCTTGTCTGAATTCAGTTAGAAAAACAATATAAATACAAGGACTGAAGCAAGAGTTGACTAGTGAAAGAAGGCTAAACAGAAAGTATAACGTTGTCACATCAATAGTGCACGAGTAATATGGCTGAAATACTGAAAATACTTCGGCCCGGTGGAAAGCGTTAAAGAACTCGTAGAGAAAATATGGAAGATAGCAACAGGTGTAAAGTAGAAGCGAACACAACACCATTTTCACTGCCTTAGCTGTTCGTTTTTCTCTAGTTCTATTCTGTTCGTCAGAAAAATTGCCTTGCGGGAAAGTTCGACGTGATTTCCAAAGTCTGAATGAAGTCATGATATTAAATATCACAACTAAACACATCATAACAAGAACACAAACTCGTTCAATAGATAAGAGAAGGAATAAAGTCCTCGAAAATGTTTTATTGCATACATTAGTATTGCCCAACTTGACGATTCTACGATACCAAAAATTGTAGACCGAGAGTCCCATAGGAAGCAGCCAAGAGTAAGAGACTAGTGTCAGACGTTTCTTCAACGTGTATGGACGAACTCTGTGTACAGTTAACTTGGTTGATCTAAACCGTTCCACACTTATTATCAAAAGAGTAGTCAAAGTCACAAACATGGTAGTATAGGCGAAGAAGTAGTAAGCCTTACATAAGATGTTCGCAAAAACTACATTATCCCAAAGCTCCCAGAGATATGGAAGAGCAAGTAGACGACGAATGTTGTGATACGACACAATGATAGCAACGAGAATATCTGAAACGGCCATGTTGATGATCAAATGATGGATGTTCCTTTTCACGGTGAATCTGGCAGCGAGGAAGATGATCAAAATATTGCCAAACACAGCAAATCCACCCACTAACAAGATGGCCATTATCTTTACAGTTCGTACAAGATCTGAATCAGGTACTCTGATGCACGACAAACTGCTTTGCGTTATGTTGTCCGAACCGTTCATGGTTTGAGCTGAACTGAGAACGATGCTGTCTCTTCCACCTTCAATGTTCTACTGACGAACTGACTCCTGAACTGAGCTAAAATATATTTGGTCTTCAACATAATTAACAAAACAAAATTAACAAGAAAAAACCTTCCGACTGCGAATGTCAGTGTTTGAAATCGTTATTATAGTGAAAAAATTCAACATTAATAAAGTTCTCTCTGGTGTAATTTTCTAAAGCTTTTTGTGTTTGCTTTACAAACTGAGGTTTCTTTGTTATTACGTGTTAATAACTGTTCATATCGTCTTTATTACGTTTTCGGGGATCTTCCATGTTAAACAAAGTTCCCTGGATTAATTTACCGACGCGTTTTGTGAAATCACTGGCGACAAGTTACAAACGATTTTAGTAATAATTCACAAACAAAAACAGCAAAAGTCAACGAAAACTAAATATTTGAGTTTGGTTATACATTTAGGTATTGATTGATGATATAAAATATTTTCTTATTATATTGTTGATAACATTTCGCAGTAGTTACGGCATTGCTAATGTCTGCGCATGCTCAAGGATTAACACGCGGACGTGTCTATTTTCCCGCTAAAACTTGAATAAACCACAGTTAGTAAACGACATAAATAGCACAACCACAGATAAAGGCTACGAGAGGCGGTTGAATTTGATTCAAGATAACAGTAAAACTACTGTAATATCAAAGTTTTTCCCCCCGCAGTAACACTATTTTTGTCAATAAAATCTACATTATTAATTAGCTACGAAAATATCTTGTTTATCAAGTTACGGCTAATACACCATTTTCGAGATGCGCGAGCGCTTTCAAAAATATCGCAGGCGTGTTCATGATCGCGAGGCATTTTGGGCAGAGTCAATAGCGCGCGTGATCTTGCCCGAAAATGCCTCCTTTTCATGTCTGCGCCTGCGATGTTTTTGAAAGCGCTCGCGCATCTCGAAAATGGTCATTTTATTTCATCTTTGACGAATCTTTAATAAATAGCAAAGGGGTAAATGCTGGTATCTAAGCTTTTTAAAAGGGCGTGCAGCTTGAGCTCGAGTTATCTATTTTTAGCATCCTTAATTTTTCTGTAGACTTAACTCTAAGTATTGCAAGTAGCCAATATACCTCTTTATATTAGCTTGTGTTTGTTTTGCCATTTCACTGACCACGTGTCATTCTTTTGAGAATATAATTCTTTGTTTCGTTGTATCCAAACATGTACAAAGAAATGATACTCAAGGGAATGACTCGTCGTCTAAAATGGGCAAAACATTACGCCCAAGCTAAAGAAGTCTATTCAGATATGCCTTGGAGCGTGTTCAAGAGGGCCTTTATCAGGTAGGTGGTAGTCCATCCCTTCTATTATGACCATATCTAAAAAGGTTCCTAGTTTAGCTAATAGTACAAGCAGACACATCCATGTCCTCTGCTAGGAGCCTGTTCAATATGGCCCTTGTCAGGTAGGTGGTAGTCCCTCCCTTCCATTAAGACCACATCTATTAAGGTCCCTAATTTAGGTAATAGTACAGGCAGACACATCCATGCCCTCTGCTAGAAGTCTGTTCAATATGGCCCTTGTCAGGTAGGTGGTAGTCCCTCCCTTCTATTAAGACCATATCTATTAAGGTCCCTAATTTAGCTAATAGTACAGGCAGACACATCCATGCCCTCTGCTAGGAGCCTGTTCACTATGGCCCTTGTCAGGTAGGTGGTAGTCCATCCCTTCTATTAAGACCATATCTATTAAGGTCCCTAATTTAGCTAATAGTACATGCAGACACATCCATGCCCTCTGCTAGGAGCCTGTTCACTATGGCCCTTGTCAGGTAGGTGGTAGTCCCTCCCTTTCCATCAGGTGGTGTATTAAAAAAATTTTCGATCTGAAAAAAATGCAAATATTAACAAAGATGATTGACAAAGGTATAGACCCCTTACAGCACGTTGGAATGCAGCTCAATTAGGAGGACAAAACAATAGGTTTCCAATTTTTAGGAGTATGAAATTCTTTTGTTTTGTCTTCCAAATTGAGCTGCTTTGACGTCACGTGAAAGGGGTCTATCGAGGTCTATATTGTTAAAAATAAAATCAGGTTCACTTACCAGACCACGTTTTCCTAGTTTCTCTTGGTCCATGGTGTAGAGTCTGATGGCATCTTGTAATACCTGATACATTCATCAAGAACACAGATGGTCCGTACATGTATGTATACCGGTAGACACATAGAGGAGAGGAGAGGAGAGGAGAGGAGAGGAGGGCAGGACACGGAAGGGCAGGGCATGGCATGGCATGGCAGGGCACGGAAAGGCAGGACACGGAAGGACAGAGCAGGACAGGGCAGGACACGGTAGGGCAGGGCAGGGCAAGGCAGAACAACGAAAACTGGTACAAAAATAATACAGGAAATGAAAAAAAGAGGTAAAGTGTGTAAGATACTCACGTTGTCCAAATCGACACAATCTTCGAAGCTGACTTCAGGGTTCCGTTCAAGTATCGTAGCCAACACCATCAACAGCTATGGACATGATAATAAATCAATTTCATTCAACATAAAAATTAACTTTATAGCAAAAAAGTAAATTTGGAAGAAGAAACTAAATGTAAGTGAGGTAGATAGTCAATGGAGTAAGGTTGGTTTACGATGCGCCCTTCTTATCTTGAAGATGAGTTAAAATAGACATCAGTTGAAAGAAGGATGTGAAATAACAGCTGAGCTAGTTACTGATTTCTGGTTGTGTAGAACCTCTATTAAGCGACCACCCAGTAAGCGACCAACCTCTATCGACCACTCTCGTGAAATTGTCCTTAAGCAGCTTAGTTTTCTTTGCGACCATTGTTTATACTCCTCCCACTCACTCATTCAGCCTCCCTCACATACATTCCTCTTTTATTTAGCAGAATAGCGCTTTCATTGCAATGCTAATAGTGCTTCTGAGAGCCTGATTGAAGATAATAATATATTTTCACTGCATACTCAATATCACGTCGTAGTAAGTTAAGTTGTGGGTGAGATCCGCGACTGTTGTGATATGAGGTAAACAGCGAGAATAGGAACCTGAAGAGCACCGCCACCAGGGGAGGTGGGTGAGGCAAGACTTGGCTTCTCGCGACGATCCGAAGGACGTTGTGCAATAAGGCATGTACGTGGAGTTAATAGACCATTTTCGAGATGCGCGAGCGCTTTCAAAAATATCACAGGCGCGTTCATGATGTCGAGGCATTTTCGGGCAGAGTCAATAGCGCGCGTGATCTTGCCCGAAAATGCCTCTTTTTCATGTCTGCGCCTGCGATATTTTTGAAAGCTTTCGCGCATCTCGAAAATGGTCTATTTATACAGCTCCGTGCTAATTAATTTATGCAGTGAGAATAGTTAGCTCCCTTACCTCTACTACTAACTGCCTATACTCTGGATTCGATATATCGTTCAGTAACTCCTCCACTTTGAGCTGGAAGTTGATCTCATTTTGTGTCATGTCAGAGATGGTAGGTAACTGGTGAGTGAAAAAAAAAAAACAGTTACAGCCCGACTCGCAAAAATATGGTAACTTTTAATATACTGTACCTTATTATAGGAAATAACGCTCCATGAAATTAACGCGAATTTAAAAAAATCGCGTTAATTTAAGTCGTGTTAATTTCCATATCATTAATAAAGTGGAACGTTAATTTTCACGATATCAAATTCTAGTAATTTTATCTTTAATCTACTTTTGAAAAAATATTTATTTTAAACCTGAACATACAGCTAGTCACTAGAATTTGAACAAAAGATGCTTGTATTTCATTGTTGTAAATAACAACGAGTCGGGCCATACCAATGCACATGTACAACACTTACGTATGTTGAAATTATGCAATGACTAAAACTATTGTTCAACAACAATGAAATACGAATATCTTTTGTCCAAATTCTAAAGATGTTCACATTCCGTACCATCTTTGATGCACGTATTGTTCTGAAAGCGCACGAAGTCGAAAATAGTGATAGAGCAAAAAGATCTACTACGAAATCCCGTTAATCGAAGTATGTAAATACATTAAATCTAGTCGTTTTTTCAGCATCTAAATTGTGAGTAAATGACGTCATTTACTCAACCCTATTGTTCTTTTAGTTTTTAAACCAAAATTTCTCAACTGCGAGTGGCTCCCAGGCTAAAATTTTTGCCAATCTGGTTTTCATAATCATGATTGAGTCATATTATTCTTAAATACTTGAACTATTCGAACTTTCAAAATATGGGGCGTTTTCATCCGATTACCCCTTAAAACTTTTGCCCTGTTCATTCCATACCTGAGGTAGCAAGTGATTACTGACTTTGATTCCACCAGATGCACTACACAGAATATTCCACACTAAAATACGAACAAATAAAGTAAAAAAACATCAGAAATTTTCTTCTAGATTAGTTGTTCTCTCGCATATAAAGCCTGACTGTTTAGACGAGAAGGAAATAACTGGTGTGCTCGCCTCTCACCTCTGGGGTCTCTTATGTGAGTAGAGTTTAATGGGTCTCTCCCTACATGATCCGAGGGGTTTTCTCCGGGTTCTCTGATTTTCCCTCCAGTTTCGCATTCGATGCAAACCGCTGTTTTTGAAGACCAGACTCATTCACACAGACTTAGCCTCGTTTATAAGTCATCTATTCAAATACATCATTAAAAGTCCGTGGGATAGGTATTATTCAACTTGCACATTCTTTACATTACAGTTGGCTGTTGCTAATGATTTGCAAAAGTCAACTGTAATGTAAAAAATGTGCAAGTTGAACAATAAATACCAATGTTTTGAAATCCCACGGAATGTCATTGAATAGCTGACTTATAAACGAGTCCGTGGTCTATTATCTTCACTTACCTTTGTCATAAAACAGTGGAGGCGTTCGATGTACCGCACCATCTAACTGTCGTTTTTGCATAGGTGTCCTATAATACATTCATAGAATTAAAAAATGTACTGTTGTGTTGTGTGACATGCTAAAGTTGTTGGAGGATGGTGTGACGTGTTGCAGTATTGAAGGTGTAACGTCTTGTGACAAAATGTACTGTTGTGTTGTGTGACGTGCTAAAGTTGTTGCAGCATTAAAGGTGTAACGTCTTGTGACAAAATGTACTGTTGTGTTGTGTGACGTGCTATAGTTGTTGCAGGATGGTGTGACGTGTTGCAGTATTGAAGGTGTAACGTCTTGTGACAAAATGTACTGTTGTGTTGTGTGACGTGCTAAAGTTGTTGCAGCATTAAAGGTGTAACGTCTTGGGACAAAATGCACTGTTGTGTTGTGTGACGTGCTAAAGTTGTTGCAGCATTAAAGGTGTAACGTCTTGTGACAAAATGTACTGTTGTGTTGTGTGACGTGTTATAGTTGTTGCAGGATGGTGTGACGTGTTGCAGTAAGGTGCAACGTCTTGTGACAAAATGTACTGTTGTGTTGTGTGACCTGCTATACTGCGGGGGGAGGGTCCGTGTCAGTGGACTTTAGTATGGCCCTCGGATACGATCCTTTATGGAGGAAGATAATCAAGAAAGTATGGAGGAACAGCCTCTTGTTTTACTTTTCACCCCACTCTTATCGATCCGTTGGACAATGGCCAGTTTGGATGTACTACTGTTATGTTAAAGTGCACATAACCTTTTTCGCAATGTCTTCAATACCGATTCTACATGAAGTAAATAGTCCAATGGTATAAATGGTATGGTATATATATATATTTCTTGACTTGAGTGATGCGTCTTTAAGTTATAAAGGTTTATACTTGCATTACGTCATTAGTCACACTCATTAACATATTGGAAGTATAAACCTTCATAACTTAAAGACGCATCACTCAAATCAAGAAATATTTTACCATTGGACTATTTACTTGAAGGCATTGAAAAAAAGGTTATGTGCACTTTAAGGTGTGACGCATTCTAGTAAAATATAGTAAAAACCCGCATAATATAACCACTAAGTCAGGCTGTATTCATATATAGACTTCATATATAGTTCAATGTGTTGTTACCTGTGAGTAAGGAGGAAAACAAAGTCATATTCATTTTTACCTTGGAGTCAAATCCTGGCCATGCAGTTTACCACGTGACTTGAGTACAATCTTGAGCAGTTTCTTGACAGCATATGGTGGCTGAGCATAAACAGACTGTAAAATGAAACATCCAAACAAACAAGTTAGTATCACATGTCACTCTCTTGAGAATAAGATTCTTTGTTTGAGTTGTATCCATATTCATGTGTCTTCTCATATGCAACCGTCAAACAAAGAAATGATACTCTAGGGAATGACACGTGGTCTGAAATGATACCCTAGGGAATGACACGTGGTCTGAAATGATACTCTAGGGAAAGACACGTGGTCTGAAATGATACCCTAGGGAATGACACGTGGTCTGAAATGATACTCTAGGGAATGACACGTGGTCTGAAATGATACCCTAGGGAATGACACGTGGTCTGAAATGATACTCTAGGGAAAGACACGTGGTCTGAAATGATACCCTAGGGAATGACACGTGGTCTGAAATGATACTCTAGGGAATGACACGTGGTCTGAAATGATACCCTAGGGAATGACACGTGGTCTGAAATGATACCCTAGGGAATGTTATGTGGTCTGAAATGATACCCTAGGGAATGACACGTGGTCTGAAATGATACCCTAGGGAATGTTATGTGGTCTGAAATGATACCCTAGGGAATGACACGTGGTCTGAAATGATACCCTAGGGAAAGACAGGTGGTCTGAAATGATACCCTAGGGAAAGACACGTGGTCTGAAATGATACCCTAGGGAATGACACTTGGTCTGAAATGATGATATCCATGTGTCTTCTCAACTGTAAAACAAAGAAATGATACTAGGGAATGACACGTGATCTCAAGATAAAGAGGTCTATTGGACACCTAACTCAAAAAACAAAACAAAAAAAAAACAAACTAACACCAAGAACTACTACAAGGATATGGCAAGGAGAAAAGACTCACCCCGAGGGTGTTTCCATACGTCAAGAGATGCTTCATCGCTTGAATCATCCACCTAAAAAAACAACAGAGAAATTGAACATTATATAAAGGGATGGAATTCAATCCTTGCTGGAAAGTATACCATCTCACGTTCGCAAAACCTAACCACTCTGTGAGTTAGTTAGCCGTGCCCTGACTTACATCAGCCCAGAGGTTGTTTCAGGGTTCAATCTGTGAGTTATCCATGCCCTGACTTAGATCAGCCCAGAGGTTGTTTCAGGGTTTGATCTGTGCGTTATCCATGCCCTGACTTAGATCAGCCCAGAGGTTGTTTCAGGGTTCGACCTGTGAGTTAGCTGTGCCCTGACTTAGATCAGCCCAGAGGTTGTTTCAGGGTTCGATCTGTGAGTTAGCCGTGCCCTGACTTAGATCAGCCCAGAGGTTGTTTCAGGATATCGATAATTCAGTAATTTCACCCCAGCAGTGCTGTAGACTTTGATTAGGCAAACTGATGATAATTGAACTGCAAATGAAGGAACTACTCACCCGACACGGATCTTGAGCATCCCTTCGAATGCTTCGGGCATCGTGGCGATGTAAGAAGCCATGTACAGTACCATCTAACCACAAACAAACAAAAAAAAAAAACAGCAAGAAATGAAAATAAGTTTGGATCAGTTTTTGCATCGCAGTGACCTATTAGCCTCGCTTGCGTGACTTCAAAAACAAATGAATATTTGACTGCAGGCGCAGTTAAAGAACCCAAACTATTCATTCAACTCAAATCCATACCACTTGACCTCTTTACCTTGGGGTAATGTTTTCCCATTTCAGACCACGTGTCACTCTCTTGAGAATAAGATTCTTTGTTTGAGTTGTATTCATATCCATGTGTCTTCTCATGCGCAACCGTTAAACAAAGAAACGATACTCTGGGGAATGACATGTGGTCTGAAATGGGACAAAATGATGCCCAAGCTAATAAGGCCAATTTTTTATTGACCCAATAAGTTATGGACTGTTTTTGTCGATTAATTATGAGAATGGGCGGTGTACGTTCATGGTCATCAAACTAACCTCCTGCTGTAGAACGGCTTCCCTGACGTCATGAGGGTAACAAAATGTGTAGAGGATATTCTGTGAATACACACAAACAAACATGAATTAGGAAAAAAAAAAAGGAATATAAACAGCTCAATGTGGACTCATTTAGAATAAAATTATTTTTGTTCTTCATCGTCACTGCATCGTGGTCGTGGGAGAATCATGAATATATCAGGACTGCATCGTGGCCGCATCGTGACTCAGGGACGGCGGAGCCGGGGGGGCTGGGGCTAGAGCCCCCCCTCCCACTTTTTTGAGAAATTTTTTTTTCTTAACGATAAAAAGTGAAAAAATCAGAATGATAGGGGAGGAGTGGGTAGGAAATAGTTTAGCCCCCCTCCCCCACTTTAAAAACTGCTCCGCCGTCCCTGTGACTGCATCGTGCATCGTCACTGTATCCCGATTGTGTCATGAATAAATCGAGAATGTATCGTTACTTTGTCATTACTTTACCATACTTCACAATGTGACAGCGTGACTGCAGTAAACGTTATTTTGCGTATGTCAAGAAACAGAGGGGAAGAACGGAGGGGAACAGGTTTTATTTCATGGATGAAAGATTGCGTGACTTTGTCATACCTGAATTGTTGCTGGAGTCAATGGTTCGTAGATAACCTTCTCATCGTGACCGTAAATGCCAATAGTCACCTGAAAGTAACACAACGAAATTGGTCACGCAATCAAATGCAGTGGATGGAATATTTAGTATTTTATAGCTTCTTTCGATTTGCAATTGTAAGAACATTCATCGAAAATTACAACGGATTTTTTCTTTCCATATAATAAAACAGATAAAACAGCTCGCCTACGGCTCGTGCTTCTCTACACACCTCTTTCGTTCTTACGTCACTTCCTGCGTGCTTTATTACTGATACTAACAGTACTATTCTATTAATCATAGTATCCCTTTCTTACCACTTTACCGCAGACCAGTAGTGTAGTGATCCCAGGCGCAAGGCTATCAACCAGTTTCCTTAGCAACCCAGCTCCTCGTCGTACCACTGACCAGTTCCTCTCGTAGCCCGCCTGTCGGTAAACCGCATCGATTCGTTCGTATATCGTACCCTCTGGGGTACGGAAATCTTTGCCTTCTCGTTTGAGAAGCTCTTGAAGGATAAGCATTTGCCTGTTAGGATTGAAATGGTAGTGTCTATTACGAACTTCTAGTTCCGATTGGTTCTTGAAAGGAATCAATGATCATTGCTCTTAGCATCAAGGAAACCAAGGGTGGCGTAGTGGTAGTGCAATCGCCTTTCCCTTCAGATTTCATCGATACCCTGAAGCAACCTCTGGGCTGGTCAAAGTCAGGTAATTGGTTATTAGAGAGCTTAAGATTCGCGTTCTTTTTCTCTCCCGCAAACGGCAAACGTGACCAAGTTTTTTTCGTTTTCCTGTATTTCACTTTATTTTTTGCAAACTTTCTTAACAAAAAGAAATATTATTTTCTTTATCTACGACTTGGAGATTTTTGCGATTCCTTTTTACTAATTTCAAAGAACTTTTCACTGGTCCACTGACGTTTCACGTTTGCCCGCGTAAACGGGATTCTTAAACTCTCTATTTGAAGATCGAATTGGAATTTAGCTCGTTAAGTTTTGCTGAGGTTACTTTTATCATATGTTATAATAAAGCCATACCTATCAAGGCTGCAGTGTTCCCTGAGATCAGCCATCAAGGTCTCACGTGACCTAGTCACCAGGTCCTTATCATCTTCTTCTTCTACTTTGTTCTGTTCAGTATGTTCTTCTGATATGGTCATTGATCGACTCAGACGACTGAATCGTGACCTTTTTCTTGCCGAAGAGCTTGAATCTTCTTCCTTCCCCGGAGAGTCTTGTTCTATTTCACCGTTTATCGGACTGATAAAAGAACACGTGGTGATATGTTAGGATGAGTCTTCAAAAATTACGTCATTAGTTTATGCCTTATAGTGAGGGAGGAGGGGGCAACAGAACATTCAGAGTCAATATGAGGGGGAAGGAGGAGGAGGAGGGAGGAGAAGTAGTGAGGAGGTGGGTGGAAGATTAAGAGGAGAAGGAGGGAGGAGGAGGAACAGGAGGGGGAGGAAGACGTCAGACATTCAATAGGAGGAGGGAAAAAGAGGAAGGATGAGATTGCAGGAAAGAATGGGAGAGGAAGAGGAGGAGGGAGGTAGGACGAATAGGGAAAAGTAAGGGGGAGGAGGAAGACAAGGGAGTGAAGGATGAGGGAGAGAAGATGAGGATGGGACTAGGATGGAATATTGGTTTACTACTTCAAATCTAAATATCTCTCTCCCTTCCATCTACTTTACAGTTTAATAATACTCACTTCAGCTCATCATCTACTTGTACAAAGTCCAAGTGTTCCACACATCCAGTAGAAATAAGTGTCTGATCAAAACATAAAACATGAAATAGTTCACTCTCAATCCCCGAACCTCGTCATTCTTACTGCACATGCTCAAAGAAATGCCAGAGACTCTGGAAAACCCTAGCGCGCGGTAACCAGAAATCTGGCCACCTGGTATGGAATGCGCATGCTAGACTTTGAATAGACCATTTCACGGTTGTCGTCGCTCAACCTCAGCCTCGATAGCGTGTAATTTATTCTTTAGAATTCGACTAAAGCCCGTGGAAGTTTTAAGTGTTTTAATAGATTATTTTGAAAGCGCTCATGCATCTCGAAAATGGTCTATTGTTTGATAATGTGTACATTCCTTAAATTACCGTAAGCTGTAGTCAAATTCTAAAGAATATATTACACACTATTGACGGGAGGCTGAGGTTGAGCGACGACAATTATTATAGATAGTGTGTGCACTCCTTAAATCAACGTTTTTAAAATTTTATTCACAAAAAGATGGGAAGTCTACTGACCATCTATTTATCTTACCTGTAGTTTACCAAGCCGTACTTTAGCATCACCACATTCACCGCTCTTGAACGATGCCAGAAGATTCAGCATTTCGTGGAAATGTTTTCCTCTGACAAGATAAATCACGATCAAGACGGCGTATATGGGGTAGAGTAAAATGTGCTTCAATAGAACTGAGCGGTAATGTCTACTATGATAGACCAGATTTCGTATGACTGTAAAACGTACGATACAAACGTGCGCGCGAACGTGCCTGATTGGGTGACTATAGCATCCTCGTGCGCGCGCTGTGATTGGTTCAACGAATGCTCTCTATTTAGTATACTGACGGTGACTGTACCGTAAGCGTTTAACAGTCAAACTCTTTTCTTTATACAAAAATGTAAGATGTAGATTCATTTAGTGTAAATAAGCACTTGAAGGGATTGCTCCGACTCCCGATCTAGGTGCTAGTGTTTAAGCTTTCCGGAAGCCAGATCGAATTGAAAGTAGATTTTTGCGGAGGGAGGAAAACCGGAGTACCCAGAGAAAAACCCTCAAAGCACAGGAGAGAACCAACAAGCAACTCTACTCCGTACGACACAGAGCAATCAATCACGGGTCGCATTGGTGAGTTGCTGCGCACACCAACGAAACCGTGCTTCCCACCAAGTAATCATGAGTTGTAATGTGTTTGTTTATTTGTGGGTGGCGTAGAGGTGAGAGCGCTTGCCTCTTACCAAGGCGACCCGAGTTCGAGCCCAGCTGGGCTCGGTGTCGTATGTGAGTAGAGTTGTTTGTTGGTTCTCTCCTGTGCTTCGAAAGTTTTTCCGGGTTCTCCGGTTTTTCCTCCCTCCTCAACAATCAACTTCTAAATTCCAATTGGAATGCAGTGGAGGAAGAGCCACTCTGTGGATTCCACTGTCAATTCTCATTTATTATTTTTTATATATTTTACCTCAAGTTATTTTCTCGGAGTAAAAAGCATACGGTAGGTCGTCCTCTCATGCTCCAGTTGCTGCGCACGAATGAGATCACAGTCTAAATAAATCAGAGACACTCAATATTACTAAAACTACAGATAGAATACGCAAAAGCGGGCTTTTCCTCTGAGTGGGGAACGTACGGTACTGACTTACAGCACGTACATAGTACTACATGCCGTAACACTCACCTCAATGCGTTCGGCTCCTGTGAAGTTTGCCGTTTGACATTAGACTAAGAAAGAAGTGGAAGAAGTCTTACCTTGATTTGGTCAATAACAAGGAACATGTCCCAAGACATGTAGAAATCTAACTCGTCCAGTAGTTTAGGGTATGTCACTACTGTCTTGCCAAGGATGCGGTAAATCTTCATAACAAAAAAAATGTCCATGTTAGTAAGATAACTCTGTATTCCTTTACAATTCTTTTACTCAGGGTTTACCAACGGTAAAGTGAAGGATAATAATACAATACCAATATGACAAACATATTGGAATCCCATGAATTTTTCGAGGCGAACTTTGATTGAAACCATTGCATTGAGACCGTTGCTTTGAAACCTGGGATTGATTTGCGCGCAAGCCAACAGTCAATCAGAATGTTCAGCTATGATCAGAAAGACAAAAAGAATAAGTAGCCGCGTAACTGTGTGCTGGTAGATAGACAAGACAGACAGACAGACATACGGACAGAAAGACAGACAGACATACGGACAGAAAGACAGACAGACATACGGACAGATAGACATACAGACAGACAGACAGACGGATAGACAGACAGACAGTAGGATAGACGGACAGACAGACGGACAGACAGACGGATAGACAGACAGACAGTAGGATAGACGGACAGACAGACGGACAGACAGACAGACAGACAAACGGATAGACAGACAGACAGTAGGATAGACGGACAGAAAGACAGTAGGATAGACGGACAGACAGACGGAAAGACAGACAGACAGATAGACATACTTTACTGGTTCCTAGTGCTCCTATTGGTCTTGACGGTCTTCCCAGTAATCCAAGCTTACGGTTAACACCCAGCCTCTCGTATCCCTAAATAAAATAACAAAGTGAAGGGTTGAGGAAAAAGGAAGGAGTATAATCAATCGATTGGGGAAGGGAAGGGAAGGGAAGGGAAGGGAGGGGAAGGGAGGGGAGGGGAGGGGAGGGGAGGGGAAAGGAGATCAAATGCAATGGCATTGGATGTAAAGGCTCGGATACACGATGCAACTACTAATTGCTTCCAACGTTGCTGGCAAAAGAGCAGTAGCATGCATGGCAATTTTCCTGCAAAAAGTATGAATTTATGTAAGTCAGGCTCTTGACCGCGGTACACGCGGAGACGTAGATTTTTATTGTCTAAGAACGTCCTGTCATTGATAAAACTTGTTTCGAGCAACAGTTGTAGAGGTAGACACACGGGGCGAGTTCGCGGTTGTTGAAAGGCCTTATTTGTCAGTGTTCTTCCTTCAGCTAGTAGCTGGTCTTCCAGGAGCCGACGATGCGCACTTAACCCCCCCCCCCCCCCCCTCTCTCTCTCCATCAGCTCTGTTTTAAGAGTATTCAAAGCTGAAGCTACACGGATTAGAAAGAAGTCGAAACAGACGTGGAGATCCTGAGGATCGAACCGTAAACCTCTAGCTCCGAAGGCCGCGCACTAACCAACTGAGCTACACCTGCTTGCAACGTTGCGCGCAATAAATTGCTTTAAATAATAATAATAAATCAGAGCTCCAATACCAGAATGAGCTGAGACGGAGGCCAAATCTGAATAGGGTCAATCTGCTGTGGAGTTTGTGTCTCGATGCCAAATGTAGCAAGAATCGACTGCAAACTAGAGTTAAGAAAAGGATGGACATTAGTGAGCAATCGTTAGTGAGTAGAGTTGTACAGTTGTACAATGTACAACTGCTTCGACGATACGCCGGCCATGTGAGTTTCTTGTGGTTATGTTTTCTTGTGGTTATGTTTTCTTGTGGTTATGTTTTCTTGTGGTTATGTTTTCTTGTGGTTATGCTTTCTTGTGGTTATGTTTTCTTGTGGTTATGTTTTCTTGTGGTTATGTTTTCTTGTGGTTATGTTTTCTTGTGGTTATGTTTTCTTGTGGTTATGTTTTCTTGTGGTTATGTTTTCATGTAGTTATGGTTTCTTGTGGTTATATTTTCTTGTGGTTATGTTTTCATGTGGTTATGTTTTCTTGTGGTTATGTTTTCTTGTGGTTATGTTTTCTTGTGGTTATGTTTTCTTGTGGTTATATTTTCTTGTGGTTATGTTTTCTTGTGGTTATGTTTTCTTGTGGTTATGTTTTCTTGTGGTTATGTTTTCTTGTGGTTATGTTTTCTTGTGGTTATATTTTCTTGTGGTTATATTTTCTTGTGGTTATATTTTCTTGTGGTTATGTTTTCTTGTGGTTATGTTTTCTTGTGGTTATGTTTTCTTGTGGTTATGTTTTCTTGTGGTTATGTTTTCTTGTGGTTATGTTTTCTTGTGGTTATGTTTTCTTGTGGTTATGTTTTCTTGTGGTTATGTTTTCTTGTGGTTATGTTTTCTTGTGGTTATGTTTTCTTGTGGTTATGTTTTCTTGTGGTTATGTTTTCTTGTGGTTATGTTTTCTTGTGGTTATGTTTTCTTGTGGTTATGTTTTCTTGTGGTTATGTTTTCTTGTGGTTATATTTTCTTGTGGTTATGTTTTCTTGTGGTTATGTTTTCTTGTGGTTATGTTTTCTTGTGGTTATGTTTTCTTGTGGTTATGTTTTCTTGTGGTTATGTTTTCTTGTGGTTATGTTTTCATGTAGTTATGGTTTCTTGTGGTTATATTTTCTTGTGGTTATGTTTTCATGTGGTTATGTTTTCTTGTGGTTATGTTTTCTTGTGGTTATGTTTTCTTGTGGTTATGTTTTCATGTGGTTATGTTTTCTTGTGGTTATGTTTTCTTGTGGTTATGTTTTCTTGTGGTTATGTTTTCTTGTGGTTATGTTTTCATGTGGTTATGTTTTCTTGTGGTTATGTTTTCTTGTGGTTATGTTTTCTTGTGGTTATGTTTTCTTGTGGTTATGTTTTCATGTGGTTATGTTTTCTTGTGGTTATGTTTTCTTGTGGTTATGTTTTCTTGTGGTTATATTTTCTTGTGGTTATATTTTCTTGTGGTTATATTTTCTTGTGGTTATGTTTTCTTGTGGTTATGTTTTCTTGTGGTTATGTTTTCTTGTGGTTATGTTTTCTTGTGGTTATGTTTTCTTGTGGTTATGTTTTCTTGTGGTTATGTTTTCTTGTGGTTATATTTTCTTGTGGTTATATTTTCTTGTGGTTATGTTTTCTTGTGGTTATGTTTTCTTGTGGTTATGTTTTCTTGTGGTTATATTTTCTTGTGGTTATGTTTTCTTGTGGTTATGTTTTCTTGTGGTTATGTTTTCTTGTGGTTATGTTTTCTTGTGGTTATGTTTTCTTGTGGTTATATTTTCTTGTGGTTATATTTTCTTGTGGTTATGTTTTCTTGTGGTTATGTTTTCTTGTGGTTATGTTTTCTTGTGGTTATGTTTTCTTGTGGTTATATTTTCTTGTGGTTATGTTTTCTTGTGGTTATGTTTTCTTGTGGTTATGTTTTCATGTGGTTATGTTTTCTTGTGGTTATGTTTTCTTGTGGTTATGTTTTCTTGTGGTTATGTTTTCTTGTGGTTATGTTTTCTTGTGGTTATGTTTTCTTGTGGTTATGTTTTCTTGTGGTTATGTTTTCTTGTGGTTATGTTTTCTTGTGGTTATGCTTTCTTGTGGTTATGTTTTCTTGTGGTTATGTTTTCTTGTGGTTATGTTTTCATGTGGTTATGTTTTCTTGTGGTTATGTTTTCTTGTGGTTATGTTTTCTTGTGGTTATGTTTTCTTGTGGTTATGTTTTCTTGTGGTTATGTTTTCTTGTGGTTATATTTTCATGTGGTTATGTTTTCTTGTGGTTATATTTTCTTGTGGTTATGTTTTCATGTGGTTATGTTTTCTTGTGGTTATGTTTTCTTGTGGTTATGTTTTCTTGTGGTTATGTTTTCTTGTGGTTATATTTTCTTGTGGTTATGTTTTCTTGTGGTTATGTTTTCTTGTGGTTATGTTTTCTTGTGGTTATGTTTTCTTGTGGTTATGTTTTCTTGTGGTTATGTTTTCTTGTGGTTATATTTTCTTGTGGTTATATTTTCTTGTGGTTATATTTTCTTGTGGTTATGTTTTCTTGTGGTTATGTTTTCTTGTGGTTATGTTTTCTTGTGGTTATGTTTTTTTGTGGTTATGTTTTCATGTGGTTATATTTTCTTGTGGTTATGTTTTCTTGTGGTTATGTTTTCTTGTGGTTATATTTTCTTGTGGTTATGTTTTCATGTGGTTATGTTCTAGATGCTTATGTGAACCAGATTCATGATTATCGCTACTTACTTTCTACTCTCTGAGATGAGCGCTACTTGGACTACGAGATCCGTTTCAGCGACCTAATGGCCATAAAAGATAGAAAAGAACCAGATAAATATGACTAACATAACAGCGACAACAACAACAAAATCAGTCTGTAATAACACTATCGACATACAAAAGCACGACAATGAAATCAATAGGAACAATATCATAAGACAACAAAAACAACAAAAATAACTAACAAAAATGTCGTCATACGAAACCGAAAACAACACAACGAAATCCGTAACATGCAATATCGCTAAAACCAACAACAACAACAACAACAGCAACAACAACAACAACAGCAACAACAACAACAACAACAACAACAACAACAACAGTGTCATGCCACAAAGACGTCAACAATTGTATCTCAAGAGTCCACCTCTGAGATATGCTTCGTTTGTTAAGTACAAAGTTTCAAAGTTAGGAATCACTGAGCATTTAGCATGGAGCCTCATATTGAAACCCTTGTGCGTGACAAGCGCAGCATATCTCGGAAGTGGGAGATTGCACAAGTAGTTTCCATGTGCAGTACCTCTCAGTACACCTTTTTAACTTGGGCGTGTCATTCCCTAGAGTATCATTTCTTTGTTTAACGGTTGCACATGAGAAGATACATGAATATGGATACAACTCAAACAAAGAATCTTATTCTCAAGAGAATGACACGTGGCAAAACGTCTAAAATAGGAAAACATTACGCCCAAGGTAAAAAGATCTATCTTGAGGCGAAACAAAATACATGGTGGACCATAAGTCAGATAAGTAGCAGTGCACTGACGAAGAAATAGAAAACGCGCAAGAGTGCTGTGCGCAGCTATAAAGCACGCGGGGGTTGACAAAATACAAGAGAAGTGCTATGAGAAGCATGAGATGTAGCGGGGTGCTTCTCAACACTTCTCGAGTGTTCTGACAATATGATCCCCAAGTGCTTTATACCTTACTGTACACAGCATCAAAAGAAAGTTTCTCGTTTCTTTTCTTAAACACCTCAAATTAGAATAAAGCGCCCTCGATAAAGCGCCGCCCTCGATAAAGCGCCGTCCTCGATAAATCGCCGCCCTCGATTAACCGCCGCATATGAAAGAAAAAAAATTTCAAAAACTCTGCTCTCGAATAAGAGTCACATTCATTCACAACAAAAAAGAAGTATGGCACAACTCAATCTAAACCAGCCTTGGAAATTTATTCTCCTCGATTACAATTTCTTTCAGTTCGAAGTGGGTATACTTCATTTACAAATGACATGTTATGTTTTTAAAGAGCGCCGCCCTCAAATAAGCGCCGCCCCCGAATAAGCGCCGCAACCGAAACACAATGAAAAAAATTAAAGAACGCTGCAGCAGTTTATCGAGGAAATACGGTATTAAACTGTTCTTTTGGGGTGCGAACTGCGAAATAGAAAGTGCGCGTCGTGTGCTGTGTGCTCTTATAATGCACGCGCCCCCAACCAATCAACAAACGAGATTTATGACAGTTCATTAATATTGACGTTTATTGTACTCACGGTAAATGATGAGTATCTGTCGCTAATGTACCCGTATCTTCTTTTGTTGGACTGGAATAAATGTCTTCCTATAGGATCGATCTCATTGACGTCCAGGAGATTCTCAGCTGAAAAAAAAAAAAAAAAAAATAATAATAATAATAATAATATATATATATAAAATTATAATATATATAATATATATACACCGAATCCCTAAAACTTTGACACTTTTGCGATATATATACATATATATGAAAGACAGCGATTTTAGTCGTTTTTCAACAAACATATATATATACAAATATCATGTATTAGGACAATGAAAGATACTTTATCCATATAAACGCTTGGTATAATTGTCTCGAGCTGGAGGGTGTCCCTGCTACCGGGGACACCTTTTTTCCTTTATAAACTGCCCCTTATTGCACATCCACAGCGTAGGATTCCCGCGACCAATTACAATACAGCACCATTAGAATATGAACTAATTAGTTCATATTCCCAGACAGCACTTTTGCTCTAAAATACACAGAAAGCAGCGGTTTTGAACTATTTTATGGCCATGACAAACATACAAGACGCTTAATCCAAGACTAAACAAAAGCTAACCTGGAGCTTAGATAAATACAAATCTACATCCTTCTAATGTTTTTAACGTTTTAAATCGTAATTTTGCGTTGGATTCAATCAAGGAGGATTTTCTTTAATAGTTTTAATAATTTCCCTAAATAATACATTTCTCAAAAAGTAAAACAGCTTGTCTGGTCACTAAGTGATTTCAAACAACGCGTCGCTAAATTAACCCAGGGAACTTTGTTTAACATGGAAGATCCCCGAAAACGAAATAAAGACGATATTAAAGGATTATTAACACATAATAACCAAGAAACCACGGTTTCCAAAGCAAACAAAAAAGCTTAAGGTAATGCCTGAAAGTGGTGGGGCCTTTTGTTCGATTCTCATGATTCGAAAATTGCTTTCGCACGACCGCAAAAGTACTATAAATTCATCGTCATCTAGCGCCAAAACAAGCACGGTGACCCTCTTTTTTATTTTTTATTTTTAATTTCTAGAATGATTGGCATTAACTTAATAACTGTGCGAAGCTTTATAAAAATCCTAACCATAAACAAGAGCAATCGAGGAATATTAGTAAAACTTGCACCAGAAAAAACTTTATTAATGTTGAATTTCTTCACTATAATAACAACTTATAAAACGATAATAGCTGACATTCGCAGTCGGAAGGTTTTTCCTACGTAACTTTGTTTTGTTAATTATGTTGAAGACCAAATATATTTTAGCTCAGTTCAGGAGTCAGTTCGTCAGTAGAACATTGAAGGTGGAAGAGACAGGATCGTTCTCAGTTCAGCTCAAACCATGAACGGTTCGGACAACATAACGCAAAGCAGTTTGTCGTGCATCAGAGTACCTGATTCAGATGTTGTACGAACTGTAAAGATAATGGCCATCTTGTTAGTGGGCGGATTTGCTGTGTTTGGCAATATTTTGATCATCTTCCTCGCAGCAAGATTCACCGTGAAAAGGAACGTCCATCATTTGATCATCAACATGGCCGTTTCAGATATTCTCGTTGCAATCATATTGTCGTATAACGAGATCAGAATTCTACTTGGTCTTCCATATCTCTGGAATCTTTGGAATAATGAAGTTTTTGCCACAATCTTATGTAAGGCTTACCGCTTCTTCGCATTCTCTTCCATGTTTGTGACTTTGACTACTCTTTTGATAATAAGTGTGGAACGGTTTAGATCAACCAAGTTAACTGTACACAGAGTTCGTCCATACACGTTGAAGAAACGTCTGACACTAGTCTCTTGCTCTTGGCTGCTTCCTATGGGACTCTCGACCTCCGATGTTTGGTATAGCAGAATCTTCAGGTTTGGCAATACTAATGTATGCTATGCACACTTTTCGGCGACTTTAATCCTTCTGTACTCTTTTGAACGAGTTTGTGTTCTGGTTATGATGTGTTTAGTTGTGATATTTAATATCATGACTTCATTCAGACTTTGGAAATCACGTCGAACTTTTCTGCAAGGCAATTTTTCTGACGAACAGAAAAAAACAAGAGAAAAACGAACAGCTAATGCAGTGAAAATGGTGTTGTGTTCGCTTCTACTTTACACCTGTTGTTATCTCCCAGGTTTTCTCTACAAGTTCTTTCACGCTTTCCAAATGGCAAAAGTGTTTTCAGTATTTCAGCCATATTACTCGTGCATTATTGATAGGAGATCGTTATATTTTGTGCTTAGCCTTCTTCCTTTAGTCAACTCTTGCTTCAGTCCTTGTATTTATATTGTTTTTCTAACTGAATTCAGACAAGCAGCTAAAAGACTCTTGTACTAGTAATGAATAGCACTGAACTTAGTAGTCTATTATTATGGAAAACAATTCTTGTACTATATCATTTCCATGTGCAAACAATGTAAAGTAAAATAAACTACGTATCACTAATGATAAATAGAAATATAATAAAAAATATTTGTGGAACTATTATGATATTCTTTTTTTTTAATGAATCGATCATGAACCTTCCCCGTTATTTTTGCCAAATGCTCCGATTGCGATTCGGCAATTAGAAGAGCAGTATACAAAAGAAACACAGGTACATAAAGAAAAAAGACTTTACCAAAATATTTGAAAATCTACTCAACCTTTAATATGTAGAACAGTTGCTTATCAAAATATTTAGTAAATAAACTCCTTGTAGCGGCATGGATATGAGCTGAAAATGTTCCAAGGATGAGAAATGGTCTGAAAAAGGAACATTTGGCCGAGTAGCGAAGCTTCGCTAACATGGACTTTTGATGTCGCAGCACTTTTTTTTAATTAAAATTTTCTCGTATACACCTACAGTTGACTGTCTTTGAACGACCACCCTCAAAAGTGACCATATCCCTTTTAAAACAACACCTTTTCAAATTCCCATTCACAGTTGATTGTTTCCACCGAAACACGATTTTTAAATCTATCGTAAGCGACTGTAATCACCTTCGTGGCTTGATTTTATATGTTTTATTGTCCCTTTTTCGTAAGCGACCACTTTTGAGCTATGATCATCCAACTCGGATGTTTTTTAATCTCTACGTAATTCATTTACCAAAGAAAACATTGAACGATGCTTTTGTGAACGGCAGAGCACAAAAACGAGAAGGCTGTTAATTTTACGCTTTTTTTTATGTAAGTGACAGTTCATTTTCACTATATAACGTTGAGTCAAAACAAAGAAGAAGAAAAATGCGGTGTGGCGAGCTCGTTTTCGAGATAATGAAATAAAAATATTACGATTCTTGACAAGTTTTCGAAAGAAAATTGGCGAAAACCATACTTCGCCCAAAATAATTCATAACTTGAAAAGTTAAAAAACCTATGGAAGTAATTTTCTTCGAACTTGTTCTTCAAACTTCATTTTCGAGATCGATTAAGGACAAAAAGTTGAGAAGTAATTGAGAATAATACAAAATACAGCATCAGTTTGTTTGCTGAATCACTGTCACGAGAAAATCTTCTCACACAATAACAACAAAATCATACACAAAGCAATGAGTAAAACCGCTTGTCTGGTCACTAAGTGATTTCACACAACGCGTAGGTAAATTAATCCATGCAGGGAACTTTAATTAACGTGGAAGATCCCCGAAAACGTAATATAGACGATATGAACAGTTATTAACACGTAATAACCAAGAAACCTCATTTTCCAAAGCAAACTCAAAAAGCTTTTAAAAAATTACACCAGAAAGAACTTTATTACTGTTGAATTTCTTCACTATAATAACGATTTTAAACACTGACATTCGCAGTCGGAAGGCTTTTCCTTGGTAATTTCTTTTCGTTAATTATGTTGAAGGCCAAATATATTTTAGCTCAGTTCAGGAGTCAGTTCGTCAGTAGAACATTGAAGGTGGAAGAGACAGGATCGTTCTCAGTTCAACTCAAACCATGAACGGTTCGGACAACATAACGCGAAGCCTGAGTTCCTCGTGCATCAGAGTACCTGATTCAGATCTTGTACGAACTGTAGAGATAATGGCCATCTTGTTAGGGGGTGGATTTGCTGTGTTTGACAATATTTTGATCATCTTCCTCGCTGCCACATTCACCGTGAAAAGGAACATCCATCATTTGATCATCAACATGGCCGTTTCAGATATTCTCGTTGCTATCATTATTTCGTATCACAACATTCGTCGTCTACTTGGTCTTCCATATCTCTGGGATCTTTGGGATAATGAAGTTTTTGCCAACATCTTATGTAAGGCTTACCGCTTCTTCGCCTTCTCTTCCACGTTTGTGACTTTGAGTACTCTTTTGATAATAAGTGTGGAACGGTTTAGATCAACCAAGTTAACTGTACACAGAGTTCATCCATACACGTTGAAGAAACGTCTGACACTAGTCTCTTGCTCTTGGCTTCTTCCTATGGGACTCTCGGCCTACAATACTTGGTATCTCAAAATCGTCAAGTTGGGCAATACTAATGAATGCTATCCAAACATTTCGATGACTTTTTTCCTTCTGTACTCTTTTGAACGAGTTTGTGTTCTTGTTATGATGTGTTTAGTTGTGATATTGAATATCATGACTTCATTCAGACTTTGGAAATCACGTCGAAATTTCCCGCAAGGCAATTTTTCTGACCAACAGAATAGAACTAGAGAAAAACGAACAGCTAAGGCAGTGAAAATGGTGTTGTGTTCGCTTCTACTTTACACCTGTTGTTATCTTCCAGCTTTTCTCTACGAGTTCTTTTATTCTTTCCACGCGGCTAAAGTGTTTTCAGTATTTCAGCCATATTACTGGTGCACTATTGATGTGACAACCTTAGAATTTGTGTTAAGCCTTCTTTTACTGGTCAACTCTTGCTTCAGTCCTTGTATTTATATTGTTTTTCTAACTGAATTCAGACAAGCAGCTAAAAGACTATTGTACTAGTAATGAATAACACTGAACTTAGTAGTCTATTTTATGGAGAACAATTCTTGTACTATATCATTTCCATGTGCAAACAATGTAAAGTAAAATAAACTACGTATCACTAATGATAAATAGAAATATAATAAAAAATATTTGTGGAACTTTTATGATATTCTTTTTTTTTAATGAACCGATCATGAACCTTCCCCGTTATTTTTGCCAAATGCTCCGATTGCGATTCGGCAATTAGAAGAGCAGTACACAAAAGAAACACAGGTACATAAAAAAGACTTTACCAAAATATTTGAAAATCTACCCAACCTTTAATATGTAGAACAGTTGGTTATCAAAATATTTAGTAAATAAACTCCTTGTAGCGGCATGGATATGAGCTGATAATGTTCCAAGGATGAGAAATGGTCTGAAAAAGGAACATTTGGCCGAGAAGCGAAGCTTCGCTAACATGGACTTTTGATGTCGCAGCACTTTTCAGTTTTAATTAAAATTTTCTCGTATACACCTACAGTTGACTGTCTTTGAACGACCACCCTCAAAAGCGACCATATCCCTTTTAAAACAACACCTTTTCAAATTCCCATTCACAGTTGATTGTTTCCACATAAACATGATCATTAAAGCCATTATATCTAAAAACCCAGTGCTTTAAATTTTGGTCGCATTTGATATTTTGTCCATTGGCCCCAAAAGAGTATATTTACAAAATATCGAGCTTAAAAACGTACAGGTGATCAGACTCTCACCTCTCCCAAAGTACAAGCCGTTATACCTCTAAACCGCATTCACTAGATTTTGTACATATGATATCTTATTCATTGGCCCAAAAAGAGCGTGTTTATAAAATATCGAACTTGAAAACGTACAGCTCTCCTTAAAACGAGTGGACAAAAATTGTTTTCTGCTGTCCCTTTGTGAACAGCATTTAAATCACCTATATGTTTCGTTCGAAATTCACTTTCTTCCGTAAGCGTGTACTTGCTCTTCACCGCACGCTGTTGGCTTACGAAGATCAAAGGTATTTCGAAAAAGGTTGTGAATTATGGATGATTTATTTGAATGCGGAAATCGCGAAATTAAAGTGACTAGGAATAGGATTTTTGCGCAAAATCAATAAATTTAAGTGTCTCGAAATAAGCGACCTCCGAACGCGAAACCCGCGATTTTAGAGTGTTGTAAAAATTACTTGTAAAAAGCTAGTAGCTATAAAAAAAATTTTCAATGTATCTTACCTAGTAGTTCCATTATAATTAAGAGAGACTGTCCCCATAGAAACATATGGTCATGGTCACAAGGTAGCCGGACTTGCGAATGTGGTTTTCTTCGTTCAGCGTCGATGTATATCTTGGGAACATAATAGTATTTCGGGATGATATCGCCATATTCAGTGCTTATCAGCAGACCATCTTGAAGCTTCTTCACGTAATGCATTGCTGTTTCTTTGTCTTGTCTGAAAAGAGCTAATCATGTGACGATTACTGGTAAGGATAACGTTATTACAAAGGTATGTTTCAGTTTACGAGTAGTGGTAGAAAGTTCACTCGCATCCCACCTCTGGGGTCTCGGGTTCGATTCCTGGACTTGACATCACATGTTAGTAGCGTTTGTTAGGGGTGTTTTCCACTTGTCCTGAAAACCCGGTAATACCAGGTGGAATACAAATGGAACTGTCACTTTTTCGAAATTTCCAACCGAAAAAAAGTGGAACATTTTTCGAGCTTGTCCAGCTATTACGGGGGTGTTTTGCTCGGTAGGGGAACAACCAAGGAGGAACAACTGACAGAGTTTTGGCTGGTAAATCTTTTATTCTTGCATTCGCTTTGATCCAACTCTCTTCTTAACTCTTAACTCTTAACTCTTCTATAACTCTTTTTCAACTCTTACTTAACTCTTGAATGGTTTTCATGCATCCCTTTATATAGGGATTTTACAAGGATCAAATTGAATGACAGGTTGTCAGAATTATCCGTTATTAACTAGTAAATTTCAGGAGGCGTTGCCTCTAAATCAAATTGGTAAAACCTAGAACATTTAGATGGAGATTGAATGATTCTAAAATACGTTTGCATATGAATAGGTTACGACCTACAAGGAAGCGTTTGGTCATAGAAAGGTCAATTGTTACAACGGTTTAAACGGTATTTAGGGCACGGATTAAGTACCCGATTTACTTAATAGACATCAGGGGGCAAGTAGTCATAAGTCGTAGGGCAAGTTCAGGCCAAACCAAGATGGTTACATAAGACCAAGGTAGTTCAAGGTCAGATCCTGGCCGTACGTGCCACTCGTGAAAGGCACATGATTTACAGGTTACAACTTGCCTTTTTGACCAACGCGGGCTTGTATATCGTATTTAAGACATGCGTGAACAATAGTTAATGAATATCTAATCTAATGATAAACATATATTTGTAGTGAAAGATCTTTGATTAATTCTTGTCCTGTAACACAGCCACTCCGGTTAGTACGAACCAACTGGAATTGTCTGAAACATTTGAGAATTTCTAGGAATTTCTCAGGCCCAGTTCTCTAATTCGCACGTTCATAGTTGGTAGGTGTATAGTTGGTTTGAACTGTTCCACCATACTTGTTTAGGTTTCATCAACCGGTTTTTTTGGACAAATGGAAAACACCCCTGGACTCGGCATCTCATGTGAGTAGAGTTTGTTAGGTCTCTCCCTTGATTCGAGGGTTTTTCTCCGGGGTCACCGGTTTTACTCCCTCCACAAACCGAACACGGTTAACTATGCTACACGCGAAAACTCCATTGAACATGTCTCGCGCTGAAAACTGTTGCAAGGTCAGAACTGAAGTAGAAGGAAGATATTGCTAGTATTCCACTCTCGAGCCCAGAGCCCTTTCACTCTTACTGCGCATGCTCGATGGCATTTCGTCGAGCATGCACAGTACGAATGACAGGGCTCTCGGCTCGAGAGTGCCTTCTTTTTCTGGGTAGAGATTACTGGAATCTAACCCTAAACCGTACCCTAAACCTAACCAACCCTAGAATGCATTCCAATTCTTTCTGGGGCAGTTTGGGCTATGAAAACAAGTGTTCACCCTTTTCTGAAGCAAATATTGGCAGATATAAGCTGCGCGCGCATCTTTTATAAGAACGAAAAATTGTACATCCTGCAAAAAATCTCGAGCTCTTTCGTGAATCTAATTGCACGAGGAATCATTGCACGTGCCTTATTAGTAAATGAGATAAAAATTAGGTAAATTGGGGAAAAAATTCTACTAATACTAACCGTCCATTGCAAGATAGACAAAGAATATCGGCCATTCACACTCAATACCATCAAACAGCTGGAAGAAAAAAGAGGAATAAACTGTTGGAGCAAAATCCCAGAACATACGAACTTCGCATGAGTGTCTGGAGTGAGAGTGTAGGGTACCGTAATCTTCTGCGCAGCCGCAGTCGGTATTGTCAAGAAACGCTACGCTTTTAGGGGAGAGACCGTTACGAGACGAAACTAACAGCGGGAGTTGCAGCCGTCCCCCGCCCCCAGGAGAAAAATGTCAATTTCGAGTACGATAGTTAATCTGGCGATGGAGGATCACCACCGTTGGCACAAGAAACGAATCCTAAACAGGAAAAAAAACCGTTGACCGTTGAAAAAAGGCAAAGCTTTTTAGATGTTTCTGCAAGTTTGCAATAAAATCGCAGGCCGTTTACACTCGCGATCGAGATTGCAATACAATTGGCGTTCAATTCGCGCGACAAAATGCTAGTTTGCGTTAAGATGGTTTGGGGAATGACAGGTGGTCTGTCTGATATGAGCCGCAGTATTGTGCATATAACGTACTTCTAATTCCCGTTTCTCGTAATATCTTCTGTTCCTGTTTTCCAGTGGGCATCGATAGCCGTCTCTCATGTAACGCTTCAACCCATATTTACCCTGGAACAAAAACATGGTTTTGTTGAGTGACACTTAAATAGCGGGTGGCAATTGAAACCCATTTCCGCATGGTTTGCAACCCTTATATATATGATGATGATGATGATGATGATGATGATGATGATGATGATGATGATGATGATGATGATGATGATGATGATGATGCCGATGATGATGCCGATGATGATGATGATGATGATGATGGTGGTGGTAATGCCAATGATGATGGTTGTGATGCGAATGATGGTGGTGATGATGGCAATGATGGTGGTGGCGGTGGTGGTGGCGGTGGCGGTGGCGGTGGCGGTGGCGGTGGTGGCGGTGGCGGTGGCGGTGGCGGTGGCGGTGGTGGTGGCGGTGGCGGTGGCGGTGGCGGTGGCGGTGGCGGTGGTGGTGGTGGCGGTGGTGGTGGTGGTGGTGGTGGTGATGATGATGATTGCAATGAAGGTGGTGATGATGGCAATGATGGTGGTGATGATAGTAATGATGGTAGTGATGATGGCAATGATGGTAGTGATGATGGCAATGATGGTGGTGATGATTGCAATGATGATGGTGATTATTGCAATGATAGTGGTGATTATGGCAATGATAGTGGTGATGATGGCAATGATGCAGATGATGATGATGATGATGATAGTGATGCGGATGATGGTGCCGGTGATGATATGACCCTTGATGATGATAAGTAAACTATAATAAGTATAACTGCTTCAATGCGTCCCTCCAATAAACTATAACCTACAGCATTCATGCAGTAGTATCTATATTTTACCTCTAGTTTTTCCTTGACCTGAGCATGAGTCTTGAGCCGCAGTTCGCTATCATCAACAGCAAAGCAAGGGAAACCAGTGATCATGAGCATGGAGGCATCTGTTACCTTGGATGACGAGGCTACCGGCAGCAGAGAGTGAAGGATAGTGCTATTCCTGTTATGTGCATCAGGGTCTACATAGATCACAGACGATGATGTACCCTTTATTGGAAAAAATTAAAAAGGAATGCAGAGAAAAAACCTTGTTATTGATGTGGAGCTCTGACAAAATACAATCATGAAAAATCAAATGCAAATGTAAATCAACAGAGGGTGACACGTGACAGACGCAACCAATAAGCTTGTGGCCCTCTATTTTTAACATCTCTGAATGAGAGTGGACCACATGGTCATCCCAACCACGGCGAAGGTCTACATACATACATACATACATAAACTTTATTAATGTGTCAAACTTCTAGCATGCCACAAGTGGCACATTTGCAGATATTTTTTGAGCAAAGGCATAACCTTCTACTCAGATATCAGTTTTTATAATAATAATAATAATAATAATAATGTAGAGTTCTTAAACGCATCTAACTGAAGTCTCGATGCTTTTGACAAGAGGAGTAGACAGACAGCAGGTTGGTAAATGAAAAATATAGTTCAAAAAATCCTGTTAAACAGGAAAGACTTGAGTGCAGATTTAAAGGCAGGAACAGTGTCAGAGTATTTTAAGACCCTGAGTGTGGGTCCGGACACAGGGATTTGAACCCACCATCTCCAGCATATAACAGACCTGTGTCCAACCAACTGAACCCAACAGAACAAGAAACAATAAAAGTTAAAGATTGACTTACAGAGCTACCATACAGGTTGAAGCCATTGAGGGTCTCAAGAGCTGCTTTAGCCATCCCTATGGACCTGGATAACAAAAATGAGCACAGGAAAGATATCTTAAAATACAATATAGAATCTTAGGCTGGTAACAGGGTACCCCACCAAGGTACAAGTGGATCGGTGCTTCATAAATTCAAGTCGTTGTCGTCCTCGTCCTCGTCCTCGTCATCGTCATCGTCATCGTCATCGTCATCGTCATCATCGGCATCATCATCGGCATCATCATCATCATCATCATCATCATCATCATCATCATCATCATCATCATCATCATCATCATCATCATCATCATCATCATCATCATCATCATTACTACTGCAATCGCACATGCATGAGGAGGTATATGCATACTATAAGGTCATAATGTGAAACTTGTAAACGATTTTGATATCTAATGACCCAAATGAAAATAGAACCAGCAAAAATGTACCTTACAACAAATGGCCAGGCTATAGACCCCTTTCACATGACATCAAAGCAGCTCAATTTGGAGGACAAAACAAAAGAATTTCAATCTCCTGAGAATTGTAACCTATTATTTTGTTCTCCCAATAGAGCTGCATTCCGACGTGCTGCACGGGGTCTATTGCAAAGAAATAAAACCTACAAAATTACGACAGGTCTTACAAATAGTTGCATATATACATGTACTCACATGGCATTCAGTTCCTTGTGTCCTACGTTTTCTTTACTCCCTCTTTCCCATGTTCCATAATCTGGTGTTCGGTAGGCACGTTCAATGTAATACACGAGATTTTGGATGAAGTTCACTTCATCACTGGTATAGATGATCTGTAGATAGAAGAGTTGAATTGACAAGACAGTGTTAACTAAGGACACTCTCACTAAAACACTCAGGATACGTACAAGCTTTGCACTGAAATTCAAACTCCTAATGCATCCCCTTTCACAAATGTGACTCTAGTTTGAGTCCCACATGGACCCATCTAGACCCCCCCCCCCCCCCCCCGACCCCCTGGTCCGCTACGGGGTGGAAAGTGAGAGATGAATATTTTTTTTTATTTTCTTTTATAATTTCTGGAGATACATGTAAATAATCCTCTTTCATCATGGCTTTGGAATATGGGTATTTATGTCCAATAACATCCATGCAATAAATCAAACTTTTCTGTTTTACCTGTAACCCAGATGCAATCATCTGTGCTAATGTTAGTAAATATAGGGACACAGCATCAATCTGCAAAAAAAATTACAATATTTGAGATACTACAAACACTTTCCTAGCTAGTGGTTGCTAAAATGAATTTGATTCACAGTGACATTTAGCACTTTTTACTGGGTTGCCATGGCAGCAGCCCAGTCTTAAAATGAGGTTCGTTTTTTTTTTCTTTTTCCCTGTCACGATCATGATTGGACAAAACTTGTAACCATAGCAATTCTCTATCTAATGGAGTTTTGGTTTGTCTATTTCTCAAATATGATTGGTACATGTTGACAGAATAAATCACATAATAAAATTGAGCATGAGGTATTTGTCTTTACTCGGTCTGCTCGGTCGTCATAGCATCATTCCTTTGTCGATAAAGAACTACTACTACTACGTGGTGATAATAAAGACTCAGTAAATGACTTGAGGTCTCGTTATTCAAAGTTTAATCACTATAAGCTTAATAGTGTAATATGTGAACACTGCCATGCTGTAAGACTTGAATGCGAACCAAGCAGAACTAAGAAATTTGCAGAAAATTTCTTTTCTTTGGTACAACCATATGACTACTTTGTGAGTGGTCAAAAATGCTCTATAACCAAAATTTCATTTTGATATGAAAAAGATTATTTTGCAGTGAGTAGTTTCGATCCTGAAATAAATACAGTTATTTCATCAGACATGCTAAGAACCGACTAGAAAACTCTGCTCACATACAACACCGAGCTTAAGTGAGGCTTGAACTCGGGTCACCTTGGTGAGAGGCGAGCACTCTCACTGCTATGCCACCCCTGCTTCCCAACTAGGGTTGTAAGAAAGCAGCATATTCATGTTCATGTACCTGTAGGTGTGGATATTCCACATCAGCCTGGTATAAAGCATCTCCAGTGTTGATGTCAAAGATAACATGTAGAGAGTTTTCACTTCTTTGATTCCGTTTGAAAAGTTCCAGCTGGCAATTCAAAACAAAAGACAAGTTATATGAATTCTATGAAATTATCCATGAAGCAGTGTATGTAACTGGTATGACGTCACAATCATTAACATAGTCTGCTAATGTGTTTTTGACCAACATAGCAGAATTTCTGAAAGTCCAGGAATTCTTCAAATGCAGCATTATAGTGAAAAGCCATTTAAAACGAAACAATTTGATTTCAAATCTTTGAAGTCATAAATAATTTGAATACATTTTCAAAAACTATGTATATTTAGCTTTCAGAAGATTTATACTTTTATGGTAAAATATTGTACTAAAGTCTGTGCAAAATTTGAGGTACCGGTAGCATGTATAGGGGCCAAATCCCTCCTGAAACCTTACATTTTTGGGGGGGAAATATTTTAAGGTATCAGGATATGATTAGGACCCCTATACACTACCTCAAATTTCGCATGGGCTTTACAATATTTTGCCATAAAAGTATACATTTTCTGAAAGCTAAATACATGTAGTTTTCAAATATCAATTTATAATTGTCTGTTTTGGAACACAAAAAAAGTAATCTAGAAGGCCTCAAACGTATCCTGATACCTTAATACATCTATTAGCAACACTGTAATATTTGGACAACTGGAAACTGAATGTAGATAATATTATAGCTAGCTAAAGTTAACCCATGCCTTAGAGTATATGTTGTACTTACTTTGCTTGACTGTCTCATATAACAGAAGAGTATCCCTCGCATACACTTGACAGCACTCTGTTGTAGTTCATAGTTCCTTCCCTCGCTATCATCCATGTGCCTATATGTATATAGAAGAAACAGTCAGAGTATAGCTCCTTCAACAGACGTGAATGAAATTTTAATCAAACTCCTGTATACTGTACATGATGTCAAGCCCAGGAATGGAACCCGAGATCCCACATGTGAGAGGCAAGTGCCTAATGCTACATGTACATGTACATGACATGTCACTTTTGATTTCCAGTATGTATGCATTTATAATATCTTTTTATACCTATATGCCTGGCCAAGTGCCCATATTGCCTTAGCACAGTATATGTTCTCCCTGACATGGCTTTCACGGGCTTTCTCCTTGTCATTTGTCTTGGTGTAGAGTGGAAACAGACCAATGCTGCCACTTTGATATTGAAGAATTTGATTTTTAACTGAAAGTTAAATTGAAATAATAATATTTAGTTGAAAATTTCAGGAATATAACCTGAATATAACAATTTTATTGAACCCTGGAACAACCTCTGGGCTGATCTAAGTCAGGGCATAGCTAACTCACAGATAGAACCCTGAAACAACCTCTGGGCTGATCTAAGTCAGGGCATAGCTAACTCACAGATAGAACCCTGAAACAACCTCTGGGCTGATCTAAGTCAGGGCATAGCTAACTCACAGATAGAACCCTGAAACAACCTCTGGGCTGATCTAAGTCAGGGCATAGCTAACTCACAGATTGAACCCTGAAACAACCTCTGGGCTGATCTAAGTCAGGGCATAGCTAACTCACAGATAGAACCCTGAAACAACCTCTGGGCTGATCTAAGTCAGGGCATAGCTAACTCACAGATTGAACCCTGAA
Source organism: Anthopleura sola (assembly GCA_023349425.1). Lineage (NCBI taxonomy): Eukaryota > Metazoa > Cnidaria > Anthozoa > Actiniaria > Actiniidae > Anthopleura > Anthopleura sola. Next base: position 4,527,085 of record JALHLI010000001.1, read on the forward strand.
ACAACCTCTGGGCTGATCTAAGTCAGGGCATAGCTAACTCACAGATTGAACCCTGAAACAACCTCTGGGCTGATCTAAGTCAGGGCATGGCTAACTCACAGATTGAACCCTGAAACAACCTCTGGGCTGATCTAAGTCAGGGCATGGCTAACTCACAGATCGAACCCTGAAACAACCTCTGGGCTGATCTAAGTCAGGGCACGGCTAACTCACAGATCAAATTGGAAATTAGTGTGTTGGGTTTTGTTGAGAGAGGAAAACCAGAGAGCTGGAGAAAGACCAAGAAGAAGCAACTTCAAATGAATAGATTAAACTAAGACAACAAGGACAGTCAATTCCCTTGAATTTAATGAACTAATCTTAATTCAGAATGTCTTAGTTTAATCTACTCATTTGCAGTTGATGGCCTCTGGATAAAGGCCGAAATATTCAAATTACAAAACGACAACTAGTCTTCTCGTAATTTTATTTATTATCAAACTATATACCCAAAAGAATATATAGTGAAAATTATGGTGAAATTATAGTGAAAATTTATCATGGTAATTTCTTTGTCAGTATCTTTTGGAAGGGATTTTGTTGGGTTGTCCAATCCATAAGGCAATCTAAGGCAAGAGTTGACTGTATTATCTTATAAATATGCAATGCTAAGGGACCCTCTCCAGGCATTTCCGCAAACCTCAATGTTAAAAAAAAACCCACGAATTTGAGTTCTAAGGATGTTCAAAATCCACTGGAAAACCCTTTTGCTGCATGTTATAAGATCTTATCTCAACCTGTTGAATTTATGCTGCAGCAAAATTATCATGTCTGCTTGCTGGACCTCAGAGGTAAGAAAAGCTTTAAACACTTTAACCAACCAAATATTTCAAAAACAAAATAAAATTGAAGCTCAAGTTTTAAGCTTATACGCAATAATTTTTTCTTAAATACGGTAAGCTTAAAATGCACGTCTTATTTCAATTCCTCTTGAACGACAGCTTAAAAAAACTATCCAGATTAAAATGCAAGCTCCTTTTTTACTGTAAAATATAATTCGCACTCATTCAATATGTTTTTCCCTTTGTTTTTGCTCCAACTCATTGTCAGATAATTTGTACTGTACTAAAATTCTAGTCCAAAAACTCAGCAAGAAGTTCGAATTCAAAAATAGAAAATGCAAGATGTAGAGCTTCATTGTGGTAAATACCTCTGTAGTAGAATCTTTCAAGCAGTAGCCTCTTTTCCTGGTCGTCTACCCTTGTGAAACCACCAACCCATTCCATATTTTTGTAGTTTTATTTTCAAATTTCACGACACTTTTTCAGCTCATTTTCCGCCATCTTGTTTACCTTGATAGCACGCGTTGTTTCATGGGTAGCCAAGAGCCCTAAAGATGTTGCGTAATTTCCGCCGGAAGCTTGATAACTATGAGCAGAAGACGGGATTTTGTTTATTTAGACACAGGTAGCCCAAGCTAAAAAAGTATAAAAGTATAAACTTAACAATGGTCTATCACAAAACCTGCACTCTGATTGGCTGAGCTGCTAGTGGTATATTAGTGAATGACCACTAGTAGCGAAAAAGGCCAGTTTTTAAAGCCAAAGCAATGGCAAAAACCAGCGACAAAATTAATCATTTATTTGGTCTCATCCATGGGGTATTTAGAATTGACTCGTAGACCATTGGGGCTACAGGGTCGGGAGGGGTGCTGTGCACAAAGGCAACCCAGGGAGGGGTGCACCCCTTAGAATCAAAGGGAGAAAAATTATTATTTTGTATTGGTTATCTTCGTAGGGACAAAAAGTCGACCCAGAGAGAGGTGCGCAACCCCTGCACCCCTCCCCTTGATCCTCCCCTTTGAGTATACTGCAGATTCTGCTTATTTTTTTACACGTCAAACCTCAACTTTACGAATTACTGTCAATGTTATCCTCTATAAACAAAGTCGATTGATTGATTTTTATTTATTTACAATGGCACATGATTAAAAGTGGAAAAAACATTACACTTTATCCACGAGTAAATACCCTATTAAATATATTGTATACACACTTATATATGAACTATAAAGCAGATTTTGTTAGATAGGAAATAGGTTAAAGTTATAGTGCTAAGAGAAACGAGGTTATTCCGGGCGAAAAACCCTTGGAAATAAATTCGGAAAAATTAATTCCGACCTCGATAGGATTCGAACCCACGGCCTTCGGATTTTGTACACCGACGCTCTACCAGCTGAGCTAAAGGTCGAACTGGGAGCAAATCGAGGTCGGAATTAATTTTTCCGAATTTATTTCCAAGGGTTTTTCGCCCGGAATAACCTCGTTTCTCTTAGCACTATAACTTTAACCTATTTCCTATCTATGTATTTCACAGTGCTACGCGGTCCTCATATTCATATAAAGCAGATTTTGTCTTAGGACCGCTTTATAAGGAGGGAGGGTAAACCTAGCGCCAGGGTTAGCCACCAGGTAGGGTCAAATACCTCGCCGTTTACATGCATCAAGAGTCTCGCTCTACTGCTCTAAGCGCATGCTCACGTGATAAAAAAGTGGGACGATATTTTGTAAAATATGCTATATTTCGTTACATTTGATTCGAAATTCGCTTAACGGTACGTGATCTTGAATATTTAATGAAAATTGTGCTTGACAAGAAAAATACAATTAAAATATAGCAAAAACCGTCAAATTACAAGATATTAGCGGTAATTTGACTTTAAAATCGATTTTACCTGACAGGGTAGACCTACCATTAGGGTAATCCGGTTTCGCGCGTTAAAATAAATAAGAGAAAACATGTGGAAGCTAGTGCATAGAGTTACCCCGACCACCTTGTAAACAGGCGATGTGAATCTCAAATGGCTTCCAAAACGAACAAAGCACTGTGATTGGATAGCGTATGTTTTTTCGCACGTTGATTGGTTCAAAACTAAAATCATCAAAGTGTCGCGGTGACGGTCAACAACTGAGGTTTCTCACTCAAAAACTTCACTACGTTAGTAACATTTGGAGCCTAATTTTACAAGAGAATATTAGCGATTTTTACATTATTTTATCAAGGGCGGATCCAGGGGGGTCAGGGGGGTCCACACCCTCTGTCATACCTAAGGTTCCATTGTTTGTTTTATCCTAAAATTTAGTTTTGCACAGGTTTGAAGTAAACTTTGTATGAAGTATACATTTGGACCCTCCTCTCAACAAATTCCTGGATCCGCCCTTGATTTCTATTGCTCTTTCATACAAAAGAACCATCATCTGGAAGCGTAGCACCAGGGGAAGAATTATTTTTGCCATTCTTCTCCTTGGATGATGGAATGCGGGTCGTTTTGGCTGCAGCATCCCATACTAGTTTTTCACCGACTTGTAAAGCAGGGCCAAGACGATTGGCTGTTTCAAGAATCTGTTGACAAAGATATTTACTGAATTACTTGAAGACAATGGGAGGCCATTTCCATGTTATGGCAAGTCGTACCGTGTACGTGCTGTAAGTCAGTACCGCCCGCAGGTTTCCCATTCACATGAAAACCGCTCTACGGCATGTCGTACCATGTACGTGCTGTAAGTCAGTACCGTACGTATGTTTCCCACTCATACGAAAACCGCTCAACGGCATGTCGTACCGTGTACGTGCTGTAAGTCAGTACCGTACGTATGTTTCCTATTCACATGAAAACCGCTCTACGGCATGTCGTACCGTGTACATGCTGTAAGTCAGTACCGTACGTATGTTTCCTATTCACATGAAAACCGCTCTACGGCATGTCGTACCGTGTACGTGCTGTAGGTCAGTACCGTACGTATGTTTCCCACTCATACGAAAACCGCTCTACGGCATGCCGTACCGTGTACGTGCTGTAAGTCAGTACCGTACGTAAGTTTCCCACTCATGCGAAAACCGCTCTACGGCATGCCGTACCGTGAACGTGCTGTAAGTCAGTACTTAAGTAGTAAGTAGTAAGTCAGTAAAGGGGCCGGGTTTCAAGGATTCCTGCGTTCTCTTTACCTCTCTATCAATATCACTCCCTTTAGTTCTTCTGAAGACTTCCATTCTTTTCTCGTAAGCAGCAAAGTGTCTAGACGCCTGTTTACGGTCCTCCATGTTGTACGAGAAAATAGCATAATTCAGGGTTATTGCTGGATCATCACTGAAATAATGAAGAAAAAATGAACTCAGAGACGCTAGAACAGGGTTCGTACTGCGAAATAAATCTAAAATACCATTTTCTGACAAGGAGTATTCAAGGACTCAAAAACAAATTTTCAAGATGGTTTAGAGGACCACGAACTCACCTGGATTTTGTTGCAAAAAGTGAACATGCTTTGAAAGCACTAGGTCGACTCTCTAAGTCATGCGCAATTAGGGTAGAAATTCAAGGAGTTTTCAAGGAGTTTAAGGGGTAGCAAGAACCCTGTAGAAGCCGGGCATCGACCGGGCATCGGACAATGTCCTGCCAGAATAGGAAATGTGCATCAAAGCTCACAAAGCACTCTGGGAAAGTGAGTTCTTTAAAAATGAAACAGGGAAATCAAAGGAACTATCAGAAAAAATTATTCTATTATTTTGGTCTACTGACATCCTTTTATTTCCATAAAAAAAATGTTGAAGAAAAAATTATCAGATGAATTTTTAAAGGAGCCAAAAAAGCGTAAGAACTCACTTTCCCATCATGCTTTGTGCTAGAATTTCGAGCTCATGCACATTGGCTATTGGAACTTGTCCGGTCAAATCTTTGCCTTGCCAGTCACTTTGACCAGTAACATTAACCCAGAAATGTGGTATGACTGACTAAAACAAATTGGGCCAGTCATCATGACCGGCGACTGCGGATCAGCCGTTATTTTGCCTTGCCTTTATTACAAACAACACCTTTTATGTTTGAGTTGTTTCTACAATAGTCTGCGCATCACTCTCTTCTTTCACATTGCTCATAATACATTGTGGCTTTGGGGTTAACCAGAGGAAAAACCGCACCCATTAGGGCTATTTATGCGGGGGGCGAAGGGGGAAATATAGCTCCCTCCTCTTCCTCCTCCATCCCCCCCCTCCCCCAATGCGCCGCTACGCAGGCTAGACGCGTCTTGCGTAAGATACGAACTGACCGCATAAACTGTACAAGACGCGTCCTATTTAAGAACAAGAACAAATAATTACTGAAGATTTTGTCGTGTGACTTACATGTCTAGTGCGATGGCTTGTTCATAGGCTTGTTTAGCATTGTCATGATCATCGAGATGGGTTAATGCGATGGCCAGGAGCTGGAAGAGCTGTCCATGTTTAGGCTTTAGTGTAATGGCTGCACTAAGAAAATGAAATGCAGAAGCATATCTGGATAATCATCAAGGAAGAGTACATAAAAATAAAAAAACAATAAAAAAACACGACCACATCAGCCATGCTGTAAAAAACAATTGTGTATAAATAAACATTATTATTATTATTATTATTATTATTATTATTATAAAAATATTATGAATAGAGTGAAGTCACTTAACCCGTGAAATAAAAATTGCTTGTTAAAGCGGTGTAATAGTCAAATAGACACAAAGGAAAATAATGGAATTAGGGTCTACTAAAGTGTATTAGTCTAATATCTATTTCATGGGTTTAGTGTTTTCACTCTATATAGGCTGATATCTATCACAAATTTTGTTGGAAATGATATTTAGGTCCTGCAATGTGAGGTTTCGTGCTTTCATGCTAGTCTGAACTGAAGGAGCAAGTGTAGCGGCATATTTTCCAGCGATCTGCTAAGCAAGAAGTCCATGGTTTGATCTTCAGTGACCTCACATGAAGCTCTAGCTTTGCATAATTTAGAGTAAGGATACTGTTGCATCGTCAAGTGTATTAGACCCAGGTTGTAGATAATGATCCATTCAAATGGAGCCATATAAGCTGCTCTTTTAAGACAACTGATAGCCTAGGAAAAATAAGAAAAGCAACTGAATCAACCAAAGAGAATTAAACATCTTATTTGGATCTTGTTGGTACAATAAATATAAAAATGAGTTAAGTAATAAATGATAGAAGGATACTAGACAAACCATGTAAAAGGAGGAAAGATGGGACAGACATGCAGATGGAAAGAAGGGAGGGAGGGAGGAAACAAAGGAAGGAGGTCTGATAGAATGAGTAGAAAGGAAGGAAGGGAAACCGCAGGAAAGGAAGGAAAGGAGAGAGAGGTCCAGGGAAGAGTAGGAATAGAATTAAGGAAGACAGCCAGAGTGAAAGAGTGGTAAGGAAGGAAGAGAAGCAAGCAGGCGAGCAAGCAATGAAGGAGCCGCTTTTTAAAAAGCGTAGATGTATTAACCACAAAGAGTTATCTAACGTACAGTTCTCTGATTCTGGGATCGAATTAGAATTTAGAATTGTTGTTTTTACGGAGGGAGGGAGAAAAGGACTCTAGTGGCATAGGTTACATACCGCAACGTATTTTTTCTTGCCAAAGAAGCACATTCCAATGTTGTTCCACATGTGCGGTGATTCAGGTATCTTGGATGCAGCAATACGATACTTAGTGAGAGCAACATCAAAATCACCATGAGTTTGAATCATAGATCCTGCACCAAGTATTGCCTGAAACACAAAGAAAATATACACCGTGTAAGCTTTCCCCTTCGGCATTTGCAAGGATGCCCACATTTATATATCAGAATGCCAAGAGAATGACAGCGCAATACAAGTACGATGTTTAGTGCTATAACACTTTACTAATTCACTAGCCGTTAGGCCACCAAATCTTCCTCAATGCAATGGTCACATACAATCATACAGTAAAACCTCAAAGTTGCCAACCTCGACTTAGTGGCCAGTTGGCCAACAGCGGCTGCTCAAATAGGTGAACAGATTTCGTATGAGTGTGAAAAGTCACAGCACATGTATGGCACGGTTATGACACGACGTGCCAGGTATGTCACAGAATGTCTCTTTGGATCCGGTTCTGTTCATCAGGGATTTCATTTAAAACATTGTGAGTAAAGTCAACTTGAAGGCGTGAAACCCTTTATACTTCCAGTTAGCGTCGCTGTTGTAGATTTTGCAAATCTACTGAAAGTTTGCTTTTTCCATACAAGGCATGGCATTGAAAAAGTAGCAAGGCGCGGTCCAAGCCGTACATTTCTCATAGTCAAAATTGCTCTATCGAATAACTAACTCACCTTGACATGACTTGGGTCGTATGTCATTGCATTCCCTAGATATTCAAATGCTCTTTGAGTCATTCCAATCTGGCAACAAGCAAACAATACACTTGATTAATGCTGTTTTTCAAATAATTTTTATTTCATTTTTTTAGTTCCACTCTGTTCATCTGAATGTAAACAGCATCACTGTTTTACTTGGTAAATCTATGCCTAACTTTAGTTGATAAAATAATTATATTCTTCATATTTTAGTACTTTGTAAGTCCCATCATGCTCTGAAATTTTCATCTAGTATCTGCTTGACCTAGCCGCTTAGCTTGATTAGTTTTACTATTTCTAAGCAGCTGTGCTCTCTTATATTCTTTTGTAAATTTAACCAGTTATATATCAAAATCTTTGTAAATATGTACATTCAAGGGCAAAATAAAACTTTTGTTGTTGTTGTTGTTGTTGTTGCTGCTAACTAAGCATGTTAGGTACAAAGAACCCCAAAGGGTGGTTGGATTGACGAGGGAGAAGTCACCTCTAATCCTTAGACAGCCAAATCAACTAGAACATATTTACAGCTATCAAATGTACTGTACGTACAGTCAGACAGTGTCCAAGGAATATAGAGGGTCTGCTAACAGTCTAAAGGGTCCCTTTCCCCCTATCTTTATTCACCATTTTCCATACATCAGTTCACTGGTCGACAGTCAAAGCATTCTGTTGAGGCTGCAAGGTTCAAATTTGAATAATCCTTAAGTTTGAAACTACCTTGGAGCCTTGACGGAATGCTTTGTGTTTGACTAAAGAGCCTATGTATGGAAAATGGTGAATAAGTGCTCCATTTTAAAGGCATTTTAAGGAGAAGTTTGAAAATTAGGACTGAAGTTTGGGTGAATATAATAGCTTATAATTCACTCAACCTAGAACCAAGATATGAAACTTCTAGCATGTTGACTGAGAGAATAACTGAATGACATGTTGACATACCTGGAGGTAAAGTAAACCAAGAGTGGTCATCAAATCAGGGTTTTCTGGAGAAAATCTATTAATAAACATTACATAATGAGACAAATAAATAGAATTAAATGAATAAATAAATCGAAAGTAAAACTACATTATGATGGATAAATGATTGCAGTGTAAATATAGATCCTTTTTTTTTTTAATTTAAACATAAATTCTCTGTGTTCTCTCCATGAGTTAGTCTTTTCATGGGAGATTACACAGTATAAATTTACAGATTTTGATAAAAACATATTGATCTGCTAACATCCTAGTGAGCGAGTGAGAAAATGAGTAACACATCTGCATATTCAGACCCCTTACAATAACTTGTACGAGTTAAAAAGAAAAAATGGAAAATGAGAAATGAAAAATGAGAAAAAAATTAATTAAGAAAATAATGTTACAGCCTTTCTCAATCGCTCAAGTGGAATCCAACAATTTGCCGTTGCAACAAAAAAGGGTTTTGATGGACATCATTTAAAGTGGTATTCATTTGATAAAAATTGAAGGTCTCAAGAAAATCAACTTACTCAATGGCTTTTTTGTAAGTATCAATTGCTGATTCAATGTCCCCCTCCATCAGGTAGATCTTGCCAAGCTGAAGAAATGAAGCATCATGCCGATGGTACTGAATGGCATGCTTTAGACAATCCTTTGCCTAATGATAAAGCAACAAACATAAAATAACTGTCCTTAATCTTGTATTCTGATTGGTCAAGCAAGACACATGCCACATTTATGTTTTTTTATTCCATTTCCAAAAGAAAACTATTAATGTTATACTTTTGAATTTTGTGAAAAGAAAAGATTTGACCCTTGTGTTACGAGCAGTGTTATACATGTCATTGTAAAGCATCATTGTGAGAATGGGTAAAACCCTCAAAAAGTATTGAGTAGCAGGACATTTACTGTACAGAACTGGACTGTCACTACTACCGGTATACATTTACTAGTCTCAGACTAGTGAAGGTTTGCAGTGAACTAGTGGAAAAAAGACCTTGGGACTAGAGATTATCCACAGTGACTAGCTACATTTACTAGTCTCAGACAAGTGAAGGTTTGCTGTGGACTAGTGGGGAAAAGACCTTGGGACTAGTGATTATCTACAGTGACTAGCTACATCTACTAGTCTCAGACTAGTGAAGGTTTGCTGTGGACTAGTGGAAAAAAGACCTTGGGACTAGTGATTATCCACAGTGACTAGCTACATCTACTAGTCTCAGACTAGTGAAGGTTTGTTGTGGACTATTGGGAAAAAGACCTTGGGACTAGTGATTATCCACGGTGACAAGCCCAAGGACTAGTTATTACTTAAAAAAGTTAGTGACGAACCCTGATGTAGCAGAGTGCTAGTTCTTTTACAAATTCTCTGGTGTTCTGCCAATCCCAGCATGTTTTACAACCCTTTTCATTCAAAGTTCATTCCAGGTGTCCGGAGCACGCACGAACCGTCCAATCACAGCGCTCTTCGATGCTTAGCCAAGCGGCCCTTGCTCCAAGTCTCTTCCCAATACAAAAACACGCGTTTCAAAGAATTTAGAGAAAAAAGTTGAAGTATACGCGTTGTTTAAAAAATTAAAGTAAATCTTTGCGATCCATCTCTTCAAATTCTGTGAGATATATGACTTTTAAGACTCGGGCGAGGGCCGCTTGAATTACAACAACAATCCTTTTCGCGCTTATTTTTTCGTACAGCTGGTTCCATGATCATATTTATAAGGAAATATAAGTGGGGAAAAAGAAAAGGAAATTCCCATGACTAGACAGCTATTTTCACATGATTGGGAATTTCTTTATCGCTTGTGATCGGAATGAATTTGGCCAGTCGTAAATTTGATCGACAGAAGTCAAAATACCAGACATCTGAAGTTGGTTACTGTAGGTCGCAGAAAGGAGTGTAAAACTGCACACAACATGCACATGTACTTTCTGTTACTTCCTTCATAAATATATTAACTGAAATTTTAATTTTAAAAAATTTAGATAAAATTTACAGTAATAGTGAATATTTTTTCAAACAACAGAAAGAATAATAACCTTTCTTACCTTCTCAAAATCTTTCAAATAAAGATAACAAACACCTAGAAATATAAACAGTTAGCAGTTAAAAAGGACATATTCAAATCAAGAAACAGAGTACACCTAGATACATACACATAATGTTTTCCCACTCCATAGCTACAGCTCATTTCATATTAAGTTTCTGCAACCTAACCGAGTCCAGATGTCTGTTATTTTGGCTTCCGTCAAACAAACTACGTGTATGACAGTCCAAGTTCATTCCGATCAAGGGATATTAAGGAAATTCCTGTGACTAGATAGCCATTTTCACACATGAATTTCTTTATCATTCGTGATCAGTATGAACTTGACTTGTTGTTCAGTAGTTTGATTGAGGGAAGCTAAAATGCCAGACCTCTGGACTTGCTTAAGGTCACAGAATTATGGGGCTGTAAGTGTGAATACATGATGGTACAGTTTGTTTTTAAAATGTGCGTACACTTCTTGTTCTCTAGTCCCTTGCCATAATTAGTTTAAAATCAAAGCCTCTGGTGAGGGAGATTTGGCATCCATACAAAACACATTTGAATTTCATACCTTGATTGTGGTAAATTTCCTGTTAAAAAAAGGGAAGAAAAATTTTAAATGACAGGACATTTTTTTTGTGAAGGAGAAAGAGATAACTTTGTAAACTGAAAAACGTTCTAAAACAAGTATCAAAAGCCATTTGCATAACATTATTTTACTACGTCACTATCAGTGAGACATCCTCAAGCAAGAATAAATAACCTTATCATTCAAGTTATTTTTTCCATCATTTGATTGGCCGAGAGAACTGCCTACAAATAACAGTCTGCTCATGCACATTACAATGCATTAACTTGCCATCTTGCTACAAGTAAGCTGCTCATGCGCAGTAACACTGCATTTGACAATGGCTCGCTTCCCTGAAAAAATGAGCAGACTTCTTTATTATTGTTTGACTCGTGCGCACTGCCCCTCAAAGATTAGAAAAACAATTTGAATGATAAAACAATTATTGAACTCGGTTATCGATTTGTTAGTGTCTTGCAAGCAATTATTTGCCTCTGCCTTTAATCACGATATTTTGCTCAACCTCGTCCAATAATCGCTTATTGTCTGGTCAAATCTTTTCCTTGCCAGTTATTTTGACCCAGAAACAAGGTAATACCAAACTAATCATGACTGGTGTCGCCTGCTGTTATTTCATGCCCTGTTGTGAGGGTTGTCCAATACACACGACCTGATACGAGTGGTGAATTTGCTTCACGACTCGTACAGGTCGTGAATATAATTAGTATGCATAAAACGAGCATATTAATTTATTATGTCATATGACGAATAAATGAATAATTAAGAGACTTAGTTATTTTCATAGTTAAAAAATAGTCAAGCCCACAGGGGCCCTAAAAACTGGTACCACTCGTACCACTCGTACGACTCGTAAGAACCATTTACGACCCGTGCATATCATTATCCACTGGTACAGGTGGTGAAAATAGTATGTGGGAACCCTGTGGTATAGCCTTAGTATTTTGGCATGCTCACAGGGGCCCTTAAAACTCGTACCACTCGTACCACTCGTACGACTCGTAAGAACCATTTACCACCCGTGCATATCATTATCCACTGGTACAGGTGGTGAAAATAGTATGTGGGAACCCTGTGGTATAGCCTTAGTATTTTGGCATGCTCACAGGGGCCCTAAAAACTCGTACCACTCGTACCACTCGTACGACTCGTAAGAACCATTTACGACCCGTGCATATCATTATCCACTGGTACAGGTGGTGAAAATAGTATGTGGGAACCCTGTGGTATAGCCTGAATAAATTATGGACTTAGTATTTTGGCATGCTCACAGGGGCCCTAAAAACTCGTACCACTCGTACCACTCGTACGACTCGTAAGAACCACTTACGACCCGTGCATATCATTATCTACTGGTACAGGTGGTGAAAATAGTATGTGGGAACCCTGTGGTATAGCCTGAATAAATTATGGACTTAGTATTTTGGCATGCTCACAGGGGCCCTAAAAACTCGTACCACTCGTACCACTCGTACGACTCGTAAGAACCATTTACCACCCGTGCATATCATTATCTACTGGTAGGAGGCAAGTAAAATATATGTCGATGATGGGTAAAATCTATTGCTCCAAAGGTAGCTAGATGTTTGAAGAAGTATATTTTAAAGATGATTTGTAGTTGTGTCATTGAGTGATGCCGTTAGATCTAGAAGATGGAAACTAGAGAATCGGCTCTTTTAACCACTCAAAAGTATCTATGTTTAGATAAACTTAAACTTACCTATCTAAGATGCTAATAGAATGGACGAAAATGTCAGCTTTTACGCTAAAGAAATTGGTTTACTCATTGCTTAAGCTAACTAGGATGCGTTCGATCGTCCTATAAGCTATACAGGCTGAACAGTCAGTAGGTTTGAACAGTCTTCCATGCTGCTCAAAGAATTAATATTGTAGATCACAATGGAAGTTCTTGATACTATGGCATTTGAATTAAAAACGGAGTATTCTTTGAACTCAGAGAAGGCGACAAGAAGCCAAACATGCAGAACTCAAATTCACTAGTCCGTACTAGCTTGTATCTCATGCAATCGCGACGAGTAAACAAATCAAAAATACTCGACTATATGTCTGACCAGCCAGCTGGGAAGGAAAAAAATACTCCGATACTTATTACTACTATGCCTGAAATGCATATCTCTAAATTCTATATATTTGAGAACTGTTGATCTTGAATTACTGCGTTCTATATTGTTTTCGAACGATACCTCAGGACCCCTCAGTAAAATAGTGAAATATACAACACGTCATTTAAAAAGTGTAAGGTTTTACTTTTGTCCTGTCTTCGTGTCTAGTCGTTCTGTCTAGTACTGTTTTACTGAGGTATCGTTCATTGATGGAGTATAAAGCTTCGTTTAAAAATGTTGCTACAGCAAATAACTGTGAAATGGCAGCAAACCGACACTGGAAAATAACTCATGAATGTTTACAAGCAAGAATTGACTATTTAGAAGGAGTTTCTTCAAGATTTCCTTGATCTTAAAACTTTCACTGCCGTTTGTGCGCTCGGATTTAGCTATATATAGGTACGTTACAGAATTTTTTTTCCAGATTTGAATACTTTAATCTTTACCGGCCCTTTCTCAGCATATAAGTTTCAACTCTCAGTCAGTTGCCACTTTTGAGAAATTAAATTTTACATTTGTCGGGTCTCACTAACTCTGTCGAGAAGTGGAAAGATTCTAATTTTTCTCGACCGATTTTAAGAGGATCAAATAAAGTTCAGACAAAATCCTTTTCAAATTTTAAAGATGAAACGTTTTTCTATATTTTTGCAACGTTTTGGTTTTGATTCGCAGAAGTTATTAATAATAAAAGTCATCGGTTTTCTGCACGGTTTCAACACAAGAAAACCACCCTGCCAGCAACAAATCGTAGAAAAATTTTTTTTAATTCGAAACACATGGTTGACATAGGTTTATTAAAGGAACTCGCACACTAAGTATCAGGAAGATCGATTTTTAAACCCGAAAGTCGATGGCCAATTCATATGTGAACTCGTAGAGAAATATGCATTAATGGAGTTATGTTTACTTCTTTATTAAATTCTACTTTGTAAACTTATTTGGTCTTAGCTTGGTTCCTTTAATACAAATGTGATGATGAAAAATATAATTTTTTTATAATTATTATCCTAACTCTAGATGTATAAATGTAGATGTAGATATATGATGTCTTTGAGAACCACTAAGGTTCAGCTTAGAAACATTGTTATTTCATTTAAACAAATTATTGGCAAAATGGCATGACATACTTCTTGAAGTACATGATGTTGGAAAGAAAAAAACATGTATTATTGTTTCTCAAATATGGTATTTGTTACCCTGCTCAGAGCCCATCTTCATCTTCTTTAACCCAACAGAGGAAGTTATGCTAGCAGGGTTAGTGTCCATAAAGAATGTTATGTATGGTTAAAGAGATACAAAGATGTAAATTATAGTTTTGAAAGAAAACAGGTGTGTAATAGCCATTACACAGGGTCATCAATTTCAAAAATGTAATTCTAAAATCAACTTTTAAATTGTAATTCAATGTAAAAGGACCTAGTTGAAAGTTTTATCTGTGTAAAATGTATTTTTGTGTGAAATCCCTAGTGACATTAATTCATAAGCGACACTTCAGCTTTTCGCAATCAGGTGTGACAAAAGTAAAGTTTTTCAAAAACAATTAGCTGCCCCCTCCCTGCAAAGTTTGATCATAGCACCAAAGTTTCAGTAAATAAATGCATGCTGGACTCCTGTGGATATGGTAGAGAAATGGTTCATTGCCTCCATGATGGAATTGCTGGTTTATATCATTTTCAAAGCTATTTCTAAAAAAAAATATGAAAATTGAAAGGTATTAAGCATCTATTGAAAAAAATTAGATTGAGAAATGAAATGATATCAGAATAGGAAGCCAAATGATTGAGCTTTCTTTGGAATACAAAATGGTTTTGTTATAAACAATAATACATAATAACAGTATACAGTTTTGTCCTCCAAATTCAGCTATGACATTAAAATGAAAGGGGTCTATAGATCTCTTGAACCATAAGTGAGTAGTACATGATTGGTATAATGATATTGAGAGTCTCTACATTCATTATGTATACTACAGGGGGGCAGAGGAACTTTTTTTAACTGTTTATTTCTTCATATCGATCCCCAATGTTTACACAAGAAAAATTGCACTCCCCCTCTGGGCTAAAAGAAAAATTATAGATTCCCCCTGCTGTTCTCTTCTCCAAAAACATTTCAGTTCCATTTTTTTTTGTTTTTTGTTTTAAATTATGACAATTTTGCATTTTCTGGTAAAGAAAAAGAAGAGAATTTGTTTGTATACACATTCTTATTAAAGAATTAAAGAAAACTAAAAAAAAAATTAATAATATCTAGCTTGCGCCTCATTGTAGCTATGGCCCTGGTTGTGCCTTAAGTACTTCATCAGCTTGTGGCCATGTTGAGTGTGCTATTACTATACTTGCAACAAGCAAACTGGCAACACTGTTGTTGATGAAGATGAGGAAGATAATGATGAGGAAGTTAAGGTGCATTCGGAAGGTGAGGAAGATGATCTCAACAGTGATTATAACAATGATGACAATGACAAAAATGACAGTGATGATTACCATAATGCAGATAGTGTCAATGATGGCAACAATGACAGTACTGAGAATCCAAATGTTAATTGTTTTCTGCATTTATTCAAAACACAAAGGTCTATTTTACTGGGAATATGATGTTATTCATTATGATATTCACTGTAAATGTGTGAATTGACATGAAGCTTAAAGACTTGCCTTCACTTAAGCTGCCTGTTTTTTTATTTGTTCACTTGTTGGGTCTTAGTCTATCTGGACCAGCTCGTTATATTGTTTTATGGCATAATGAAAAACTGTTGGTTGATAGCATTCAAGCTAAATATTGTTCATTTTTGTGAAGTACTGATTTGCTGATTTACTGATTTACTGATGATTTGCATACAATAAACATTATAGAAAAAAATTAGCATCCCCCCTTAACTAACATAAAAAATTTTTGCAATCCCCCCTTTTCATGCCAGTAAATTTTATGATCCCCCCTAAAAATCCTCTGCACCCCCTGCAGTATACATAATGAATGTAGCCTAAGTTCTTGGTACAACAAAAACAAATGATATAGTGAAGAAATATGTTTGTGGGCGAGTGTTTTGAAAACGAGAAATCATATCAATGTCATAATATACAGAGTTGATTCCAAAGGCATATGTTGTTGGGCGAGTCTTTTGAAAACGAGAAATCATATATATCATTGTCATAATATTCAGAGTTGATTCCAAAGGCATATGTTGTTGGGCGAGTCTTTTGAAAACGAGAAATCATATATATCATTGTCATAATATTCAGAGTTGATTCCAAAGGCATATGCTGTTGGGCGAGTCTTTTGAAAACGAGAAATCATATATATCATTGTCATAATATTCAGAGTTGATTCCAAAGGCATATGTTGTTGGGCGAGTCTTTCAGTTGAAAACGAGAAATCATATATATCATTGTCATAATATTCAGAGTTGATTCCAAGGGCATATGTTGTTGGGCGAGTCTTTTGAAAACGAGAAATCATATATGTCATTGTCATAATATTCAGAGTTGATTCCAAAAGAATATGTTTGTTTTTATGGTAAGTTTATAATTTCAGAGTGCATTGTAAACGAATATATTTGTAAGCGAGTGTATTTTTGAGCGGAGTGTTTTGACAACAAAAGCTACTCATATCATTCATTGTTATTACGGTATTCAGATTCGATTCTAAACGAAGAAAGCCTTAGAAAACGAAGTAAGATAATAACTACACAAGCTACTACATTTCGGATTCGTATAAGTTTCGTATGTGCTCATATGCAGCGTCAAAGATAAGTAGAAAACAAATCCACCAAAGAATCTTCGTATTCTCCCGGTATTCTATATGCCCAGCGTCAACAACAAGTATAGATGGCTCGTATATCCGCTTTAGAAAACGAAGTATAACTTATAAGCTTCAGATCGAGCAAATACTTTTAGACTGTGAACAGATCCCTCTTTTCCCTCCTAACTCAGTCGAGTCGGATTTTTTCCTGCCTTGGACGCGCGGGGTGTGAGGCGAGTTTGAAGCGGCACGTGGGGAGAGGAAAAGTAGGGACTGTGGACAACACACAGAGAAATGAATTACCGCCCCTTTTTCACACTTGTCAAATACTCGTCACTAACGGCTCCGGCTAGTCTAGGATATGTTTATAAAACCGTTCACAACTGACTTTTCGCTGATAGTTTTACAGTTATACAATAAAGTTTGAATTAAAATTACTTTCAAAAGTACGAACCTATATTCTTGAGACACCAAAATATATTTATAAATAAAAGTCATAACTGGAGCCAAAAGAAACCGCGAACCAAGTCAATCGTGTGTGAATTATATTTGTTCGGTGTTTCTGGGGATATTTTGAATACATTTTGAATATATTTTTCCTTAACTGGTTTATCTTTTCCGCTTCAAACTCGGGTTGTTTTTTTGTAGGAATCTGATTTCCCCTAGAAAGTATGAGCCGATACGAAAAGAAGAGCCGAACTCATCAAACAATTTATACTGTTCTTTGATGCGGGCTTGTTGAGAAGCTTGAGGTCGCACAAGAATCACTGCTCTCCTTTGCAGGGATCTATTTAATATCAGTGTTCGTATTAATCTCCCTCCCCGTTGACGAGAGTGGAGAAGACAAAAGAATTATCAGCAAGATTTGACTACGGGTCGACTACAAACACGTCTGTCTTCGCCATTCGGCCGCTCGATCGTCGATCATTTAGAACGAATTCACCAGCGAATTACAGTAGGTTTGACTGCCGCTTCGATCAGTTTTCGCTCTGCTGGAAAACAATCCTCTGACATAAGTTTCGGTTTTCAAGAAAGATTTTAATTCAAAAACCCGGCGGCTCGAAATAGCGATGCTTATACTAGTAAATAAGCTGGATCTGGAGTATACCTTTCCACCTTGACAGCTCGTTGACAGATGGATCATTTTCAACCAATGGGAATTTTGCGTTGTGTGGACAACGCGTAATTCATTTCTCTGTGTGTTGTCCACAGTCCCTACTTTTCCTCTCCCCACGTGCCGCTTCAAACTCGCCTCACACCCCGCGCGTCCAAGGCAGGAAAAAACCCGCCTCGACTGAGTTAGGAGGGAAAAGAGGGACTGTTCACAGTCTAAAATACTTTAGAATCAGGGATCTGGAGCAAATATTTTCACCAGTAGATAATGATATGCACGGGTCGTAAATGGTTCTTACGAGTCGTACGAGTGGTACGAGTGGTACGAGTTGTGGGGGGCCGAGAGGAGTGAGACCACGAGGTACTTAATTTATGCATACCACAGGGTGACCGTCACCATTTATTAGTGTTCCTTTCACCACAGGGTGACCATTTCAAAATTTTGTATGATGAATATGTGATGTAAGAAATTAATATGCTCGTTTTATGCATACTAATAACTTTCACGACCTGTACGAGTCGTAAAGCGAAATCACCACTCGTATCAGGTCGTGTGTATTGGACATACATGCCTGTTGTAGTAATAATGCTATCAACAATTACTGCAGGAGCAATCTGGTCAAGTGAGGTATTTAGTCCATGTACTAACCCAATCCTTGGTGCTCAGTTTTGCTGCTTCATTATACACTTCCAAAGCTGCTTTGTGTCTTGCAAGTAGAAATCTAGAAGACAGATAACATTCAAAATGATTGATAAAACAACTTTTATGATCATTAAATACTGGAGTTGAAATAAGAAGTGGACAAGCTTGTAATGTATGCCTGTATCTTGGTTGATTAACTTTCGCATGTAAGTCCAGGGTATGCTTTTGGTGCCATGGACAAAGGGACTGATCATGATGGGACACCCTGTGGGAGATGGGATGCCTAGGAACAGATGGGTCACCCAAGAACAGATGGGACACCCAGGGACAGATGGGACACCCAGGGGCAGATGGGACATCTAAGGACAGATTGGACACCTAGAAACAGATGGGACACTCAGGGACGGATGGGACGTCCAACGACAGATGGGACACCCAGAAACAGATGGAACACCCAGGGACAGATATACATGTAGTAGTGTGACCTTGCAAAGCTGCTTCATAGGGTAAAAGTGGTAATAATTATAATGAGTGTACTCACAGAGATCTTGCCACTTGCTTAAGATTATCAGCATTAAAGGGGTTGATTTTCACTGTTTGTTGGAACAAATCCAGCGATTCCTGGATTTTACCTTCTTGACGAAGAATCAAGGCTAAAAGAATTATGAAATGAAATTATATCATTTTTTTGTAATTAAATGACCCAGACAACTGGTTTACAAAATGTATAATAAGACAATAATTATTGAATTTGGTTTTTTCCATGATATCCAAAAAATATTTAAAACCTCAGCATTTTATCGGTCAAAGCCTTTGGCTTCGGCAGATAACACAACCTTGATCTTAATATTGTAATTTATGGTATCATGCTCAACCTCATCCAATAATTGTTTATTAAAGGTATTATCTTACCTTGAGCATACAAGGCATATTCACACATGTTTTGTGTCTCAAAGAGTTGTTCTTTGATGAGAACCTGCAGTATACAATTAATTAGTCATTGCATTTAATATGCAATGTGTGATTAAATAAAGGGTGACAATGTAAAGTAAGGGAGCCCTGTTGTTATCCAACTATGATACCAGTCCAGTTTAAAAAATTTGATCATTTTTTGAGGGCAGATACCCAGTAAACATGTAATGTCCCTAATGTTTTTCTCACTTGCAGATGCACTTGCAGATGCATTTTTAACAGTTGCATAATAAAATAATCATGTCCAGTGGTTTCTCTATTAAGATCACACCCTGCTGGGACCTTGTCCCTTAAGAATTCTTAGGATTCCAAAAAATTCTCAAAAATGCAAATTAAATTTTAGCACTTGACTTTTTTAACTTAACAATTCTTGGGAATTCCTAGGAATCACACCTTCATGATTGAGAAAAGCTTGGAAATTTTAACATCGCTACAGATCTGATCTAATATGAGAATTCTTTGGGATTAACTGGCGTGCGCTTAATGGAGATTTGCTTAGTTCACGAAATATCAGTCAAAAAGCAAATTTAAAGTAGGAACTTCAGAACATGCAAATTTGATTCCAATGATATTGCGGTGTGTTGAACCCATACATGGTTTGAACAAGCATACAATGGCTTGGGGCCTGGCTTAATGCGGCTTGTTGCTTCCTTTCCAGTATTTAACTGTTACAGACAATTTAAGTCCCCATTTCTCATTCATCTCCCCTCAGGTAAATAATAAACATTCCTAATTATTAAAATGGTCCCAAAATCTGCAGTATGACATACGTACCTTACACTTGTCAAACTCCTTTCTCACATAATGTACATGAATTAACCAGTTTCGTCTCTCAAACACAGGCAGATCAGGAACTGAAAGAGATAAATTATGAATTCAATATTGAACAATTAAATTTGCAAAAACATGGGCTTTGTTTGTTTTTTATTTACTGGTTGAACAGTTGCGTATAAATGTAATACCCCTCCGATATAAAGAAGAAAAATTCCCAGTATTTCAAGAATATCAGTCTTCAAATGTACAAATGTAAAGTGGGAAGGAAAAAAAGAAACCCAATGAATATATTTCAAACGCGTTCTATATCGTTTTAACATTCAAGATTTACCTTTTCCTCTTCTTCTTGGGGCTTCGCTTTTTTTAGCTGGCGGTTGTGTTGAAGGAGCAGCAGGACTAGCAGCACCATCCGATGGTTTAGGAGAAGTCGGGGATTTCAAAGCAGATACAGAAGCATTGCTATCAGGACTAGCAGAACCTGTCTCTGAAGGACTATCAGTCAATGTAGGCGACCTCACTGACTGTAAACTGCTTGTTGAAGCCATTTGAAGACCCTATGACCCTTAAGAGCTACTAATGTACTGTAACAACTTTTAAATTAACGGTTTGTTAATAAAAAGGCTGCTTTTGAGGCAGTTTTTCACATCTTATTTATCGCCATTTTGTTTCCCTGGACGACGATAGATGCTAACGGTTGGAAAGACTGGGGTGAGTTTAAAATAGTTCCAACACAGGAATCCCGTTTTTAATCCAGCTTGGGCTAGAGCGACTAGAGGCCAGACTAGGAGCCAATAGACTATTTTCGAGATGTGCGAGCGCTTTCAAAAATATCGTACCACCATGTGCTGTCAACCAGAAAAAATTCTATTGAAAACTTGTGATTCAGCTGATGAACATAGCGCACGAGACAAGAAATGACATCAAGTGAAACCCAGCTATGAGCCAATTCACAGTTTTTTTGTTTTTTTTTCTTAATAGTCCTTTCCGTAGTCTTCCCACAATCCATTATGATCCCAGCGCGAGCTCGAGGTCAGGGTAAAATTTGCATATTTTTTATACATTTTTATGCAAATTTTACCCTGACCTCGAGCACGCGCTGGGATCATAAGGGATTGTGGGAAGACTACGGAAAGGAGCATTCGGGATAAAATCGCATGCGCACTGAATACGATTCTTAAACTGTGAATTGGCTTATTCTACTAAAGACTATAATTACGTTTGTACTGTATTACTGATTCCCAACCCACAGATGTATTTGCTACACTTCTGACATTTATATGCCTTCCAAAATATATTTTCCTGTTATACACTTATCATCCCCCCCCCTCATGCCACTCATGTCAATATTATTTCAACATTGCAGAATATCGCGCTAGCGTGACATTATTAGATATTTGATTTACAAGAAAAAAGAGTTTACTATTAAATTTGTCTCATGCATAATAGTAAAATTTCGAAGTTTGTTAAAAAATTCCTCTTAAACTAACGAAGATACACATTTTTGAAACTAAGCATTTTTTGCAAAGAAATGTACGGTATGCCCAGCAAGCCTCGTTAACAGTCTAGACATACATTTCTTTCCAAAAATTCCACAACAATTCTTAGTTTCTAAAATGTTAACTTCGTCAATTTAAGGGCAATCCTTAACGAAGCTTTGCAATTTTACTAATATCGATGTGACAAATTTGATAGTAAACTTCTTTTTCCAAAAAAAATAAATAAATAAATATCTTATAATGTCACGCCAGCGTGACATAGGTCTATGGGAGGGGAAGTTGGTACGGTTCTCATACTCCCAACACAACTTTACAAGGTGTAGTTGGTAACGGCGGCTGCCCACAAATTCAAAAAGCTTGTGAAAAAGAATTACCGAAGTATGGCTTATCCAATAATCATAGCACTGAAATGCACTGAAATAAACGGGGATCATGGGATCCAAGGGCCGGAACTAGATCTATGAACACGATGATTCATGGTTTGGGCTTCCTGAGGCTGCTAACCCTTGCGTGACCTGCGGCCATCGAGCCGTCTAGTCAAAAAAAGTTCATGTTCGAATGCATAAATCCTAATCATGGCTCTAGAACTACCCTTAGCTGTTCCACGGGCTGCAATAGTTTTTATCTCATTAGCTACTTTTGTATTTTTCCTCGTCAAATCTCGCCTGATCTCAAAGCTGTTGGACAAAATTTGTACATCAAACTCCTTCAAAAGTTGGTTTGCTGACTTGATGAAGACGCATTCGTCGTCTGTGAAGAACCATCCTGGCATTTTCGATGTTCATGTAGATCATTACAAGAAGATCGCAGAAAAAATACTGGAAATTGGAGGAGACGTGTTGGAGATCGGAGCAGGAACGGGAAGGTATCTGGATCTCTTGCGCCTTCCTGAAGAAAGTTCTTTGGTTGTGGTGGACCTCAACCCGTTCATGGAGAAACACTTTCGCGAGAGTCTTGCAAAGGCGCCTCACATCAAGTTGAAAGACTACCTGTTACAAAGTGCAGCAGACATGAGTAACATACCAGATAACACCTTTGCTGTTGTTTATACTGAAGATATGATGTGCTCGATGGAGATAGAGGATCTGAAGAAGATGCTGAAAGAAATCAAGAGAGTCTTGAAACCGGTAAGGTTCAATGCCTGAACAGAATTTTCTAGAGGGGGGAGGGGGGCTGTTTTTTGCCTTCTGAAATGCCGGACCAAAGCTAGTTATTGCTAGTTGGAAAGTTCAGGAGATGCTTCTGGACATTATATATAATATCAAAATCCCATTATTTTTTATCGCAGCCACATGAATTGTTTTATTATTTATCACTCCTTTTCTACAAAAGAGGATTGGGGGGGGGGGGGGGGGGATTTGGGGGACACTGGGGGACACACACACCCTTGGATCCCCCCTAGATATGTCCCTGAGGTTAATGGAAGATTTACATCACATTGAAATGCATCAGTCATTGGAAAACTGGCCCCCACCTCCCCCCCCCCCCCCCCCTCTCCTCCCCTCTCCTATCCTCCCCTCTCCTATCCTCCCCTCTCCTATCCTCCCCTCTCCTATCCTCCCCTCTTCAACCACCTATGTAGATGTCCATAATCAGTCAATCAGAATGCTGATCAACCATATGTATCCCAATCCAATATATTTCACATCTTTCAATCTTTCACTTCCAAAATTTTGACAAAATCCTAGTCCCTTTGATGAATTTTGAAAAAAATATCCTTGTCTTTTTTTTGGAAAAGGTTAATGTTAAAAAATTATTTCTGTATTTCTTAACAGCATGGCTGTTTGTTCTTTATGGAACATGTGTTGGGTAAGTACTTTATAGTAGAATATAATTGAAGTGCAGGCTAGTGTCATGGACCTTGGAGGTGGAGGTGCTGGTCGTTTTCCCATACTAGTCTTTTCTATAGCCCCACCACTTTTTCCCATACTAGTCTCTTATATAGCCCCACCACTTTTTCCCATACTAGTCTCTTATATAGCCCCACCACTTTTTCCCATACTAGTCTGTTACATAGCCCCACCACTTTTTCCCATACTAGTCTCTTATATAGCCCCACCACTTTTTCCCATACTGGTCTGTTACATAGCCCCACCACTTTTTCCCATACTAGTCTCTTATATAGCCCCACCACTTTTTCCCATACTAGTCTGTTACATAGCCCCACCACTTTTTCCCATACTAGTCTCTTATATAGCCCCACCACTTTTTCCCATACTAGTCTGTTACATAGCCCCACCACTTTTTCCCATACTAGTCTCTTATATAGCCCCACCACTTTTTCCCATACTAGTCTCTTATATAGCCCCACCACTTTTTTCCCATACTAGTCTGTTACATAGCCCCACCACTTTTTCCCATACTAGTCTCTTATATAGCCCCACCACTTTTTCCCATACTAGTCTGTTACATAGCCCCACCACTTTTTCCCATACTAGTCTCTTATATTGCCCCACCACTTTTTCCCATACTAGTCTCTTATGCAGCCCCACCACTTTTTCCCTTACTAGTCTCTTATATTGCCCCACCATTTTTTCCCATACTAGTCTCTCATATAGCCCCACCATTTTTTCCCATACTAGTCTCTCATATAGCCCCACCACTTTTTCCCATACTAGTCTCTCATATAGCCCCACCACTTTTTCCCATACTAGTCTCTCATATAGCCCCACCACTTTTTCCCATACTAGTCTCTCATATAGCCCCACCACTTTTTCCCATACTAGTCTCTCATATAGCCCCACCATTTTTTCCCATACTAGTCTCTCATATAGCCCCACCATTTTTTCCCATACTAGTCTCTCATATAGCCCCACCATTTTTTCCCATACTAGTCTCTTATATAGCCCCACCATTTTTTCCCATACTAGTCTCTCATATAGCCCCACCATTTTTTCCCATACTAGTCTCTTATATAGCCCCACCACTTTTTCCCATACTAGTCTCTTATATAGCCCAACCACTTTTTCCCATACTAGTCTCTTATATAGCCCCACCACTTTTTCCCATATTAGTCTCTTAGATAGCACCACCACTTTTTAGGGTGCTCCGGGGTCCCTGAGTGTGCTTTCAGAACTGGGAGGAGGGAGGGTTTGTTTGGTAAACAGTAAGCCAAAGCCAAGTTTTTTCTCTGTGTTTTGGTTTGCAGGGAAAGGAAGAAAAAAATATGACATGACATGACATCACATGATATGACATCACATGACATCACATGATATGACATGACATGACATGACATGATATGACATCACATGATATGACATGACATGACATGACATGATATGACATGACATGACATCACATGATATGACATCACATGATATGACATCACATGACATCACATGATATGACATCACATGACATCACATGATATGACATCACATCACATCACATGATATGACATCACATGATATGACATCACATGATATGACATCGTATGATATGAAATCGCATGATATGACATCACATGACATCACATGATATGACATCACATGACATGACATCACATATGACATCACATGATATAACATTACATGATATGACATCACATGATATGACATGACATCACATGATATGACATGACATCACATGATATGACATGACATCACATGATATGATATCACATGACATCACATGTTATGACATCATATCACATCATACCACATGTACACCACATCAATATTTTCTCAATCAAAACATATTTTTTCCATCTTTCATAGATACACCAGGTACATGGAGAAGAACCCTTCAGAAGTTCATCACTTCACAGTTAGGTATATGGCCTCGACTCTTGGATAACTGTCATTGTGACAGGGAGACATGGCGATACATACAGGAAGCAGGATTCAGTAGTGTAAACCAGAGTTATGTTTATTTACCAACGGATAACGTGCCAAGTCTCCTATCGAAGGTTATATTGTACTTCATTAGGCTATTTGTGATTGGTCATGCAAAGAAGTGATTTTGACATAACTGTGAAATTTCTCGCGCGCTGATTGGCCAAGAGCCGTGGTAAATAAGAGGATATACCGATAGAATGACGAATCTCTCGTTCAAGGAGCAAGCGCGCGCTTCAAACGGTTTTTTCTTTCAAACTTTTTCTTCGTTTTTGGATCTCTTATTTGACTTTGTTATGGAAAAAAAAAAACAAATTTCCGATAGTTTTGTGTGGTATGTCCTCTTATTTACCACGATATAATGTCAAAAGTTGGTCAAAATTAGTGATGTACCCACTCGACTACGCCTCGTTAGTACATAACATTTTGACCAACTTTTGGCGTCATATCGTGGTAAATAAGAGGACACTCTAAACCATCGGAAATTTGTTAATTGTAGCTAGAAATTTTTATTTTTGGGATGTTCTGATTTTGTAGCTGCAGTAGAAGCATGTGTATAATAGAGTGATTATCGTATCAGTAGGAAACACACGGCACTGACTTACAGCACGTACACATTGCGACATGCCGTAACATTGAAACTGCTTCCCATTGTCTTTCAGTAATTCATCCAATCAAAACGCGTAGCTACGGCTACGGTGAGATACGGTAGAACTACAGTGTGAGTTAGACCCGGTGTAACGCCGAATTTCATATGTGCCGAATCTCAAGCAAATGAGTTCTATTAAACAATGCTCCCCTCCGTTGTCTTCCCAGAATCCCTTATGATCCCAGCGCGTGCTCGAGGTCAGGGTAAAATTTGCATATTCTTAATACATTTTTATGCAAATTTTACCGTGACCTCCAGCTCGCGCTGGGATCATAAGGGATTGTGGGAAGACTACGGAAAGGAGCATAGGTTTTGTTCCTTTGCATTATAAGATTCGGCACATGTGAAATTCGACGTCTAAACCGGGCCTAAGGCTATGAATTCACCGTATCGTTTTCCTACTCATACGAAAACCGCTCTTCTCTCGTGACCTCTCTCAAGTTTGTAGTGAGTTTGGGCTCCACACAGCTGTGCATGGGGGAAGGGGATCCCAATAGGGTATAATGATTCCTGTTTTGGCCACGTGCCATCCCCTGGGGAATAAATTATTAGTTTGATTCATATTACAATCGCTTTCAACAACATTGGCGGAATAGATCTCTTTACCTTCGTATGCAAATTGACCATTTCAGACCACATGCAATTCCCTTGAGAAATGTTCTTTTGTTAAAATATTTACACATTAAAGAATCAACTCCCAAGAGTGGCATGAAATGGGCACAACAAACAACGAAGGTAAAGAGGTCTATTGCCAGTGTGATAGAATAGGCTATAAAGTTGGTCGACATCAATCAAGGCATTTCCATGACATTCCATATCATACTGAGGCACGCGCAATAGGGCTGCGTGGCAGTGACGTCAAACTCAGACAAACAAACCGAGTTCCTCATCTCCTTGTGTCCGATTTCTGCCGTTTGGTTTTTAATGACAACTATTTTTGAAAAGCAATGCTTTGTAATAAAAGATAAATAAAAAGTCTTTCTACGTTTTCTTTTCAGTATAATATTACGCTTGTCTGAGTCATGCATCTATTCAGCGGGCTATTTTTAGAATAGCCACGCAGCGCTATTGCCTTTGAAAACTGTTTCCCGACGTTGTTATGGAAACGCTTTGACTGACGTCCACTAACTCGACCGCAATCTTGATTGGTCGATTCCTCAGGCACTACTGAGTATGTATAAGCAAATAAATAAACTCAAGGAGAAGACGCAATAAACAGACGCACCTGGTACAATACGTAATTAGTAGGTATATGGTCTTGGTTTGAGGAGAAAAAGTACTGAAGGAGCACTGCACGACTGATCTTAAGTTAGTCTGCAAAGAAGTAGATTTTGTATGACTAGATTTCTTAGAATTTTGTAAGTCACAGCAAGGCTGCGCCGTCACCATACGGAATTGACGACATCCGTTGAACCAATAACAGTGTGCAGATCACAAGCTGGTCAGCCAATCAGAATGCACAGTACTTCCTTACCTTTGACGTTTTCACGGTTATACGAAAACTGCGATTCTTTTTTTGCACATATTTGTCAACCTTTTTTGAAATAGCTGTATATTACTAGAGCCTCATCAAGATCAGTCTCTCATACCATCACCGACGACCCACGAAATCAGTCGTCAACTGGCGCCCTTCTCTTGACTTTGGTATGCTGTCCTCAACTTGTGGGAACCTTTTTATACTTAATGGGCATGGCAGTGACGTACAAACCTCTATCGAAGTCTGAGAGTCGATTTTCGTCCATTTATTGTCGTTCTAATTCGAACAAAGATTAAGTTTGTATTGTTTTTGAAGCGTTTGTGTTGAGTCCCCTCTGTTGAGTCCCCTCTGTTGAGTCCCCTCATTATTTACTACACTTCTTCTGACATTTATATACCTTCCAAAATATCTTTTCCCGTTAGTCTTATCAGTCCCCCCCCCCCCCCCCCCCCACTTATCTTAATTATCTCAACATTACAGGGGGAGGGATATATGTAGTGTTGAGTTTGGATGGGGAGGGTGAGGTGGTAAGATTGTCATACTCCCAACACAACTTTATAACCAGCTGAGTTGAACTTCAGAACAAACTCAAGGTCAACCAATCAGAATTGAGGATTCGACATCGTATTTTGATTAGCATTTCTCATTATTCTAACAAGAGAATTTATGAAATAAATTTAAATTAATCGTAAACGCTAGTCGAACTCATAGCGGAATTTTAATTCAATCAACAAGAAAAGTCTACGTTGTATACTCGGAAAATGCTCGAAAAATGCTAACCAAAAATAGTGACCCATAATTCCTCTCGGCGAAGGCGATCAACTCAGCTGGAAGGTGTGGGTGATAACGGCGGCTGCCCCATAAGCCAAAAAGCATGTAAAAAAGAATCACCGATATTTGGCTTCAGTGATGCAATAATCATAGCTGAAAATGCACTGAAATAAACAGGGATCATGGAGTCCAAGGGCCGGAACTACAAAAGATCTATGAACACGATGATTCATGGTTTGGGCTTCCTGTGGTAGCGAACCCTTGCGTGACCTGCGACCATATCGAGCCGTTTCTTGTCAAAGAAAGTTCATGTTCGAATGCATGAATCCTGATCATGGCTCTAGAACTACCCTTAGCTGTTCCACGGGCTGCAATAGTTTTTATCTCATTAGCTACTTTTGTATTTTTCCTCGTCAAATCTCGCCTGATCTCAAAGCTGTTGGACAAGATTTGTGCATCGAACTCGTACAAAAAATGGTTTGCTGACTTTTTGAAGCCGAAATATGCATCGTCTAGGAAGAAATTCAAAAGACACCCTTTCAGAGTGAAGCTTCACGTGGATCAGTACAAAAAGATCGGAGATAAAGCTATGGAAATAGGTGGAGACGTGATGGAGGTCGGAGCTGGAACAGGCAATTATCTGGATCTCTTGCGCCTTCCTGAAGAAAGTTCTTTGGTTGTGGTGGACTACAACCCGTTCATGGAGAAACATTTTCGCGAGAGTCTTGCAAAGGCGCCTCACATCAAGTTGAAAGACTACCTGGTGCAAAGTGCAGTAGACATGAGTAACATACAAGATAATACCTTTGCTGCTGTTTTTGCTGAAGATATGATGTGCTCGTTGGAGATAGAGGATCTGAAGAAGATGCTGAAAGAAATCAAGAGAGTCTTGAAACCGGTAAGGTTATGGAAGATTTACATTACTGACATTAGACTTCTGAACCCAGCAAAGGCTTTTACCTATGGGAAAGAACGTAAGGGGTGAACTATTCTCTATTATTCTCCAAAGAAAGTGAGGACAAGGCTGTAAAAAGAAGCTCAACTCTCTCGTGTATTTGTTGACTTTGTGAAAGTACCTGCTTTGTCCCATTTATTCCTCAGGGGGTGGGGGTAGGGGGTATTACTTCATTCCTTGCACTATGGACAGGTACGGTATGCATATACTTAAGAACAAAATTCATTTAATATCATGCCATAATTACATGTTTTTCATCATTATGTGTTGTCTCTTGATGGTAATTTCTTTCTGTATTTCATAACAGGAAGGGTGTTTGTTCTTCATGGAACATGTCTTGGGTAAGCGCTGGGGGATAGAATCTAGTTTATACATGCAAGTTACAATTCAAATTGTTAACAAACACTTTTTTAAAAAGTGACAATACTTTCAGTACTGATTCTACATGGAGAAAATAGTTATATGGTAAAATATTTCTTGATTTGAGTGATGCTTCTTTAATTATGAGTTATGAAGGTTTATACTTCCAATATGTTAGCGACTGTGATGTCAGGTTTAGGTAACTAGTAGAAACACTACATGCTGGTGGTTATGAGAAAACAAATTTACGATATCCTTTTTGTGAACCATGAGTAAAATAATGGTGCTTTTTAAATACTGTTTGTGTGAACCAGTTTAACTTTTTGTATATTCAATGAAGTCTTACCTGATGTCACAGTCACTAACATATTGAAAGTATAAACTTTCATCACTCAAATAAAGAAATATTTTACCATTCAACTATTTATTTCCCCCAAGGGGGGGGGGGGGGGTACTTCGGGTCATTTCATACGAGGATGCTCTGCCCGGACTCTTTACCCCTTACCCTTTTCTATACCAAATTTCAGCGAAAACGTTACCCCTTTATACACCTTTTAGCCAGAAAAGGTACCCCTTTTGTATACCTTTGAAGAAAATCTACCCCTTTTTATACCAAAAATCACAAATTTCCACCCCTTTGCTATACATGCAGCCTGAAGAAAAGTACCCCTTTCGGGCGGAGCATCCCCGTATAGTCCATTATAGGGAGTACCCCCCCCCCCCAGGGTTTATTACTTCATGTAGAATCAGTATACTGACAGTATTGTATCAGGGGTGATATGCACTTTAAAAACACAACTATCAAATATTTTCTCAATCAAAACATATTTTTTCCATCTTTCATAGATGCACCAGGTACATGGAGAAGAACCCTTCAGAAGTTCATCACTTCACAGTTAGGTATATGGCCTCGACTCTTTGATAACTGTCATTGTGACAGGGAGACATGGCAATACATACAGGAAGCAGGATTCAGTAGTGTAAACCAGAGCTATGTTTATTTACCAACGGATAACGTGACGAGTCTCCTGTCAAAGATTATATTGTACTTCATTAGGCGCTTTGTGATTGGTCATGCAAAGAAGTGATTCACTGTGTCAATTGAAATCCCCACCCCCTTACCCCCAGGCCATGGAGGAAAATGCACCTTTCCGTAGTCTTCCCACAATCCCTTATGATCCCAGCGCGAGCTCGAGGTCAGGGTAAAATTTGCATATTTTTTATACATTTTTATGCAAATTTTACCCTGACCTTGAGCTCGTGCTGGGATCATAAGGGATTGTGGGAAGACTATGGAAAAGAGCATTGACATTATTCAATTACGGCCCTGACAAATGGTTCCTACATTATTTACATTCTCATTTACATATGAATATAATACATTTCAAGCTTGGTACAAAATACTTGTACTGAAAAAAGAAATACAACAAAATATATAAATCTGTAAATGTATATATTGATAGAAATGTGAAATAAAAAGTATTGTATTGTATTGTATTGTATTGTATTGTATTGTATTGTATTGTATTGTATTGTATTGTATTGTATTGTATTGTATTGTATTGTATTGTATTGTATTGTATTGTATTGTATTGTATTGTATTGTATTGTATTGTATTGTATTGTATTGTATTGTATTGTATTGTATTGTATTGTATTGTATTGTATTGTATTGTATGTATTGTATGTATTGTATTGTATTGTATTGTATTGTATTGTATTGTATGTATTGTATTGTATGTATTGTATTGTATTGTATTGTATTGTATTGTATTGTATTGTATTGTATTGTATTGTATTGTATTGTATTGTATTGTATGTATTGTATGTATTGTATTGTATTGTATTGTATTGTATGTATTGTATTGTATGTATTGTATTGTATTGTATTGTATTGTATTGTATTGTATGTATTGTATTGTATTGTATTGTATTGTATTGAATGTATTGTATTGTATTGTATTGTATGTATTGTATTGTATTGTATTGTATTGTATGTATTGTATTGTATTGTATTGTATTGTATGTATTGTATTGTATTGTATTGTATTGTATTGTATTGTATTGTATTGTATTGTATTGTATGTATTGTATTGTATGTATTGTATGTATTGTATGTATTGTATTGTATTGTATTGCATTGTATTGTATTGTATTGTATTGTATTGTATTGTATTGTATTGTATTGTATTGTATTGTATTGTATTGTATTGTATTGTATTGTATTGTATTGTATTGTATTGTATTGTATTGTATTGTATTTTTCTGAAATAGGGCTGTAAAGTGTGACGTCATTTTTGTGGAAAAAAACTTCCGGTGTCAAAGCGAAAACCAGTTTTATAAAGATTTTTTTCTTACTTTTTCTTTATGACAGGATTTGTTGTCCAAAGTTCTAATTGTTTCAGGTGGAGGTTAATTTATTGTTAACATTTTCGCTTTATTTTAGTGGTTTTTGTGAGCAGTTGGACCCGGAAATACGTCACAACTTAACAGCTCTATAGCTGTCGTTTTAAGGTGGCTCCATAGGCTTTTGAAGTTCTTGAAACAATGGGTAAATTCCACTATGAATAGCTTGTAAACTGATACCCGTTACACCAGTCACCTCAAAGGTTATGAACCAAAGATTGGTTTTCTATCAGGCGCCAAACGTTTCAAAACTAATAAAACGTGCAAGTGTAAAGAAAACCGCGTTAATACAAAAAACAATACAGATACAGAAATCCAAACAGTTGGAAACCATTCAAGCAGTATAAACACCCGTACAATAATCTAAAAAAAACTTGCAAGTATAAAAAACCGTGCAAGTATAAAAAAACCTCGCAAGTATAGAAAAACCGTGCAAGTATAAAAAAACCGTGCAAGTATTAAAAAAACCATGCAAGTACAAAAAAACTTGCAAGTATAAAAAACCGTGCAAGTACAAAAATCGTGCAAGTATAAAAAACTGTGCATGTTTAAAAAAAACCGTGCAAGTATAAAAAAACCTCGCAAGTATAGAAAAACCGTGCAAGTATAAAAAAACCGTGCAAGTATTAAAAAAACCATGCAAGTACAAAAAAACTTGCAAGTATAAAAAACCGTGCAAGTACAAAAATCGTGCAAGTATAAAAAACTGTGCATGTTTAAAATAAACCGTGCAAGTATAAAAAAAACCGTGCAAGTATAAAAATACCGTGCAAGTATAAAAAAACCGTGCAAGTATAAAAAAACATCCAAAAACTCGGTACTACAGATTTTGCATTATTATAAGTTCTGTAGTAGCGAATCTTTCACTTTTCTGTCATATGAGAGATAACCTATACAGATCCCTTTCACGTGACGTCAAAGCAGCTCAATTTAGAGGACAAAATAAAAGAATTTCAATCTCCTGAGAATTGGAAACACATTGAACTTAGATATTCAAATCATGCACCAAGGTTAAGTTTCTACATACATTGTCCTAAATTTATACATCGCGTGTGACCCCTCTCTCCACTTAACAAAACCCAGTGGTCAGATCTAATAGACGTAATATTATACGAAAGAAATATTTGCATTCCATCAACAGCCAACCGTATCCACTAACCGGCCTCACTCTAGCAAGGCATCAGTCATGGAGGTCAGCTCTGTGCCCGGGCTAATCTACATTTCGCTTGCTACGCTTGTCGCTGCCTTCTTGGTTTGTAAATTAGGATTACTTTCATGGCTTTCCAATGCCATTAGGAGCACCGAGGCTTACAAAAAGTGGTTTGCTCTATCGATAACGTTTTGGGTCAAACAAATGAAGGATGGCACCACCATTTTTCAATCGATGGAGCCCATGTTCGAGCAGATCGAGGAAAAAGTCATAGAAGTTGGAGGAGATGTGTTGGAGATTGGAGCAGGAACTGGCCGATCTTTGCCTTATTTACGCCTTCCTGAAGAAAGTTCTTTGGTTGTGGTGGACTACAACCCGTTCATGGAGAAATATTTTCGCGAGAGTCTTGCAAAGGCGCCTCACATCAAGTTGAAAGACTACCTGGTGCAAAGTGCAGTAGACATGAGTAACATACCAGATAACACTCTAGCTGCTGTGTACACTGTAGATGTGATGTGCTCGTTGGAGATAGAGGATCTGAAGAAGATGCTGAAAGAAATCAAGAGAATCTTGAAACCGGTATGAAGTTGAATATTCAGTTGGCCCCTGAAACTTTAACGGTTTCTTGAGTCGCATCCGCTCACGCGAATCATAATATTTAGACATTGCGTGACGACCCTAAGAACGTCTGCAAAGGAGGCTACGTGAGAAACTTTAAGACCTTCGAAAGTGCCCCAAAAAGCTTTTACAAGCTTCAAATTAGTCCATAAGGGAGGAGGCATATTCAAATTTTTTATTTTGTCCATTTACACCTATTTCAAAAAACGTCATTGGTCGGAGATCTGCAATGTGATACTGGGAGTCAGCGCAGTCCTAGTCCTAGGGTTACCCTACCCAGTGGCGGATCCAGAATTTTACAAAGGGGGGTTCCATTTTGTCTTCACTCTTTCAACAACTGATACGTAAAACTTCATTGCAGGACGCATTCTCATTATTTCATATATCCCTTTTCAAAGGGTCTGATGCTCAAAGGGGGGTTCCGTGGAACCCATGGAACCCCCTCTGGATCCGCCACTGCTACCTCCTTATAAAGCGGGCCTAACAAGCCTGCGGTCCTCGTTCCATGATGGAAGGGGGGATTTATAACTGATTTTTGAAGCAAACAGCTGACATACCACAATTTATTTCGGTCTCAGATTTTAAGATTTCAGAACCGATGTGTGGAAAGTGATGAGTTTTGTTGCACGAGGTCTCGACCATTTGATGAGGAAGGTTAACACCAGCTGCGAGCTTATCTTCTGACTTTGAACCTTTTTGTTTATAGGGTGGTTGTTTGTTCTTCTTTGAACACGTTTTGGGTAAGTCAATGAACCAATCAAGCTAGCAGCTTATTATCCCCTGCCCTTGTACCTGACATAAATGAATGGTTCCTCTCAAGATCCCCAACACAAAAGCCTGACATTTTTCTCTCCTTCCATTTTAGACGACCCTGGTACTTGGAGAAGGCCAATCCAGAAGCTGATCACGTCAAAGTTAGGAATATGGCCGTTTCTTACTGATGGATGCCACTGTGACAGACAGACGGTGCAGTACGTACAAGAAACCGGATTTCAAAGTGTAACAACCAGCGGTAAACTTCATTTGTATTACAAGGAGACGATGGAAAGCGGGCTCAACGGAAAGCAGCGGGAACCAAAGTCTATTTACCCATTCAACTGTTTTATTATAGGATGTGCACAGAAATAACCCCGCCATTTTTGATGCCAGAGTCAGAAACCTTTGCCCGTACCCTTAAGGAACATTCACTCTCCACACAGATGAGTGGCAGTTAACAATAAACTCATTATTTGAGCCGTAAAGATATTTCGCCTACCAATTGTAAACAGGAATTGTTCTAGCCACTAGCTCTAGTTTCTTCTTGTTTTTGTCTGTTAATGTCCTCAAAATGAATGGAAAACAAAGGTAAAATCACAGGGAGCCCACAGGCACTGGTAGAATCAGTGATTAGAATAAAATCTATCATGCGTAAATGCACGTGCTAGCTCCCGCACCGGCTTGGCGCCTGATTGGTTGCAGTTCAAGTCTGAATAAATTATCAGCTGCTACGTTGCTAGCGTAGAATATAATGACTATCATTATATTCTACGCTAGCAACGTTAGCAGCTGATAATTTATTCAGACTTGAACTTCCACCAATCCGGAAACGCCAACGAGTTCGTGCATGCAGGAGCACGAGCTTTCACGCATGATAAATTTATTTTAAACAATGATACCAGTGGCTGTGGGCGCCCTGTGGTAAAATCTTATGAATCTACCATGGGATGTAGAACTGTCTTTATTCTTTCTTTTTCGAGTACAATCACTGAACTTGCCATATTGCTGACGAAGGATTTGTACAGCACTGTGGACTAAAGCTCTACGGTAAACGAAAACCTTTTCCCTCGCGGTATTTTCGAAGACAAAACCTCAAAGGAGAGTCAAAAGAGTCTTCAACAAAACGAATCGCCCTAGGGACCATTTTTTTTAGGAGATTCGGGTTGTAAAATACGTTGAAATCGTGGTTGATATTGTTTAAAATTTTACATTCTTTCGACACACGGAAAACAAAGGTGCATGAAAAAATATTGTACTGTGTTCTTGCTTGATTTTGCTGTTCACTTGTATAAATTTAGCACCTTTTCTTGGCATCTAACCCCTTTTTATATAACTATATATTTTCCAGGTTTTATTTTCGCCTAGCACTTTTATCTAAGTTGGGCTTCCTGTAGCTCGCAGTAATTTCTGCCGGATCCAAGTGTCCGGAGCACGCACGAACCGTCCAATCACAGCGCGCTACGATGCTTAGCCAAGCGGCCCTTGCTCCAAGTCTCTTCTACGGGTCAGATCTAGTACTAGACAATCAACAGCCCATTCTAGCAAGAAATCAGTCATGGAAGTTAGTTGTGTGCCTGGTTTAATCTACATTTCGCTTGCTGCGCTTGTCGCTGCCTTCTTGGTTTGTAAATTAGGATTACTTTCATGGCTTTCCAATGCCATTAGGACCACCGAGGCTTACAAGAAGTGGTTTGCTCAATCGATGAAGTTTTGGGTCAAACAAATGAAGGATGGCACAACAATTTATCAATCGATGAGGCCCATGTTCGAGCAGATCGAGGAAAAAGTCATAGAAGTAGGAGGAGACGTGTTGGAGATTGGAGCAGGAACTGGTCGATCCTTGCCTTATTTACGCCTTCCTGAAGAGAGTTCTTTGGTTGTGGTGGACTACAACCCATTCATGGAGAAACATTTTCGTGAGAGTCTCGCAAAGGCGCCTCACATCAAGTTGAAAGACTACCTGATACAAAGTGCAACAGACATGAGTAATATACCAGATAACACCTTTGCTGTTGTGTACACTATAGATACGATGTGCTCGCTGGAGATAGAGGATCTGAAGAAGATGCTGAAAGAAATCAAGAGAGTCTTGAAACCGGTAAACATAAGATATTTATAAAGTATTCAGTTATTATATTGCCTCTTGAAACCTAAAGGCTTTTTCAGTCTAATAGACCTCATCGGCTTGGGGTAATGTTGTCCCATTTCAGACCACGTGTCATTCCCCAGAGTATCAGTTCATTGTTTAACGGTTGCGCATGAGAAGATACATGAATATGGATACAACTCAAACAAAGAATCTTATTCTCAAGAGAATGACACGTAGTCTGAAATGGAACAACATTACCCCCAAGCCGATGAGGTCTATTGTATGAATCGCGTGTCTGAGCTGATGCGAACTTTAAAGCCGTCAAAAGCGCCCGAAAAAAACTTCTTTAAACAACTTTGAAAACTGTCCGAATATGTACAGGAGGCATATTCGCCTTTTTTTTTCTTTTTTTTTTCTTTTTTTTTTTCTTGTTCATTTACCATGATTATAAAACGGTCGGGGATCTGCAATCTGATACCGGGAGCCAGCGCAGGCCCTAGTGCTAGGGTTACTTTACCTCCTTATAGAGCGGGCCTAACAAGCCTGTGGCCCTCGATCCTTGATGGAGGTGGAATTTAGAGTTACTTTATGAAGCAAACAGCTCACAAACTACAATTTATTTCGGTCTCAGGTTTTAAGATTTCAGAATTCCGACCGACAACGTTTTCTTTGTTTTTTTTTTCTTTTGAGAAATTTTGAGAGGTGTAAACAAGCTAAAGGCAAAATTGATTTCGTGATCTGCTTAGTTTGGATTAGTTTTGAAGTGTGCTGATCATAATTAGATTTGATTTCGTAATCTGTTTAGGGTTGTCACTCAAATTTACGTACAATAGAATCCTTACAGCTCATTATAAATTTGCGCGCTGATTGGCTAGAGATGGCGTGATGACATTTAATAAGCCCCCCTCTCTTTTAAGTTTTTACAGGCTTCATGACACCTCAGTTTTGCAGTGACATCATTTATACGTAACTTTTTCAGATCAGATGGCAGCAAACCAGCTTATGTTCTGACTTTGAATCTTTGTTGTTTATAGGGTGGTTGTTTGTTCTTCTTTGAACACATTTTGGGTAAGTCAATGAATTAGTTAAAGCTAACTCATAAGGCAGGGTTTGGGGGGTCGGGAGATCCCGAATTACGCACTATGTCTTTCCAAAATCCCGCGTCCCGCGACATTGGACATGCACTGGGCAATTCTCAATTCACGGCCGATGTCAATATCCCGAATTAAGAAAACGTTTTTCTAGTTCCCAGATCCCGCGCTATATTTTTATCCGTTTCCCTTTCCAGACCCTGATAAGGGAAGATCGCTCAGTTTTTACACTTCAACGTTACTGGGTTTGGTTTGAAGGAATAAATAAATATTAACTAAAGGTAACCGCAATTTTTCATCCCCTGCCCTTGTACCTGACATGAATGGTTCCTCTCAAGATCCCCAACACAGAAGCCTTAAAGATTTCTTCTCCTTCCGTTTTAGACGAGCCTGGTACTTGGAGAAGGTCAGTCCAGAAGCTGGTCGCGTCAAATACAGGAATATTGCCGTTTCTTACTGACAACTGTCACTGTGACAGACAGACGGTGCAGTATGTACAAGAAACGGGATTTCAAAGTGTAACAACCAGCGGTAATCTTCGTTTGTATTTCAAGGAGACGGCGGAAAGCGGACCCAATGCAAAGCAGCGGGAACCAAAGGCTCTTTACCCATATAACTGTTTTATCAGAGGATGTGCACAGAAATAATATCCCGCCATTTTTGATACGAGAGTTGAAAACCTTTCCACGTACCCTTCAGGAACAGGAGGCTGGGGTGGCGGGGGGAAGGGGGGATTCTGTTATTTTCTCTTATAGTTCTCTTATATTCTCTTATTTTCTCTTATTTTCTCTTATTTTCTCTTATTTTCTCTTATTTTCTCTTATTTTCTCTTATTTTCTCTTGTTTTCTCTTATTTTCTCTTATTTTCTCTTATTTTCTCTTATTTTCTCTTATTTTCTCTTATTTTCTCTTATTTTCTCTTATTTTCTCTTATTTTCTCTTATTTTCTCTTATTTTCTCTTATTTTCTCTTATTTTCTCTTATTTTCTCTTATTTTCTCTTATTTTCTCTTATTTTCTCTTATTTTCTCTAATTTTCTCTAATTTTCTCTTATTTACTGTAATACTCAGAAAATGACACGTTCAAAAATAGTGACCAGGTTTGCTTGTACCCACATTAGGCTTGTTATGTGTGAGATATTCTTGTGTTTCAATAAATGTCTGTGGATATTCAAACTGTTTCATAATAGGCCACACAACAGCGGAATTATCATCTGTTGTTTCAGACTCTTTTCAGTCATGCATGCACGCTCAGATAGAGGTCTTTTCATGTTTCTATACCAGTTATACAGGAAACTCTACGCCATTTCTCATCATTTCTGGCTCATTGCCGGTAATCAAATTTGGAACAGTCATTCCTCCTCCTCCACTTCTTCTTATTCTTCAGTCTTGTTTGCATATCCCCTACTCCCTCCAGTTCCTTCCTCACAACCCCTCAGGGGTCAGACCTCACTTAGCCTCACCATAGTTGGTGTGAATGACAAATTATGCAAATTGACTGCATGACTTCGCACGCCAGACGACAAAACTCCATCCACAGTATCGTTAGTAGCTTTAAATCTAAGATGGATGTTAGCTCAGTACCAGGGCTAATCTACTTCTCGCTTGCTACGCTTGTCGCAGCTTTGTTGGTTTGTGAAACTGGATTACTTTCAAGGTTTTTTAATGCCATAATGAGGACCGAGACTTACAAGAAATGGTTTGCTCAATTGCTAAAGCTTTGGGTCAAACAAATGAAGGATAGCACGACCACATTCGAATTGTCCGATCTCATGTTCAAAGAGATGGAAGAAAAAATCGTGGAAGTTGGAGGAGACGTGTTGGAGATTGGAGCAGGAACTGGGCGATCTTTGCCTCATTTACGCCTTCCTGAAGAAAGTTCTTTGGTTGTGGTGGACTACAACCCGTTCATGGAGAAACATTTTCGTGAGAGTCTTGCAAAGGCGCCTCACATCAAGTTGAAAGACTACCTTGTGCAAAGTGCAGTAGACATGAGTAACATACCAGATAACACCTTTGCTGTTGTGTACACTATAGATACGATGTGCTCGCTGGAGATAGAGGATCTGAAGAAGATGCTGAAAGAAATCAAGAGAGTCTTGAAACCGGTAATTTTGAGCTAATCTTCTGTTATATTGTAATGGTTGTATGACTCGCGTGGTCTGATGCGATTGCTATTCAAAGCTATACAAATGAACTCAAAAGCTATGAACAGGAGACCTTTATGATCTTTAGTTATTACAATAGTCAGCTTTTTCTGAGTGAATTGAATTCATTTTTTCGACATGTTTGTGAAAAAAGCTAAACATCTGGCACAACCGAGTCACTGATCCGTCACCATAAATCAAATCACGCATGACGCGTAACCCCTGTGCCACCCCGGTAATATACACTTACACGCATCACGCAATGATATTTCTTCACTGTATCAGGATGGGAAATTAAAACTTCATAATCTGCGACAAAACTGTACATCGAATTCTTCAAACAAGATAACGGGCCATTTCTAAATCTTTCTCCGGCAGCCGTTAAAACCTTTTTAAGTTGGATGCACGAGTGAACACTTTCGATAGTTGATGAATTTATGAAGCTTTATGAGAAACTTCAGGGAAACACTCTATCTTCTACCATTAGTACGATACAAACCCTGATGCAAAGAAGCTGGGAGAAGAAGGTAAAAGAAAAACAAGTTCGTATGGTAACTTTGAACTTTTCTTGTTTATAGGGTGGTTGTTTGTTCTTCATTGAACACGTTTTAGGTAAGTCCTGAATGGACTAGTACAACGATGCGGCGGCCATTTTGGTAGGAGACAAATATACAAATCTTTGTTAAACTTATTGCGTCGGTTAAAATTAACGTTTCACCCCTAGACAACTTGACCAGAGATAAATTAAGACAATGGACATGAAAGAAAGACAAATAAACAAAACTCTCTATTTTATCCGACATTTTTGTTTTCTTTTTCCTCCTGGACGCCCCATAATGCATTGCAATTCAAGATGTGAAAATAATGACTGATGCTACGTAGAAAAAGGAAAAGAAAAAGGGCCAGAGAAACCCAGTATTTTTCTTCATCAGATCCTACGTATCCCCCCGGCATCTCGTAAAAAGTTATCAGTTTTCATTAATTCAGATTCAAGATGGCCGCCGCATCGTCGAAGTAGTCCATTAAAGCTAACTATAGATAAGTGGGGACAGTACTTAAAGGGAGAGAAAATAGACAGTGCCGTTCATGGTCTGTAAAGAAAACTAGAATTAATGAAAGGTTCCTCAATACCCAACACAGAAGCCTTATGAAGATATATTTTGTTCTTCTTTTCTAGACGACCCTGGTACTCGGAGAAGGACATTTCAGAAGCTTCTTACCTCAAAGCTAGGAATATGGCAGTTCCTTAATGATGGATGTCGCTGTGACAGAGAGACGGTCCAGTACGTACAAGAGACGGGATTTAAAAGTGTAACAACCAGCGGTAAACTTCGTTTGTATTCCAAGGAGACGGGAAGCGGACCTAACTCAAAGCAAACGGAACCATTATCTTGTTACCCTTTCAACTGCTTGGTTATAGGATGCGCACAGAAGTAAACCGACTACCACAGTAATTACCTTTTCAAATGCATTTGCTTCAGTGTGGAATTATAGAACAGATTTAATACGACTGTGAAAGGTTAGTACCTTGTGCGTGCCTTGCTTCGACCTTGATGTTTTCTATAATTCTTATTGGCTGATTTTCTTCTCGCGCAATGTGATTGGTCAGGCGTACTTAGTCAGTGCCTTGACCTTGTCCGCGCCGTGTCGCGTGCATTTAATGGGATGAAGAAAGCGTGCCTTGCCGCGACCGTGATGTTTTCTAGATTTTTGATTGGCAGACTTTTTTTCGCGACTGCGTTCGTGCCGTGGGCTTTACACAGTTATGCGAA
This sequence comes from Anthopleura sola, assembly GCA_023349425.1. Classification (NCBI taxonomy): domain Eukaryota; kingdom Metazoa; phylum Cnidaria; class Anthozoa; order Actiniaria; family Actiniidae; genus Anthopleura; species Anthopleura sola. Next base: position 4,568,747 of record JALHLI010000001.1, read on the forward strand.
ATTTGCTCTATCGCATGCAGTTTGAAGTACAGATCCTTTTTTCTTGCACTGGCGTATTTTTGTACATTGGCGTGCGTTCTTTGGAAGAAGAATCATGGATTTTGTCAAATATAGACAACTTGCACGTGATGTCAAAGCAGCTCAATTTGGAGGACAAAACAAAAGAATTTCAATCTCGAATTGGAAACCCATTATTTTGGCCTCCAAATTGAGCTGCATTCCGAAGTGCCAAGGGATGATAATTCAGTTCAAAGCTAGAAGTCAAGTCCGTCGCAGTTACTATCTGTTAGCATGTATCATAAACAACTAATTTATATGTAGCCAATAGTCACTACGGACAGCAAACTACGACCATTATTTCAGTTGTTCTTACGATACATATTTCAAAATACACTCCTTTGTAATAAGATACAAAAACATTGCTTGGGCTTCCTGTGCAATAACGAGAGTTCACAATAGGGGGTATCCTATTAGAAGATAGTGGACAAATCACTGGGCACATGCCATTTAGATTTTCAAAAATTGTGTCCTTCTTTTAGAAAAAAAATTTCCACTGAGAAGAAGCCGTAATACAGTACACTGTATATCAAAAAAAAAAAAAAAAAAAAAAAAAGAATCCATACGAAAGAGCTGGTTCATTATTGTTAGCTTTTATAAAATCAGTAGTTTTCAAAAGAAAATAAAGCCAGTTTTTACCTTAACAGTGCTTGTTTCGTGTTCACTTTCACGATCGCCATCAGATCCATGGATTTTCAGTCACATCAACGCACCAGTTTCCGGTAAAATTTGGTCTGTCCCCTCCCCACTAAGTGTATGTTTTATGTTTCCCCCCGAAAAACTTGATTTTTGTTTGTAATGAAATTCGGTGCATAGCCAGATCTTGCTTTTCGAATGTCAAAAAATTATTTCAAATTTATGTCAAAAAATTATTTTCTCTAAAACATCAAATTAAAGAAAACTTTTTGGAGAATCGATTTCTGGGGGTAAATTTTCTGAAACATTTGTTATTTCGGAGATATGGAGCTGAAAGTAATTATGATGTCGGTGTGAACTTTTGGAGGTGTCGCTGCACACCCTCCCCCAATATAACAGGTATAAGCCGGAACAAGGCAAATTTTCAAACGGCTCAAAACTCCCCAAAAAAACACAATTTCATGCAAACATTTCATCACTAAAATGTTCCCCGACTACCAAACAACATTTTTAGAGACTTTATTCAAAATCATTTAGCAATTTAAGTCTTCCTGAAAGCATATTTTCAAACTTCTGAAATTTTAATCGTTATCACGTCACAGTTCACTAACTTTACGCTTGGGCTACCTGTGCTTTCCCTTGCCTTCTCTCTCCAGCAGAGCATCAATCATGGAAGTCAGCTCGGTGCCAGGGCTTATCTACTTCTTGATTGCTACGCTTGTCGCAACCTTGTTGGTATATAAAACTGGCCTACTTTCAAGGTTTACCAATGCCATTAGGAACACCGGAACTTACAAGAAATGGTTTGCTCAATTGATGAAGTATTTTATCAGGCAAATGAAAGATAGCACCACGATTTTTGAATTGTTCGAACTCATGTTCGATCAGATGGAGGAAAAACTCTTAGAAGTAGGGGGCGATGTATTGGAGATTGGAGCAGGAACTGGGCGATCTCTGCCTTATTTACGCCTTCCTGAAGAAAGTTCTTTGGTTGTGGTGGACTACAATCCGTTCATGGAGAAACATTTTCGCGAGAGTCTCGCAAAGGTGCCTCACATCAAGTTGAAAGACTACCTGGTTCAAAGTGCAGCAGACATGAGTAACATACAAGATAATACTTTTGCTGCTGTTTATACTGCTGATGTGATGTGCTCATTTGAAATAGAGGATCTGAAGAAAATGCTGAAAGAAATCAAGAGAGTCTTGAAACCGGTAATTATGGCTAAGGATCCTGTAATCCCCTCGCCATGTCATTGATGGCTTTAAATTCACGATCACGCCGTTTATAAACACTGTCATTGTGATGTTAATATGTCAACTATTTCAACAATAGGTTTTGTCACTTTGCTTTGTTGGATTGTCCAATAGATTTCTGGTTGAAAATTTAAATAAGAAAACAAGTTGCGTTACCGTATTTTAAAAAGCCACGTCTATTAACTATTCAGTTTACATTGTGTGACTGACTCGCGTGACCTTATGCAGTTGCAGATTTATTTAACATCAAAAGCCGTACAAATAAACTCCAATAAAGCTATAGACCCACTGTTTCAAGTATTCTTTGTCGGTCTGTACCGTTGGAAACGTCTGGGAAATATGATGCAACGACGTAAAAAAAAAAAAAAAAAAGCAAAATTTTGAAAATAATTCAAATACAATAGCAGGTTATTCATTAATGATTGATATGGTAACTTTAAACCTTTGTTGTTTATAGGGTGGTTGTTTGTTCTTCCTGGAACACGTTTTAGGTAAGTCAATGAATCAAAGATAATTGAGAGGATCGCGGAAGCAATATTTCATATGGAAACGTTAACCAATTTTCAAACACAGAAGGTATGGGAATGTAATGGAGATCGATACAGTTGATAGTAACTTTCATGATATTTCCATCACTAATTTCTCAACTTCCAGGTTATGGAAATATGCCAGAAGTGGTGACTTCCAACATATTTCCATACCTTAAAAATAATGCATGTTCATGACTTCCATGGTATCAGTATAGAAGTGTTGACTTCCATGGTATCAGTATAGAAGTGTTGACTTCCATGGTATCAGTATAGAAGTGTTGACTTCCATGGTATCAGTATAGAAGTGTTGACTTCCATGGTATCAGTATAGAAGTGTTGACTTCCATGGTATCAGTATAGAAGTGTTGACTTCCATGGTATCAGTATAGAAGTGTTGACTTCCATGGTATCAGTATAGAAGTGTTGACTTCCATGGTATCAGTATAGAAGTGTTGACTTCCATGGTATCAGTATAGAAGTGTTGACTTCCATGGTATCAGTATAGAAGTGTTGACTTCCATGGTATCAGTATAGAAGTGTTGACTTCCATGGTATCAGTATAGAAGTGTTGACTTCCATGGTATCAGTATAGAAGTGTTGACTTCCATGGTATCAGTATAGAAGTGTTGACTTCCATGGTATCAGTATAGAAGTGTTGACTTCCATGGTATCAGTATAGAAGTGTTGACTTCCATGGTATCAGTATAGAAGTGTTGACTTCCATGGTATCAGTATAGAAGTGTTGACTTCCATGGTATCAGTATAGAAGTGTTGACTTCCATGGTATCAGTATAGAAGTGTTGACTTCCATGGTATCAGTATAGAAGTGTTGACTTCCATGGTATCAGTATAGAAGTGTTGACTTCCATGGTATCAGTATAGAAGTGTTGACTTCCATGGTATCAGTATAGAAGTGTTGACTTCCATGGTATCAGTATAGAAGTGTTGACTTCCATGGTATCAGTATAGAAGTGTTGACTTCCATGGTATCAGTATAGAAGTGTTGACTTCCATGGTATCAGTATAGAAGTGTTGACTTCCATGGTATCAGTATAGAAGTGTTGACTTCCATGGTATCAGTATAGAGGTGTTGACTTCCATGGTATCAGTATAGAGGTGTTGACTTCCATGGTATCAGTATAGAGGTGTTGACTTCCATGGTATCAGTATAGAAGTGTTGACTTCCATGGTATCAGTATAGAAGTGTTGACTTCCATGGTATCAGTATAGAAGTGTTGACTTCCATGGTATCAGTATAGAAGTGTTGACTTCCATGGTATCAGTATAGAAGTGTTGACTTCCATGGTATCAGTATAGAAGTGTTGACTTCCATGGTATCAGTATAGAAGTGTTGACTTCCATGGTATCAGTATAGAAGTGTTGACTTCCATGGTATCAGTATAGAAGTGTTGACTTCCATGGTATCAGTATAGAAGTGTTGACTTCCATGGTATCAGTATAGAAGTGTTGACTTCCATGGTATCAGTATAGAAGTGTTGACTTCCATGGTATCAGTATAGAAGTGTTGACTTCCATGGTATCAGTATAGAAGTGTTGACTTCCATGGTATCAGTATAGAAGTGTTGACTTCCATGGTATCAGTATAGAAGTGTTGACTTCCATGGTATCAGTATAGAAGTGTTGACTTCCATGGTATCAGTATAGAAGTGTTGACTTCCATGGTATCAGTATAGAAGTGTTGACTTCCATGGTATCAGTATAGAAGTGTTGACTTCCATGGTATCAGTATAGAAGTGTTGACTTCCATGGTATCAGTATAGAAGTGTTGACTTCCATGGTATCAGTATAGAAGTGTTGACTTCCATGGTATCAGTATAGAGGTGTTGACTTCCATGGTATCAGTATAGAGGTGTTGACTTCCATGGTATCAGTATAGAAGTGTTGACTTCCATGGTATCAGTATAGAAGTGTTGACTTCCATGGTATCAGTATAGAGGTGTTGACTTCCATGGTATCAGTATAGAGGTGTTGACTTCCATGGTATCAGTATAGAGGTGTTGACTTCCATGGTATCAGTATAGAAGTGTTGACTTCCATGGTATCAGTATAGAGGTGTTGACTTCCATGGTATCAGTATAGAGGTGTTGACTTCCATGGTATCAGTATAGAAGTGTTGACTTCCATGGTATCAGTATAGAGGTGTTGACTTCCATGGTATCAGTATAGAGGTGTTGACTTCCATGGTATCAGTATAGAAGTGTTGACTTCCATGGTATCAGTATAGAAGTGTTGACTTCCATGGTATCAGTATAGAAGTGTTGACTTCCATGGTATCAGTATAGAAGTGTTGACTTCCATGGTATCAGTATAGAAGTGTTGACTTCCATGGTATCAGTATAGAAGTGTTGACTTCCATGGTATCAGTATAGAAGTGTTGACTTCCATGGTATCAGTATAGAAGTGTTGACTTCCATGGTATCAGTATAGAGGTGTTGACTTCCATGGTATCAGTATAGAAGTGTTGACTTCCATGGTATCAGTATAGAAGTGTTGTTTTCCATGGTATCAGTATAGAAGTGTTGACTTCCATGGTATCAGTATAGAAGTGTTGACTTCCATGGTATCAGTATAGAAGTGTTGACTTCCATGGTATCAGTATAGAAGTGTTGACTTCCATGGTATCAGTATAGAAGTGTTGACTTCCATGGTATCAGTATAGAGGTGTTGACTTCCATGGTATCAGTATAGAAGTGTTGACTTCCATGGTATCAGTATAGAAGTGTTGACTTCCATGGTATCAGTATAGAAGTGTTGACTTCCGTGGTATCAGTATGGAAGTGTTGACTTCCATGGTATCAGTATAGAAGTGTTGACTTCCATGGTATCAGTATAGAAGTGTTGACTTCCATGGTATCAGTATAGAAGTGTTGACTTCCATGATATTTTCGTGGTTTTTAAACTTCCATGGTATGGAAATACGTTGGCAGTTTGGTTGGCAGTTCTGTTACAGGACAAGAATTAATCAAAGATCTTTCACTACAAATATATGTTTATTATTCGATTAGATATTCATTAACCATTGTTCACGCATGTCTTAAATACGATATACAAGCCCGCGTTGGTCAAAAAGGCAAGTTGTAACTTGTAAATCATGTGCCTTTCACGAGTGGCACGTACGGCCAGGATCTGACCTTGAACTACCTTGGTCTTATGTAATCTTCTTGGTTTGGCCTGAACTTGCCCTACGACTTATGACTACTTGCCCCCTGATGTTTATTAAGTAAATCGGGTACTTAATCCGTGCCCTAATACCGTTTAAACCGTTGTAACAATTGACCTTTCTATGACCAAACGCTTCCTTGTAGGTCGTAGCCTATTCATATGCAAACTTATTTTAGAATCATTCATTCTCCATCTAAATATTCTAAGTTTTACCAATTTGATTTAGAGGCAACGCCTCCTAAAATTTCCTAGTTAATAACGGATAATTCTGACAACCTGTCATTCAATTTGATCCTTGTCAAACCCCTATATAAAGGGATATAAGAATTGAACAGAGTTGAATAGAGTTGAGAACAGATAAGAACTAGAACAGAAGAGAGTTGGATCAAAGCGAACGCAAGAATAAAAATTTACCAGCCAAAGCTCTGTCAGTTGTTCCTCCTTGGTTGTTCCTCTACCGAGCAAACTGCCCCGTAATACTTCCAACATATCTCCACCATTTGGAACGCGCACAATTTCTGCAATACCTTCTAAAGATTTGTTGTTGTTCTTTTTTAGACGACCCTGGTACTCGGAGAAGGACATTTCAGAAGCTTCTTACCTCAAAGCTAGGAATATGGCCGTTCCTTAATGATGGATGTCACTGTGACAGAGAAACGGTGCAGTACGTACAAGAGACGGGATTTCAAAGTGTAACAACCAGCGGTAAACTTCGTTTGTATTCCAAGGAGAAGGGAAGCGGATCTAACGAAAAGCAAACGGAACCATTATCTTGTTACCCTGTCAATTGTTTTATTATAGGATGTGCACAGAAATAAACCCATCGAGGCACTAAATACTATTGCGTACATACGGTTGCTTGTGGGGTACTACATTGTAGCTTCAGATCCATTTTTACCTTACATGAGTGATTAATAGAATAGAATACAAGGGGGGTTCCAGGGGGAGGGTCAGGGGGGTCTAGACTCGCTGTCATACCTAAGGTTCCAAGGGCGGATCCAGGGGGAGGGTCAGGGGGGTCCAGACTCGCTGGTATACCTAAGGTTCCAAGGGCGGATCCAGGGGGAGGGTCAGGGGGGTCCAGACTCGCTGGTATACCTAAGGTTCCAAGGGCGGATCCAGGGGGAGGGTCAGGGGGGTCCAGACTCGCTGGTATACCTAAGGTTCCAAGGGCGGATCCAGGGGGAGGGTCAGGGGGGTCTAGACTCGCTGTCATACCTAAGGTTCCAAGGGCGGATTCAGGGGTAGGGTCAGGGGGGTCCAGACTCGCTGTCATACCTAAGGTTCCAAGGGAGGATCCAGGGGGAGGGTCAGGGGGGTCTAGACTCGCTGTCATACCTAAGGTTCCAAGGGCGGATCCAGGGGTAGGGTCAGGGGGGTCTAGACTCGCTGTCATACCTAAGGTTCTAAGGGCGGATCCAGGGGGAGGTTCAGGGGGGTCTAGGCTCGCTGTCATACCTAAGGTCCCACGGACGGATCCAGGAATTTTTGAAAGGGGGGTCCAACCAGCTGATCTGAAATAATGACGTAGAAATGTTAAGTGATAAGTTGATAATTGATGAGTGACATTAAATCTTCTAACAACATATGATAAAGCAAACAGGTTTTACCACAGTGAATAATGAACTCAATATTCGAATAATAAATTCATTAATGGTTCTAGGGGGTACGCTTGAGCCGTTTTGACTGTAAAGGAGAAAATTGACTAAAGCCCGTGGAAGTTTTAAGTGTTTCAATAGATATTTTTGAAAGCGCTCGTGCATCTCGAAAATGGTCTATTGTTTGATAATGTGTACATTCCTTAAATTACCGTGAGCTGTAGTCAAATTCTAAAGAATATATTACACACTATCGAGGCAGAGGTTAAATGGTCTATTCTATCAATAGGCAATTATTGGACGAGGTTGAGCAAAATATCGCGATTTGTTAGTGGTGAGCAAGCAATTATTTGCCGATGCCGAAGGCAGAGACACTAACAAATCTCGATATTTTACGATAACCGAGTTCAATAATTGTTTTATCATTCAAATTATTTTTTCTAATCTTTGAGGCCGAGGTCTTGATATTTACGATATCATGCGAAAACCGAATTCAATGATTGTTTTATTATACATTTCGTAAACTAAGAATAAAGATTTAATTCTGCTTTCGAAAAAGTGTCCTTCCTTCCTTCCTTTTAAAACTGCTCACAGACTCGTGCTCTGCTCCTGACCTGCTCCTAACTGCTCCCCGGATGTACAATGTTTTTTAATGAGAAATTTTGATGTAAACTGAGTTACGGTTTGTGTACTCCATCCAAATAAAATTCGAGAACTTAAATATATTTAATGAGGAAAACAGAACCAATAAGTATCAAATTTCACTATTGCCTTAAGGTTACTGACTACTTTTGAACGTTCAATTTGAGCCCACGATGTGTGCGCGCATAAGAATCGCTTAAAACCGCATAACAAACTTTATTGAGGAACCATACACATTTTGAACTTCAACAGGGCAAAACCCTGAATATTTTTCTTTGAATTCCCTAAAACAACAGGTAAAAATCAATCTTTTGAGAAAGTTTGAGAAAAACGTAATTATTACAACTTATAAAAAAAGCGTTTTATGTGTTTTTGTTGTTGTAGTTTGAGTACGCTTTTCGGTTGATTGAGCTAACAAGAAGCTGACATTTTTAGCTTATTTTTAAAACTTTCTTCAAATATTTTTAGTTAGTCTTCGAAAATAATGTTTAGCGTAGATTTCCTGAGAAAATTGCTTCAAGAGCTTTTTTAATTAAACTTGTCAAGATGGTCATATTCAAAATTTATTATCTCGAAAACGAGCTCCGGACACCCCATTTTTCTTTTCATTTTTGGAATCAGCGTTAAATTCTCGGTGTAAAATATCTTTCTAAGAACATTTTGTAATTATTCCTTGCTAAAGTAGTCAGTTTATGCTATTTACTGACATTTTCTCGAATTGGACTCAAAGAAGGTTCACTAACCTTACAGCGCAACGCGCAAAAGTATGACCACTTTTAATGTATTCGCATCAGTACGTCTATGCACGGGGTTTTGCTGCCGAACCACAGGTATCCCAGTACAACAGCTCTAGAATGACTAGATACTTTTTAAAAATAGTCCTTTATTTTATTCATATCAGGGAACTGTACTCTAATGATTTATTTGATTGGCAGTAGTCTATATGGCTGATTATAACCTATTGTGACTACTGTCTTGATCAGCAAGAGTTGGGATGAAAGGAATGGTAAAAGACAGAGATGATTACTGGAGAATTTGAATTAATTACCTCTCTTAGAGTTTCAAATATACTTTTTGTATTGGTAAAATAAGGAAAAGAAGCTTGGAAGCCTTTATCTGGAAATATATAATGACAATGAACAGTAAAAATCCATTTATGTGGAAGAATCTTATTTTACTCTTGAATAATGTCACCCATGTACAAAGACACACTTAATGAATATGTTGTTTAAAAGGTAGTTGTAGGTATGTCGACAAATGGTTGGTTGAATTAATCAATGGTTGGATAGATGGATGAATGAATGGGTCCTCCTGGGCAGGTGGGTAGATAGAATGGATAAATGAGTGGATGGTTAAGTGATGAATGGATGGATGAGAGAGTGGACGGTATAGATGGATGGGTGGTTGAATGGATATGGTTGGGTATGGTTGGCAGGATGAATGGATGGATGGGTCAACTGGAGAGGTGGGTAGATGAATGAATGGAAGAATGAGCGATTGGTTAAGTAATGAATGGATCGATAGATGAGAGAATGGATGGCTAAATGGAAAGAGGGATGAACACATGGACTTGATAAAATACGAATAATAGTAGAACTTTATAAGTATATAGTAGACTCACAGATATTATCTTTTTCATCACTTGATCTGCTTTCTCTTAATGTTTCAAATGCTCTTTCTAGTCGTTCTCTACCATAAATGTTTAAAATAAAATTATGAAATTAATAATAATATAATATGAAACCATTAATTATAAACTATAATGTAATAAACTTGTAGCTTCCCAAAACTCTTAATTAAATTCAGGAAAAATAAATACCTTTTTTGATACCCGTATATCTTTATGTTGTTTTGGTGTTTTAGGAACTACATTTAAAATACTAATAAAGAAGAGCATAGAAACACAAGTAAGTTAGTAAATTTGGTATCAATACGTATACTCAACTTTGGGGGAGTGATACTTGAAGGTTGGTCCTCCACTGATTACAGTGCTCTTCAATAGCATGCATAGAATTATCGTTGTTATGAAGCAGGTCTGGTTGGACATCAATCAAGGTGTTTTCATAATATTCTATAGGCACATAGTAGCCTTTGATACTGTAACTTTGTGGTTTCCAACAACAGCTCAATGTTCACTGATGATCATTGATGTCAGGAATATATCTTTTCTCATTTAAATTTGCCAACCATAGAACAAAATATTTCTTTGTTTCTTCGCGAAGGCAAATAGTACAATTCCATGCATGTTATGCATGCTACTGTATTGAGAATTTTTTTACCCCCAATACAGCCCAGGGTCCCCCCCCCCTCCAGCCTCGTGGAAGCCGATGACAAGTGCATAAAGCCAATGATACTAATAATAATACATGTACAGTGTAAACTAAAGTACTAAAAATACTGCTTATTATACATTTTACTCACTATCTCGCTTCTGATTGGCCAAGAGCCCGCAGCCAATCCCCGATGCCGTGTGATCTCGACATGATAAATGTATTGAACTCAGTTTTACCTACGGATAATACATTTATCATGTCAAGTTCAAAGGTCACAATTATGGGAATCGAAATATGTTTGCTATTTTTTCGAAAGCAGAATTAAATCTTTATTGTTAGTTTACAAAATGTGTAATAAAACAATTATTGAATTCGGTTTTCGCATGATATCGTAAATATCAAGACCTTGGATGTTTTATCCACCTCAGCCTACGGCTTCGGCAGATAACACGGCCTTGGTCTTGATAATTTACGATATCAGGCTTAACCTCATCCAATGATTGTTTAATAATACGTAATAATGATAATACCTAGACAAGTGCTTAAAATGAACATCAAAATCCCTCTGTAAAGCAGTCTTGACTTTACTGTTTGGTAAGTTACACACAGCATCAGTAAGGTACAATCTCAGCTCCTCGTTATCAATGTCTTCTTGATCTGAGTGAAAGCAGAAAATGACCAGTTAACACCTTTAATAGATATGACTCCAATAAACATGGTATGCGTATGATGTTGGAATGAAATGTGTATATCATCATATACACATTTCATTCCATCATCATACACATACCATGTTTATCGTATATTTCCTTAGATATTTCTGTGACTGTAGCATGTACAGTACATGTAGCATATACAGTACGTTTGTCACAATATACCCACACTAACGACCTTACTCGCCATTAAAGTCTCCTGTAGCTCAGTGGCAGAGCTTCTGACTAGTATACGGAGGGTTGTGGGTTCGATTCCCATCTGGGCTCAGAATTTTTTTTCTGAGTACTATACATTTCATATATACGGTAATATACATTTCAGATATGACTCCTACAATTTTAAGACAATAAAGAAAAATCATAAAATGAAAATATAATAATTTAAGGTAACAAAATAGTATTTAAGCTATCTTGAAGTCTATAAAACTACTGTATATTCCCTGATTAACTGAAAAATCATGTGCACGTTTTGCTCCACGTGATGGAAATACGCCATTAAAAACAACCAAGAAATTTCACTTTCCACAAATTTTTGACCAAATAATTATCACAGTACAATTGATGATAATAAAAGTGATGAATCTGACCATTTTTTAACTACCTTCTTTGAAGCGAGAAGCCAAAACTAAAGAGAGACGATTTTTTTCGCTTCTTTCGAAGACTTTTTATCCGCCATCTTGAAGTTGATACTATTTCCATTCTTCCGCGGACTACTACTACCACAGGAACTCCAACACCCTTTTAATTTTCATTGCTGCCGCAGCGGAGCTTTGTTACAAATGGTTGGTCTTATAGTGTTTTGAAATTTCGAGGATATTATCTTACATGCTAGGTATTATAATTCCAACTTGGCACTGTGTTGCCGGACATGCATTATCTCCTACACTTGGCGATTGGGTTGTCAAAATGGATCTACCGACTCTCCTACAGTTTGTCTCAGTAAAAATATTCTTATTCCATATCTTCTGCTTCGTCTGATTCTGTTTGTATGTCTTGAAAAGTGAATAAATTGTTGAAGAGAAATTTACGGTCATCAATAGCAACCTGGGTTGCTTTCATCCAGTAATAATCCCCAGTGACCAGTAAATCTTGTCGGGTTCTCATTATTTTACGATAATAAGGATCTTTTTAAAACGCGTGAATCCATTTTAATTTTTCAAACAATACGTTTCTCAGTTCATTTCTAAATAGGATATCATCTTATTGTACGCATGCACTTCTGCCCATTCTTTAGATTCGCCATTTCCATGTATTCGTTTTCTAGAGCTTCTAGTTCCGTTTCGTGACGATCCATGCTTTCGTTTATCAACAGTGACCAGCAGTCATCTGAAGGCTGGTTTTCATCATCATCATCCTCATCATCTTCAGTATCATTTGACTCTGATTCACTCGTGTCTAGATCTTCCTCGACACTACTTGCAATTTCATCTTCGCTTGAAGTTTCTTCGTCGTATCTTGAATCATTTTCTTCGAGAGCGTTCATTTTGCAAATTTGATCGTCTAAATGACGTCTTAGATTATAACCTCTGGAATAGGTTTTGCCACAGTATAGCACTGCTTAGATGACGAGCCAAAATGACCCCCTGGATTCTAAAAGAGCACCTTGGTTTCCATTTTACAGATTTTAGCCCATAATAGAACCAGAACAGCTTTATATATAGGATATAATATTATAATTAACCTTTTGTTTTATATGGTAATCCGATTAGCAAATAGTAAACTTAAACAGCCCTTTGGGTCAAAGCAGCACTAAATGTTATGAGGCCAAAATGGCTCCCGCAAACTGAAATAGCCCCTCGTCCCGTTTTGGCCAGCCTTTGGGCCAAAATAGCACTAAATGTTATGAGCCCAAAATGGCTCCCGCAAACTGAAATAGCCCCTCGTTCCATTTTGACCAGCCTTTGGGCCAAAACAGCGAGGGTTGTCCAATACACACGACCTGATACGAGTGGTGAATTTGCTTCACGACTCGTACAGGTCGTGAATATAATTAGTATGCATAAAACGAGCATATTAATTTATAATGTCATATGATGAATAAATGAATAATTAAGAGACTTAGTTATTTTCATAGTTAAAAAATAGGCAAGCCCACAGGGGCCCTAAAAACTCGTACCACTCGTACCACTCGTACGACTCGTAAGAACCATTTACGACCCGTGCATATCATTATCCACTGGTACAGGTGGTGAAAATAGTATGTGGGAACCCTGTGGTATAGCCTTAGTATTTTGGCATGCTCACAGGGGCCCTAAAAACTCGTACCACTCGTACCACTCGTACGACTCGTAAGAACCATTTACGACCCGTGCATATCATTATCCACTGGTACAGGTGGTGAAAATAGTATGTGGGAACCCTGTGGTATAGCCTTAGTATTTTGGCATGCTCACAGGGGCCCTAAAAACTCGTACCACTCGTACCACTCGTACGACTCGTAAGAACCATTTACGACCCGTGCATATCATTATCCACTGGTACAGGTGGTGAAAATAGTATGTGGGAACCCTGTGGTATAGCCTTAGTATTTTGGCATGCTCACAGGGGCCCTAAAAACTCGTACCATTCGTACCACTCGTACGACTCGTAAGAACCATTTACCACCCGTGCATATCATTATCCACTGGTACAGGTGGTGAAAATAGTATGTGGGAACCCTGTGGTATAGCCTTAGTATTTTGGCATGCTCACAGGGGCCCTAAAAACTCGTACCACTCGTACCACTCGTACGACTCGTAAGAACCATTTACCACCCGTGCATATCATTATCCACTGGTACAGGTGGTGAAAATAGTATGTGGGAACCCTGTGGTATAGCCTGAATAAATTATGGACTTAGTATTTTGGCATGCTCACAAGGGCCCTTAAAATTCGTACCACTTGTACCACTCGTACGACTCGTAAGAACCATTTACGACCCGTGCATATCATTATCCACTGGTACAGGTGGTGAAAATAGCATGTGGGAACCCTGTGGTATAGCCTTTGTATTTTGGCTTGCTCACAGGGGCCCTAAAAACTCGTACCACTCGTACCACTCGTACGACTCGTAAGAACCATTTACGACCCGTGCATATCATTATCCACTGGTACAGGTGGTGAAAATAGTATGTGGGAACCCTGTGGTATAGCCTGAATAAATTATGGACTTAGTATTTTGGCATGCTCACAGGGGCCCTTAAAATTCGTACCACTCGTACCACTCGTACGACTCGTAAGAACCATTTACGACCCGTGCATATCATTATCCACTGGTACAGGTGGTGAAAATAGTATGTGGGAACCCTGTGGTATAGCCTTTGTATTTTGGCATGCTCACGGGGGCCCTAAAAACTCGTACCACTCGTACCACTCGTACGACTCGTAAGAACCATTTACCACCCGTGCATATCATTATCTACTGGTAGGAGGCAAGTAAAATATATGTCGATGATGGGTAAAATCTATTGCTCCAAAGGTAGCTAGATGTTTGAAGAAGTATATTTTAAAGATGATTTGTAGTTGTGTCAATGCGTGATGCCGTTAGATCTAGAAGATGGAAACTAGAGAATCGGCTCTTTTAACCACTCAAAAGTATCTATGTTTAGATAAACTTAAACTTACCTATCTAAGATGCTAATAGAATGGACGAAAATGTCAGCTTTTACGCTAAAGAAATTGGTTTACTCATTGCTTAAGCTAACTAGGATGCGTTCGATCGTCCTATAAGCTATACAGGCTGAACAGTCAGTAGGTTTGAACAGTCTTCCATGCTGCTCAAAGAATTAATATTGTAGATCACAATGCAAGTTCTTGATACTATGGCATTTGAATTAAAAACGGAGTATTCTTTGAACTCAGAGAAGGCGACAAGAAGCCAAACATGCAGAACTCAAATTCACTAGTCCGTACTAGCTTGTATCTCATGCAATCGCGACGAGTAAACAAATCAAAAATACTCGACTATATGTCTGACCAGCCAGCTGGGAAGGAAAAAAATACTCCGATACTTATTACTACTATGCCTGAAATGCATATCTCTAAATTCTATATATTTAAGAACTGTTGATCTTGAATTACTGCGTTCTATATTGTTTTCGAACGATACCTCAGGACCCCTCAGTAAAATAGTGAAATATACAACACGTCATTTAAAAAGTGTAAGGTTTTACTTTTGTCCTGTCTTCGTGTCTAGTCGTTCTGTCTAGTACTGTTTTACTGAGGTATCGTTCATTGATGGAGTATAAAGCTTCGTTTAAAAATGTTGCTACAGCAAATAACTGTGAAATGGCAGCAAACCGACACTGGAAAATAACTCATGAATGTTTACAAGCAAGAATTGACTATTTAGAAGGAGTTTCTTCAAGATTTCCTTGATCTTAAAACTTTCACTGCCGTTTGTGCGCTCGGATTTAGCTATATATAGGTACGTTACAGAATTTTTTTTCCAGATTTTAATACTTTAATCTTTACCGGCCCTTTCTCAGCATATAAGTTTCAACTCTCAGTCAGTTGCCACTTTTGAGAAATTAAATTTTACATTTGTCGGGTCTCACTAACTCTGTCGAGAAGTGGAAAGATTCTAATTTTTCTCGACCGATTTTAAGAGGATCAAATAAAGTTCAGACAAAATCCTTTTCAAATTTTAAAGATGAAATGTTTTTCTATATTTTTGCAACGTTTTGGTTTTGATTCGCAGAAGTTATTAATAATAAAAGTCATCGGTTTTCTGCACGGTTTCAACAGAAGAAAACCGCCCTGCCAGCAACAAATCGAAAAAGTGCCATAACTCGTAGAAAATTTTTTTTTAATTCGAAACACATGGTTGACATAGGTTTATGAAAGGGAACTCGCACACTAAGTATCAGGAAGATCGATTTTTAAACCCGAAAGTCGATGCCCAATTCATATGTGAACTCGTAGAGAAATATGCATTTATGGAGTTATGTTTACTTCTTTATTAAATTCTACTTTGTAAACTTATTTGGTCTTAGCTTGGTTCCTTTAATACAAATGTGATGATGAAAAATATAATTTTTTATTATTATTATCCTAACTCTAGCAGGGTTAGTGTCCATAAAGAATGTTATGTATGGTTAGAGAGATACAAAGATGTAAATTATAGTTTTGAAAGAAGACAGGTGTGTAATAGCCATATTACACAGGGTCATCAATTTCTAAAATGTAATTCTAAAATTAACTTTTAAATTGTAATTCAATGTAAAAGGACCTAGTTGAAAGTTTTATCTGTGTAACTTTTTTATGTGAAATCCCTAGTGACATTAATGCATAAGCAACACTTCAGCTTTTCGCAATCAGGTGTGACAAAAGTAAAGTTTTTCAAAAACAATTAGCTGCCCCCTCCCTGCAAAGTTTGATCATAGCACCAAAGTTTCAGTAAATAAATGCATGCTGGACTCCTGTGGATATGGTAGAGAAATGGTTCATTGCCTCCATGATGGAATTGCTGGTTTATATCATTTTCAAAGCTATTTCTAAAAAAAATATGAAAATTGAAAGGTATTAAGCATCTATTGAAAGAAATTAGATTGAGAAATGAAATGATATCAGAATAGGAAGCCAAATGATTGAGCTTTCTTTGGAATACAAAATGGTTTTGTTATAAACAATGATACATAATAACAGTATACAGTTTTGTCCTCCAAATTCAGCTATGACATTAAAATGAAAGGGGTCTATAGATCTCTTGAACCATAAGTGAGTAGTACATGATTGGTATAATGATATTGAGAGTCTCTACATTCATTATGTATACTACAGGGGGGCAGAGGAACTTTTTTTAACTGTTTATTTCTTCATATCCCCCAATGTTTACACAAGAAAAATTGCACTCCCCCTCTGGGCTAAAAGAAAAATTATAGATCCCCCCTGCTGTTCTCTTCTCCAAAAAAGACATTTCAGTTCCATTTTTTTTTTTTGTGTGTGTTTTTATTTTTAAATTATGACAATTTTGCATTTTCTGGTAAAGAAAAAGAAGAGAATTTGTTTGTATACACATTCTTATTGAAGAATTAAAGAAAACTAAAAAAAATTTAATAATATCTAGCTTGCGCCTCATTGTAGCTATGGCCCTGGTTGTGCCTTAAGTACTTCATCAGCTTGTGGCCATGTTGAGTGTGCTATTACTACACTTGTAACAAGCAAACAGGCAACACTTGTGTTGATGAAGATGAGGAAGATAATGATGAGGAAGGTGAGGAAGATGATCTCAACAGTACGTGATGATAACAATGATGACAATGACAAAAATTACCATAATGATGATTACCATAATGCAGATAGTGTCAATGATGGCAACAATGACAGTACTGAGAATCCAAATGTTAATTGTTTTCTGCATTTATTCAAAACACAAAGGTCTATTTTACTGGGAATATGATGTTATTCATTATGATATTCACTGCAAATGTGTGAATTGACATGAAGCTTAAAGACTTGTCTTCACTTAAGCTGCCTGTTTTTTTATTTGTTCACTTGTTGGGTCTTAGTCTATCTGGACCAGCTCGTTATATTGTTTTATATTATGGCATAATGAAAAACTGTTGGTTGATAGCATTCAAGCTAAATATTGTTCATTTTTGTGAAGTACTGATTTGCTGATTTACTGATGATTTGCAAACAATAAACATTATTGAAAAAAATTAGCATCCCCCCTTAACTAACATAAATTTTTTTTGCAATCCCCCCTTTTAATGCCAGTAAATTTTATGATCCCCCCTAAAAATCCTCTGCACCCCCTGCAGTATACATAATGAATGTAGCCTAAGTTCTTGGTACAACAAAAACAAATGATATAGCGAAGAAATATGTTTGTGGGCGAGTCTTTTGAAAACGAGAAATCATATATACATTGTCATAATATTCAGAGTTGATTCCAAAGGCATATGTTTGTGGGCGAGTCTTTTGAAAACGAGAAATCATATATACATTGTCATAATATTCAGAGTTGATTCCAAAGGCATATGTTTGTGGGCGAGTCTTTTGAAAACGAGAAATCATATATATCATTGTCATAATATTCAGAGTTGATTCCGAAAGAATATGTTTGTTTTTATGGTAAGTTTATAATTTCAGAGTGCATTGTAAACGAATATATTTGTAAGCGAGTGTATTTTTGAGCGGAGTGTTTTGACAACGAAAGCTACTCATATCATTCATTGTTAGTACGGTATTCAGATTCGATTCTAAACGAAGAAAGCCTTAGAAAACGAAGTAAGATAATAACTACACAAGCTACTACATTTCGGATTCGTATAAGTTTCGTATGTGCTCATGCAGCGTCAAAGATAGGTAGAAAACAAATGAAGAATCCTCGTATTCTCCCGGTATTCTATATGCCCAGCGTCAACAACAAGTATAGATGGCTCGTATATCAGCTTTAGAAAACGAAGTATAACTTATAAGCTTCAGATCGAGCAAATATTTTAGAAATAGGGATCTGGAGCAAATATTTTCACCAGTGGATAATGATATGCACGGGTCGTAAATGGTTCTTACGAGTCGTACGAGTGGTACGAGTGGTACGAGTTGTGGGGGGCCGAGAGGAGTGAGGCCACGAGGTACTTAATTTATGCATACCACAGGGTGACCGTCACCATTTATTAGTGTTCCTTTCACCACAGGGTGACCATTTCAAAATTTTGTATGATGAATATGTGATGTAAGAAATTAATATGCTCGTTTTATGCATACTAATAACTTTCACGACCTGTACGAGTCGTAAAGCGAAATCACCACTCGTATCAGGTCGTGTGTATTGGACATACATGAAAACAGCACTAAATGTTATGAGGCCAAAATGGCTGTGGCAGAGTCAAGATAGCTTCTTATTCTGTTTTGGCCTACCCTTGGGCCAAAACAGCACAAAATGTAATAGAGCTAAAATGACTGTGGCAGAGCCAAGATAGCTTCTTTTTTTTTTTTGGCCTACCCTTGGGCCAAAACAGTACTAATAAAGCTATGCCAAAATGGCTTTCATGGGGCCAAAATAGCATTTTGTTCCATTTTGACCCATCTCTGGGCCAAAACAGCACTATTTTAAAAATGCCAAAACGGCTCTGTGGGGCCAAATCAGCCCTATCAAATTTACTGTGTATATACAATATACACTAATAATAATATACACTAATAATACACTAATAATAATATACATAATAATAATAATCTATAATAATGTTAATAATAAGAAATAAAAAGCTGCTTTCCATGAATCCCGTGCCTTATATAAAATCTTTAGTTAGATTTTTGAATTGTTGAAGGGTCTGTGCCTGCCTCATATGAACGGGGAGGCTGTTCCATGTTACTGCCCCACTATAACTGAAGCTCTTTTTGTAATATTCAGTCCTTGCAAGGGGGACATTTAGTTTTTCGGCAGAGTCCCTTAGATCGTACCCACACACATGGTTTGAAAACAGTGTACTTAGGTAGTCAGGGGCAAGACCCTGGCGACATTTGAATGTCATTATGGCACGTGCCCTTCTTTGTCGTAAATCAAGATTTACCCACCCGAGCTCGTCAAAAAGGAGGTTTGCATTGGCGTCAAATGCCGAATGGGTCAAGACACGTGCTGCCCTGTTTTGCAATTTTTGTAGTTTGTTATGTAAGGTAACACCACAGTTCCCCCAGACCACATTACAATAGTCAAAATGAGGCTGAAGAAGTGCATTGTAAATATTGTGTAATGTCGCCTGTGGGACAAGGTGCCTTACCCGTTTGATAGCCCCAATTCCAGACGCGATTTTTTTGGTAATTTTGTTAACATGATCACGCCAGGTTAAATTGCTATCAATGCATGAGTACTCCTAGTGATTTAGCACAGGCCACCTCGTCAATGGGAGTACCATTGATTTCGGGCTTGGGATGATGGTCGAGATTTGATATTTTTTGTCTTGTCCCAATTAGCATAAATTCAGTTTTGGTCGCATTTAGTGTTAGTTTGTTTGCTATCAGCCAATCAGTGATGTTTGCCAAATCATGATTAAGATTTGATTCGATGTCAGCCGGATCGACATCCACATATGTCAAGTGAGTGTCATCGGCGTACAATCGTGGCTGGGATTTAGATAAACAGTTTGGTAGATCATTGATGTATAATAGGAACAACAAAGGCCCTAAAATTGTCCCCTGAGGAATTCCACAGCGTAACAATTGGGGTTTTGAAAGTGTTCCATTAATAGAGCATTTTTGCGAGCGCATATCTAAATACGACCTAAACCAATTTAAGCCAGTACCTTGAATACCATAGTTATCCAATTTCGATAGAAGGATTTCGTGGTCAACGGTGTCAAAGGCTTTTTTAAGATCTAAAAAAACGACAGCGTTAATTTTGCCTTTGTCAACGTTATTCGCCCAAGTATCCGTGGCCTCAAGGAGGGCTGTTACTGTTGAATGAAGGGTGTGAAAACCAGACTGGTACTTGCTAATTATATCGTGCTCTGTTAGGTAATCATACACCTACTGGGTCCGATACTCTATCTCCTTTATACATCACCTCTATCAGATGTCATTAAAAGGCACAACATGGATTACCACTTCTATGTGGATGATACGCAAATCTACATGTCTTTCCGTCCAAATTCCTGTACTACCATGGAAACTGAGTCAGTTAAACAAAAAGTTGAGGCGTGCGTCCAAGCAATACACCTATGGATGTCGAACAATAGACTTAAACTAAACAACGACAAAACCGAACTTCTAATTCTAAATGCGCACCACAGACCTTCTCCACCTTTAAACTCTGTTTATGCCTGTGATGAACTTGTTCCAGCTTCTGTAGCAGTTAAGAATCTAGGTGTTTGGTTTGACAACTCACTCTCAATGGTAAAACATGTTAACAATATCTGCAAAACGGCATTTTTCCACCTTAGACACTTGGCTTCCATTAGAAAATTCTTGTCTACTAAACACTCTGAAATATCAATCCACGCGTTCATAACTTCAAGACTTGATTTTTGTAACTCTCTCTTATCTGGACTACCAAAACAACTTATCAAGAGATTACAACACGTTCAGAACTCAGCTGCCCGACTGCTTACTTTTACAAGAAAACACGACCACATACCACCATTACTGAAAGATCTATCGAACTTATAAGGCAATGTATGGCGATCCTTAGAAAAAAAGTAAAATTCAATAAATCATACAAATAATTGTTCTAACTTGTGTCTCGTGTTTTCCTTTGAGTCTCTGTGAAGTTTCAGGTCGGCATTTGCAGCAATATTGAGCGAGTATCGTGGTGGAGTATCCCTTGTACTTAAAAATTGGGAAGGTAGCACACTTCAGGCCGCTTGAACCCTCGATAAGGGTTAATAATTCGCCTCTCTCTAATTCTCATATAATTTTACGCTTTCGTGTTTTACACTGCTATTGCTCCAACTACCAGCTAATTTCATTGTTTTTTAGATGTGTTTCTCATTGGTTACGATAAATTATATAAAAAGACACCCTGACAGCTGTGTATACTATAAATTTTCCAATAATTGTCCCCTCGACATCCCATAGTGTCTTACTTAAAACAATAATTCAAGATGGCCACCGTATCAGTAAAAAGGTCTATTGCAAAGGCAGCACAAAACAATACAATACAATACAATACAATACAATACAATACAATACAATACAATACAATACAATACAATACAATACAATACAATACAATACAATACAATACAATACAATACAATACAATACAATACAATACAATACAATACAATACAATACAATACAATACAATACAATACAATACAATACAATACAATACAATACAATACAATACAATACAATACAATACAATACAATACAATACAATACAATACAATACAATGCAATGCAATGCAATGCAATGCAATGCAATGCAATGCAATGCAATTGCAATGCAATGCAATGCAATGCAATGCAATGCAATGCAACAACACAACAACACAACAACACAACCCAACACAACACAACACAACACAACACAACACAACACAACACAACACAACACAACACAACACAACACAACACAACACAACACAACACAACACAACACAACACAACACAACACAACACAACACAACACAACACAACACAACACAACACAACACAACACAACACAACACAACACAACACAACACAACACAACACAACACAACACAACACAACACAACACAACACAACACAACACAACACAACACAACACAACACAACACAACACAACACAACACAACACAACACAACACAACACAACACAACACAACACAACACAACACAACACAACACAACACAACACAACACAACACAACACAACACAACACAACACAACACAACACAACACAACACAACACAACACAACACAACACAACACAACACAACACAACACAACACAACACAACACAACACAACACAACACAACACAACACAACACAACACAACACAACACAACACAACACAACACAACACAACACAACACAACACAACACAACACAACACAACACAACACAACACAACACAACACAACACAACACAACACAACACAACACAACACAACACAACACAACACAACACAACACAACACAACACAACACAACACAACACAACACAACACAACACAACACAACACAACACAACACAACACAACACAACACAACACAACACAACACAACACAACACAACACAACACAACACAACACAACACAACACAACACTAAATTATATAAAAAGACACCCTGACAGCTGTGTATACTATAAATTTTCACAATAAATTTTAAAACGTCAGTCACATCAAACAGTCCTTCTCAGGACTACATCCACCCGGATGATCATTATACAAATATTGTCTCTTCGAGAAATATTGTTACTTCGAAAAATATCCATTCACCTGGGTTCAGACCATTCTTTGTAATAGGGGTAATTACAAAAATGAGAATGTCATTATTCAGTCACATGTCTCTATCGTTGCAAGGTCACAGTTCGTATCGCTTCCATGCAAAGGCACGTACGGCTGCCTTTCAAGATCGATGGTGCAGGGAACTGTGAAGGGGACAATTCTAACTTTTAGGCAACGTTAACAGTTTTTGCGCGACATCTTTTTCAACAATAACGCAAGGTTAGAGCGCTAATTTAAACAAAGGCCCCTGGTAAGTACAATCAGTTATCTTGGGAAAGAACAATTGCAACTGGACCCCTGGGGACTGAACGCGAGTTTCATGCTGAAAGTCAACTTTAACAGGATGGGGTGTGAAGGCGATTTATACAATTACGACCCCTCGCTTCCTAACTTTCTCTCTCTTAATCTTATTATACACCTATTTCAAATAACGTTGATTATGGGAAATGGTCGATCTGAGACCGATAGGAAATGTAGGAGTTTAATAAATTACAAATGCATTGTCCTAGTCACACATGAATGGTATTGAATCACTGATACTAGTATGCCAGAAGTAAGTATTAATAATCAGGCATGATTACAACAATGCATTGTAATATCACACCTGAATGGTACTGAATCACAGATACTAGTATGACAGAAGTAAGCATTAATATTCAGGCATGATTACAACAATGCATTGTCATATCACACCTGAATGGTACTGAATCACAGATACTAGTATGTCACAAGTAAGTATTAATATTCAGGCATGATTACAACAATGCATTGTAATATCACACCTGAATGGTACTGAATCACAGATACTAGTATGTCAGAAGTAAGTATTAATATTCAGGCATGATTACGACAATGCATTGTAATATCACACCTGAATGGTACTGAATCACAGATACTAGTATGTCAGAAGTAAGTATTAATATTCAGGCATGATTACAACAATGCATTGTAATATCACACCTGAATGGTACTGAATCACAGATACTAGTATGTCAGAAGTAAGTATTCATATTCAGGCATGATTACAACAATGCATTGTCATATCACACCTGAATGGTACTGAATCACAGATACTAGTATGTCAGAAGTAAGTATTAATAATCAGGCATGATTACAACAATGCATTGTAATATCACACCTGAATGGTACTGAATCACAGATACTAGTATGTCAGAAGTAAGTATTAATAATCAGGCATGATTACAACAATGCATTGTAATATCACACCTGAATGGTACTGAATCACAGATACTAGTATGTCAGAAGTAAGTATTAATATTCAGGCATGATTACAACAATGCATTGTCATATTACACCTGAATTGTATTGAATCACAGATACTAGTATGTCAGAAGTAAGTAATATTCAGGCATGATTACAACAAAGCATTCGTTATTTAATAAACTCCAGCAATTGCAGGCGCAATCGGTCTCAGATCGACCGTTTGCCATTATCAACGTTATTTTAAATATGTGTATGTAGAATAAAATTATACGACCACAGGAAACCCAAGCTCTGTGTTTGTGTATTGTGATTACAGTAAACATACTGCTGGGTTAGTTCGATTTTACGTAAGCTAAAGTGTTTCTCTGTTTTGATCATTACATGACCCTTTTCCACCGAAATCTAGATTCAAAAGTACCAGACTAACGTCGAGGCTGTCAAGGCAACATTCCTAGGATATGACGTCACTGATACTAAACAATAAGCACATTGCATCATGGGCTATATTGTCTCAGTGAACCACCCGGCTTGACTGAAGCAGAAGGAGAAAGTGAAAGTGAAAGACTATTATCGCTTATTAACCGACTGTACGAGGAACTACAGGTAAACCTAGTATGCTTAAAATTCTTGTGATATATTCCTATAGTAAATATATTTCATTATATTGGGAAATTCCTTGGAAGTATTTTAGAAAAACCCGAGCTCTTCTCTTGACAATATTGACTTGGTGAAGACGTTTGGAATCAGCGTCTAGCAAGTCTAACAAGCGTTAGCAACATAACCAATGTTTTTACAACCTTATATAATTAACATTTTCAAGCACTTTCATACATTTTCGTGTTATTCTTTGTCATCTTCTTCGAGGTCTGAAATTACATACGACTGAATCCAAATCATGGATGATAATGTTAGCAACATAATTCTCTGGACAACATTAGCGACCTTCAGATTCGACTACGAGTTCGAGAACGAGTACGAGTACGAGTTTTGAAATTGGCCCTGTGCTCTTAACACTAAATCGTAATATTCGATTTCCTATTTTTAATAATCTAAAGTTTCAATCTACGTACTCCACAACAGTTACGAAATTATAGTGCAAATCTTTGAGAGTTTAAAACTCGTACTCGTTCTCGTTCTCGTACTTGTAGTCGGATCTGAAGGTCGCTATTGACTTGGTGAAGACGTTTGGAATCAGTGTCTAGCAAGTCTAGCAAGCGTCAGCAACATTATCAATGCTTTTACAATCTTATATCATTAACTTTGCAAGCACTTTCATACATTTTCGTGTTATTCTTTTATCATTTTCTTCGAGGTCTGATTTTATATAACGAGTGAATCCAGATCATGAATATTAATATTTTGCTTCATTTCGTTTCCATGTTTATGTTTTGATCTTGTTCTCATCCAGCTGTCTGAGAAGTTCTAGATTCCTCTTTCGCATATAATAAATCATGAATAATAATGTTTTTCTTCGTTTCTTGTGTTTTAATCGTATTATTCTTATCGGCTGTATCTATTGAGCGTTCTCGATTTCTCTTTCAGTCGCATGTTATTGCTTAAAACAATGTAAAATAGTTTTTTTGTAGGTGCAGATAAGACGAAGGATTCTCAGATTAAAGTGAAAGTCAGTACAGATTAATTTTGGTTTGATTCTACGATCAGTCTGGCGTAACTAATTCCAAGAAATCAAACTCTGGAATCAGTCGAGGATACACGCATCAAGAGTTCCGCGCTACTCGGCTCTAGTGCATGCTCAAGGGGTGAAAATGTGGGACGTTATTTCGTAAGGTATGAAAATTGTGCTTACAAGCAAAATACAATTAAAATATAGCAATTTTTACAACCCATGATTCCACTTTGTCATATTTTATGTGAGCAGCGCTTAGAGCAGTAGTGCTGAACTATTTAACAATTAGAAGACGAACTCGAGATTTCTATCGGCTGATAGTTGACGAGGGGCTCCCATCTATTTTAGTTTTAGATGGGGTAGGCAACGAATCAACTATCCATTGTCCTCCCGTCTGCTCGCTTAATCCAATTATTTTGGCAGGTACGGTGGCACTCTGTTTACACACCGATGTCCTAGTGTCAGTTGTCAGTAAGAATTTAGCTCGTTTGTCAGTTGTCAGCTAAAAATGAGGCCATTTGTCAGTTGTCAGTATAATTCTTGGTTTGTCAGTAAAATATAAGTTCATCATTAATTTCCAACAGTCATATTTCGCATTGCACTTGTTTTTAGCAATACAACTTCATACCTAGTTTAATATATGTTTAAGAACTTGTGGCCAGTTATATTTACCAGAACTAGAGAGGTCATGACATTCAACAGACCGATTTTCAAAGTCAACACAGGAAGCCCAAAAGTAAATAAGTGTCATTTTATGTTCCTTTGATCGGATTTCAGACGAATCTTTACGATTCTATCGGTCAGGATCGGTACATTTTTAATGAGAAACAAGATAAGTCAGTTGTCAGTTACTATTTTGAATATCAGTTGTCAGTACAAAATAGCATCGTTTGTCAGTGGCATTTTTGGCCATTTATCAGTTGTCAGTCAACCCCATTACCACCCTCATGCAGTGTTTTTACTACGCAGTCGCACCAGAGATCGATGTTTAAAGAATCTTAGTTGACTACAATGCATTGTTTAGTTTTAATACATATACATATTCCACCATATTTAAAAAAAATGTATTTGCTGTTTTTCTTTAGTACGAACTCAAACAACCAAGTTATATACAGACATTGTGATTGCAATTAAACTACCACCATGGAGATTCAGAAAGTCAAGCTCTTCATTAGAGTTTGTGCGCTGTATGCACGTGATTACCTTACTACCTTGAAAAACGAAGAACTAATCTGCCTATTAGAAGAATGCTTGGTGATGGCTCTTTTTCTACATGACAACTTCACTGAAGGGATGATTTATATGCGACTTGGTGATGTGTATGAAAACATTCATCAATTTGCGAAAGCAATTGAATGTTACAAAAAGTCTCTTACCATCGTTAAGAAGATTGATTACAGAAAGAAAGAAATAATGCTGATCTACCAAAGATTAGGAAATGCCTATCATTCGTTAGGCAAATACCACGAGGCAATTAAATATCACGAAAAATGTTTTAGGATCGCTATGGAGATAGGTGACAGACACAGAGAAGGAAGTGCTTACGGAAGCTTAGGAAATGCCTATCGGTTATTAGGCAAATACCACGAGGCAATTAAATATCACGAAAAGCATCTTAGGATCGCTATGGAGATAGGTGACAGACATGGAGAAGGAAGTGCTTACGGAGGCTTAGGAAATGCCTATGATTCATTAGGCAAATACCACGAGGCACTTAAATATCACGAAAAGCATCTTAGGATCGCTATGGAGATAGGTAACAGACGGGGAGAAGGAATTGTTTACGGAGGCTTAGGAAATGTCTATATTTCATTAGGAAAATACCACGAGGCAATTAAATATCACGAAAAGCATCTTAGGATCGCCATGGACATAGGTTACAGACAGGGAGAAGGAAGTACTTACGGAAGCTTAGGAAATGCCTATGATTCATTAGGCAAATACCACGAGGCAATTAAATATCACGAAAAGCATCTTAGGATCGCTATGGAGATAGGTAACAGACAGGGAGAAGGAATTGCTTACGGAAGCTTAGGAAAATCCTATATTTCATTAGGAAAATACCACGAGGCAATTAAATATCACGAAAAGCATCTTAGGATCGCTATGGAGATAGGTGACAGACAGGGAGAAGGAATTGCTTACGGAAACTTAGGAAATACCTATGATTTATTAGGCAAATACCACGAAGCAATTAAATATCACGAAAAGCATCTTAGGATCGCTATGGAGATAGGTAACAGACATGGAGAAGGAAGTGCTTACGGAAGCTTAGGAAATGCCTATAATTCATTAGGAAAATACCACGAGGCAATTAAATATCACGAAAAGCATCTTAGGATCGCTATGGACATAGGTGACAGACAGGGAGAAGGAATTGCTTACGGAAACTTAGGAAATGATTATCATTCATTGGGCAAAAACCACGAGGCATGTAAATATCACGAACAGCATCTTAGGATCGCTATGGAGATAGGTGACAGAAAGGGAGAAGGAGATGCTTACGCAAGCTTAGGAATTGCCTATATTTCATTAGGCAAATACCACGAAGCAATTAAATATCCCGAAAAGCATCTTAGGATCGCTATGGATATAGGTGACAAACATGGAGAAGGAATTGCTTATTGGTCAATAGGCAAATACCACGAGGCAATTAAATATCACGAAAAGCATCTTAGGATCGCTACGGAGATAGGTGACAGACAGGGAGAAGGAGCGGCACATTATAATATTGGTAAGTCTTATAAGGTCATTGATATCATACATTTCTTATTCTAAGATTGAACTGCAGCGGTCAGCGAAACAGCATGCGTAGACATTTATTCGGATCACGTGATAACCTTGCTCCACATTCTGCCAATCACTTAGTAACATAGTGGCATTGTTTGACAACTGGCACCACTCTCGACCCCAGAGTCCTGTCATTCATACTGTGCAAGCTCGACGAAATTTCAGTCATTTCATCGAGCATGCGCAGTAAGAATGACAGGGCTTGGGTCGAGAGTACAATACAATACAATAACTTTATTTCAAGAGGGAAACCTTTTACAGTTTTCTAACTTACGGCGTTCAAAAAAAATGCATGAATAGATAGACAATATTATAAATATTAGATATATACAATAATACTCAATATTGGTCGGAAATATAAATATAACGAGAATTGAATTATCAAAAAGTAATATATACAATACGTACTACGATATTGGTTCGAAATTTAAATATAGCGAGAATTGCTAAATATTGACATATAATGATTATTAATAAATACTGTAATGTAATTTGACAGGGTAGGCTTTAGTGTGAAAAACAGTTGCATTTTATAGAATAGCGACAGTTAGAGCACATGAGATTTTCAAGATGCTCAACCGAGGACATGCGCGAACGAAATAGGTTGCGTAATTTTAACTTATAGAAGAAAGAGTGGAAGCAAGAGATTTAGGTGTCAACGGAGACGAAGGAATAGAGAACTGTTTGAGATCAGAACTAAGATCATTGAAAAGTTTTGTAGTTCGCTTCCCAGAGTTGCGGCAAGGGTATGGCACCCTTAAGTCGTAACAAGTAGCCCTGGCACGACGGACTGAAATTCCACGAGTTTCAGAAAGGAACTGGAATCTTCTTTTTAGGCAACGTGGTGCACAGGGATTTAGGAGTACATTAAAAAAATAAGAGTTTCCTGCATTTAATGAGATCAAAGATAGGTATTCACTGTAGTTTGGAGAATAAGGAAACGGACGTCTGAGAAAAGTCAGCGCCAAGGGGTGTACGCACAGCTCGTTTTTGAAGACGAAGGAGCCGCAGTAGAAGGTGATGGGAGCAATTCCACCAAGCAGCAGAACGATATATAAAGTAGTACGTTGTTTATGCAAGAATTATAGAATCGTAAAGCAGAGATAAAGTTTAGATAGGGTTTGATGCGACGTAAGAGAACAGCCAGATCCTGTCAATGTGATGTTCCCAGGACATGCTACTGTCTATTATGACACCAAGCATTTTGGCATGGTCCACTTGCTCAATGCTTCCACCACAGAGTGAACTGGCACAATACACCACTATACACAGGAACCCTATAGCAGATACCTGCAAAGGGCTCTTATTTACCCCGATATGATGTCAAAAGTTGGTCAAAATGTTAGGTCAGTACGCACGAAGCGTAGCCAATTTTGACTAACTTTTGACGTCATATCTTGGTAAATAAGAGGACATACCACGCTAAACCATCGGAAATCTGTTAAATTTACCACGGCTCTCGACCAATCACCGCAAGAGAAATTTCACAATCATGGTAAAAACATTTCTTTGTATGTAGCCGACACTAAGCTTTTGCATTGGACATGAAGTATATACCGAAAAATCAACCCATTTTCTGATTGGTCTACCATAGGTAGCCCAGTAAATAATAATAATAATAATAATAATAATAATAATAATAATAACAGTATTGACAATAATAATGCGTGAAAAATCTTATATTAATAAAATATACTTAAAAAAGAAAAACTTACAATATACGTTAAATAGTTATGAAAACTAGAAACCGAATTGTGTGCGATGAATTCGCTTTTAAGCAAAAAAAAAGTGTCCAAAGAACAACCGACTCACGCACACACTTATCTCATTTATTTTGAAGAAAAAGCCTGAGAAATAATTTGCATGAAAAATATTACTCTATTTTAAATTGAGTTTTTATTTTATTCTCAAATCATTCTGACTCTCTTATACTTCTAGGTGTATGCTATGGATATGACGGCAACCTTAGAAAAGCAAAAGAACACTGTTATAAGAGTATACAATGCTATGAGTTGTTGTTTGATGACTTAAAGGAGAAAGACCAATTCAAGATTTCTATTTTCGACACATTTATCAAATCCTACAAGTACCTAAGCAAAGTCTGCTTTAAGACTGAACAGACTGAAGAAGCTCTTCTAGTATCTGAGCGTGGACGAGCCCGTGCTTTGAGGGATCTTTTGTGCTTGAAATACAGCATGAATAATGAAACTGCATCAAAAAGTGGTCCACTAAAGCTTACCGATGTGAATGACATGATGGTGCCAACTTCATGCATTCTGTTTTATGATGTGCACAACAGTAACAAGTCTGTTCAGATTTGGGTTCTAGCGCATCGAAAACCATCATTTTGTGTGCACAGTGAGATCAAAAGAACTGAATCAACGTCGGCTGAGGAGAGAAATGAATATGATAAAGAATTTATCACCAATTTTGTGAAAAAGAGCTATGACAACATGCAGGTCAGGGAAGGAGTGGACCGCTGTGAGGACAGATCACTGGAAATACTAGAGTGTGAAAAACAAGATTTTGTTGAAGAGCTTGCAGTGCCCGAGTCTGCTCAAGTTGCCGAACGAGAAACCACAAAAGGAAAAAAAAATGACGAAAAGGTTTCCGCCCAAGCTAGATGTATATACGAAGAAGATGTCGCCGATGAAAAGCCATTGGAGTTACTTTTTGAAACATTAGTTGCTCCAGTACAACACAAGCTCATCCAGGAGGAAATTGTTATAATCCCTGATGGGCCTTTGTTCATGGTGCCATTTGCTGCTCTTCAAGATCCAAAGACAGGCAAATTTCTATCGGAAATGAAACGCATTCGTCTGTCTCCTTCTTTGACGACTTTGAAACTTCTGCAAGAATCCTCAGATGATCACCATTATAAGGTTAGTACTTTCTACATTACCAATGCTGACTGGCTGCATATCCAGCGTGGTTGGTCCTTAATGTAGTGGCCGTTACAGCCGTTCTCGGTCATGCTCACACGTGACCTTTCGAGACAAAACTGATTTTACTCCAGACGTGAACTTGGTGGACGTCAATCAAATGCATTTCTCAACAGCGGTTAACCAGCATCTAGCAAGCTAGCAAACAGCAACGTTTTGTTTGTTTTACAATGTTCGAATATTTGACAATGGTCAAGTTGACGCCCACCAAGATCGCGTCTGGAGCAAGATATTTTGCCTCGAACGTGTGACTGAAAATCGCTGTAACACGGGTCATGTTCAATTCCTGGCAAGGGCATTTGATATTTTTCTCTAATTAAGGGGTCGAAGCTGAACACTGTAAATTGGGATGCAGAGTAGAATTGAAATAATCTAGAAAATAGGCTGCGTTAGGTGTGAGTGAAACAAAGATACAAAAGAAAAAATATCAAATGCCCTTAAATAATTGG
The DNA here is from genome assembly GCA_023349425.1 of Anthopleura sola. NCBI lineage: Eukaryota > Metazoa > Cnidaria > Anthozoa > Actiniaria > Actiniidae > Anthopleura > Anthopleura sola. Next base: position 4,600,531 of record JALHLI010000001.1, read on the forward strand.
CAGGACTCGAACCTCCACCATCTTGACCTTTTTCTCTTATATCTTGTGTAAGAGTGAGCCTGTTATGATGAAGATAATAGTGATGCTTTTGACTGATCTATAACGATGATGATGATGATGATGGTGGTGGTGGTGATGATGATGATGATGATGATGAACATGATGATGATGATGAACATGATGATGATGATGATGAACATGATGATGATGATGATGGTGATGATGATGATGACGATGACGATGATGTAGGATGATGATGATGGTGATGATGATGATGATGAATATGATGATGATGATGAACATGATGATGATGATGGTGATGACGATGATGTAGGATGATGATAATGATGAACATGATGATGATGATGATGGTGATGATGATGGTGATGATGATGAACATGATGATGACGACGACGATGATACTGATGTTGATTAAAGTATTATTATTATTATTATTATTATTATTATTATTATTATTATTATTATTATTATTATTATTATTATTAGTCAGGAGCGCTGATCGTTGGAAATCCTGAAATTGGAAAAGTCAAGTTTGGAGGTGAAGAAAAATCATTTAGCAATTTACGTGGTGCAGAACATGAAGCTAAAGAGATTGCCAAACTCCTTGAAGTGGAGCCATTGACAGGAAGACAAGCCACCAAAGTAGCAGTCCTCCAAAAGCTAAGGGTTGGTGTGTCCGTTATCCACTTTGCTGCACATGGAAGTGAAAATGGACAAATTCTTCTTGCTCCATCTACGTCGTCAGCAACGAACAGCATTCCAGACGAGCATGACTATATCTTGACAATGCAGGAAGCACAAGAAAGTGGTCTCCGAGCTCAACTCGTTGTGCTGAGCTGCTGCCACAGTGGTCGTGGTGAGATTAAGGCAGAGGGATTGATAGGAATGACTCGAGCGTTTCTTGCTGCGGGAGCCCGTGCTGTTGTAGCGTCATTGTGGGCCATTGATGATGAAGCGACTATGGTATTTATGCTGAAATTTTATTCGCATCTAAAGAAAGGAGAGAGTGCCAATAAGAGCCTTCAGCAAGCAATGAAGGAAATGAGAGAAACAGAGAGCTACAAGGAACCAAGGTACTGGGCTGCCTTTTTTCTTATTGGCGATGACGTTACCATCAGAACATTGAATACTTAGAATACGAATGGGTATAAACCCAGCAAGTCAGAAAGGAAGTCACACTAACTCAGCTAGCAGCCCACCAGATCATGACCAGTTAGAGGCGTCAGTAGCGCTCTATCCATTGATTGCTGATGAGGGAAGCGGTATACCTAGAGGAAAACTCATTGAATCTAACTACATAACCTTCTGAAAAGTCGACTTCCTGAAAAGGCTTCCAAGTGTGTATTACTCCAAGTACTTATCGTAAGAGTATTGTTGGGCTGATGATGAAAGCCAAATATTTACAGACAGGAGGATAAAAACTGTAACAAAACTGTACATAACTATGTAGCTAGTCAGCAACAGGGAACAGGCATTTACTGCATTAGAATTAGAATTGTTCCTCGTTAGAATTTATTATTATAGTTTTGATCTTCATATTCAATTCTCTAATTGCGCCACACAATCAGCAACAGAATTTAAGAGATCTGAGAGAAAAATATATTTCTAGAAAAGTCTTAATTCAATCATTTTGTAAAGAAATTGTTATTGTAGAATTTGAATTTGTTACCGTGATGTTGGATAAGTATCATTTTTGTATTTCAGGCCCGTCGCTAGGGGTGGTTCGACGGTTCAAACTAATCTCACTCCGGGAGAAAAGTTGGATGCATAAATGCAAATACCTGAGATTGGCAGAAAAACGGGCCTGTCAGTATTTTATAGCTTATGTAGATCCCAGTTATATTCTTTATCTTTGATGACCATTTCTTCATCAATTTTCATTCTAGTTCGTTTTAATAATTATTCTTTCACTTCTAGCAGGTATTGAGATACCCATCTGAAAAAGTGGGGGAAAATATTGATTAGTATGTAGGACAACAAGAGTTAGTTATTTTGTTCTAAAATTGTCATTACTTTTGTAAGAATGTGTTTTTTTCAGCACAAATAAAATCAATATAAAAACAAATAATTTGATCAGCAATTGTCTATGGTAACACCACCACCACGACAGAATCAAAGTACACATGCCAAAGGCCGGTTTACACGGTACAACTTTTGCTTACAACTGTCGCATGCAATCTGCAACAGGAACAACACGAATTGCGTCGTGTAAATCAACCTACAACTGGTGTATGCGACAAGAAAAAAGTTGTAGGATTAATTAACACGACGCAATAGACCATTTTCGAGATGTGCGAGCGCTTTCAAAAATATCGCAGGCGCAGACATGATCTCGAGGCATTTTCGGGCAGCGTCAATAGCGCGCGTGATCTTGCCCGAAATTGCCTCTTTTTCATGTCTGCGCCTGCGATATTTTTGAAAGCGCTCGCACATCTCGAAAATGGTCTATTCGTGTTGTAAGCGTGGCGTAAACAGATTGCATGCGACAGTTGTAAGCAAAAGTTGTACCGTGTAAACCGGCCTCATTGCTTCTCTCCAGTACGCTCAAAGTAGCATTCTTTCTAAAACGTGAATGCTAGAAGATATTTTCTTCCATAATAAATTCACTTCTGACTCTGTAGTTTGGCTTGTAATGGTCGCTATAATGGGTCCTATGCTCGAATTGTATGCTGGTTAGCTTTTTAAAACCCTAACGGGGGTAAACAGCGTATATTTTCGGCAAACAAACCCTAATCTACCAGGGTCCCCTAGTGTCCTTTTGGCTAATGGCTCATTGTTTTTTCTCAGCCAATCAAAAATCATGAGGGTACACGTGGGATCATATTTAATAGTTTTCCCTGATGAGGAAGCCATTGAATACCAAAATACATTGAATGGCTTCCTCAGGAAAAACTATTCGAATTTATAAATATGATACCAAAACAATGGGTTCCAATTCTCAGTAGTCTGAAATTCTTTTGTTTTGCCCTCCAAATTGAGCTGCATTTCCACGTGCTGCAAGGGGTCTATTGCAGGGTTTCAATCCACTGATAACCGTCTTTGTATCTATTATCTGCTTTAAATGATGGTCAAACACTAGAACCATGTGCTGTCAATCAGAGAGAATGGACCAAATCTACTTGGGCGTAATGTTTTCCCATTTCAGACCACGTGTCATTCTCTTGATTCTTTGTTTGAGTTGTATCCATATTCATGTGTCTTCTCGTGCACAACCGTTAAACAAAGAAACGATACTCTAGGGAATGACATGTGGTCTGAAATGGGGATTTGGCATTCAAAAACAATGGACAATAAGGCGGTCTTCTATATATATGTCATTAGGTTCGGCTCATGATAACAATGGATAATAAGGCGGTCTTCTATATATATGTCATTAGGTTCGAGAAGATCGAAGTTTGAACTGGGCCTAACCGAAATGTAACACTAAAACAAGATGGCAACTTGTACTCTTACCTTGATTCTTCACGTATATAAATGATTTGACTCAGTTCTTCTGCTGTTGAAACAACTCAAAACAAAGCCTCTCTTCTCTTCGTTTAGTATATTTCTTTATTTAGCATATATTAGGAATTTTTTTTGCTTTGAAAACTATAATGGATAATTTGAAAACTATAATGGACACTTTAGATAAAAGTAAAATTGTCTCCTTGTCTCAAACGAAAAACGTTTACTCAACAATCACGAACATGCATATTTTTTTGAAGAAAAAAAACACGAAATACAACCAGGGGGTTAGACGACCTACAAATAGTTTAGTTTGTCGATGATTGCAGTGCCTTCTGATAATTTACAAATACCAACAGTAAAGTCAACAGTGAAGTAAAGAATGCACAACTTCAACAATACAAACACTTTGAAATTCCACGAATCTTCACCAGGGGCAGATCCAGGATTTCTAAACAGGGGGTTGTATAATGGCAAGGAAAGCGAAAGTAACGCCTACTTAACAATTAGTCCTCGAGTCCGAATAGTCTACGAGTCAATAGCCCATGAGGCCGAAGGCCGAATGGGCTATTGACTCGTAGGCCATGAGGGCGAGAGGTCTAATTGTTTTAGCAAAAACCTACTAATCGGTCCAATAAAAGGATGCAAAAAGTTTTGGATTTTGCTTTAAATATATATTTTTTTGGTTTTCGCTTTTCGCTACTAGAGGTCTATCACTAATAGACCCCTAGTAGCTCAGCCAATCACAGGGCTCGATTGGTGATAGACCATTAGTAGGTTTTTTCTAATACTAGATAGCCATCATTCTCTCACTGTCAGCCAACTAATTGAAATTTTCTTGGGGGGGTTGCAGCCCCCCACAACCCTCCCCTGGATCCGTCCCTGTTCACTGAAAACACATCAATATTCTACGAATCGTGGCTAACCCTGAGCAACAGAGAACTCGAAACTGGAGTATTTGAATAAAAAATCAGATACAAACACGTTTTTTCTCCCCTTTTTGCATGCGGTAATAGAAATGGTTAGGGATTGTTTTGTATTCAGAACTGTATGGATTGTTGATCCTCTTTGCAGGCAGACATGACACTTAATCAATTAAACTCAAGAAGTCTTCATAATACTCCCTAAAACCTTCTGGCATGAGTTCAAAATCCTTGGACTTTAGCTCTGTTTCCTGGTGTGTTTTTTCTGATGACTTCATGTCTCCTGAAAGAAAAGGAAACAATGTTTCTTAAACAATACAACACGAGTCACTTTACCCGCTACTGCAGCACTTTTCTCGCTGTATGAAGTTGTCTTGAAGCCCGGGGGGGGGGGCGGCGCTACTACGGGAATGCTCCGCCCGGACTCTCGACCCCTTACCATGATTACAACAAAGCATTCGTTATTTAATAAACTCCAGCAATTGCATGCGCAATCGGTCTCAGATCGACCGTTTGCCATTATCAACGTTATTTTAAATATGTGTATGTAGAATAAAATTATACGACCACAGGAAACCCAAGCTCTGTGTTTGTGTATTGTGATTACAGTAAACATACTGCTGGGTTAGTTCGATTTTACGTAAGCTAAAGTGTTTCTCTGTTTTGATCATTACATGACCCTTTTCCACCGAAATCTAGATTCAAAAGTACCAGACTAACGTCGAGGTTGTCAAGGCAACATTCCTAGGATATGACGTCACTGATACTAAACAATAAGCACATTGCATCATGGGCTATATTGTCTCAGTGAACCACCCGGCTTGACTGAAGCAGAAATAGTAGGGTGGCTTAGCGACAAAAAAGGGCCGTTTTGTGCACTTTTGAGTACAAGCACCAAACTTGGCACGAATGTTCCTTGGGTCATGCCAAACAAATTCAGAAGGGGTGCCAAAAAATCGGACACTCAGGGGGAGGGGAGGGGCAATTTTGTCAAAGCACCATAATCCCTCAAGACAAAAGGAAAAAGTAAAGTAAAGCTTAGTAAAGTTAGTTTAAAACATTTTAACAAGATATTGGTTAATTTCATGGTATTGTATCGGGGAAAGGGAGGGGGTATGGGCGTCAACCAAGCCAGTAGGGGGGAGGAGGCAGGTGGGATATACTTATTTTTAAATAAACCCTTATAAGACTATTTTGCAACATGTCTATTTAAATAATACTCTACCGATTGAATGTTGTGCTTGTTAACATTCGAGTTGAGATATCGAAGAGTTGGAGAAGAGCTCCCTTGAGATTTTGGCGGGAACACGACGTGTAGCAGGCTGGATGAAAGCAGGGACTTTTGAATGACCGATTGCTATTAAACACTTGGCAATTTATTCCGACTTCGATTTAGAAAGCCTTGTAAGCTGTTTTATCCTTATTTGAAGAAAGGTGTGATGTTTCTGCTAGGCTCGGATACGGTGTACAGGTACTGACACTCTATTATGGTGTACAGTCTGTCTTTTGATAACCCGGCCTTAACCCGAGATTGTTGATCGCCTTTGACACGGAAAAACATTTTCTGATGATCAACACCACTTTACGAAACCTTGGGACCTAGAGAAGGGATGACGCTTCCACTATTCTATGCCATCACCGGCTGCGATACCACATCGTCCTTCGAAAGAAGAGGGGAAAGTCTGTGTGGGGCGCTTGGAATGAAGCTTAAATACATCGCTTTACATATCGAATCTGTTGCATTTACTGGTCATTGAGTGATTTGTTGTTATTTATGACAAAATAGTTCAGAACGCAAGGTTAACGCCACAAGAAGAGAGAGCTTCACCAAAAAGGGTGGTAACTTTAAAGTATTCCACTAACCCAGATATGTTTGAGTTTGATATAGAGTATGAATTCTTTATAGCCAGGTTTCTACACAGCTTTCCCTAGTCTCTATCATCTGGTTCCTTTTCCCCCTCGCTTTTCCAGGACGCTCTTCTACATCACTATAACAAAGCAGCGTGTACCAGACGACCATCTAGATGACTTTAGAAAACCAGCAGAGGAGTCCTGCACCAAACGGGTTCGGCTGCATGGGAGATGAGAAACAACTGCTGGCAGCCAGTTTGGACAAGACTCGATCCCAGAAGCGTCTAAAGTCTGCAGTGAATTGCTGAAGTGCGGATGCAAGAGTGGATGTTCCAGCTATCCGTTGCAAATGCTTAAAGGCAAACATTCCCTGCACAGAGCTTTGCAACCGTACTGAAGTTTGCCAGAATTCCGACACTTAGGAATATGTTGCTTGAATTATATTCTTTAGGACTTTTGCGTGAGGGCCAAAAGCATTTAGTTTAGAACTGAATCAATGTGACCGGATCTTGGCTATTTTTGAGAGCCTGATTAAGTAAATTGAGTTACGTTGATCAAGATATGACTCTAATATATAGCCTAATTTACTGGTAGAATGATCCTTATCAAGAAGAACTTGAACAATGTCTCGCAACTATACTGATTCCCTACTTGCCAAACCGTGACTCCTCTTGATATTCAAACTGATAGTTTCTACCATTTTCGTATTGTAAATAATATTTGAACAGATACTGGTTTGATTGGCAGTTCAAAATTCTACCAGTTATCTCTATAATTCTGCTATTTGACAGAACTGCACAACGGCCTCGTGGTTTCGTGAACATCACAAATTAACAAATTAACACAAATGAACTTTTTCGAACTTTTCGATATCTTCATGATAAGCTCGACATTCAATCGCGAGAGTATTAATTAACTCTAGAAATTTTGCAAAATAGTTTTATAAGGGTTTATTTAAAATTAAGTATATCCCATCCGCCACCTCCCTCTATTAGTACTTGCTTGGTACCAACCCATACCAGCCCATACCCCTCTCCTCTCACATAAAGTACCATGAAATTAACCAATATCTTGTTAAAATGTTTTAAACTAACTTTACTTAGCAAGATAAATATTTTCCTGTCTCTTTTTCCTTTTGTCTTGAGGGATTATGGTGCTTTGACAAAATTGCCCCTCCCCTCCCCCCTGAGTGTCCGATTGTTTGGCACCCCTACTGAATTTGTTTGGCATGACCCAAGGAACATCTGTGCCAAGTGTGGTGCTTGTACTCAAAATTGCACCAAAAAATCATTAAGCCACCCTACTAGAAGGAGAAAGTGAAAGACTATTATCGCTTATTAACCGACTGTACGAGGAAACAGGTAAACCTAGTATGCTTAAAATTCTTGTGATATATTCCTAGAGTAAATATATTTCATTATATTGGGAAATTCCTTGGAAGTATTTTAGAAAAACCCGAGCTCTTCTCTTGACAATATTGACTTGGTGAAGACGTTTGGAATCAGCGTCTAGCAACGTTAGCAACATAACCAATGTTTTTACAACCTTATATAATTAACTTTGCAAGCACTTTCATACATTTTCGTGTTATTCTTTTATCATTTTCTTCGAGGTCTGAAATTATAAAACGAGTGAATCCAGATCATGGATATTAATATTTTGCTTCATTTCGTTTCCATGTTTATGTTTTGATCTTGTTCTCATCCAGCTGTCTGAGAAGTTCTAGATTCCTCTTTCGCATATAATAAATCATGAATAATAATGTTTTTCTTCGTTTCTTGTGTTTTAATCGTATTATTCTTATCGGCTGTATCTATTGAGCGTTCTCGATTTCTCTTTCAGTCGCATGTTATTGCTTAAAACAATGTAAAATAGTTTTTTTGTAGCCTTATTAATTAGGTGCAGATAAGACGAAGGATTCTCAGATTAAAGTGAAAGTCAGTACAGATTAATTTTGGTTTGATTCTACGATCAGTCTGGCGTAACTAATTCCAAGAAATCAAACTCTGGAATCAGTCGAGGATACACGCATCAAGAGTTCCGCGCTACTCGGCTCTAGTGCATGCTCAAGGGGTGAAAATGTGGGACGTTATTTCGTAAGGTATGAAAATTGTGCTTACAAGCAAAATACAATTAAAATATAGCAATTTTTACAACCCATGATTCCACTTTGTCATATTTTATGTGAGCAGCGCTTAGAGCAGTAGTGCGGAACTATTTAACAATTAGAAGACTCACTCTCGATTTCTATCGGCTGATAGTTGACGAGTCCGGCCCCGAGTCAACTATCAAAGCCGATAGAAATCGAGAGTGAGTCTTCTAATTGTTTTAGTAAAATTCTCAACGAATTTCTTCGTAGGAAACTTCACAAAATCGCGAAGGGAAAGCCGCCATTTTTTTCAAAACAAAGCCGGCTTTCTCTACCCACTATCTATCGGCTGATAGATAGTGAGTACGTTAGCCAATCAGAATGCAGGATTTGCAAAAGTATACTAGTAGAATTTTACTAATGATGTTTATATTAGAATGACTTTGACCACAGGTAGCCCAAGCGTAGAGTTAGTGAGCTGTGACGTCATCAGATTTGACAATGATATTTTAAAACGATACTTCTTCACTTTAGTGATTTTCAAGAAGGTCCTGTAAAACTAATTTTTATGCATCAAAAGGGTGTTAAGAAAAAGTTAATTATCGAAACAAAATGAGAAAAAATTATAATTATGCAAAAAATGTCAAAATTCAAACCTGAATAGCATACTTTAAAGAGTTCAGAAAAAAACAGACTTAAATTGAGAAATCTTTGATGATTGTTTAACAACGTCATTTAGATTGTTCCATTCTTTAAGGGCTTGATATGATAGCCTTTGCTTCCCCCAATTGTTTTTGACAATTAGTAGGCGAAATTCATTTCCATGCCTTGTTTTGTGTCCATGCTCATTCAGTTTGGTGAACTTGAGATTGGAGGATAGCAAATTGTTCTAGAATCCAGGGGGCCATTTTGGCTCCAATGAAACGACTAGTTATGATTACTGTTGTGATATTAAATGCCGTGTACATAATAATAGAAAGCTAAAAAAAAAAATGAGCGTAGAATAATCTGTAAAAATTTGAAAGTTTCAAGCATGCACGGTTTAAAATAAATTAGCAATTCAAATCATGCGCCAACATTGAAAAGCTAATTTACATAACACGGGCGTATAGCTTGGCATTTCTGCAGTCTAACTGTTCTCGCGAAAATATGTCGTGTGTCTTGATTTTGCAGCAGTGCGAAGAAACAAAAACATTAAAACCATTTTACTCACGTATTATTGTGGTTATTTTAGTTTTAGATGGGGTATGCAACGAACCAGCTATCCATTGTCCTCCCGTCTGCTCGCTTAATCCAATTATTTTGGCAGGTACGGTGCACTCTGTTTACACACCGATGACAGATCCAGCACCAACGTAAGCAAACGAACCACTGGCGAACCCGTTTCGGTAACCTCCGCCTGAACTCGGGCGGTCGTAATTTGAAACGTATTTTGAAACTAAAGAAATTTGAAACTATCGAAAAACTTTTAGCGCAAGTTTAGTTTTAGCAAAACGAAACAACCAAAGCATGCAGACTGTTCTAACACAATAGAATTAGAAACCATGATAGCTGCGCAGGCGCAAATTAATGCAAAATCTAATTCTTGAAAACGAAAGATCGAGTTCTACGAAAAGGGGGTTCCCCCATTTTTTACAAGATTGTTTTTACTGCAAAACGTCTGAGAGAATTAGAATATCATTATTGTGCTGTCTGGATCATGAAACTCGTGTCCACTGACTGAGTTTCAAAAGTTTGTTATTGTGTGACATGTGTCGATGTAGTGTTTTTACTACGCAGTCGTACCAGAGATGTTTAAAGAATCTTAGTTAACTACAATGCACCGCGCCTATATCATTGTTTAGTTTTAATACATATACATATTCCACCATATTCAAAAAAATGTATTTACTGTTTTTCTTTAGTACGAACTCAAACAACCAAGTTATATACAGACATTGTGATTGCAATTAAACTACCACCATGGAGATTCAAAAAGTCAAGCTCTTCATTAGAGTTTGTGTGATGAATACAGTTTGTGGTTACCTTACTACCTTGAAAAACGAAGAACTAATCTGCCTATTAGAAGAATGCTTGGTGATGGCTCTTTTTCTACATGACAACTTCACTGAAGGATTGATTTATCTGCGACTTGGTGATGTGTATGAAAACATTCATCAATTGGCGAAAGCAATTGAATGTTACGAAAAGTATCTTACCATCGCTATGGAGATAGGTGACAGACAGAGAGAAGGAAGTGCTTACGGAAGCTTAGGAAATGCCTATCGGTCATTAGGCAAATACCACGAGGCAATTAAATATCACGAAAAGCATCTTAGGATCGCTATGGACATAGGTAACAGACAGGGAGAAGGAAGTGCTTACGGAAGCTTAGGAAATGCCTATTGGTCATTAGGCAAATACCACGAGGCAATTAAATATCACGAAAAGCATCTTAGGATCGCTATGGACATAGGTAACAGACAGGGAGAAGGAAGTGCTTACGGAAGCTTAGGAAATTCCTATCGGTCATTAGGAAAATACCACGAGGCAATTAAATATCACGAAAAGCATCTTAGGATCACTATGGACATAGGTAACAGACAGGGAGAAGGAATTGCTTACGGAAGCTTAGGAATTGCCTATGATTCATTAGGCAAATACCACGAGGCAATTAAATATCACGAAAGGTGTCTTAGGATCGCTATGGAAATAGGTAACAGACAGGGAGAAGGAAATGCTTACGGAAACTTAGGAATTGCCTATCAGTCATTAGGAAAATTCCACGAGGCAATTAAATATCACGAAAAATGTTTTAGGATCGCTATGGAGATAGGTGACAGACAGGGAGAAGGAAGTGCTTACGGAAACTTAGGAAATCCCTATCATTCATTAGGCAAATACCACGAGTCAATTAAATATTACGAAAAGCATCTTAGGATCGCTACGGAGGTAGGTGACAGACAGGGAGAAGGAATGGCTTACGGAAGTTTAGGAATTGCCTATCATTCATTAGGCAAATACCAAGAGGCAATTAAATATCACGAAAAGGATCTTAGGATCGCTATGGACATAGGTAACAGACAGGGAGAAGGAAGTGCTTACGGAAGCTTAGGAAATGCCTATTGGTCATTAGGCAAATACCACGAGGCAATTAAATATCACGAAAAGCATCTTAGGATCGCTATGGAAATAGGTAACAGACAGGGAGAAGGAGGTGCTTACGGAAGCTTAGGAAATGCCTATCTTTCATTAGGCAAATACCACGAGGCAATTCAATATTATGAAGGGTGTCTTAGGATCGCTATGGAGATAGGTGACAAAAAGGGAGAAGGAAGTGCTTACGGAAACTTAGGACATGCCTATGGTTCATTAGGCAAATACCACGAGGGAATTAAATATCACGAAAAGCAACTTAAGATCGCCATGGAGATAGGTGACAGACAGGGAGAAGAAAATGCTTACGGAGCTTTAGGAAATATCTATAATTCATTAGGCAAATACCACGAGGCAATTAAATATCACGAAAAGCATCTTAGGATCGCTATGGAGATAGGTCACAGACAGGGAGAAGGAAGTGCTTACGGAAACTTAGGAGATGCCTATCATTCATTAGGAAAATACCACGAGGCAATTAAATATCACGAAAAGCATCTTAGGATCGCTATGGAGATAGGTGAAAGACAGGGAGAAGGAAGTGCTTACGAAAGCTTAGGAATTGCCTATTGGTCATTAGGCAAATACCACGAGGCAACTAAATATCACGAAAAATGTCTTAGGATCGCTACGGAGATAGGTGACAGACCGAGAGAAGGTGTGACACATCAAAATATTGGTAAGTCTTATAAGGTCATTGATATCATACATTTCTTATTCTAAGATTGAACTGCAGCGGTCAGCGAAACAGCATGCGTAGACATTTATTCGGATCACGTGATAACCTTGCTCCACATTTGCCAATCACTTAGTAACATAGTGGCATTGCTTGACAACTGGCACCACTCTCAACCCCAGAGCCCTGTCATTCATACTTCGCAAGCTCGACGAAATGTCAGTCATTTCATCGAGCATGCGCAGTAAGAATGACAGGGCTTGGGTCGAGAGTACAATACAATACAATAACTTTATTTCAAGAGGGAAACCTTTTACAGTTTTCTAACTTACGGCGTTCAAAAAAAATGCATGAATAGATAGACAATATCATAAATATTAGATATATACAATAATACTCAATATTGGTCGGAAATATGAATATAACGAGAATTGAATTATCAAAAAGTAATATATACAATACGTACTACGATATTGGTTTGAAATTCAAATATAGCGAGAATTGCTAAGTATTGACATATAATGATTATTAATTAATACTGTAATGTAATTTGACAGGGTAGGCTTTAGTGTGAAAAACAGTTGCATTTTATAGAATAGCAACAGTTAGAGCACATGAGATTTTCAAGATGCTCAACCGAGGACATGCACAAACGAAATAGGTTACGTAATTTTAACTTTATAGAAGAAAGAGTGGAAGCAAGAGATTTAGGTGTCAACGGAGACGAAGGAATAGAGAGATTGTTGAGATCAGAACTAAGATCATTGAAAAGTTTTGTAGTTCGCTTCCCAGAGTTGCTGCAAGGGTATGGCACCCTTAAGTCGTAACAAGTAGCCCTGGCACGACGGACTGAAATTCCACGAGTTTCAGAAAGGAACTGGAATCTTCTTTTTAGGCAACGTGGTGCACAGGGATTTAGGAGTACATTAAAAAAAATTGAGAGTTTCCTGCATTTAATGAGATCAAAGATAGGTATTCACTGTAGTTTGGAGAATAAGGAAACGGACGTCTGAGAAAAGTCAGCGCCAAGGGGTGTACGCACAGCTCGTTTTTGAAGACGAAGGAGCCGCAGTAGAAGGTGATGGGAGCAATTCCACCAAGCAGCAGAACGATATATAAAGTAGTACGTTGTTTATGCAAGAATTATAGAATCGTAAAGCAGAGATAAAGTTTAGATAGGATTTGATGCGACGTAAGAGAACAGCCAGATCCTGTCAATGTGATGTTCCCAGGACATGCTTCTGTCTATTATGACACCAAGCATTTTGGCATGGTCCACTTGCTCAATGCTTCCACCAGAGAGTGAACTGGCACAATACACCACTATATACACAGGAACTCTATAGCAGATACCTGCAAAGAGCTCTTATTTACCCCGATATGACGTCAAAAGTTGGTCAAAATGTTATGTCAGTACACACGAGGCGTAGCCGATTTTGACCAACTTTTGACGTCATATCGTGGTAAATAAAAGGACGTACCACGCTAAACCATCGGAAATCTGTTAAAATTTACCACGGCTCTCGACCAATCATCACACGAGAAATTTCACAATCATGGTAAAAACATGTCTTTGTATGTAGACACTAAGCTTTTGCATTGGACATGAAGTATATACTGAAAAATCAACCCATTTTCTGATTGGTCTACCATAGGTAGCCCAGTAAATAATAATAATAATAATAATAATAATAATAATAATAATAATAGTATTGACAATAATAATGCGTGAAAAATCTAATATTAATAAAATATACTTAAAAAAGAAAAACTTACAATATACTTTAAGTAGTTAAACTAGAAACCGAATTGTGTGCGATGAATTCGCTTAAGGTGTTTCCCAGTAGTTTTTTATTGACCACACTTCTCATGTTCATCTAGCGAATTGAAAACCTTTTCCTGAAAGCGACATTTGTGAAAACTTTTTCTTTGCGGGGTTAGAATTTTTCTTGTACAGGTGCTTTCAGTAGAATAGTTTGAACGATTTCACCTTCCTAGCAATTTCAAAATTATCTCTCAAACGAACGAATGAATACAGCTAAGGTAAATAGATATTGTAGGTAACGTTTAGCAGTAGTTTGACATTATTTTGCGAACGCGAAGGATTTTTTTGTTTCATAATAAGCGGTCACAGAATGTTTTTGCGATTTATTCGAAATCGCTCTAATCCAACCCTCTAATTATCATCTGAACAGCTGTGCCTGAATGCGAAGTTTAGCATGTATATAGTCATTTTTCTGAAGCTCATCGAAAACGGGATATTCAAGGAAAACTGATTTCAACGATCATTGTTTTCCGTTGCCATGGAAACGCCAATCGAGTTGAAATTGACATTAGTCAAAACTTCCATCTATGCTTGATGTCTGGTGTAAAATTCATTTTGATCAGACCAGGAAAAGGTTTTCAATTCGCTAGATGAACATGAGAAGTGTGGTCAATAAAAAACTACTGGGAAACACCTTAAGTGTCCAAAGAACAACCGACTCACACTTATCTCATTTCTTTTGAAGAAAAAGCCTGAGAACAATTAGCATGAAAAATGTTACTCTATTTTAAATTGAGTTTTTATTTTATTCTCAAATCATTTTGACTCTCTTATACTTCTAGGTTCATGCTATGCATATGACGGCAACCTTAGGAAATCAAAAGAACACTTTTATAAGAGTATACAATGCTATGAGTTGTTGTTTGATGACTTAAAGGAGAAAGACCAATTCAAGATTTCTATTTTCGACACATTTATCAATTCCTACAAGTACCTAAGCGAAATCTGCTTAAAGACTGAACAGACGGAAGAAGCTCTTCTAGTATCTGAGCGTGGACGAGCCCGTGCTTTGAGGGATCTTTTGTGCTTGAAATACAGCATGAATAATGAAACTGCATCAAAAAGTGGTTCACTAAAGCTTACCGATGTGAATGACATGATGGTGCCAACTTCATGCATTCTGTTTTATGATGTGCACAGCAGTAACAAGTCTGTTCAGATTTGGGTTCTAGCTCATCAAAAACCATCATTTTGTGTGCCGAGTGAGATCAAAAGAACTGAATCAACGTCGGCTGAGGAGAGAAATGAAAATGATAAAGAATTTATCACCAATTTTGTGAAAAAGAGCTATGACAACATGCAGGTCAGGGAAGGAGTGGACCGCTGTGAGGACAGATCACTGGACATACTAGAGTGTGAAAAACAAGATTTTGTTGAAGAGCTTGCAGTGCCCGAGTCTGCTCAAGTTGCCGAACGAGAAACCACAAAAGGAAAACAAATTGACGAAAAGGTTTCCGCCCAAGCTAGATGTATATACGA
This sequence comes from Anthopleura sola, assembly GCA_023349425.1. Taxonomy (NCBI): domain Eukaryota; kingdom Metazoa; phylum Cnidaria; class Anthozoa; order Actiniaria; family Actiniidae; genus Anthopleura; species Anthopleura sola. The sequence continues at coordinate 4,615,974 of JALHLI010000001.1, forward strand.
AGAAGATGTCGCCGATGAAAAGCCATTGGAGTTACTTTTTGAAACATTAGTTGCTCCAGTACAACACAAGCTCATCCAGGAGGAAATTGTTATAATCCCTGATGGGCCTTTGTTCATGGTGCCATTTGCTGCTCTTCAAGATCCAAAGACAGGCAAATTTCTATCGGAAATAAAACGCATTCGTCTGTCTCCTTCTTTGACGACTTTGAAACTTCTGCAAGAATCCTCAGATCATCACCATTATAAGGTTAGTACTTTCTACATTACCAATGCTGACTGGCTGCATATCCAGCGTGGTTGGTCCTTAATGTAGTGGCCGTTACAGCCGTTCTCGGTCATGCTCACACGTGACCTTTCGAGACAAAACTGATTTTAATCCAGACGTGAACTTGGTGGACGTCAAACAAATGCATTTCTCAACAGCAGTTAACCAGCATCTAGCAAGCTAGCAAACAGCAACGTTTTGTTTGTTTTATAATGTTCGAATATTTGACAATGGTCAAGTTGACGCCCACCAAGATCGCGTCTGGAGCAAGATATTTTGCCTCGAACGTGTGACTGAAAATCGCTGCAACACGGGTCATGTTCAATTCCTGGCAAGGGCATTTGATATTTTTCTCTAATTAAGGGGTCGAAGCTGAACACTGTAAATTGGGATGCAGAGTAGAATTGAAATAATCTAGAAAATAGGCTGCGTTAGGTGTGAGTGAAACAAAGATACAAAAGAAAAAATATCAAATGCCCTTAAATAATTGGCAGGACTCGAACCTCCACCATCTTGACCTTTTTCTCTTATATCTTGTGTAAGAGTGAGCCTGTTATGATGAAGATAATAGTGATGCTTTTGACTGATCTATAACGATGATGATGATGATGATGATGATGATGAACATGATGATGATGATGAACATGATGATGATGATGAACATGATTATGGTGATGATGGTGATGATGATGATGACGATGACGATGATGTAGGATGATGATGGTGATGATGATGATGATGATGATGATGAACATGATGATGATAATGGTGATGATGATGACGATGACGATGACGATGATGTAGGATGATGAGGATGATGATGATGAACATGATGATGATGATGATGGTGATGATGGTGGTGATGATGATGAACATGATGATGACGACGACGATGATACTGATGTTGATCAAATTATTATTATTATTATTATTATTATTGTTATTATTATTATTATTATTATTATTATTATTATTATTATTATTAGTCAGGAGCGCTGATCGTTGGAAATCCTGAAATTGGAAATGTCAAGTTTGGAGGCAAAGAAAAATCATTTAGCAATTTACCTGGTGCAGAACATGAAGCTAAAGAGATTGCCAAACTCCTTGAAGTGGAGCCATTGACAGGAAAACAAGCAACAAAAGAAGCAGTCCTCCAAAAGCTAAGGGTTGGTGTGTCCGTTATCCACTTTGCTGCACATGGAAGTGAAAATGGACAAATTCTTCTTGCTCCATCTACGTCGTCAGCAACGAACAGCATTCCAGACGAGCATGACTACATCTTGACAATGCAGGAAGCACAAGAAAGTGGTCTCCGAGCTCAACTCGTTGTGCTGAGCTGCTGCCACAGTGGTCGTGGTGAGATCAAGGCAGAGGGATTGATAGGAATGACTCGAGCGTTTCTTGCTGCAGGAGCCCGTGCTGTTGTAGCGTCATTGTGGGCCATTGATGATGAAGCGACTATGGTATTTATGCTGAAATTTTATTCTCATCTAAAGAAAGGAGAGAGTGCCAGTAAGAGCCTTCAGCAAGCAATGAAGGAAATGAGAGAAACAGAGAGTTACAAGGAACCAAGGTACTGGGCTGCCTTTTTTCTTATTGGCGATGACGTCACCATCAGAACATTGAATACTTAGAATACGAATGGGTATAAACCCAGCAAGTCAGAAAGGAAGTCACACTAACTCAGCAGCCCACCAGATCATGACCAGTTAGAGGCGTCAGTAGCGCTCTATCCATTGATTGCTGATGAGGGAAGCGGTATACCTAGAGGAAAACTCATTCAATCTAACTACATAACCTTCTGAAAAGTCGACTTCCTGAAAAAGGCTTCCAAGTGTGTATTACTCCAAGTACTTATCGTAAGAGTACTGTTAGGCTGATGATGAAAGCCAAATATTTACAGGCAGGAGGATAAAAACTGTAACAAAACTGTACATAACTATGTAGCTAGCCAGCAACAGGGAACAGGCATTTACTGCATTAGAATTAGAATTGTTCCTTGTTAGAATTTATTATTATAGTTTTGCATCTTCATATCATGGGCTAGAATACCGGTCATTGTAACTGAGCATGCGCGAATATTTTTCAAACCAAGATGGCGGCGGTACTGAAAAAAACCTTCGAGAGAAAAAATAATATAGCAATAAATAGCGTACTTGAGCATTTGTAGCATTTGTCCACGTCGATTCTCCCCCAGTGTTATATGACAATTCTTATGAAGTACATTTCATGCTGCCACGATATGAAATTCAACGTCCAAACTTACCGGTGAGTTTTGGAAATTATCGCCTGTCATTCCCAATAGTAAACAAAGAAATAGTGAAATTGGAAAATTTTCATCGTATTTTGGTTAACTTCTGTTCACTGAATCTAAATTGTCCACCCAGATTTTGGAAGAACCTGTAATTGTAGACATAATAGGTGATTTTAAGTTCTATCGATAAAAGCTAACATCGTCAATTTTTCACCTAAAATACACAATATTTCGAAAAATCTATTCCATAATCCAGGTAGTGTTTTCCTTTTTTTCGTGGTTTGTTCTTCAAAACAGCTGCTTATGTTATTCAAGTCTTTGTAAAACCCTTTAGAGAATTTCGATCTCTTGGACATACTTGGATGTATTTTTTTTTTTGTAAAGTACAAAAGAACTGTAAACGCTTCTTCAAGGCAGCCTACCCTACATTCAGAGGGAAAACCGCTGATGGTGCGCCCGCGAGATGACCGGTATTCTAGCCCATGTCAATTCAATCTCGTACCCAGAGCCCGCGTTTCTCCTGGCCAGCGCCGAAAAACGAGAGACTCTGGGGTAACGGAATTTTTTGAGGTTTTTGATTGGTTCTCTAATAAACAATAGCGAAACCGGAAATGAGCGGACTTTTAAGTACTTAAAAGTACTTTCATTGGATAACCGGAAAAGGACTTTCCCTGACATAATAATAATAAAAAATTTACGGGATATCTAGGGACTTCTGCTCTCAATTAGCTTTTTTTAAATAAAGTATAATTTATATTATAGCTTAAGGATTGATTAATTTATTTTAGTCTTGCATAAGAGTTAAATACAATAAATTCAGCTCTTAAATCCGACGGTTGTTTGCGTTCACGTTCGAACTTGCCTTGGCGCGAAAGTTTAGTACGTCCAAGAAACACATACTTGTAAACATGAAGTGCCGAAGCTGCAAGAAATATTTTTAATCTGTTCTTCCTTTAAAGCATTTAATGGCGATATAACCAAAATTACACTATTTTCAGCACAATTATCCAAGCGATCAAAAGCGTCAGGCAGAAGCTGGAAAATTAAGGATTTGCCATATCCAGTCGGCAGTACTGCAATCGTGTCATTTCCCTTTAGAACTGATGTAATGCACTCTCGCTGTTCATTTTTTAAAGAGAATTTTATACTTCTTTTCTTCATTGAAAACACTATCGCTGCGTCAAAATCTCGAGCAAGATCTTTGGACGCCATCTTTAAATTATGCTTAAACGCATGCGCATTAAGAAAACCGGTTATCCAAAATCAGATAAAAAAATTCCGTTTCCCCAGAGTCTCTCGTTTTTCGGCGCTGGCCACGAGAAACGCGGGCTCTGGGTACGAGATTGATGTCAATTCTCTAATTGCGCCACACAATCAGCAACAGAATTTAAGAGATCTGAGAGAAAAATATATTTCTAGAAAAGTCTTAATTCAATCATTTTGTAAAGAAATTGTTATTGTAGAATTTGAATTTGTTACCCAGATGTTGGATAAGTATCATTTTTGTATTTCAGGCCCGTCGCTAGGGGTGGTTCGACGGTTCAAACTAATCTCACTCTGGGAGAAAAGTTGGATGCATAAATGCAAATACCTGAGATTGGCAGAAAAACGGGCCTGTCAGTATTTGATAGCTTATGTAGATCCCAGTTATATTCTTTATCTTTGATCACCATTTCTTCATCAATTTTCATTCTAGTTCGTTTTAATAATTATTCTTTCACTTCTAGCAGGTATTGAGATATCCATCTGAAAAAGTGGGAAAAAATATTGATTAGTATGTAGGACAACAAGAGTTAGTTTTTTCTAAAATTGTCATTACTTTTGCAAGAATGTGTTTTTTCAGCACAAATAAAATCAATATAAAAAGAAATAATTTGATCAGCAATTGTCTATGGTAACACCACCACCACGACAGAATCAAAGTACACATGCAAAAGGCCGGTTTACACGGTACAACTTTTGTTTACAACTGTCGCATGCAATCTGCTTACGCCACGCTTACAACACGAATTTCGTCGCGTAAATCAAACTACAACTGGTGTATGCGACAAGAAAAAAGTTGTAGGGTTGATTTACACGACGCAATTCGTGTTGTAAGCGTGGCGTAAGCAGATTGCATGCGACAGTTGTAAGCAAAAGTTGTACCGTGTAAACCGGCCTCAATGCTTGTCTCCAGTACGCTCAAAGTAGCATTCTTTCTAAAACGTGAATGCTAGAAGATATTTTCTTCCATAATAAATTCCCTTCTGACTCTGTAGTTTGGCTTGTGATGGTCTCCATAATGGTCCTACGCTCAAATTGTATGCTGGTTAGCTTTTTAAAACCCTAACGGGGGTAGACAGCGTCCATTTTCGGCAAACAAACCCTAATCTACCAGGGTCCCCTAGTGTCCTTTTGACTAATGGCTCATTGTTTTCTCTCAACCAATCAAAAATCATGAGGGTACACGTGGGATCATATTTATATGAGGAAGCCATTGAATACAAAAATACATTGAATGGCTTCCTCAGGGAAAACTATTCGAATTTATAAATATGATCCCAAAACAATAGGTTCCAATTCTCAGTAGTCTGAAATTCTTTTGTTTTGCCCTCCAAATTGAGCTGCATTTCCACGTGCTGCAAGGGGTCTATAGCTGGGTTTCAATCCACTGATAACCGTCTTTGTATCTCATTATCTGCTTTAAATGATGGTCAAACACTGACCACCATGTGCTGTCAATCAGAGAGAATGGACCAAATCTACTTGGGCGTAATGTTTTCCCATTTCAGACCACGTGTCATTCTCTTGATTCTTTATTCGAGTTGTATCCATATTCATGTGTCTTCTCATGCACAACCGTTAAACAAAGAAACGATACTCTAGGGAATGACATGTGGTCTGAAATTGGGATTTGGCATTCAAAAACAATGGACAATAAGGCGGTCTTCTATATATATGTCATTAGGTTCGGCTCATGATAACAATGGATAATAAGGCGGTCTTCTATATATATGTCATTAGGTTCGGCTCATGATAACAATGGACAATAAGGCGGTCTTCTATATATATGTCATTAGGTTCGGCTCATGAGAAGATTGAAGTTTGAACTGGGCCTAACCGAAATGTAACACTAAAACAAGATGGCAACTTGTACTCTTACCTTGATTCTTCACGTATATAAATTATTTGACTCAGTTCTTCTGCTGTTGAAACAACTCAAAACAAAGCCTCTCTTCTCTTCGTTTAGTATATTTCTTTATTTAGCATATATTAGGAATTTTTTTTGCTTTGAAAACTATGATGGATAATTTGAAAACTATAATGCACACTTTAGATAAAAGTAAAATTATCTCCTTGTCTCAAACGAAAAATGTTTACTCAACAATCACGAAAATATTAAAAAAACAACAACAAAAAATACCAAATACAACCAGGGGGTTAAACGACCTACAAATAGTTTAGTTTGTCGGTGATTGCAGTGCCGGGAAAGAGAGAAACCCGGGGGGGGGGGGGGGGGGGTACTTCGGGTCATTTCATACGGGGATGCTCCGCCCGGACTCTCGATCCCTTACCCTTTTCTATACCAAATTTCAGCGAAAAAGTACCCCTTTTATATACCTTTGAAGAAAATCTACTAAATCTAAGGTTCAATCATCGATGCTTAGACCGAGGGGTATTCTGGGAGGTCAGTATCCTGGGTAGCTGGAGAGTGTTTGCACGCATACTCATGCATGAAGAGTGATAAAATGCTTTGTTCGGTAACTTGAATCAATGTTCAAGAGTTGAAAAACTGGCAAGTTTGAAAGTCAAATTTGCATATGCTTATAAGTTGATAGCCATTAACAGACCCGGTATTTTGGAATTTGTGCAATACCGCTGTGTTTCTTGATTGCAGACTCATTTACTCAGGGTTAGCCTCATTTCAGCGTCAGAATATTTACAAATACCAACAGTAAAGTAAAGAATGCACAACTTCAACAATACAAACACTTTGAAATTCCACGAACCTTCAGCAGGGGCAGATCTAGGATTTCTAAACAGGGAGTTGTATAATGGGAAGGAAAGCGAAAGTAACGCCTACTACTACATAGCCATCATCCTCTCACTGTCAGCCAACTAATCGAAATTTTCTTGGTAGGGGGGGGGGGGGGGGTTGCAGCCCCCACAACCCTCCCACTGGATCCGCCTCTGTTCACTGAAAACACATCAATATTCTACGAATCGTGGCTAACCCTGAGCAACAGAGAACTCAAAACTGGAGTATTTGAATAAAAAATCAGATACAAACACGTTTCTTTTCTTCCGTTTTTGCATGCGGTAATAGAAATGGTTAGGGAATTTTTTGTATTCAGAACTGTATGGATTGTTGATCCTCTTTGCAGGCAGACATCTCTCTTAATCTATTAAACTCAAGAAGTCTTCATAATACTCCCTAAAACCTTCTGGCATGAGTTCAAAATCCTTGGACTTTAGTTCCGTTTCCTGGTGTGTTCTTTCTGATGACTTCATGTCTCCTGAAAGAAAAGGAAACAATGTTGCTTAAACAATACAACACGAGTCACTTTACCCGCTACTGCAGCAATTTTCTCGCTGTCTGAAGTTGTCTTGAAGCCCGTGAGGGGGGGGGGGGGGGGGGGGGGAACCGGACTCTCGACCCCTTACCCTTTTATATACCAAATTTCGCCAAAAAGGCACCCCTTTTGTATACCTTATTTTTAAAGTAGACCATGATATGAATATCGAACATCACATCAATTTTCCGCGATCAGAGTTTTAAATTTTGAAATATTCGAGCTAATTTGCAGGAGCATAGCTAGGGTATTTTGGCAAGTACGCACGGGTCCACATGGCCTCAAACACTCCCATCCCAAAAGTAAAGTATTTTCTTATTAACCATTACAGAAAAAAAAGGAAATCTGAAAAATTTGTAAATTTCTGAAGTACGCACGTGCGTATTTGGGTAAAGGAAGCTACGCCCCTGATTTGTTGAGCTCGTGGGGCATAGCAACGGTAACTAAGGGGAGTAGGAACCATGAATCATATTAATGACCAAAGTTTTGATGGTTAACTAGATGTTATTTACCTGTTTTACCCTGGGCTAGCTGTTGCAATGCTATTATTGCATCGATTTCGTGTCTCTGACGGTTCAGAAGTTTTGTCTGCAGGGGAAATTCATATAGAAAATAATTAGAATATTACGTCACGCATCACGTGATATGCTGTAAAAAGCAGGGCCACAAGTTTATTAGTGTTTCTACACTATTTCGTGCCATATCCTTGGTAAATAAAGACATCATTATTACATGTTGAATTGGAGGATAACTTGTAGGAAAACTAATATGTGCGCACAAAAATGGCGAATGAATGGATGAGTTGGGAGATGGATAGGTTAGTGGAAGGATGGGTGGATGGATAAATGGATGGATTGATTGATAAATACATGAATTGATTGATAAATACATGAATGGATGGATGGATGGATGGATGGATGGATGGATGGATGGATGGATGGATGGATGGATGGATGGATGGATGGATGGATGGATGGATGGATGGATGGATGGATGGATGGATGGATGGATGGAAAGATGAATGTTTAATGGATGGATAGACGAATGGATGGTTGAATGGATGGATGGAAGAAAGTATGGGAGAATGAATGAATGAATGGAACAGTGGTTGGAAGGAAGGAAGGAAGACGGACGACGGATAATCAAACCAAACTAGGAAAACGAAAAGAATTCAACGATAAAAGAAAGAAAAACAATCCAAGTACATTTACCTTCAATTTTTCAAACTTCTGTAGTATTTGTTCCACCTCGGTTTTGATAGACTGACCTGAAAGTTTGTCTGCATTCTTTTTGAGTTTTGCTTCCTAAAAAAGGGATCCACAAAATGATAGCTTAAAATTCACACCAGACAACATACAGCTGTTTCATAAAAGGGTTGGTGAAGGTTTTGTTGCATGTTGCATACCAAGCCAAAAATGCACTTGGGCGAATTGAATCCAGAGATTCAAAGAATCAGAGTTACAAGGCTTCAAAAGTTTCGAATATTTACAGAGGGCATATGGTTTGGGGGGACATGGCATCCACCCAAGCCATACATTCTCTGTACATACTTTTGTAGCCTTGTAACTCTGGTTTCTTTTTAACAAAACACGTTTAAATTTGCCAGACTTACTAATCTTGAGATGCTTTAGCAGATGAATATTTTTGCTAATCAAATTTAAATTCAAAACTCGCCCCAGTCCCTTGCTCTTTTCTGTTTCGGACAATATATCTTCCTTGGACCCTCTCCACCCCTTGGAAGCTATTCTCCCAGTTACAGAGTTCATCAGGAACTACAATGACACTGTAGGTTACATACTTAGTAGTATACAAACCTCTCTGCCGTGTGTCTTCATTTGTTGTTGTAGGATAGTACAAGCACCAAAAGGAATATCTTTTTCTATTGCCCTACGAGCAAAACTACCAAATAGCCTAACGATTTCTTGTTCTAGACATAGTTGAAGCTTCTCCTAAAATGAATAGAGTATAACAGTTATTACAGAACTAAAAAACACTAAAGACAATAATGTTTGTCAAGCTATCCCAAGTAACTATGGGTACACATACTGCACTTTCTTACAACCCATAAAGTATTTCGATTTTGCTTATTTCAACAAATTTGAGGGTCACTTTGCATAAACAAAATAGTTTTTATGTGCAGCCAAATTGAGAAGTCGAAGTCGAGGATAAGAAATCAGTGAATATTGATTCTTAAAAGTATCAAATTTTCTCTTTGATAGACATTTCTCAGGTGGCAGTCATGTGGGCTTGAACAACAGATTTTGCCCACCTAGCCTCACATTGAAGCACTTCGGCATAAGTTTAAACAGGCAGAAAAAAAGGTTTAATTCTGTCAGGAATAAACATGGCTGCTGCATTAGAAAAATAGCTACTTCCAGGATGTCTTGGGTTTGATTCCTAACTGGAATAGTATTCTTGATTTTTTCCCAAGAAATATTTGCTTAATTAAACAAAATTTTCCACTTTTTCTTCAAGATTAATCAACCGCAGTAAACCTTTCATGAACTTGCTTGAGTTACCACGAAAACAATGGCTCCAAGTTGAGGATATAAGCATTTGCAACCGTCATTTTATGGTGGTCCCAGTGAAGAAGAATAAGAGTTGAGAATGGACTTGATGTGTTCATACATTTACTGTATTTTCTCAAGTCCAACCTTGACTTGGAACCATTGTTTTGAGGTAATTTATGTGAATATTATGAGAAAAGTCTATTCACTCACTCTTTCCACTTGATGTCCTGTTATTAGTCTCGTTAGTTCACTTTCTTCCATATTTTCACTTTTTGAGGAAGGATTCAACTGCAAAAAATATAATAGAAGAATGTTAGTGAAACCTATAGTTATGGCTTGGACTTGTTGAGGCTTCTTTAAAAAGTGAAACTTTTTTTTCAATCTGGCTCGAGAAGTTTGTTAGGTCTCTCCCTTGATTCAAGGATTTTCTCTGGGTTCTCCATTTTCCCACCCTCTACAAAAAAATTGATCAGCCCAGAGGTTGTTTCAGGGTTTGATCTGTGAGTTAGCCATGCCTTGACTTAGATCAGCCCAGAGGTTGTTTCAGGGTTCAATCTGTGAGTTAGTCATGCCCTGACTTAGATCAGCCCAGAGGTTGTTTCAGGGTTTGATCTGTGTGTTAGCCATGCCCTGACTTAGATCAGCCCAGAGGTAGTTTCAGGGTTTGATCTGTGAGTTAGCCATGCCCTGACTTAGATCAGCCCAGAGGTAGTTTCAGGGTTTGATCTGTGAGTTAGCCATGCCCTGACTTAGATCAGCCCAGAGGTTGTTTCAGGGTTTGATCTGTGAGTTAGCCATGCCCTGACTTAGATCAGCCCAGAGGTTGTTTCAGGGTTTGATCTGTGAGTTAGCCATGCCCTGACCCAGATCAGCCCAGAGGTTGTTTCCGGGTTTGATCTGAGTTAACCTTGTCTGGACCTACTGTAGATCATCCTAAAGGTTGGTTCAGTGTATACAGTATGTTAGTTTAATATACAGTACTTACACATCTGGTATCTTGAGTGTGTAAAGTGTAGGACTTGGTACTCATCATGAACTTCTTATATCCAGGTACGTACAGGGGAAGACTTGATACGCTGTAGTACTGCTTCTCTATTGCCTTCCTCCACGTTGGATTCTTAATGTGATCAAAACAGTCCTGTATCACTCTATTAACATCACTAGAATTCCGTACATCTGCTGTAGGATTACTAACATTTTGGTTCAAAATATTTGTATTATCTGACTGTAGTACTACATGTAGTTTCTGGGAAGGATGGTTCTCCTTATTAGAACTCCCATCTTCAATGATTTGATTTTTAGAGAGTAGTTGTTTTGTTGCTTCATTTTCTTGCGGACCAGAGATTTTGACAACATCCTTTTCTCTTCTATTTGGATTACTTTGTCCATTGATTATGGCATTTTGTTGATTTTCTAAATTTTGTTGGTCACACAATCTTTTGTCATCAAGATTCTTGGACTTTGAGGGTATTGCAGTAGCTAATGAATTCACAACAGCTTGGTTACTCTTTGGAGAACTTTGATTTGAGAATTCACATGCATTTTCCTTGGGATCCAGATATGACGACATTTCTAGCATGGCTTTATCGAGACATTCATTCAAGCGTTTTGGATCAATACTATCATCGACATCACTGATTTGACTTGCACTTGAGCTAGAACTCCGTCTGGAGTATAAATAGTTTTGTTCTAAGCTACTGCTTCTAACAAAGGTGTACTTTTGTGGAGATGCTTGACTGTAACTTCCTTGCGACAGGTCAGAAGTATACCCTTTCTCTGGTGACAGTTTGGTTGACTCCTTCGGCATTACATTTACTTGATTTGATGTGTCGTTAGAATCTCTGTTTTTCTCTGAGTTCATTGAAGATGAATCTGTTAGAGGAGGAGCCATGGTTTTGGAAGAAGGCTGCGCACTGTGAAGCAAATCCAAGATGGATGCTGACCTGGCAAGAGCTATTGCAGTGTAGCCTTGCATTGTTGTTTGTTCAGGGTTTGCTCCATATCTGAGGAGTAGTTCTACAACCTTGGAATAAGAGGAAAATGATGAAATTAATATTTCTAATGTGCTTCATATATAAGAATGATTTGTTTCAAATTTTTTTTTTTTAATTTGAAATAGCTAGGATAAGGCCCAGTTTTGATGTCAAAGTTCACATGTGCTGAATCTAATGCAAATGAACTCAAACAATAGGTTTTGCTAATTTGCATTAGATTCTGCACATGTGAACTTTGACGTCTAAACCGGGCCTAAGGTACCCATTCTATGTTGATTAAGATGATATACCACTCCATCTGTCTGTCCATCTTTCTATCCTTCAGCTTATTCATCCATCCCATCTACCCACACCCATCAACTCATTCTGTATCCACATGCATCCATCCATCCACCAATGCACCTACTGTACTCACTCATCCATCCACCCATCCATCCACCAATGCACCCTTCTCAAAATGATCTTGAATACAAATCTAACATGGAACACAAAAGAAATGCCACAAATTCCACAGAGAAAAAGTGTGATTTCTTTTGTGTTTCATCCTAGCCTCTCATCCAAGATAATTTTAAGAAGGGTGCATTCACAAACCCACTCATCAATGGATATCTTATTACATAAAATTTTCACGACACGTTAATGTTAGGATTTTGGAGGTTGCATATTTTGTTACACTTTAATTTCGTGATTTCATTTTATTATTAAATCATTCATGATTTGTTTCCAATTACACATGCTCTTGAACTAAAGGACTTTATTGCAATAAAGTAATCATTTCAAGTTAGTTCAATGCCTTTGATTATAATATAAAGTCTACTGGAAGTGCTAATACAGTACCTTGTTCTCGATACAACTTCTTCCATCCCTGCTTTTTAATGGTTACTATTAACTCTTTATTTTCTCAATAATTGAAGGTCAATTAATTTTCGTGACGTTATATTTTTCGTGATACTTATTTTTTGCATCACTTTAATTTCGTGATTTTTTCAAAGTTGCGAAAATCGTAAAATTAAAGTGTTGCACAAATTTCATGTAATAGGGTAAAACTAACCACCATTTGTCTCCATTTTCTCTCCATCTAACCGTTTAGCATCTACCCACCCAGCATCTACCAGTCACCCCATCCATTCAACAACTTATCTCTCAAATCCACTCTCTCCATCCACCTATTCTATCTGCACATGTTCAACTATTTATTATTTCATGTCATACCTGGACATGGTTATTGATAACGGCATCATGTAGGGGACTTATTTCTTCATACCCTGGAACATTAACATTAGCTCCAGCTTTAAGAAGTTCATCAACAATGCCAATATGTCCAAAGTTACATGCCTCATGAAGCGGAGTCCAACCTGACATCAAAATAAAATAAAATAATACAAGATTACTGACTGCACTAACAGGGCACTAATTTGGTTGATTGATCCAAGCTTTTTTAAGATTTTGTCTGCAGTTTGTGTTGTACAATAGGACACAGGGTCTCCTTCAAGGTACATTGCACCAATGAGGGTTTATCAGGTCTTGCATGACATTTTAAATTTTAATCCAACACAAACGAAAATATGATATTTGAAATGAGCATACCAAAATTAGTAAAAATAAAAAGTTTGAAGTGGTTTTATTGAATAGCGCCAAAGATATGAGTGACCGAAGCTGGCCGCCTTAAGCTTTACAAAGAAATGTATGGAAAAATAAGCTGGTAGGCAAGCTGTTGGCCTTAAAATCCTCAAAACCCATCTCACAATCAACCCATTGATGAGAGTTGAGCACTCTCACTGCTATGCCACCCATGGTTCCCAAAGTTTCAGTTCATAATAGTAACAAATTTGAAATCGAAAATTATATAAGGATTTGTATGGGAAAGTGTGTAGCCAGTATATGGCATTGTCCCAATACATTTTCTTACCAGCATAATCTTTGGCATTCGCAGAGACTCCACCTTTTAGTAACGCTATGGTCTCTTCAATATCTCCTTTTATTGCAGCAAGGTGAAGCAGGGTTTCTCCACGCTCATTTCTCTTACTCATGCGCAAGGCATTGGCCTCTTTCTTGATCGCATCTTTCTTCTTTAACCTAGTAAACATCTGGGCCTGGTTTTGATTACAGTCTGAGTCTTGTGGCTCCTTTTGAGCTTCCTTGGCAGTGACCTGAAATGAAATGCCCCTCAAAAGGTTATCAAATCCCACTCTAAATTCAAATAGTATATGATTCCCAGGGCTCAAAATAACACGACCAGTAATATGTCGGTCAAGATGTCCGGCGTATGATATATATATATATATATATTTAAAAAAAAAAAAATGACTGGTCAACAAAAGCAAAAGCAAAACCGTATTTGACTGGTCAAGTACCAAATTTGGCCAGACATTGACCATTGACCGGCCGTTATTTTGAGCCCTGGATTCCTATTACAGCAGTTTTCAATATTATTCGAACTCAATAGTTACAAGCTGCTTACGTCAATCAAAACTAATCAGTCTGTACCTTTAATAGTTTTGACTGGCAGCAGTGAAAAACCAACTTTCAATGAAAAACTCACAACTACCAAGTTTGCATGATACTGAAAATAAACTGCTGTAAAGCGATTACAAGCGATACATAGTACTTCACATTGTTTTCATTGTTACCTGGAGTGCTGATTTAGACAACAGTTGCCACAGGGAAATTAAGCAACACATTGCCGTCAATCAAACAAATTGTTTGGTATCTTTACATACTCTGATCTTTACATAATCTGATGGCAGTGTATTGCATACTATCAATAGATGTCACTTCCAGTAGTATCTCCGTTTTCACTGGCTTGGAGTATGTTTGAGGTTGTGTGTGTATCTTGTTTTCTGGTTTCATGTTGTACAAATAGTCCAATAGAATACTTTGAGGAGTTATTTTGACATGATTTGATTTAAGAATCACTAGTTGCCCCCCAGTCAACCATTGTTTGCCCCCCAGTCAAATCCAGAAAAGTCACGTGATTGATAGTAAGCAATTGCCCGATTTCTATGTCGCTACTGTTGTCTTGATCAGCATGTAGCAAGGAAAACAGTGGTCATAACATACCTCAAGGAGATACTGCAGCTGTTGGCGTTCAGTAAGTGGGTAGGTTGGCCAAGCTCCTTCCTTCCCTGCTGAACCATTAGGTGATGTTTTCATTGTGGGAGAAGTAGGTATTGGAGTGGCTACCTTTTTTGGCTTTGCCATGGGAAGACTTGACATCTTCTTAACTAAATTGAAATAAAATCCAGGGCTCAAAATAACGGCCAGTCATACCCCAGTCAAGATGTCCGGCGAATAATATTTTATTGTATTTTTTTTTAAATATGACTGGTCAACATCTCTGTTCAAAACTATATTTGGCTGGACAAGTACAGGTACCAAATTTGGCCAGACATTGACCGTTGACCGGCCATTATCTTGAGCCAGGAGTGAGAGTAAATGGCTCGAACCCGGCAGTAGCGGTAGAGTGTGAGCTGTTGTGATTGTTTGGTAGAGTGTTATAGTCATGAGAAACACTGTTGTTGGTAGTGACTAACATTTCAACAACCTGAGCAGAAGTCATCTCCAGAGTAAAGTCGGAAATGAAAGAGATTTTTGTTTTATTTAAAATTTTTGCTCTGTTATGTTCAGAAGAAAAAATTCAAACCTTTGTTTTGACCACCACTAGGCCCACTTTGAATAAACAGCTTTCTTTTTGAACCAATACGACTGTTTTTCTTCTTAATGGAAGATTCCTTAAATAAGAAAGAAAAGAATGCAAAAACAAAGATTAATGGCAAAAAAATTTAAATATTGAGGCCTTGTTAGGGTTTTTTATGAAGGCTTACTTTTTTGTCATTTTTTTGTTTTTAAATCCCAGGGTTAGAATTCCATTTTCTAAATGTTGGACAAGATAAACTTATATCGTGCAGTGAGAAGCTACAAGATAAATGGAGGGAACACAAGGTAATATATCAAAAACTATTTATAAATTGAAAACATCATACCATTTTTTCTAGCCTGAGAAAACAGACGTCCTTTCACTCCTCGCCCACCCACAAAACTAATTTTTTTCTCAGGCTACATTTTTCCCAAAGATTTTATTTTAGCATATCATTGTTTTGAAAAAACAGCTAGCTAGAAAATGTGAGTTCAATTTCTTTTCACTCAATATTTGTAATTTTAACTCGCATTTAGCTAGTTACTGCTTTGTGGGAAATTCAAACTCTGAATTACATGTTCTAACAAATACAGAATAAGGGTTGCCAGTGCTTCCTCACCTTCTGGGGAGTTCTTGGTTCATCTTCAACTTTTTCTCCATCAGTCTCAGGTGTTGTATATAGAGATATTGTACTCTCTACGCCAGGAGTATTAATGGATTTATTACATGATGGAGTTATTGGTGTCTCCAGATTAGTAGGTTCTAGTGTTGATACCATTGTTGCTAAAAGATTGATGCAGTCCTGTGAAATGAAAAGAAAAGGAAAAACATATTAAAAATACAAGTGTTTTCTATAAGGAAATTATGTAAAATCAAATGCACTGAGAAAAACTACCTTTTATTCTCATTCCTGCAATTGATTCGATTGATTTCTACCGTTAATGTGATTCTTAAATACAAGGTGTAAATTTTCTAATAAAAAATTGCAATTTTAATGCCACTGATGTAGCAAATCCTTTAGTGAAATGAGCTGAAGGAACTCCCTCGAGGTTTTGGCCAAGAAAAATTTAAAAATTGCAAAATTATTGCAGAATACCTAACTAAATTTGATTCTATAAGTACCCATTATCTTATTTACAATTAGAAAAATCTAACAATTCGTTTTACGGTATAAGTAGTTAAATATAATTTCTTTTAAGAATTTAGTAAAGGAGAAAAGTGATAAACTTAACAAGTACCTGGGAAATACTTACCATGGCTATATATGAGAAAATTTTCAAAATAACTATGTCTAAAACTATAAAATAATGACCCTAATATTTTAAAACAGTGACTGAATTATGAAAAATAAGTTAAAACTCAGGTGATTTTTATTGCTTTTGTCTGTATAGTATTGATTCAGTCAGTCATATGCACAAACAACTAGCTCGACTGAAGCATAAGCTACGTTGGCATAGCAACCTTGATTTTTATTGAACATTTTAACCTTAATAAGTCATCCTTAAATATTCACGTATGGATGAATTCAATAATATGTATGATTCTGTATCCTTTAATTATTTGGTTTCGAAGTTTGAGGGTTCATAAGGTTGTTTTAGTTGTAGATCGATTAAACAGAAGCTACGTGGAAGCTTAAATTGATTCAGAGGGGGGATGACTGACGTTTTTTAGCGCTTTGTTCATTTGATTGCTTTAATATATCAACTTAATATTCGCTTAAATGAAAATCGAATCCAAGAGATCAAGCGATACTTTAGTAATGCTACCCTGACTCACATAACAAGCACAATTTTATGGACCCTAAGGAATCAGATACCCAAGAAGCTTAGTTTCGTGCATTCGTTATTAAACAATGATTCCAAAATTGAAAGGACGCCATGAATTGTGTAGCTAAAGTTACTTGTAAAGCTGATCAAATTTGATCAAAACTACCTCTCAGACAGACAGAGATTATTAAAACGAGTCAAAATTTTAAGATCTTACCTTTAAGTTTCTTGCCAGCAGCTAGAGGTCGAGATCGGCCGATATTTAGACTATGTAAGGACAAGCCCAAAATAGAAAATACTGAAACAGAATCTCAAGACGCCATGATAGAAAACAAGCGAGCTCCAACAGGTTAAAAACCAACCAGGCGAAAATATGCCGAAATAGGGCACGAACTCCCCCTGAATACCAAAAGAAGGTGTTCAAAATTTGAAAATAGAAAACTAGGTATTGTTTAATTAGAGTGAAGGATCTATGTGTTGTGTGCTGAAGACTGAATGCGAACAAAGAATCGTGCTTCCCGCCAAAATGAAAGCGTCATCCGGGAACTTACTTAGATGATGCAGAACATCTGGAATGGAATTGGAGTGAATGGATTGTCTGGACTGCCTGGAAAAGCGAATTCTGAGCAAAGTCAGGCATCATTTTCGTTTATTGTAATTTATCTGGGTTACAATCAACTCATAAAAGTTTTTTGAGTCTCATTAACTGCACAAATAATGGTCAAAAACTGAACGCCGACGATGTGCTGTCAGCCAGAAAGAATGATAACAAAACTTGCGATTCAAGCTGATGATCATTCCGCACGAGACACGAGATGACCTCAAGTGCACTCAAGCGATGTCAGGGGATGAAAATTGAATAAAATCAAAGATGGAAAAATTTAATAAAGAGCGGAAATGAACAGGCAATTCTCTTCATTTTTAAGCCAATTTTCTACCTTCTTCCTCATTCAAGCTTTTTAGCCGTTGAGTCCCTCCGCAAACGGAAACGAAAATTGTTTTTTTTTAATTTAAACATAAATTCTCTGTGTTCTCTCCAAGAGTTAGTCTCATCGTGGGAGATTACACAGTATAAATTTACAGATTTACAAACTTTATAAGATGTTTTCTCCATTCTCCCATTTTAAGCTGGCTCTCCCTTCCGGGAAAAAAGGGGGGAAGGGGGAGGGGGGGGGGGGGGGGGGAGGGTGGCTCTCCCGATCACTCCTACCACATAATAATGTTGAACACAGAAAGTACCCCCCGGGTGGACCTCCCTATATTTTAATTTGTTGTTGTTTGTCCCTCCTCCATGGAGATGCCTCCATGTCTTTTTTAACCGTTTCTCCTTCCTCCCTGATCCCGCGTTCGTCTCCGCTCAATAATGATTATGTCAAAATCTTCACTACTCTCTCAACCCCCTTCCCCTATCCCACTGAAAACTTAACAGATGTTCATCATATGCCGTTTTCTCGGTTCTAATTTGATGGAGGCGACATATAGATATCGCAGACACAGGGGCGTATTTATAATTATCCGTGCATGGGGTCACTGCCCACTCACCTGAGCAAAGCATTCCTCCCGGCCCCCATCTCCAAAACACAAGCGCTTAGCTGTCAAAAAGTAGAAGGGATCAGGATCACAGACACAGCAGGGTGACCCTCAAGTTTGACAGCTCTCTGCACAAAACATTTTTTCTCTGGAAAAAAACGACTGCAGGAACTTGGCGGGATCGGAAGAAGAGCTTGACAAGCTCACATAAAAAAAAATAATGGAGACAAGACTAGTGAGAAGAGAAGTTCATTAATCGTACATTTATTTGAACTATTTCCATGGAGACCAGGAAAAAACTGTTAAATACCTCCCGATTTTATTGCTCTAGATAGTGACCCCCTACTGATCGCATGGGCTTCTTGAGTCTCTTGACTGCTCGATGTAGTGCCATTTCTATTCAGAAATACATTTCATATCTCATAACAGCACTCAGTACTCTTTGCTGCTAGTGTCTAGTTAATTGAATACACAAAAAGAAAGCAATAACAACAAAGGCTGATAGAAGAAAAAACATGTTGGGCTCCCTGTGGTGAGAGCAATTGCGTCTCCGTCGCCTCGTTTGGTCGTTCGACAGTTAAAATGTTTTGACTCGGGCTATTCAATATTTTTCCGTTTGATAAAGGAACGAACTAGGTCACTTGTTCGGTATTCAAAACTATTCTAAAACCTCATAAATGGGCAGCAAACAATCCAAAAAAATTCACGCAAATTTAAAACTTGGAATCCAACATCCATAACCGGAATCTAATAAAAATTCACATTGGAAACCACGAATTTTTACGAAATTCAACAGAATTCATTGGCCACGGGAATCTGGATCCTAAGGTTTACGAAATCCAATTAAACATTTAAAATCCGGAATTAAAAGATGAAGGAATCTGGAATCCATGAAATTCGGATTCTTCCGGAACTAGGATTCGGATTCTGAAATTCATGAAATTGATTTGAAATTCGGAATCCGAGATATCAGAATCAGCGAATATAGAAATAAATGAATGAGGACACTTGTTATTGGCCCTTTGCAGCTAACAGTCACGTGATGATATCAGCATTACTTCAATGGCCAATGGATTTAGCTCATGGTCCCTTGGGGAAGGCTTCACTGGAAGGCAAACAACCTCTAAAAAGCTTAATATCTTGAGATCAAAGGCGTGTAATTATGAAGGTATAACAGCATTTTGAAAAAGGCTTGCCTCAAGGCATTAGAAATCTAATGAAAATTGCTTTGAATTAAATTAAATAGGTTTTTTTTTTTTGCCTTCCAGTTACAGTCACGTCATTATTAGCTGCAGCCACGTAGTTACGGCTATGTCAAGATACGATTCGCTTACAGCACAACTACATCTACACAACTACAAATTTGCCGTATCGTTTCACATCAGTACTAGTATACGAAAACCTCTCTGTGACGGGAGCATGCAGCCCTTCTGTTAGCCTCCTACACAGACGCTCTTAGGGTTGTTACGCAACGTACGTTGCGTGACTACGTGACGACCCTCAAGAACGTCTGCAAAGAAGGCTACCTTTCAGTCTGTTTGAGGGAATGTTAAACTATTTCTTTGCATGTCCTGTCATGAAGTAATTGGGCAAATAAACAGTCAGCAGTGTGAGCTGGTGCATGATGGGATTCTTAATCTTTAGAGGGGGCAAATGGCTGTAGTTGAGGATTACTTCGTCAAACCCTGTTTCCCGGATGTATTTCCCAGTCTCCCGATCCAAGAGGCATCCATCAAACAGGCGAGGCCAAATTCCTGTCTGTGACGAGAAGAACTTCTGCAACATCCTCCTCAACGTACCTGGCTCATCTAGAGGGAAAGGAGTTTATTGAATTAATATTGATGATGATGATGATGATGCCGATGATGATGATGATGCCGATGATGATGATGATGCCTATGATGATGATGATGATGATGATGCCTATGATGGTGATGATGCCGATGATGATGATGCCGATGATGATGATGCCGATGATGATGCCTATGATGATGATGATGCCGATGATGATTATGATACATTGATGACTTACCTAAAACATGCTCGATGAAATAAAAACAGCCGTCCTAAACACATGTACAGACAAAAATGCATCAGTTTTTTTCTTATTAACTATATAATTTCTAGTGTACAAATTTGGCTTTTCTACTTTCTATTTGATTTAGGAATATTATTTTTCTCTCTATCTCTTTCCTTCTCTCTTTTTTAGAGTTCTCTATTGTTTCTTGCATTTCTTTTTTCAATTTTTCGGACCCTTCTCTCTTCCTCATAAGCTTTCGCTGTGTTATTCATTCTTTTTCTCTATCATAATATCAGCAGACAAGAAATTGAACAATGTCGGATAGACACATCAAACCGTCAAAATACTTGTGTCACGCATGGAAGATAAAGGACTTTTACAGCGCGACGCGCCTTACCGTAGCCACCCAACAAACTTTTTTTACAAGTTAGCCAATCAGAAAGCGAGAATCTGTAAATTTGCATGTTAACTTGCTTTGTTGTTATATTTGAACTTCGGAGCAAGAACTTGAAGAAAATGCTTAAAAATCTCTATTTCTAAAACCAGTTTTGCTCTTTTGGCTTGCTAACACTTAATATTTTCGTAGGCAGTCTTTTTCATGTGGAAATTCTTTGCAAGAAGTGATTTATCGTACTTGTACGAAACTTTGGCAGGGTGGCCACGGTAAGGAGCGTCGCGCTGTAACTATTTTCATAATTATACTTCCCAGACAACGAGCTGATAATTCAGATAATTCAAGAAATTGAGTTTTCACCTCCCGTGAGTCGAATTTCCAACGGTCTGAGTTCAGGGCCGTACCAAGCCTTGAAAAACTGGGGGGGGGGGGGGGGGCATAAAGCAACACATGACCAGGAAAAACCAAAATTTAATTACTTAATTCCCCCTAGCTTTCCTCTTCCCAGTTACGGCCATGGAGTTCATAGTATTTATTTGATTGACAGATATCAAAACCCAGACGTTTTTGTTTCTATTTTTGATAAGAGAAAACTCTAGTACTTCCGGGGAGGGGGGGAGTACTTCGTGTCGTTTTATACGGGAATGCTCCGCCCGGACTCTCGATCCTTTATACCCTCTTATATACCAAATTTCAGCAAAAAGGTACCCCTTTTATATACGTTTAACTTTTCCCTGAAAAGGTACCCTTTTCATATACCTTTGAACAAAAGCTATAGCTACCCCTTTTTATACCAAAACCCACAAATTCCCACCCCTTTTCTATACCTACGGCCTGAAAAAGGTACCCCTTTCGGGCGGTGCATCCCCGTAGTAACTTTAGAAGCCGTATTGGCGCTTTCAGTAGCTGGATTTTTTCCCCCTCAAGCTCCTTAGTCCTGTTCCGTCATCCATGCGAGGATACTATGCAAGAACCCTTCGTTTCATTATGCCTTGCAAAACCGGCGAATATAACATAACGGTTTTAAAAATGGTTATATACATATGAAATTGGCCAGAAGGTTATTCCGAGCAGGGTTTGCACAACGTAACGATGGGTCCCCTCAATTCTTACAAGGACTTTCGCAGTAACAGAGTACTTACTGGCTTCAAGACCCGTTTGATTTCTTTCAGCATCTTCTTTAGCATTTCTTCTTCCAGGGAACACATCACGTCTATCAAAAACACAGCAGCAAAGTTGTTATCTGGTATGTTACTCATGTCTGCTGCACTTTGCACCAGGTAGTCTTTCAACTTGATGTGAGGCGCCTTTGCAAGATTTTTGCGAAAATGTTTCTCCATGAACGGGTTGTAGTCCACCACAACCAAAGAACTTTCTTCAGGAAGGCGTAAGAGGTGCAAACATCTTCCAGTTCCTGCTCCAATCTCCAACACGTCTCCTCCAATTTTAATGGCCTTGTCTTCAATTTCCTTGAACATTGGCTTCGATACTTCGAGAAAAGTATCACTAGACTTGGTGTTCTCTGTCTCAATATTCGTTACAAAAACAAACCACTTCTTGTATAGACTGCTTTCACAAATAGCATCACAGATCTTCGAGATTAGCCCTGTTTTATACAGCACCAGCGTAAACAGAAGTATTACAAGCGAAAAGATTATCCCAGTCAAAGAAATGCCTTCCATCATGGACGGCAGTCTGCTAAGAAGGACGATAGAATTATTTGTCTTGTTAGATGGCGTGATGCCAGTAAACATGACCCTATATTATTGATTTTCTATGAATAACTAACCATTTTTCATGCAGTACTCCGAGTTTGTTTATTCTTAGAAAAAATACCGACCAGTAAACAAAAGTAAATATACTAGTAAATATATTTTTCGGGGATTTTCAACTTTATTGACATAATTTAAATAATCTAAATACAGTGTCACGCAACACAAATACTTTAAGGTAGCTCGAAACGGTTTTTGATACATTAGGCGACATCATTATTACTAGTTCAGAGATATTCGCATTTGAAGATTATAATCATGGGTGTGGCATGACAACTTATATTTGCAGGTTCATGCTATTGTGGGGATATCCTGAAAAGTAGATCAAGCAAGTTTGTAATAAAATCCCGCATTATATTATTTCAAAAGTTCAAAAGTTGTCATTGTTCAAATCTTCAAATCAAATCTTCAAATCAAATCTTCAAATCAAATCTTCAAATCAAATCTTCAAATCTTGTATAATTACTAATCAAGCACCAAATTACATTGTATATAGATGCACTTTCTTATGCCCATCCTATCCTATTCTATTTATTTATTTATATATATATATATATATATATATATATATATATATATATATATATATATATATATATATGTATATATATATATATATATATCTGGATGTGTCTATTCTGACGGTAAAGTGCTCAATACATTGACGTGTAGAGCGTTATTAAGATTAAAGACTGTCTGAAGATCGCGTAAGCGTGAAACTCCGAGTAACAGCAAAAGATATGTCTTGTCTTTGATCTATCTACAATCCATAATCTATATATATATATATATATATTAATATTTGTACCTCAAAATATATATATATATATATATATATATATATATATATATATATATATATATATATAAATAGAATAGGATAGGATGGGCATATATATATATATAATCATATGAGGAAGTAGCTGATCCCATTAAAGAGTGCTCAATGCACATATGGTGTAGAGCAAAGTATAAATGTATCTTCAAATATATATATATATATATACATACTTTATATACTGTATATATATATATATATATATATTTATTTATTTATTTTCTCGTTTTCTAAATAAATGTTCATATGTAAATAATATATATTTAATAGTATATCTAGACACTTATATTTCATATTTAATATCTAATTTCAAATTGTGCTTTTCATATATAATTATATTCTTCATATTCTAGTACTATTCTAAGTCCCATCATGCTCTGAAATTCTCATCTATAGTATCCGTTTGACCTAGCTGCTTAGCTTGATTAGTTTTACTATTTCTAAGCAGCTGTGCTCTCTTATATTCTTTTGTAAATTTAACTAGTTATAAATCAAAATCTTAGTAAATATGTACATTCAAGGGCAAAATAAAACTTTTGTTGTTGTTAAAACTTTTGTTTGTTGTTTGTTTGTTTGTTCAAATCAAATCTTCAAATCAAATCTTCAAATCAAATCTTCAAATCAAATCTTTAAAATTCTTTGTACCTCAAAATTACTGCTTAGAATTACTTGATCAAAGCCTTGGAAACAGGATAGACAATAACTGGAAAAGCAGGAAAGCAGAGTGCCCTTTAGGCCCTAACTTCCCCCTCTATAATGCTATGTGAAAGGATGTAGGGCTATAGAACCCTTGGAGCACTTGGGAATGCAACTCGATCTTGAGAACAAAACAATAGGGTTCAGTTTTCAGGAGATTGAAATTCTTTTATTTTGTCCTCCAAATTGAGCTGCTTTGACGTCACGTACAAGGGGTCTATTATGCCCAAACTGACTGAAGTCTGAGTTCTGTATAATTTTTTCCCGTTACGCATGCTGCTACAAAACAAATATTCAGAAATAAGAAAACTATCTGTATAATTACTTCTTTGCATGACCAATCACAAAGCGCCTAATGAAGTACAATATAACCTTCGATAGGAGATTGGGCATGTTATCCGTTGGTAAATAAATATAGCTCTGGTTTACACTACTGAATCCTGTTTCCTGTATGTATCGCCATGTCTCCCTGTCACAGTGACAGTTGCCAAAGAGTCGAGGCCATATACCTAACTGTGAAGTAATGAACTTCTGAAAGGTTCTTCTCCATGTACCTGGTACATCTATGAAAGATGGAAAAAAATGTTTTCATTGAGAAAATGTTTGATTGACTGGCTGGGTTTTTATCAGAGGACAGAGACACACTTTATATGGAAAACTGAATATTGTATATAAGCACCAATAGGACAGCTGCAACTCATTACAAACCTTGGGAGCATCAGAGAACAAGAGGCAAAAGAAACATGGATATGTCCTTTGTGTTCCCTCCCTCTTTCATGCTCTACCTCATCCAGCATGTTACATATGTGAAGTAGAGACTCACAACTCAACAGTCATATATCATATTGCTTACTATCAATAGACATCACTTCTGGTAGTATCTCTGTTTTAAATGGCTTGTACATGTAGAATGTTGGAGGTTGTGTGTGTATCTTGTTTTCTGGTTTCATGTTGTACAAATAGTCCAATAGAATACTTTGAGGAGTTATTTTGACATGATTTGACTTAAGAATCACTAGTTGCCCCCCAGTCAACCATTGGTTGCCCCCCAGTCAAATCCAAAAAAGTCACGTGATTGATAGTAAGCAATTCCCTAGATATTAAGATTAAATTATGTACTGAAGGCTCATAATTTAAGAGTCATTGCCATAGCAACTAGAAAAATAACTTACAAGATATACTAGCTGATAACAGAACAGTTGTTTTACTTATAATAGCAATAAATATTTTTAAACACTTGGCATTGCAAGAAATATAGTCTTTACGAATCATGTATAAAACAAAGAAGGTTAAACTATAAAATAGACCTTTTCGAATCTTATTCTCAAGAGAATGACACGTGGTCTGAAATGGAAAAACTTTACACCCAAGCTGAAAAGGTCTATTGGATTGCTTCTATCACAATTATATACATATCTATATACATAATATTTATATAATATAAGGACTAGGTGTAAGTCAATGACATAAAGGACTGCTTCTCGGTTCAGTTTTCTAAATATCAGTACATTATCACAGATCTAATAGACCAAATTAAATCAGCTAATGTGGTGATATGTACATTTTGACCCAATATTTTGGTAATAAGATTCTTTGTCTTTTGTATATTTTCAATATCATCATGTGAAAATATTTTAAAATAAAAGTTTTTATTCCCAGAGGTTTTGAATTGGGACAAAATGAACATGCATAGCAACATGTTAGCTGATTTGGTCTATGCATGAAGTTGGATTATACAATCTACCAAAGTACTCACCCAAGACATGCTCCATGAAGAACAAACAGCCATCCTGTTATGAGATATGAAAAGTCAAATTAATAGTGAATTTAGATCCAGAATATATGGTAATCATTTTTAAATTCTAGTTTTCTAGTCACAAGGTATGAAATTAATGACCAACCAATCAGAATGCTGGTCAAACATTGCAATGTCAGTGCATCAGCCATTTGAGACCCCTGGATGCATGAATGAGACAAAGTAAATAAGTAGACAGGAGAAAGATGGGCTTCTTTTTACAGCCTTGTCCTCACTTTGTATTGGAGAATAATAGAGGATAGTTCACCCCTTACGTTCTTTCCCATAGACCAAAGCCTTTGCTGGGTTCAGAAGCCTAATGTCAGTAATGTAAATCTTCCATAACCTTACCGGTTTCAAGACTCTCTTGATTTCTTTCAGCATCTTCTTCAGATCCTCTATCTCCAACGAGCACATCACATCTTGAATGTACACAACAGCAAAGGTGTTATCTGGTATGTTACTCATGTCTGCTGCACTTTGCACAAGGTAGTCTTTCAACTTGATGTGAGGCACCTTTGCGAGATTCTCGCGAAAATGTTTCTCCATGAACGGGTTGTAGTCCACCACAACTAAAGAACTTTCTTCAGGAAGGCATAAGAGATTCAGATACCTTCCTGCTCCTGCTCCGATCTCCAACACGTCTCCTCCACCAATTTCCATAACTTTATCTCTGATCTTGTTGTACTGTTCTACATGAAGATTGACAATACCAGGGTTCATTTTGTTCTTAGGCGGTTGTATACTCATTAAGTCAGCAAACCATTTTTTGTACGAGTTTGATGCACAAATTTTGTCCAACAGCTTTGAGATCAGGCGAGATTTGACGAGGAAAAATACAACAGTAGCTAATGAGATAAAAACTATTGCAGCCCGTGGCACAATTAAGAGTTGTTCTAAAGCCATAATCAGGACTTTAGGTTCAAACACTGGAACACGACTCGAACACGACTCGAACACGACTCGAACACGACCTTTTTCTTTGGCAAGAGAGATGGCAACCTCGTCCCCAGGGTCCTCTCTTCTCGCTATTGAAATAGCGAGAAGAGAGGACCCTGGGGACGAGGTTGGAGAGATGGTCACATTGATGGTCACGTAGGTCACGCAAGGGTTCGCTGACACAGGAAGCCCAAGATTTGAATCATCTTGAAGCTTGTGTTGGCACAGGTAGCCCAAGCTGGGTTTCTGTGGTGTCATATTATAAGAGAGATGGAGATAAAATCGTCAAAATGTAAAATAAAGTAAAGAAATCTTAGCTGACCTTTGAGAAGTTATACCTCTATCGCTATGCCTGGTTAGAATTCGGATTAAGCCAGTTTTAGCGTTTTTTCCTCCACGTTTTCGAGATATTGACGATTAAACACAAGCATATCAACAACTTCTTGAAGAAAAAGAAGCGAAAACCAACCCTCTACGAAAAAAATTATAACTTTACCGGTAATCTAGCTTTTGACGTTATTTTTTCAGAAAAAAAAAATTTAAATCGTTTTACAAATATAAGTCAAAAGATTTGGAAAATATTGAGAAATATAGTCAAAATTATTTTTTTCATTCGTCTTCAAAAGGATATAATTAATAAATAATATTAACTACTTATCAAAATAGAAACTCAGTGCAGGTAGTGTATGCCCAATTTTCCCGAGCCAGGGACTCGTGTTAATGCGTTAGGTGCCTCTCAAGCTATCAGTGCTCCTTATAACGGGAACGGCATTTAAAAGCTAATTTAAGCTAATGTTACACAGAACACAGACGTGGAGATCCTGAGAATCGAACCGTGAACCTCTAGCGCTGAAGGCCGCGCACTAAACAACTGAGCTACGCCTGCTTCTAATAAAAAGAAAACACTGACTCCAAAATTTCCTCTAACATGAGAGAGAGAGAGAGAGAGAGAGAGAGAGAGAGAGAGAGAGAGAGAGAGAGAGAGAGAGAGAGAGAGAGAGAGAGGAATAGGTGGAGATGGGAAAGGGGAGAGCATGTTCTCCTTTCCCTCCCCCTGCCCCTCCCCCAGGAGCCTGTTCAAAGGCTAAGCAGGGTAGAGAGAGGAATAATTTAAGTGGAGATGGGAAAGGGTAGAGCGTAGACGACTTTCATAAATGGCCGCCACTAATTATCATAACATTTAAAATGGATGTTTTAAGGAAAAGAAAGCTATCATAGGATAGGCATTCTTATACCAATAACTTGTGAAAGTTTGAGAAAAAACGATTAAATTTGCAAGAAGCTAGAAGAATTGGAAAAATCATAAAAACACTAAAACGAGACAACAAAGGCCTCAACAGAAAATTACATACAAATCTCTACATTTTTCATTGAGTATATCTTCGTTGCAATTTTAGCCAGAGCATCAAAACCTTTCAAACATGCCTATTTCAGGAGGGCGGGTATTCTTCGAGTTATGCGCTTCGAGTTACGCGCTTTTCGAGTTACGCGCTCGACCATACCCACATTTGTCTTTGCCCCACCCTGCGCGTAACTCGAAGCCACTAAAGGTTGTTCAGTCGTGAGTTCGAGTTATCCGCACATCGCGTAACTCGAACACGGTAAGAAGTTTTAATGAATTCGAGTTACGCTCTGCTGCGAATAAAAAATAAATAAATAAATAAAAAAAAAAGAATATACAAACTGAGAATAAATAGAAATTTAAAAGAGCAATAATTTAAAGTTTTTGACTCTCATTTATATTTTTTGTTTATTACCACTACTTTACAAAAATATATCATATGATCTAACACATCACGGACAAAGTATTTTGTAATTATTAAGGTTGAATATTGAGGTTAAAATGTATAATAATAAAAATTAGACGGCTCACAGTCGATCTGTTCATATTATTAACTAAGTATATTAGTGCATAATGTTCGTAAACCCTTGGATGCCCGTTTTTTTCGCTTGCGTGACCACGAAGCAATGTCTCCATGTCAAGGTTGGACTTGATGTGTTCATAAATTTATTGAATTTTATCAAGGTAAATCCCCAGGGGGTGGGGGGGATCCCTTATAAAATGGGTAGGTATGCTTGATGGACGGATTGAAAAATGACCCTAAAAGGTACGCATAAATTAATTCAGGTATCGATTCCAGACCCTAAAAGGTAAGACCACATTTAACAGTTTTTTTAATTTAAAATTGATAAATATACACTAATTTCTTCAAATACACTTCGCTTTCCGAACATTCCCGGACTTTAACAAAGTATTGTCATATATTCAGGTATATTCATCATATAAAAGAATATTGACCCTAAAAGGTACGGCGTCATTTCGAGACCCTAAAAGGTACCAGAGGGTTTTATTTTCGACCCTAAAAGGTCCGTCGAGCATACCTACCAACTTTATAAGAGAGTCCCCCCCCCCCCCCCCCCCGGGGGTCAATCTTGACTTGGAGCTATTGCTTCAAAGTCACTCAAACGAATTCGGGAAGGTGTATATACCTTTTTATTTTTCACATTATATTTGATATTCGTGAAAATTTAAAAAATGTGATATGTGCTAGATTTTCAACTGCAAAGCAAAAAGAATTCACTAACATCTGAAAAGTTTTGCAATTCAAACATTTTCTTAAAAACGTAAATAAAAAGTAAACAGATTATCCCTGTTTTATACAGCACCAGTGTAAGCAGAAGTATTACAAGCGAAAAGATTATCCCAGTCAAAGAAATGCCTTCCATCCTCGGGGGGGGGGGGACTCCCTATTGAAAGAGGGTGGGGATGCTCGCCGAAAATCTTAAAAATGGACCCTGAAAGGGACCTGTGTTGTCAGTTTATGGGCGTGGCAGGGATAAAATTCTACCCCTAAGAGGGACCAAGCAAAAACGTATCCAAGGCTGGGTTTCTCGATTTAATTTATTAACATCAAACGCCTTCTGCTTGTATGAGTTTATGACGACGTCGTCATATACAAACATCGTTGAAAAGAAGCATTGTTGTTGCTGTTTATTTTAAAACCCCTAAAAGGGACCACAAAACTCAGCTGGTGGGCATTCTCGTTCATAACACCCTAAGCGGGATCGAAACCTCGATTTCAACCCCTAAAAGGGACTGCGAGCATCCCCGTCCCTTCGACCTCCGAGTCCCCCCCCCCCCCCCCCCCCCCCCCCGGCTTCCATCATGGACGACATAATTTAAAATAATCTAAATACAGTGTCACGCAACACAAATACTTTAAGGTAGCTCGAAACGGTTTTTGATACATTAGCCGACATCATTATTACTAGTTCAAAGATATTCGCATTTTAAGATTATAATCATGGGTGTGGCATGACAACTTATATTTGCAGGTTCATGCTATTGTGGGGATATCCTGAAAAGTAGATCAACAAGTTTGTAATAAAATCCTGCATTAAATTATTTCAAAAGTTGTCATTGTTCAAATCTTCAAATCAAATCTTCAAAATTCTTTGCACCTCAAAATTATTGCTTAGAATTACTTGATCAAAGCCTTGGAAACAGGATAGACAATAACTGGAAAAGCAGGAAAGAAGAGTGCCCTTTAGGCCCTAACTTCCCCCTCTATAATGCTATGTGGAAGGATGTAGGGCTATAGAGCCCTTGGAGCACTTGGGAATGCAACTCGATCTTGAGAACAAAACAATAGGGTTCAATTTTCAGGAGATTGAAATTCTTTTATTTTGTCCTCCAAATTGAGCTGCTTTGACATCACATGCAAGGGGTCTCTTATGCCCAAACTGACTGAAGTCTGAGTTCTGTATTATGTTTTCTTGTTACGCATGCCGCTACAAAACAAATATTCAGAAATAAGAAAACTATCTGTATAATTACTTTTTTGCATGACCTATCAAAAATCGCCTAACAAAATATATTATAACCTTTACTACAAGACGTGGAAAGTTATCCGTTGGTAAATAAATATAGCTCTGGTTTACACTACTGAATCCTGTTTCCTGTATGTATCGCCATGTCTCCCTGTCACAGTGACAGTTGCCAAAGAGTCGAGGCCATATACCTAACTGTGAAGTAATGAACTTCTGAAAGGTTCTTCTCCATGTACCTGGTACATCTATGAAAGATGGAAAAAAATGTTTTCATTGAGAAAATGTTTGATTGACTGGCTGGGTTTTTATCAGAGGACAGAGACACACTTATGGAAAACTGAATATTGTATATAAGCACCAATAGGACACAAAACAGCTGTGACTCATTACAAACCCTGGGAGCATCAGAGTACAAGAGAAGCAAAAGAAACATGGATATGTCCTATGTGTTCCCTCCTTCTTTCATCGGCTCTACCTTATCCAGCATGTTACATATGTGAAGTAGAGACTCACAACTCAACAGTCATATATCATATTCCCTAGATATTTAAATTAAATTATGTACTGAAGGCTCATAATTTAAGAGTCATTGCCATAGCAACTAGAAAAATAACTTACCAGATATACTAGCTGATAACAGAATGGTTGTTTTACTTATAATAGCAATAAATATTTTTAAACACTTAGCATTGCAAGAAATATAGTGTCTTTACAAATCGTGCATAAAACAAAGAAGGTTAAACTATAAAATTGGATTGCTTCTATCAAAATTATATACACATCTAGGTATATACATAATATTTATATAATATAAGAACTAGGTGTACTCCTTGACATAAAGGACTGCTCCTCAGTTCAGTTTTCTAAATATCAGTATATTTTTATCACAGATCTAATAGACCAAATCAAATCAGTTAACATGGTGATATGTATGTTTTCACCCAATTCAAAGCTTTTGG
The DNA here is from genome assembly GCA_023349425.1 of Anthopleura sola. Classification (NCBI taxonomy): domain Eukaryota; kingdom Metazoa; phylum Cnidaria; class Anthozoa; order Actiniaria; family Actiniidae; genus Anthopleura; species Anthopleura sola. The sequence continues at coordinate 4,647,727 of JALHLI010000001.1, forward strand.
TAATAAGATTCTTTGTCTTTTGTATATTTTCAATATCATCATGTGAAAATATCTTAAAATAAAAGTTTTTATTCCCAGAGTTTTTGAATTGGGACAAAATGAACATGCATAGCAACATGTTAGCTGATTTGGTCTATGCATGAAGTTGGATTATACAATCTACCAAAGTACTCACCCAAGACATGCTCCATGAAGAACAAACAGCCATCCTGTTATGAGATATGAAAAGTCAAATTAATAGTGAATTTAGATCCAGAATATATGATAATTATTTTTCATTCTAGTTGCCCCCCCCCCCCCCCCCCCCCCCCCCCCCCCCCCCCCGATCCTGGGTCCTAGGAGTGGAATGAATGAATTTGATTTTTTTTTTTAAATAACATAAGGTATGAAATTAATGACCAACCAATCAGAATGCTGGTCAAACATTGCAATGACAGTGCATCAGCCATTTGAGACCCCCTGGATGCATGAATGAGACAAAGTAATAATAATAATAAGAGAGATTTATAAAGCGCCTTATATACAATACTCTAAGGCGTAAAGTAGACAAGTAGAAAGGAGAAAGATGGGCTTCTTTTTACAACCTTGTCCTCACTTTGTATTGGAGAATAATAGAGGATAGTTCACCCCTTACGTTCTTTCCCATAGACCAAAGCCTTTGCTGGGTTCAGAAGCCTAATGTCAGTAATGTTAATCTTCCATAACCTTACCGGTTTCAAGACTCTCTTGATTTCTTTCAGCATCTTCTTCAGATCCTCTATCTCCAACGAGCACATCACATCTTCAATGTACACAACAGCAAAGGTGTTATCTGGTATGTTACTCATGTCTGCTGCACTTTGCACAAGGTAGTCTTTCAACTTGATGTGAGGCGCCTTTGCAAGACTCTCACGAAAATGTTTCTCCATGAACGGGTTGTAGTCCACCACAACTAAAGAACTTTCTTCAGGAAGGCGCAAGAGATCCAGATACCTTCCCGTTCCTGCTCCGATCTCCAACACGTCTCCTCCAATTTCCATAGCTTTATCTCTGATCTTGTTGTACTGTTCTACATGAAGATTGACAATGCCAGGGTGCATTTTGTTCTTTGGCGGTGAATGCTTACTCAGTAAGTCAGCAAACCATTTTTTGTACGAGTTTGATGCACAAATTTTGTCCAACAGCTTTGAGATCAGGCGAGATTTGACGAGGAAAAATACGATAGTAGCTAATGAGATAAAAACCTTTGCAGCCCGTGGCACAATTAAGAGTTGTTCTAAAGCCATAATCGGGACTTTACACGACCTTTTGCTTTGGCAAGAGATGGACACGCAGGTCACGCAAGGGTTCGCTGACACAGGAAGCCCAAGACTTGAATCATCTTGTGTTGGCACAGGTAGCCCAAGCTGGGTTTCTGTGGTGTCATATTATGAGAGAGATGAGTAGAGAGATGGAGATAAAATCGTCAAAATGTAAAATAAAGTAAAGAAATCTTAGCTGACCTTTGAGAAGTTATACCTCTATCGCTATGCCTGGTTAGAATTCGGATTACGCCAGTTTTAGCGTTTTTTTCCTCCACGTTTTCGAGATATTGACGATTAAACACAAGCATATCAACAACTTCTTGAAGAAAAAGAAGCGAAAACCAACCCTCTGCGAAAAAAAATATAACTTTACCGGTAATCTAGCTTTTGACGTTATTTTTTTCAGAAAAACTAAATTATACATCGTTATAAAAATATTGAGAAATAAAGTCAAAATTATTTTTTTTATTCGTCTTCAAAAGGATATACACCTGATTGCAAAAATGTTGTCATAGAAAAATAAACTTTATAAAAATAAAAAATAAAAATAACAAATAGGAATTAATTAAAGATGGCGACTTCATTTAACCTGTTAACGTTTTTGATAAAGTTCATGAGACAGAGTTTCACGTAGAGGAGCTTTCTAGTCGAGAACAAGAAACTTCCTGTTTCCTAAACGTAGTATTAACGTGTAACACCTCTTTTGAAAATCTTATCAAAATCCACTTATCAAAATCGAAACTCAGTGCAGGGAGGGAGTGTTTGCTCAATTTTCCCGAGCCAGGGACTCGTGTTAATGCGTTCGAAGGTGCCCCTCAAGCTATCAGTGCTCCTTATAACGGGAACATCATTTAAAAGATAATTTAAGCTAATGTTACACAGAACACAGACGTGGAGATCCTGAGGAACGAACCGTGAACCTCTAGCGCTGAAGGCCGCGCACTAAAGAACTGAGCTACGCCTGCTTCTAATAAAAAGGAAACACTGACTCCAAAATTTTCTCTAACATGAGAGAGAGGAATATGTGGAGATGGGAAAGGGGAGAGCATGTTCTACTGGAGGCTCTTAACTTTCTCCCCTTCCTTTCCCTCCTCCCACCTTTCCCCCAGGAGTCTGTTCAAAGGCTAAGTGATCTGTGACATCTGTCAGCATCGAGCTCGATCCACTTATTATTCAGTTTCCTGTGCCACTGAAGCGGAATTTGGTTCATTTATTCTGAAAGTAGTGTTCAGTTCTGCTCAAGAATCACAGCGCAAGATATCTTATCAAGGGTAGAGCATGTTTACTGCGGACTCAGAGGCGAAAGCGGAGAGGAAAATCCTGGCTACGTCCCATGGGCTCTTTTCTGTTTCCCCTCCCCCTCCCCCAGGAGCCTAAGGTTAAGTGATCTGATGATAATCCATCACTTATTATTCAGTTTCCTGTGCCACTGAAGCGGAACTTGGTTCATTTATTCTGAAATTTGTGTTCAGTTCTGCTCAAGAATCCTAGCACAAGATATCTTATCAAGATGGCAGTAGCAGCGGCAATCGCAGTAGCAGAAGTTGCAGCCGAGGCCTTGGCGGAAACGGCTGCAGAGGCCATAGCAGGTAACTAAAGCTGTATTTTATTTGTCTTCAATATAGGAATTGTTCTTAATGCTAGAAAATTCGAATATCAGAAGGAAGATTAGTTCTTGCTATCAGGGATGTGTCAATAGGTTGCTAGTGCATGGTATAGATTTTCAACCTTGTTTGCGTGAGACTAGGTAATATACACTATTCCAGTAAAAATTGATAATACATAAATATAAAACTAGTCGACAATGTATTATTTCGTATCATATTTTGGATTGTTCATTTTTTCAATAATGATCAGATTTTTACAAAAGCATAATTTGGTATCATATAATGAAATAACAGTTTCATAATCTTGTAAAGCGGTCAAAACTACATATGCTGGTTAATAACTTTAAGGCTGTATTTCGTTGTGCAATAAGGGTTTATCAGGTCTTGCGTGACATTTTAACGAAAATATGATATTTGAAAAGAGCATACCAAAATTAGTAAAATTGGAAATATTGAAGTGGTTTTATTGAGTAGCGCCGAAGATATGGGCGCGACCGAGGTTGGCTGCTTTTACAGAGAAATGTATATGGAAAAATATGTTGGTAGGCAACAGCTTGCCTACCCAAATATTTTCCATACATTTCTTTGTAAAGGCGGCCAACTTCGGTCGCCCATATCTTCGGCGCTATTAAATAAAACCACTTCAAACTTTCCAATTTTACTAATTTTGGTATGCTCTTTTCAAATATTACATTTTCTTTTTTGTTGGATTAGAATTTAAAATGTCACGCAAGACCTGATAAACCCTCATTATGAGCGAGATAACACGGCGCGCTTTTTGGTAAAAATGTATGGAGCGTCTATATTGGTGTTCCACTGAAGTACGCCAATTTGGGGGACGAAACTTCAACGGTTAAAATGATGGAATATGCGACATTTGCGATTAAACTCCACTGAAATATATAGTATTTGAAATAGAGATTTTAAACGTACCCAAAGCAAAATCTTTAACCTAAGTTAGATTATTTTTGATTTTCATCGATACAAGTGACGATATTGAGTGACATATAATTCAACCTTCATAACCTGATAAATCGTGAACCAAACATCAAAATGACTCGAAACTTTTTCCTGTAACTTGTATCGCTGAATTTTAAGACATATCTTAGAAATGTCTTTTAATATGTATAGTTTAGATTTCAATTTATTTTATTCTAGAATCAACTGCAGAAGTTGTCGCAGAAACAGCAGCCGAAACTGCAGCAGAAACAGCAGCAGAAACGGTAGCAGAAACTGCAGCTGAGACAGTGGCGGAAACTGCAGCAGAAACAGCAGCAGAAATGGCAGCAGAAACAGCAGCAGAAACGGCTGCAGAGGTGAGTGGACTAAACAATTCAACTTCAGAAACAAGAAGCCAGTTGTGCATGGGTAATATATAATACATAGCGATGAACAATACTTGTGGCCCTCTCATATTTCTTCAGGAAAGTATCATGAGTGGTATAATATCGAAAGCTGTGAAGATAGGAGCACTGGTCACCCTTGGTCTTGGAGTCGCCGCCATTGTTGATCTAATCAAGGCTGATACAGGATCAGGCATAAAGAAATGCCCTCTTGACCCCGATACGAAGAAAAAGCTCGAAGACACTCAGGATGCACTTCGTGAGATGACAAGTAAATACACGATATCTTGTTCTCCTTGTTTTGATTGGCTGAAGCAAAAATCAATTTTATTAATCACGTGATAGACCTCTTTACCCCTGGCATGGAATGTTTTCTCAATTCAGACCACGTGTCATTCCCTAGAGTATCACGCGCACGAGAAACGCACGAACGTGATTGTGATCGTCTTTGGGTATATATATATATATAGAAACGGCGTTTTATAATTCATTCGTCACGAAACGCACGAACGTGATTGTGATCGTCTTTGGGTATATATATTCTAATTTCCAGGCTGCTTTCTCTAGAGGACTGAAATATTTTGTGATGATGTTAGTATTTTTCATCGTTTTGACCCCCAGGTTGGGAATTACTGCAAGGGGTCTATTCCTGACTTTGAGGTGTATTTCACATAAATGCATGCAATAGTTTGCATAAACACATGCAATACTTTTATTATAAAGAAAGGTCTGAACCCAGGTGAATGTATGTTTATCGAAGTAACAATATATATCGAAGTAACAATATTTATCGAAGTGACAATATCTATCGAAGTAACAATATTTATCGAAGAAACAATATTTGTATTATGGAGATGACTTCCGCTCAGGTTGTCGAAACGTCAGTCACATCAAACAGTCCTTCTCAGGACTACATCCACCCGGATGATCATAATACAAATATTGTTTCTTCGACAAATATTGTTACTTCGATAAATGTACAATACTTCAGTTGTTATCCATGTAAAATGCCTCTCAAATGTTTTGCTGCTAATAAGCAAAGACATACTGTAAAGCATGATGAATCATTAGTAACTAGTCAACCTAATTTTGATCGTCAGCCATCACAGGCATGTGGAACAACGTGCTGCAAGGTTTACCCAAGGATACTGACTTTGGTAACGTTGAAGTGGACGTGAAAGGCGAGAAAGAGAGTGTTCATGTTAGCAGCCTGTTCTGGGGGATCCTGAACAACATCAATAAGGTATACTGAAAATGTCTACCAATTGGTTCTTGACCCTAGTGTGTTCCCTAATAATGAACATTTGTTGCACGGGGTGGTAATACGAGCAACATTCGCTCTGCAACTTGCAACGCAATATTATTGCGCGACAAGTTGCACGATTTTGTATTTCCGCACCTTTACTGAATAATTTTACTTTGTTTGTCCAACATAGCATAGTAGTGACATAGATCAGCCCAGAGGTTGTTTCAGGGTTCCATCTGTGAGTCAGCCATGCCCTGACTTAGATCATCCCAGAGGTTGTTTCAGGGTTCCATCTGTGAGTTAGCCATGCCCTGACTTAGATCAGCCCAGAGGTTGTTTAATGGCTCGATCGATCTGTGAGTTAGCCGTGCCCTGACTTAGATCAGCCAAGAGGTTGTTTCGGGGTTCGATCTGTGGGTTAGCCATGCCCTGACTTTGATCAACCCAGAGGTCGTTGCAGGGTATATATCAATCAATTAATGCTTTAAATGTTATAAATCGATTATAAATACCTGTGTTGCCAACACTGTTTACTGTTTACATGCACAGGATCTTACTGCAGCATCAACAATTGCAAAGGAATGCTCAGAGAATTGCCAATGGAAAGCAAACATCGATGTTTTCACTCTGCACATCGTGAACGCATTGACCAGTGTGATGGCTTTATGTGACTTAAGGGACAAGAGTCCAGGTCTACAGCAACACAAGTGAGTGCTCAAAAGCTCGTCTACATATAGTGATTTGAAAAAACGTTGTCGCTGACCGTCTCCGCGACTACGCGACTGAACCGAAACGGAGTATGGGTAGAAATCGCTGAAGCGCTTTTAAAGCTATTCACTCTGAAGTAGTTGTTTTTGCTTACTAATGAGATAACGCAAGCAGCAGCGCTTTCAACGTTTGTCTTGGGATTTTGCAAAAGAAAGACAAAAGTCTATGACTAATATTCAGTCAAAGATGTTCCCAATTTTGAAACTGTTAAGTCATTAATTAAAATACTATTTCGCCAGCGAATTTTCGTACTGTAAGCCCGGCGCAATTAATCAGTGAAGAATTCAACCGCTTCAGTGATTTTTACCTATACTTCCGTTCGGGCTAGTCGCTTAGTCGTGGAGCCGTTCGACGACAACGTTTTTTCAAATAGCTGTATGCAGCGGGCATTTGGGTGTGGAAAAGTTGACTGTACAAGCATAAATTCCTAATTAATCCCTTGTACTAAATCAAGGATCCCAACCTGGGGGTAACAACAATGGAGAATCCCGGTGGAGAATATTAACATTAAAAAAGATTTAGTCAATCGTCAAGGGAATTATTTTGTTTTGAACCCCAGGTTGCGCGTCATATCAAAAATTTGAGACACCGTTTTGAAGCTCATTATCCACAGAGTATGCCAATGTACTTTTGATCGACATAGCGGAAATTCTGACCCTGCGGGAAGTCGTCGAATGTGAGGTAGAATGTCACTTTGAACCCAATAACTTTTTTCTGTGTTCCAAAACAGACAATTTTAAATAGATATTCGAAAACTACATTTGTTTAGCTTTCAGAAAATGTATACTTTTATGGCAAAATATTGTAAAGCCCTTGCGAAATTTGAGGTAGTGCGTATAGGAGTTCTAAACATATCCTGATACCTTAAGTACAAGGTGCATAGACTTTCTCACATTATATTGTCCCATAGTCTTTATTAACCTGTTTTTTCCCTGTTTTCCCCCTGTTCATACCAGCATACCCGCAGCAGGTGACAAACAGGCCATTCGTGACGTTCTCGAAAAAGATTTCCCAAAGTGGAAGGATTACATCATAGCGCAAGCAAAGAAGCACCTGAACAAAGCTCTCGTCAAACAGGCGACTACTAATGCAACCAATGCTATTCTACCAATAGTCAAACAACCGATCAAACAGGTAAATAGCTCTTATTAAGAGAGCTTGAGTTCCGTACCGTAAGTTGTGGACAGATTTTCCCTCACTGCCTTATGGCCCAAGCGCGTAGCACGCAGGCCATAAAAAAGTGGAAAAACGAGGATCTATAACTTACGGTACGGACCGAGCAAACGAGGTTAATAAGATATTTATTATATGACAAGGCTAGGAGAGACAATTTTGATTTTCGGTCCGTACCGTAAGTTGTGGACTGCAAATTGACCAATCATAGCGCGTGAAATTACCTTGCAATATAATAAGCAGTATTATTTCGCTGCTAACAAAACTGACAATTAACTGAGGTTTGTTCAAAATTTGAAATTAAAATTGAAAATGAAAAAATTTATGCCACTTTACCACTGACTCTGAATTGGACGGAAAGCCTTACAGGTCTAGGACCCAATTACAAGGCAAGCGATAGATCGAATTAGAATTTGGAATTTTAAGTTGATTTTTGTGGAGGGAGGAAAACCGGAGAACCCGGAGAAAAACCCTCGAAGCGCAGGAGATCAGAACCAACAAACAACTCTACTCACATACGACACCGAGCCTGGCGGGACTTGAACCCGGGTTGCATTGGTGAGAGGCGAGCGCATTCACCGCTACGCCAACGCTACGCCACCACTACGCCACCCGTGCTTGCCTTTGTTTGGGAATCAAGGGTGGTCGGCAGCAATAGTGCTCTCGCCTCTCACCTCTGGGGTCTCGGTTTCGATTCCCGGACTCGGCATCACATATGAGTAGAGTTTGTTATGAGTAGTTTTTTTTCCCCTTGATTCGAGGGCTTTTCCCCTAAACCTAACACGCTAAATTCCAATTCAATCTATACGTTAGCCGTACCCTGACTTTGATCAGCCCAGAGGTTGTTTCAGGGTTCAATCTGTGAGTTAGCCGTACCCTGACTTTGATCAGCCCAGAGGTTGTTTCAGGGTTCCATCTGTTAGTTAGCCGTGTACTGACTTAGACCAGACGCTGACCCGGCCCTCCTTTGACCACGCTGCGCTTTTGTTGGGCTGATTGAAAGGAGGGGCCAGCATCTGGAATGGCCTATGCCCTGACTTCGATCAGCCTAAAGGCTATTTTACGGTCGCGATAAAATTTATATCCCCAGAGATCTTACACTCACACACTTGTTTCGAAGGTTTCGTTTTCAACTCAACGGCACAGAGCGCATGCGCATTAAAATGACTTCCAAAGGAACCCAGGGAGCAGTCTCGTACCCAGACTGAGCTCCTAGAGGAACGATACCGAGGAGCTTTGGGTACCGGACTGGGGGGGGGGGGGGGGGGGGGGGGGACAAACCACATTTTTAAGCTCGGGAATCCACTGGAATAAACCCAGGATGACGAGTTGTTCTAATAGGACATTTTACTTTCAGAACGTTTTGGCACAGGCTAAAGCTCAAGTTCTCCCCAATGTCGTCAACAATGCCAAATCAAGAGGAAAAAGTGCAGCCAAAAGAGTGTTTGATGATCGTCGTGGTCATATCATTTTAATAGGTCTGATTCCTTTCTATGGATGGGTCAAGTCACAAATGCTCGTCGCTGATGCCAAACGAGATGCCATCAACGATGCTAGGAATGCTGCTAAGGCATCAGTCATCGATGACTTTAATTCTGAGGCTGTGAAGGTAAAAGATGAGCCCCGTGAGTGGTTTGCTTTGCGTTGCTTTGTCTTGCCTTCTTTGCCTTATTTTTCTTTGCGTGTTGCTTTGTTTAAGTACCGTTGATGGGCTTTGCGTTGATCTACGTTGCGTGGCATTGCTTTGCTTTGCGTTGCGTTACGCTTTGATTCGTGTAGCCTTGATCTGCATGCGTTGCGTTGCTTTGTTTGCTTTAATTTGCGCTTTGCTTTGCTTAAAGCCACGGCTACACCAGCGATTTTGTTCTTGCACAGGCGACGCGATTTTTTAAAATCACTAACGCGCTGTGGTGGCTAGACGAGCGACAAATGCTGGCCATAACGGCCAACATTTCTAAAAGAAACGAAGCCTTGTTTTGGTTCTCGCACTTTATTAGATGGATAAGCTTTAGTTGCGTCGCGAGTGCAAGAAAAAAGTTGCAGAGTGGCCACACGAGTAACAAAGTCCATGAGTTTGCTGCGAAAATCTCAACTTTCTTGATTTCTCGCAACTGTTTTTCGCGATTTTTTCAGCTGTCGCGTCGCCTGTGCAAGGGTGGCTACACGTGCGATTTCACCGCGCGTTGGTGATTTTTAAAAAATCGCGTCGCCTGTGCAAGTAGCGTAGATCCGTGTTTAGTTGCTTTTTTATGTGTTGCTTTCCTTTGCATTGTGTTGATTTGCGTTCCTTTTCTTTCCTAATTAAAGACAGAAAATAAATTTCATTTGTTTCAGAATCACATGAAACAGATCTCTACTGAAGTGGCTAAGTCCGTGTTCGCTGAACACAAGGCACAAGTTGATGAGACGATCAAAAGGGAGGTTGATGACACCTTGAACCATCACAAAACCGTGCATAAACAGTGGCTAACAGAGATAAACTACCACATCTATCAATTCACCCACATAAGCATTAAAAAGGGCAATTAGTATTCCCAGTGTTTATTGGTTTGTTGTAATTTCAAGTCAAAGTAAAGCCAAAAATATTGTGATATCCTTTTGATCAACGACTGAATCTGTGGATCAGCCTTAAAGTGCACCTAGCCCCTGATACAATACTTTCAGTATTGATTCTACATTAAGGACGTTCGAGGGCAAAAATGTTTCCCATTTTTTTTTCTTCAAACTTCGTATGGCGAAATAAGACCATCATAGAAGTTCCATGAGCAAATAAAAAATGGGGGTCACCGTTCTCGTTTAGGAGTGAGATGATATCAAAGTGCAGCCTTTTTCTTGTCGAAAATTGCGCCATGCATACATGCTTTTGAGTATATTTGTTTTACTTGTAATACTAAACACTGGCCATTATGAGACACCAAATTTACAGTAAACATTGCTCGGAGGAAACTATGAGTACAATGATGATGCTTTTTAAATGCTCTTTGTGTGTAACTGTTAAAGATTGTATATTTAATGAAGCCTGGGTAGACGTCACAGCCATTAGCATATTGGAAGTATAAACCTTTATAACTTAAAGACGCAACACTCAAATCAAGAAATATTTCACCATTCAAATATTCATTTCATGCAGAATCAATACTGAAAGTATTGTATCAGGGGTTAGGTGAACTTTAACTAGAGAATAAAAACGATCGATAAATAGAAACATTTTAGAAGGTAATAAAGCAACATTTGTTTGTATTGCTTGGTATCAATCAGCTGAATAAATCTCCTGGCCGGATCACCCTCATTACCAGCCTACGATGACAGGCAAACACTGCCCGTCATGTGCTATCAACCAGATAGTATTCTATTGCTTGGTATCAATCAGCTGAATGAATCTTATGAATCTCATTCCCTACTCACAATGACAGCTAACTAGACATGGACTGCCCTTCATGTGAAACATGCTATAAACCATAGAGTAATAAAAATTTTAACTCGAAATTTTGCTCTTAAACTTGCTTCAGCCGATGCTTGTCATTGTTCGGTTTTCTGGCGAAGTTTCAGTGCGATTTGACCCGTCTAGTGGGTTTTTCTTAAACCTAGGATTTAAAAAAACATTTTTAAAATTAAAATACATTAAAATGGTCTCACATCGCACTGAAACTTCGCCAGAAGACTGAACAAAGCACAAGCATCGGCTGAAGCAAGTTTAGTTTAAATGCAAAGTTTTGAGTGAGTTTTTTAATTTTTTATCGATATCCTCCCATACATTCACCTATAAAACATACACACATGCAAACTTTGCTTGGGCTGCCTGTGAGAATCCAAACCTCGCTTTGGGGTAAAATATTCGGTCCCAGTCGGTCGCTTCCAAACATAACGAAAGTGGGCTAATGCAACGTTACTGCGCATGAGCAGACCATTATTTGTGGGCAGTTATTTGCAGTTCCCTCGGCCAATACACACACACACACACACACACACACACACACACACACACACACACACACACACACACACACACACACACACACACACACATACATACATACACACATACACACATACACACATACATACATACGTACATACACATACATACATACACACATACATACATACATACATACATACGTACATACACATACATACATACACACATACATACATACATACATACATACATACATACATACATACATACATACATACATACATACATACATACATACATACATACATACATACATACATACATACATACATACATACATACATACATACATACATACATACATACATACATACATACGTACATACATATGAAGAATATTTTCTCAAAATGGGTCTTATCGGCTAAGACCCATTTGATGTCACGATTTAGCATTCAAGCCATTTCTTGAGCCGTGTTGGAATTATCAGCTTGCCAATTTTTTCGACCAGAAAAAAACCACGCCCATTTCACCCTTAAGACCCCTTTTATTAATATATTCTTCATATATTTATTTAGTGTCATTTTTTTGTTATTACATTAAAAGAATTATAACTTAACCTAAATTGAGACACAAGCTATCTATAATAACTATAAAAGTTAACCAAGATAGATAGCTTCTATATTTGATTTACAATCGTCGCCAATCAAAACGACGGGGAAAATAAATTGAATGATAATATGTTTTGAGTGTTTAGTGTAAGTATATACTCATTACGAGATTCCTTTGTCTTCTATCACTTTATTAAACATGTGTTTAGCTGCTAATCAACATATCAAAAGAGTATAGACCAATCACGGTTTTCGGCGGCCATTTTGAATTAGGGCAAACCCGGCAAAATATATAGAAATCTGGATCACTTTGACTTCTTGTAACTCCGCTCAATTTTGTCGGATTTTCAAGATTTAAACTTCAACATACAGCAGACATGAACAGCAGCTGTCGGACTGAAAATAAGATCAATCTAAGTATTTTAACTACCATTTACGAGTTACTCGTTTTTCTATGATTTCCATAACTCACGAGCCGATCGTGCCGATAGTTTTATTATGAAAACAAAAATCTTATTTTCTCAATTTGTAGCTTTCCAATATCCATCATATTATAGGTCATAAATAACAACGAAAATATCTTTTGAAAAAGTCTAAATTCTGAAAATCCGACAAAATTGAGCGGATCGAGCTACTAGAAGTCAAAGTGATCCAGATTTCTACATATTTTGTCGAGGGTGCCACAATTCAAAATGGCCGCCGAAAACCGTGAATTGGTCTATTATTACATAACTATACTCCTGACTGCAAGAACGTTAACAAAAAATCATGGCTCACGGGTTTCTAAGGAATACATACCCACTACAGCTAGTTAGGGTATTTTCTGATACTAACTTTCTACTTGCTTTTGTGTTCAGCAAGCGCCTTCTCGATGTAGTCATTTGCAGCTTGCTGAGCGCATGTCTTGATCTGGTCTTTGTATTGACGCAGGACTTGATCCTTGGTGTCTGATGTAATATGCATGATCTTGATCTGCGCATCAGGAAGCTCCATGACTGCATTTGCAGCAGCCTTGGCTGAAACAGTAGCAACAATAAAATTAGTATTTCAATGACGGGAACATTCAAATTTTACAGCTACGGACTTGTGTGCGCGCAATGTTTCAAGCAATCGACGTTGCAAGCCATGTCATGCTGCTGGAAAAAAAAAAAAAAACGATCCTACTTCTGCATCATTGCCAGCAATATTGCGGGCAGTGTTGCACCGTGTGTCTGCACCCAAACGAACCCTGAAGCAACCTTTCGATTGGGGTAATACAAGTAAGGGCATGGCTAACTTACAGATTGAGCGTATTGGGTTTTGCGGATCTAGGAAAACGAAAACCGGAGAAAAAGTAGAGAAACCCTCGACATCCAACCCTGAAGCAACCATTGGGTCGATCTAAGTCAGAGCACAGCCAACTTGGAAAATTAGCTTCCTTACTAGGCTTTGTGGCTTTGTGGCTTTGTTGAGGGAGAACCGAAGAAATCCAGAGAAAACCCCTTGAATCAAGGGAGACCTAACAAACTCTATTCCCACGTGATGGCAGGGCCACAAGAGACCCAAGAGACCCAAGGGGTGAGAGGCAAGTGCACTACTGCTACGCCACCCTTGCTTCCCTTATGGGGTAATACTATATGAACCATGAACCATACCATAAACCGATGTACGGTATGTTGTACCGTGTACATGCTGTAAGTCAGTACCGTACGTTTCCCATTCATACAAACCCAGCTCTACGGTATGTCGTACCCTGTACGTGCTGTAAGTCAGTACCGTAGGTTTCCCATTCATACAAACGCAGCACTACGGTATGTCGTACCGTGTACGCGCTGTAAGTCAGTACCGTACGTTTTCTACTCATACAAATGCATACAGCTCTAAGCAAGAACTCTCACCTTTCTCAGTGGATTTTTTCACGGCTTCAGGTTTAATGTTCTCCATCATCCATGATTTAAGCGTAGCCAGGCCGTAGACTGGTATCGCAGCGTGCTTGTTGATCCTCGAGCTCCACTCGTTAAAGACAACGGTCGTCTAACATCATAATCAATCATTTTCATATGAGAGTTTTATTCGTAATAGGCAGGTGCATCCGAAATACCGGAAGGGGGAAGCTAACGGCTTGAATGCAATAATGCTTTTATGTGTCACGTCACTCGTATCAAAAAACGACTTCCGGGTCCAAAACGAAAAGCAGTTTTTTTCTTCATGAGGGGATTTGTTGTCCATAGTTCTAATTGTCTCAGGTGGAGGTTAAAGCAGTTTTTAAATAAACCAGTTTCGCATTCCACACAAACCGCTGTTTTTGATGACCGGCAGACTCATTTGCACAGGGTTAACCTCGTTTATAAGTCAGCTATTCATAGACACCATTAAAAGTCCGTGGGGTTTTAAAACATTGGTATTAATTATTCAACTTGCACATTCTTTATATTACAGTTGACTTTAGCAAATCATTAGCAACAGCCAACTGTTATGTAAACAATGCGCAAGATGAATAATTTTAAATTTATTTTAAATTTAAATTTATATTTAAATTTATGCCACTTTACCACTCTGGGGTGGACGGAAAGCCTTACAGGTCTAGGACCCAATTACAAGGCAACCGATAGATCGAATTAGAATTTGAAAGGTGATTTTTGCGGCGGGAGAAAAACCGGAGAACCCGGAGAAAAACCCTCGAAGCACAGGAGAGAACCAACAAACAACTCTACTCACATACAACACCGAGCACAGCGAGGCTCGAACCCTGGTCGCCTTGGTGAGAGGCGAGCACTCTCACCGCTACACCACCTGTGCTACCCTTTTACAGACTTTTAATGGTATCTTTGAGTAGCTGACTTATAAACGAGGCTAACCTTGTACAAATGAGTCTGTGGTGTTCAAAACCAGCGGTTTGCATAATAAGGATTTATATATGCCTTGTAATATATCAAGTATGAGCGCGTCTTTCGCGTTTCTGTTAACCAGACAACCCAGACGTGGCACCTTTTCCCATGTTTTGGCTTCCATCACATTTCCAACGGTCAAAATGAGTATTTTTTTTGAATTAACGAAAGCCAAAAACCCAGATGTCTGGAAGCTGTGGAGGTCACAAAAACACGAAATGGTTGAAAATTTTATCACCAAAGCGCGCGCGACGTTCACTTGATTAACGAAATTGTTTCCCGCAAGGTGGTTTCCCGCCAAAAAGTTGATCTACTGATGCGCGCGCACGCATTGGAAAAATTGTGACGTCATATGTCATTCCTTTTAATCTTGGATCTTGGACCTTTGGTTCGACAACATTATTTGAAATATAGGTGTATAAAATGCGTAAAAGCAAACGTTGGTCTATTTTTACCCTAATAAAGTATGTTTACCTCTGCGTCAGCGGCGTTCTTTGCCCCTGTCTTCACACCAGGAACGACATCTTTTTCAATCCCTGATTTGATTCCAGTTGAAAGGGGCTTTTTAATCAGATCCTTGACTGCTGTCTCGGATGCTTTCGCAGCTCCTTCCTTTATCGCCTTCGTCAAATTCTTCTTTGCCTGTTGTAACAAATAGATCAATGGATCAAATGGAGCACTCTGATGGTAGACTGTTAAACGATGGGCTAAGAAGAACGAGAAAAGTCTTTTATATAGTATATTGTTGCCATGAAAGTAAAGCGCCCAAACTGTTGTATTTATGGAGGAAACGAGCAGTATCTTCATACTAAAACGCTCTATGACTGTACTGGAAAGTTTTATAATCTTACATAGTTTGAAAATACTTTGTAATTTGTTTGCAAATAGACTGTAAATTAAATTTACAAAGTTGTTCATTAATTTTGTAAACTTTTGTAGAATACTTTGGGGATGTACGAATACTTCGTGTAACTTGTTTTACAACCTTGCAAATCAGAATTTACAATCCATTTTTAAAGTGTGTAAGTTTGTAAAGGTTTCCTGTGTTTTTCTCATATAATACTTAGCTGCATTATGCATTCATTTTAGTTTGATTTTCCAAATTGCTTGATAAAAAACCCTTCTCAAGATTGTCATGGTTATCCCTTTTAATTTAGAGAGAATGAGGCATCAGGCTCGCACGGAGAGGAAAGCGCGCGCGTGAATAGACCTTCGGATTGATTGGTGCAATGTTTTCCCATTACAGACCACGTGTCATTCCCTAGAGTATCATTTCTTTGTTTAACGGTTCCGCATTAGAAAAGACACAAGGAAATGGATACAACTCAAACAAAGAATCTTATTCTCAAGACAAAGACGCGTGGTCTGAAATGAGAAAGCATATTGTACTAAGAGGGGATCAAGCAGCTCAATTTGGAGGAATTTCAATCTCCTGAGAATTGGAACCCTATTATTTTGTCCTCCAAATCGAGCTCCAATTGCGACGTGCTGCAAGGGGTCTATTCCGAGTGCGGCACTTACATTCATTTTGATGATCATCTGCCAGTCCTGGTCGTAGTACTTATTGAATGCATCAGTCATCTTCTGCCGATCCGACTCTGGCGGGAAATTTTTTTCCTTCATGACCGAAGCGTGATCTTTGGCAAGGAAAATGGCGTTCACATTGTATGCTGCCTGGACAACGTACAGCTCAAATTGATCAATATTTGCTTTCCAATTGCAGTTGTCTTTGCAATCGTCGGTGATTCGTTGAGCCTTTTTAAGCTCCTGTGAAAGTGTGAGAAGAGGATAATCCATTACATTGAGTGGGCGCTTAGTGACCTTCAAATTTTATCGATCGAACCCTGAAACAACCCGGCTCTGGGCTGATCTAAGTCAAGGCACGGCAAACTCACAGACCGAACACAACTTAAGGACTGATCTAAGTGAGGGCTTGGTTAACTCATAGATCTAATTGGAATTTAGCTTGTTAGGTTTTGTAGAGGGGAAAACCGGAGAACCCAGCCGAGAAAACCCTTGAATCAAGGGAGAGACCCAACAAACTCTATTCACAGGTGATGCCGTGTACAGGGATCGAACCTGAGACCCCAGAGTGAGTGCATTACCAGCCTAGAGTCTAGAAAGAACCCAGAGCTGGGGTCAAACAATTGCACTACCAATGTCAACAAATTCCCGCAACCACAGGAAGTCCAATTTAGATAAAATCTTATAGTTATGGCTAGTGTGAATGATCTCTCCATAGGATGACGTAGGGGGAACAGGGGGAACTATATAGGAATCTTGTCGTTTGTCGTAACATCTCACCCCTACCCCTCACACACACATACACCCAAAAACGCTAGCTGCTATGAAAGCCCCTCCTTGCACTAGCTTTTAGAGCAGTTTTCGTATGACTGTGAAAAGTTCACGGCACGAATTCGAACGCGGTCGTAATATAGAAATCAGCCAAAATTCTAGAAAACTTCACGGTCGCGGCAAGGCACGAAATCTGCTTTATTCTCCATTCTATCGAATATATTCGAGCCACGGACACGGACACGGACACGGACACGGACACGGACACGGACACGGACACGGACACGGACACGGACACGGACACGGACACGGACACGGACACGGACACGGACACGGACACGGACACGGACACGGACACGGACACGGACACGGACACGGACACGGACACGGACACGGACACGGACACGGACACGGACACGGACACGGACACGGACACGGACACGGACACGGACACGGACACGGACACGGACACGGACACGGACACGGACACGGACACGGACACGGACACGGACACGGACACGGACACGGACACGGACACGGACACGGACACGGACACGGACACGGACACGGACACGGACACGGACACGGACACGGACACGGACACGGACACGGACACGGACACGGACACGGACACGGACACGGACACGGACACGGACACGGACACGGACACGGACACGGACACGGACACGGACACGGACACGGACACGGACACGGACACGGACACGGACACGGACACGGACACGGACACGGACACGGACACGGACACGGACACGGACACGGACACGGACACGGACACGGACACGGACACGGACACGGACACGGAAGAAAAATCAGCTAATCAAAATTCTAGAAAAAACATGACAGTGGTGGTAAGGCACGCAAACCACACCGAGCTTTTCAAAGTCATATGAATTCTGCTCTAACTACCGACCTCCTTCATGTCGTTGAACAAGGTCCACACCACGCCACCGGCGTCAGCAGCGTTAGCAGCGTCAGGATCGTCAGCAGAAGGTTTTCCGTACGTAACAGTTCCAAGAGAATCTTTCTCGTCGTATTTCTTCAGTTCTTCGCTCCAAGCCTTGAGCAGAACACTCAGAACATCGAGAACACCTTCTGAACGATTCATCTGAATAATACAGAAAAACAATAAGGTTACCACTGTTTTCATTACTAACGCTCTCAGTGATCGAGAGAATAGTCGAAAGGAAAATCAGGGAAACAGGGAAATCGGGCAATACACTGCCGTCAATCATAGTACGTAAAGGCACCGAACAATTTATTTGTTTCTCACCTTCTTCTTGGTTTCATCATCAATATCACATTTCTTCTTTCCTGCTCCAGTGCCGGATTTGATGAGGTCAATGATCGGGCTGATCACTAACACTGACGCAATTAACCCTGAAGGATCGAACAAACCGGGATAGTTTTTAATGAGGAATCAAGGGTGGCGTATAGGGGTAGTGCACTCTCCTTCCACCTCGGGCTTCACATGGCTTGATTATAATGACCATTTAAAATGGCGGTCCCGTCTCTCTACACTAGTATTATGGGATAAGTAACAAACTTGGATGTTTACCATTTACGAAAAATAATCCGAAAATTTCGGTTGGGAGGTAAATGGTTCGAACAGAAACTCATAAAGGAGTTGAAACGTGTAACAGCTATACATTTCTTTGGTGCGATGCTCCAGAATATTCAAATTTTTCATTCATGAATTACTCACCAGTAAATCCCGTCCTCAAAAACTCTCAAAATTAAACTAAAGACAGATATACCGTATGTTCCATTGACAGATCCAGTAAATCTCCTCCGAAAGCCAGAAAATTCAGCGAGGTTATAACATAGCTGGGTTTCAATCAGCTGATAAAAGTCTTTGAATCTCATTATCTGCTCCAAATGGTGGTCAAACACTGACCACCATGTGCTGTTAACCAGAAAGAATTCTATTGAAAACTTGTGATTCATCTGATGAACATTCCGTACGAGACAGGAAATGACGTCAAGTGAAACCCAGCTATTCCGGAGCATGGATATAGTGTTACACAATTCAACCCCCTTATAAGTTTCAGGTTCGACCCAAAGGAGAATTCCCGAAATAGACCTTTCCCGAATTCGCTTGACTGACCACAGAAATTTGCTTTCCATTTGAAGGAACTAAAAACCCGGTACCGGGGTTATCCCAACCGAAATGCCCGGTTATGCACAATGCCTACACGTGTTGATCCTGGCTATATTTCATAACTTACTCACCCACTATGGCCATAACGATCTTTCTCTTTATAGTGCTTCCCACTGCGTTTTCTACATCTGCACTAACTTCTTCTTCCACCGCCTCATCAACTGCTTCCTCGACAGCATCCTCAACGGCATTTTCAACTGCCTAAGAAAGAAATATCAGAGGTAACGCTTTTAAAAAACTGTCAGTTGGTGCTTGCATGCATATACAGCTATTTCAAAAACGTTGAATACTGAATAATGCATACTGAATAGTAAATTCCAAAACCAAAGGGCATTGTGGGTCTCATTAATTTGAAATAAAAAGTAAATATACAGCGATTTGCTCTCTATATGTAAAAAATATAAAAAAATATATATCAAAAAATATATATAAATATATATATGAAAATTTAAAAAATATGTACGAGATAAAAAGTGCATAACGTGTGAGCCAAACAACTTATATATAAGATAAGAATACAATAGAATGATGTAACCGGTAGTTTGTTCATAGATTCTCATAGTTCTCTCTTTGAGTGTACGTGGACCAAACCCGTTCCAAAATCGCTCAATAACATCTTTTAGTGTAGGTCTACAACGTGCGGCGTGTGCGTTTGTAAGTAGTTTGAGCGTACCGATAAAAACGCTAAAGACAATTAGTAATAAGGTTGCAGCAATCTAGTGTAATACCACAGAAGTTAACTTAAATAGAAAAGCGAATTCTACGAAAGATTTTTAAATTCTAACTTTTAATTTTAAATATTTTTTAAACTCCTGTTTTACAGGGGCCTGTTCTACGGGCCTGAAATTCTAGTTCCTCTAGTTCCTGACTTCTAATCCTAATTTTGATTTTATACTTTGAGTGACACTTAAATTTGGCTCATCAGTGCATCAAATTGAAGGGGCACTTTGCATAAATTAAACACAATAGTTTTCATGTGCAGTGAAATAACAAGCTAGAGTGCAAACAATATATCCGTGAAATACAAATTACCAAATAGCATAAAATAGTGCTAATTAAACAATAGAAAACAATAGAATTTCCATAGAATTGTACTATTTAGTAGTAACTAATGTTTCACGGATATATTGTTTGCACTCTAGCTTGTTATTTCACTGCACATGAAAACTATTGTGTTTAATTTATGCAAAGTGCCCCTTCAATTTGATGCACTGATGAGCCGAATGGAGCCAAAGGGCTCAATATTCCGCAATGCATAGCTGTATTTGCAGCAAACAATATTGACCTTAAAGTGACCTGAAACCTTGTATCAAGGTTTTCCACTGCTTGACAAAAAAGAACCGGTTCTTTCAGTAGGTAAAGATTCATTTGCAAGACTTTCCTATCTAGCTATGCATCGAGTAAGCAGGTCCATAAATAGACAAACGACTAGAAGAAGACTTAACGTAACTCACTTCTTCAACAGATTCCTCTACTGCTTCTTCAACTGCATCTTCGACAGCGTTTTCTACTGCGTTCTCTACTGTTTCTTCAACAGTCTCCTCGACAGCTTCTTCCACGATCTCTTCAACTACCTCTTCTATAATAGCTGTTGCCATAGCTCCTTAATTGTCTTTATTTGACTTTGGGAACTTATTCAGACTGAACCAAACTTAATGTTATAGCACAGGAGTGGAACACGTCTCTCGGAGCAGGAGGATATATAAGTGGAACACATGTAGGTGGACCGGATCCTATCATTAATGATGACGTGTTTGTCACGTGAATTCCTTCTGTTTGCAGCAGGCTGTGGTCACGATAGACGTCAATGCTTGATTTGTAGAACAAAACCCGTTAAAATCTCGTATTGTTATTGGATCTTATAAAGCTATTTCAAAAGTTGTGACGTATTTCCGGGCCAAACTGCTCACGAAACCCACCGGGCAAATTAGTAAAGGACAAAAAGTCCTCAATGATTTAACCTTCGCCTGAACACGTAGAACTTAATTTGGACAACAAATCCTGTCACGAACAAAAATTAAGAAAAATCTTTATGAAACTGCATTTCCTTTTGGACCAGAAGTCGTTTTTCAGCGCACTTGAAAGCTCTATACTTGTCAGTGCCCGGGGTTGGTGCTTATAATTGACTAAAAGGGCTAATGCACCTCTCCGAGTATACCCACTCTCAAATAACGGAAGTTGGTAAGCTACAGCTATACAGGAACTACTGAAACCTCGTACGTCAAAGGGCTTGCGTCCTTCAGCTCAACAACTTTGAATATAATTGTTATTGTAAACCGGTTAGATAAGAGGACGTTGGTGCAGATAATGTTACCCAAAGTCGGCGGAGGAGCGGTTTGAAACACAGAAATTCATACATATACGGGGGAAACATTCAAGTTATGTAAAGACGAGGAGAAAAATATAGTCACGTAACAGGAATTAAGTAAACAATGATTCAGTTTTGGGGTGTGGCATTTAAGAGAGTGGTGCGGTTGGGGGTGCGGGAAGGGTGACTGTCCTTCATTTCACTAGGAGATACAATACAAAGTGCCCTCCTTCAACCACAATGACAATGAAAGCGAACTCCACATGGTAACTACAAATGCTCAGAACAAAGATAAATAAAGTACGGGAATCTATTCGATATAAAATCCAAAGAATTATACCTTATTTCCTGCAGTCAACATTTTATTTTTAGCTTATGTTACGGAGGGTAATGGTTCCAATACAATCATGATAGCTGGGGAACATTTTAGAAACAGATCCGATTGTTAATTTTTTTTTCGATTTCCAAAATTTCAAACTGTATAGTTGCGTGACAGCTCCTGTCAGGCAACTTTGAAGCTTTTTTGTACGTTTTGCTGTTATTTCAAAGATGTTGCTTTGAACTGAAGATTTTGTGAAAACTATGCAAATATGAAATTTTTTCATTCATTTTTTTTCCATTGATGTCTTTTTTTTAGTTTATTAAGTTTGCCTAACATCTATTAGTTTACTTGTCTACCTATTTCACAGGTTAAATATAACTCATCTAGTTTACAAATTTATATTCATTAACATTACAAATACAACATGGTTGACAACAATAGAATCGGCTTCAACATAACAAGTGGTCGAGATGAAAATTTTAATCTTAGATTTATACGGAGTTTTTCTCTAATGTTTTAAAGAATGTATTAACTGGAGACACAAATGCTTTATGCAGGAGAAGTTGCCTTTTCTTAACTACTTGCTTTGGGTTTATTTCCTTCCTTTAAAGCTTTCTTGATGACTTCTTCTGCTGCCTCTTTGGCGACTTGCTTGACTTTTTCATCATATTCTTTCATTACTTCGTCTCTCGCTGTGTTGGAGATTTTCATCATTTTGACCTGTGCTGGTGGCAGCTGAATGATGGCATTCGCTGCTTCAACAGCTACGAAGCATTATAAAATATTTGTTATACATCTTTGCTTTTTGATTGATTTCTATTTTTTTTCATTAGCCGTTTTTGCGATAACGACCTCGTGCAGTCAAACAAAAGAAGGGCGATATATTTCACATTCCAGTGAGCACAGTCGTGCATACACGCATGAAGGCGTGGCAAGGTTCATGAATAAATAGTTTTCAAAATAAAGAAAAACTTGGGTTTTTTTTTCATAGCGTCAAATATTAAGGTGAACTATGAGCTAGGGCCACACATCTACCACCACATCTACCACTACTTCTATATATACATATGAAATTTCCAATTTAATCGTAAATTTGAGATCCTGACCACGCTGAAAGTCCGAATCGGTTCATTGGCTTGCTCATTAACATTAAAATTTCATATTTATTTGCAGTTCTTTGGTTCGACTGCACGAGATATCGGGAAAGCTATCGGAGAGGGGAAGGGGGAGGGGGGAGGGGGAGGGGGAGGGGGAGGGGGAGGGGGAGGGGGAGGGGGAGGGGGAGGGGGAGGGGGGAGGGAGACATTTGTGTTAGCAGACTAGTGGGCTTATAACCAGGGGGTCTTATGACTGGAAGGATATTTGTGTTAGCAGACTAGTGGTCTTATAACCAGGGGGGCTTATGACTGAGAGGATA
Source organism: Anthopleura sola (assembly GCA_023349425.1). Classification (NCBI taxonomy): domain Eukaryota; kingdom Metazoa; phylum Cnidaria; class Anthozoa; order Actiniaria; family Actiniidae; genus Anthopleura; species Anthopleura sola. Next base: position 4,671,063 of record JALHLI010000001.1, read on the forward strand.
TTTGTGTAAGCAGACTAGTGGGCTTATAACCAGGGGGGCTTATGACTGAAAGGATATTTGTGTAAGCAGACTAGTGGGCTTATAACCAGGGGGACTTATAACTGAAAGGATATTTGTGTTAGTAGACTAGTGGACTTATAACCAGGGGGCTTATAACTGGAAGGATATTTGTGTTAGCAGACTAGTGGGCTTATAACCATGGGGGCTTATAACTGGAAGGATATTTGTGTTAGCAGACTAGTGGGCTTATAACCAGGGGGCTTATAACTGGAAGGATATTTGTGTTAGCAGACTAGTGGGCTTATAACCAGGGGGCTTATAACTGGAAGGATATTTGTGTTAGCAGACTAGTGGGCTTATAACCAGTGGGGCTTATAACTGGAAGGATATTTGTGTTAGCAAACTAGTGGGCTTACAACCAGGGGGCTTATAACTGGAAGGATATTTGTGTTAGCAGACTAGTGGGCTTATAACCAGTGGGGCTTATAACTGGAAGGACATTTGTGTTAGCAAACTAGTAGGCTTATAACCAGGGGTGCTTATATCCAGGATTCTACTGCATTCATAAACGGATGTATACCTTTCTTAACTGCCTCCTTCTTAGCCGTGGGCGCAACATGGTCTTCCATCCACGTCTTCAGTGTTGCAATCCCATATACAGGAATAGCAGCATGTTTATTGATATCAGACATGTAGCTATTCATGACAATAGTAGTTTCTGCTTTTGCTGCGGCTTTGGCTGCATCCAACACATCGGGACGTACTTCGGTGTTGAAGCCAGACTTGATTTTCGTCGACAGTGGCGCACGAATCAACGACTTCACCGCTTTGTTTGCACTCTTCTTGGCCAGGCTGTTGACTGCTGCGGTAAGGTGGTTTTGAACCTAAAGGAATTCATAAAAATAGCTGTTATCAATCTCGTGTTCTGATTGGTCGAGGGCGCGTGATTTATGAGAGCATCATTCGAATCCAAAATAACGATTATCGTAATATGTATTTTATAAAAGAAATAAATAACTTGCTCGCTGAGCTGTGTGCAGTTATAAAGCACTTGGGGATTGTCAGAACACTTGAGAAGTGTTGAGAAGCACTCCACTATATCTCATGCTTCTCCTAACACTTCTCTTGTGTTCTGCCAATCCACGCGTGCTTTGTAACTGCACACAGCACGGACGCGCGTTTTCTATTTCTTCCTTATTCTACGTTACGGACATGTTTTCTTCTTGGGTAATGTAATGGTGGTGGAGTTTTTTTGAGATTTGGCGAGAAAAAATTTCGGTGGGTCCGAAATTCACGAATCACAGACTAATGTTTTTGAATTTGCACACATCACGGTTTGAAAAAAAGCCGAATCCCGCGTCACGCGTACTCCCTGCGCCCCACCCTGTCTTGCTGCACACGACACACGAATAATAGTTATAAGTCGAGGTTGGAGTTGCCGCGCATGATAAATTGTAGTTTTGCTATATGACTATGCGCAGCTACTCCATCCTTGAATTGGAACTATTATTCGTGGTCACTGAAACGAACTGTAGAAAGTCCTGTTATGTAGCTAATATATTTTTACCTCTGCTTTGATGATGTCCTTGTAGTTAGGCATTTCTTTGTCCAGTACAGTGTTGATGGCTGTCTTGTCTGAAGCAGGGGGAAAATCTAGTGCTGTTAACTTACTGCCTGTCTTTTTCACTTCAAATACAGCCAACAGATCTTCACATGCGTTGGCCACGCGCCATTTGAACTGGTCGATGTTTGTGTTCCAGCTATTGTCAGCTGTGCTGTTTACAGCGATATCTTTGGCAGCATTGAGTTCCTGTGTACCAACAACACATAAAGCATTACCTGATACCGTATACTGTACGTATACTACAGTACCGATACCAAAATACCGCGTACCGACACTTGAAATATCCACATGCCGTACAAGTGACACATGACTTACCGACATCACATACCGGCTGTACCAACACCACATACCGTATACCGACACCGTATACCGTATCAACAACACGCATATACTGTACTGATACGACTGACATACCGTACCGACACCATGTACCGTACTGATACCACATACCGTATCAACAGCACGCACATACCGTACTGGTTAACAACACATACCGTACCGACACCGCATACCGTACCGACACCGCATACCGTACCGACACCGCATACCGTACCGACACCGCATACCGTACCGACACCGCGTATCGTACCGACACCGCATACCGTACCGACACCGCGTACCGTACCGACACCGCATACCGTACCGACACCGCGTACCGTACCGATACCGCATACCGTACCGACACCGCATACCGTACCGACACCGCATACCGTACCAACACCGCATACCGTAACAACAGCACGCATATACTGTACTCGCTACTGTGGAGTACCGCACAGTAAACACTACATACCGTATTCATGTTCGTAACCAGTGCTCCAATGGTTCTTGCAGCATCTTTAGCCCCGCCATTGAACTGGAATGTCCCCAAATCTTCACCACCTTTCTGGTATTCCTCGAGCTTAGCCTTCCAGCGATTGTTGACCTCATCCACAACTTTAAGCACGCTCGAGGCTGCCTTTTGACCTTCTACAAAGAGAATATGATCATGTATCAGAATGTATAGAACTGAGTATTTGCGACATGGAGGTTAGGCTTGGAGTCCGGGGCAACTTTTGCGTGGTTGCAAGTGAAAGAGTTTTCAAAGGAGGATGTAAAGTAATTAAAACGCAGCATCTTTTCCTGCGACAAAACAATCGCTCATAGAAAGCTATTCACACGCCGGAGGATTTTGGTCAGTTTGGTCAGCCGAGTCGATGGAAAAGTCGCACTGGATGAGAACGTCACCCCATTGCCAGTAATCTTGCGTTACGTTAGGGCGAGCAACATATTGCAGATCAGAAGTAGATATTCTACACTTCAGTTATGTGTGTGGCATTGCGCACCATTTGAAGATAGTTGTTCACACAGCGCAGTTTTGTGGTTGTATAGCTGGGTTTCAATCAGCTGATAAAAGTCTTTAAATCTCATTATCTGCTTCAAATGATGGTCAAACACTGACAACCATGTGCTGTCAGCCAGGAAGAATTCTATTGAAAACTTGTGATTCAGCTGATGGACATTCCGCACGAGACAGGAAATGACGTCAAGTGAAACCCAGCTATAAGTTAGTTAGTTAATGCTTGGTTTCACTTGGCGTCATTTTCTGTCTCGTGTGGAATGTTCATCAGCTGAATCACAAGTTTTCAATAGAATTCTTTCTGAGGAAGATAATGAGATTCAAAGACTTTTATCAGCTGATTGAAACCCAGTAATTTATGGCCATGTAATAGCCTACTTCAGCTTTGTCAGACACAAAGGTTTCAGTACGAGGCTCTGTGATAAATTGAATTAATTCTTTTCTCCTTTCACGAATCACTGAGGATTTAGCACTGAGTCTCACACTGAAACCTTTGAAAATAGTTGATATTAAGATCAATTAACCAAAGAGTATGGTTTTCTGAATTTACGTACCGTCTGTCTCTTCGGTGTTATCGCTATCACTTTTTGAAGCGTCAATGGCTTTATTAATTCCCAACAGGACCAGTCCTGTTGTTAAGCCTGCGATAACCGCTGCATAAAAAAAAACAAAAAAAACAAAAAACAATCTTGTTAACGCATGCAAAATGGTGGTTGGGGGAATCAATCAGTTGTGGCATAATGGTGCAGTGCACTCGCCTCGCACCTTTTGGGTCTCGGGTTCGATTCCGAAATGGTTCTACCCATTTCGTTTGGGCGCATTTTCCAATTTCAGGCCACATTTCATTTCCTTGAGTATTATTTCTTAACTTTGTTCTAGAGTAAACCTTGAGTAGATACATATCTATCAGTTTAGTAATCACTGATTTCTAAGTCAATGAAAAAGAGACACTTGCCATTTAGCTGTTAAAAATTCACGAGAACGGAAAAACGTCTATTGTTGGCAAACTATTGATACATAGTCAAATCATCTTTCGTCCCCTTCCGATCTAAAGCCAAAACGGAGGACAGAAAAGGATCTTTGCAAGTTGGACACGTTGAGCTACAAATAGGGGTTGTACTATAGAATTTATATTGATTTAATGTATACTGATTCGAGAAAGCTCTAATTTATTGACTTATAATTAGTGGAACAAATACGAACATGGAAGGACTTTCTCTTTCGCCATATCTTTCCAAAAGCTTTCTTCTGCGTCTTCGACTGCATTCTCGACATTCTCCTCCACAGCGTTTTCCACCGCCTGTTCTACTTCTTGTTCTACTGCTTGTTCGACTTCTTCTTCTACAGCATTCTAAAGTATTGGAATAATGAGAAGAATATAATAGTCCCAGTGTTGCGCCCCTGTGACCACCTTGAGGAGGATTGCCTGCCTGGGAGTACGTATATCAAAGCAGTTCCCCTAAGGAGGGTTTCTAACTAACAAGTACCCCTTCAGTTGAGGAAGGAGACCTGAGGATTGAGGATTGGCCCTGGGATAGGTCTCTGAGTTCTCTCGAGGAGGGCTGCGAGGGGGATCTTTGAGGAGGGTCCCTGAGGAGTGCTTTGAGTTAAGGTCTGTGAGGAATATCCTCTGGAAGACGTCTGCCCTATCCCCCCCCCCCCCCCCCAGAGGACTACTTCTGAGTAGAGGGTCTCTAAAGTCAACCTCTGAGAAGGGTCTTTGAGGAGTGCTCCTGAGGAGGACGCTGAGAAAGGTGTCTGAAAAAGGTCCCTGACGGAAGGCACCATCTGTCCCAGCCCTGATTACAGGAGAATCTCAACTGTACGAGAATTTTTCAAATACTATTTCTGATTATTCATTATTTTCAACTATTTATATGTTAAAATAGTGCTTCACTGTACCTCAACTGCGTCATCCACTGCTTCTTCAACTGCCTGCTCCACAACTTGTTCTACTTCTTCCTCTGCTACTGACTCCACTGATTGTTCAACGGCTGATTCTATCACTTGTTCAACCACTTCTTCAACAATGCTTTCTATCACCGCAGTAGCCATTTTAGAGACGTACCTTTCCGGAGATACCTATGATATGAATATTAGTAAGAAATTAGAGAAAAATCCATTCAAATTGGTGGATTGTTTTCCCAACTTACTACGGTGTAATGCTTGAATAGAACCCATGCAGCACGTCGGAATGCAGCTCAATTTGGACGAAACAATAAGCAGTTCCAATGTTATCAGGAAATTGAAATTCTTTTGCTATGTACTTCCAAATTGAGCAGCTTTGACGTCACGTGCAAAGGGGTCCATAGACCCCTTGGAGCACGTTGGAATGCAGCTCAATTTGGAGCTTTTGTCACCGTGACCCTTTGTGGAACTTTTGATTTCTCTTTGAATAACTAACTCACGCACAAGTTTGATAGCATAGAGGTTTGCGTTACCCCCAAACTACTGAAAAAACTGACTAAACAGATTTATAGGCCTTTCTTAATATTTATTTATGAAGTACTTAGCCTTGCGTTCATGCAACTATGACCATAATGTATTCGCACACAGGTAGCCCAAGCGTAGAGTAAGTGGGCCGTGACGTCATTAGCTTCAGTGAGTGAACTTCTATTCAAATTTCATGTGGTTTGAAAATATGCTTTCAGGAGGACTTAAATTGCTACATTCTTATGAATAAAGTCCCTGCAAATGTTGTTTGGTAGTTGAGGAACATTTTGGCGATGAAATGTTGGCATGAAATTGTGTTTTTGAGGGTTTTTGAGCCGTTTGAAAAATTTGCCTCGTACGTTGCGTGACGAGTGTTGCGTGATGACTCTAAAAACGACTGCGGGGGAGATTAGACCGTTCCTTGTTCAATAAACACTTCTAGTTTCCGACTACTCATTATCATTATTGTTGATCATTTGCATTCCTTCACACGACTGGCCGAACCGGGGAAAACATGAATCACGGTCCAAAAAAGGCCGAATCATGCGTCATGCGTAACCCCTGTGCCACGGTGTGCCACATGGATATTACGACACTCGGTTGTGTGCCTTAGCTTTTGCTTAACCTCGTATAATGGATTATACAACCTGCTATCTATGTATAGGATTTTATAGCAATATAAATGCATTTTTACTCACCCTGACGGTAGAGCTAGCGACGGTTCAACCCTGCGGTTCTGTGATTATTTTGATGTACTTATCGACCACCGATGGTGTCAGTTTTATATGGCTTTCAATGACGTCAGTAAGTTGACAATAGAGTTTTTAAGTTGTGACGTATTTCCGGATCCAGCACAAAAAACAACAAAAAACAAAGCCAAACATGTTCTCCATTATTTAACCTCCATCTGGAATAATTAGAACTTTGGTCATCAAATCTTGTCATGGAAGAAAAAGTAAGAAAAATATTGATAGAAAAACTGCTTTTCGTTTTGGACCCGGAATTCGGTTTTTCATACGAAGACGTCAACAGCTATCTACATCCGGTGACATCCAAGGTGACTTGTTGATACCTGTCGAACGGGGGGAGGGGACTGTCGTATTGTTTTTCTTGCCCTATTTATAGATAAGGGGTGGGATGATGATTTTGTTTTTCTGAGCGTAAAAAAATCGAGTCATACCGGAAATCTAAGTATGTTTGGACATGGCTGCTGTAAAAAAACTGCTGTAGCTATAGTTAACTGTTGTAGCTATCTCAGCTCGAATGAAGATTGATTCCGGTTCTTTTGTGTGTGCTATTTTTTTTACTTCTGTGTGGATAAAGACTATGGGCAGCCAAAGCTTAGAGTTAGAGCTTTTAACTGAAACGACTTCCGGTTCCAAGGCTTAGATGCATGCTGTGCTGTACATCAGGGATTTGGCCAGAGGTGCAAGGGATGCGTGGCCACAGCAGTCTACCCCTGACGAGGAGAGAATAGACTGAGCGTGGTGCTTGGCCGGTTACTGTGGAACAAGCCGAATTCTGAACCCTCCTATCACACTGATGCTAAGACCCGGGGGGGAGACTCCGGGGGTAAAGTATCGGGTATGCTCGTCGTATCTCTTAGGGGTAAAAATCAGCGATTTGGTATCTTTTAGGGTCTTAAATTTGAGGTTTATCAAATCAGCACTTTTATGTATATTTTAGGGTGTTGAAAAAGGAACCAGCCCATCGCATAATAACGCAATATGTATGCCTGCGTAAACTCAGATTATTACTCAAGGAAAAACATTTCAAAAGCCTTTATTTTTTAATAGTATTATTTTTGTGGTATCTCTTAGGGGTTAAAATTTACCAAGCCACGCCCTTTTGAAAAAACTTCAGGTATCTTTTAGGGGTATTTTTGGAAATTTCCGACGAGCATACCCGATACTTTACCCCCGGAGTCAACCCCCCCCCCCCCCCCCCCCGGGTGCTAAGACCAGTGGAGAGGGAGGGAACCAAAATGAACCAGAGAGAGGAATGTGAAAACAAACTCGAACACAGCGTCCCTGGCAAATCTACAGCGACCAGAGTGAACTTGCCCGTTGCCATGAGAACGAGAATTCGCAAGCCTATGGGAGCCTGGGAGCACCTTAAACATGACCCGAGCCCCGACCGACAAGGCTAGTGGGAGAGGCCCTGAACAGTTCCAAGAACATTAATTTACGTCAACAACAATTCACACCATTTCAATCCGGGACTCAAACACACTTCAGACTCTATAAAAGCGAAATTATTTGTTTAGCGCTGTCACCTTAAATATACACATAATTTTCTCGAAAATTCTGGTGTCATCAGTAGAGTTGTCACATAAAAAATAAAAAAATAGATAATCTTCTTGGATTATACTAAAAAAGTTCAATATTCTCATCAGTCTAGGGGGCTTTAGAATCAAACCTGACAAATTATTATTATCATTATTATTATTATTATTATTAATATATTATTATTATTATTATTATTTTATTTCTAATTGATTCCTATTTCTTATTTTGTTATTTCCTGTAGCGTTGATGGAATTAGGTGTAAAATAAAAATAAAATGATGAATAATAATAAATAAATGGGAGTTAGCACTGGCATCTTAGTATTATGAATTTTCCTGTAAAATTGTAAGTTGTGACGTATTTCCGTGCCAATAAATCCTTTTATAAGAATGACGTCACACTTCAAAGCTCCATTACGTCATAGCCCTATGCTTGTCACGTGTTTTTTAATTATTTCATTTGGTGAAAGCTTGGAGTTTGAATTTGTTTCTCTACTAAAATAACCAAGAATGCCGCTTCTTTTGGAGTACTGTGGATTGAATTTAAGATCAGCAACTATTGTGATCGGCTGCTTTGCAATGGTAGGTATTATGTAGGGATTTAGATCGAAAGAAAGTTGAAATATGAGGGAATGTAAGGTGTATTCATTTGTCATTAAGTGCTGTATGTTAACAGATCGTACGTAATATTAAGAGCTTATTTGAATTGAATCTTGACTCTAAATACATAAAATATTGGCATTATCCCTAGTGATATGTCTGACAATATATGCCAGAAATTCCTTCATAAATGAATACACGAACATCTATTAGCCTTCATGAATCAAGTCACTGACGTATGACTTAAGCTTATGTATTCCCACAGAAATCCTTGAGCCAGGGATCTCTACTAAGGAAATTAAGTTTACTTATGAAATGTATATGTGATCGTACCATACTGAATGGACTCAGAAAAAATTCTGAGCCCCAGATGGGAATCAGAATTTTTTCTGAGTCCATTCAGTATGGTACGATCACATATACATTTCATATTCCATCACCATACGCAAAACCAACATTATCATAAGTTTACTTACTTAAATAAAAGTAATAGTTGTTTATTATGAATCCCTTGGTGAGGTTTCAGCAGATTTGAGTCCACTAATTCACTCTTCTTGCACGATTATTCATAGGATTTGGTTAGGGCTGCCTATACTATAATGCCCAAAATGCTCTGTCCCTCGTATACATGTATTCAGGGCACATCCAGTGCTTGAATTTCCCCCAGTCAAAACTTGATCAACCTGTGTTTATATATCTTGTTTTTACTTGTATAAATATTCAAGTTAAAACCCCCATCAAACACACTGACGTCAGACATGCACAAAATTTCTAGGGAGTTCCAAGTAAAAGAGGGGTACCTCTAAATGATGTTCTAAGAATTCAGTTATTTTCACATGTGAAGATATCATCACTATGATAACAAACTTCTTATAGCAGAAAAAAAGCTAAAAAAAGCTTTCTTTTCTTTTTCATTGATAATTATATAATAAACAGAATATTACATGGGCGCTTGGAGATACAAATTTTATTTTCTCGTGTTGAAAATCTCTAACTCGTTCACTGCGTTCACTTGTGAGAGATCTTTTCAACACTCAAAGATAAAATTTGTATCTCTGCATAACCATGTAAGGTTACAAATAATTATTTTTGGATGAGGAATATTTCACTTGTCAAACCCAAGTAACGCTGGTCAAATGTACAGAGAATGGCCGGCAAACATTCACCAGTCAAGTGGTCATTTTTACTGGACATTTGTCCAACGAACAGTGCTTATTTGCAGCCTTTGCACGTATGACAAGAGTTAGTTATATATAATAAGGTGATGGTGCATAAAGACATGATAAGAATTAACTTTCATTTCTCCAGTTTTACTCAGGGTATCGTGTCGCCAAAGATGCGACAATGATAGTGGCCTTAAAAAGCATTGAAGATGATATTGACAATGATACAGATTTGCCTAAAGATGCTATTCCAAGTAAGAAATGCATTATGTATGGTTCCGTAAAAGATCCATAAACGAACATGGACAATATTTGAAGAAAGTACCCCCACCGCTCTAGAATCTCCAATTTTCTTTGATAGACCTTTCCATAGTCTTCCCACAATCCCTTATGATCCGAGCATGAGGTCAAGGTTGAGGTCAGGGTAAAATTTGCATAAAAATGTATAAAAAATATGCAAATTTTACCCTGACCTTGAGCTCGAGCTGGGATCATAAGGGATTGTGGGAAGACTACGGAAAGGAGCGTACAGACCTTGTAATTTTGTGGGTTTTTTTGACCCCCCACCCCCTGAAAATTTCCAATTTCCTTCAATTGTGTGTGGCTATGGATCTTTTTTCGAAACCACACTATAATATGTATAAATCAAAGACTTAAAGTGCCCCCAATAGATAGCACCAAACTTATTAAAATAAACCTAAAGTTATGGTCTCAAAAACATGTTTTTGTAGGATTTGCATGCTGTTGATGTAATTGCTGTTGATGTTTATGACGCTTTGAAGTTTCAAAAAAACTAGTGTCCAGTCACTCTTGAAGTTTCAATACTGCGCCAGAAAACTAGTATTCTGCTTACGTCATTGGGGTGAAAGTATCTTAGTTTCTTCACATACATGTAAGTAAAGTGAGGTGTTGTTTTGGAGTTATGGAGAGAAAAAGATGTGTAAATATTGCATCATTACCCATAATTGACACTTCCTCCTAATCATCGCTTAGATACTTTGAGAACTGTCTATCTGCCCGATGATGTCGTAGGCGTAGTCTCCCAGTAGCATGGTCATGAGATTTATTGGAGCATTTTCAAAACGTGTTTAAAAATCAAGATTACCATACACCAAAATTCTTATCATGTCTTTATGCACCATCACCTTATTATATATAACTAACTCTTGTCATACATGCAAAGGCTGCAAATAAGCACTGTTCGTTGGACAAATGTCCAGTAAAAATGACCACTTATCCTACAAATACATGTTTTTTGAGACCACAAGGATTTGTTTGAAATAGGTTTGGTGCTATCTATTAGGGGAACTTAACTGCCAAACAGTTACATGCAAGAACACAAAGAAAATTCAAGGGCCATTAGTAAGGTTTTATATATCAAATTGTAACATATGACTATCATAGGTCGATCACCATCTCTCAAGTAGAGTTCTATTTTATTATTCATTCATTTTGGGTTGTGATAAGGGTTTTGATCGTGATCAGGGTCTTACAGTAAAAGCTAAGGAACCAAAGATGGTGTCTTGGATGGGTGGCATGGGATCAATAGAGAATGAATATATGGTTGAGGATATCACTGCATGTATATATAGTTTTAAGAGGGACAAGAGAGTTAAAGCGAAAATTAGGTGTTATGGATCAGAATTTTTAGTAAAAATTTGAACTGCATATGAGCATGTTAATTAGTCAACTGTGTTCTAGCTTGGGTACAAACAACACCATTTAAAGCACGATGAACAACAGGTATTTGTATTGAAGCTAGACAACAATGCATTTATGCTCATATTTCAGAAAATGAGTTCTCTACGCCACAAGAAGGAATTTTATGCCTATATCATCAATTGAATAGTGTATTTTTGATTTGACAGACTTATTGAAAGTTCTCTATATGAGTGCATCAGTTGCTGGTGCAATGTTTATATGCAGTATACTGCTACTGTTGGGAGTCTGGAAGGTAGGTGCATTAACACAAGCTCAGGGACATACCCTGTACTGTGTCGCTAATTTACTTTTAAGCACTTGCGCTCTCACGGCTATGCCGCCCTTGCTTTCTTGACTAATAGAGTCCACCCCCCCCCCTCGTTAAAAATGTACAATAGTTATTTAGTAGATTACTTGATACTTAATTTGTGATTCCTTTCTTATTATATCATTGTAGAGAGTTCCAAGCCTTATTTTCACATGGATACCAGTGTCAGTGATTTATGTATTGCTTGATCTTGCTGTCATTATCTACTGTGCGGTTATATATACAAATGTAAGTATAAAGATTACTAGACTTTCGCAAAGTCCGCTGCCCACTGAGTATCTCTACTGGACTTTGTCGCTTTCTCGCTGCACTCGCAAAGAGAGGTCGACTTGGTGCAAGTCTAAAAGAGTACCAGGGCTAACACATGGAAAATTCATGCAAGTCATGGAATTAGAAGTTTTCATTCCAGGCCTTTGAAAAATCACAGAATTTCAAAAACATTAGTCCCTTTCACAGTTCCATGTGATGTCTTAAAAGGTAGCCATTGAAGTGAAACATGAGGTGGCCTTGTAATGATAGAGACAAGTGAATAGTTGTCCAAGGTGTTAAAAAGAGTCTCTGTCATTGCAAGCCCACTTCACAGACTTCATGGAATAGACCCCTTGCAGCATGTCGGAATGCAGCTCAATTTGGAGGGCAAAGCAAAAGAATTTCAAACTCCTGAGAGTTGGAACCTATTGTTTTGCCCTCCAAATTGAGCTGCATTCCGACGTGCTACAAGGGGTCTATTACAGTCAACTTGCATGCCAAGGTTGAAGGTTTAGATCGCTACGATTGTAGCAATTTTTGGGAACATCTTCCCAGGGTGGAGATGTAAAAATCTTTGATTAAAATAAACTTTGTAAAGAAAGCTAATAATTGAGACTTATTTCGAGAGTTTTGAGTTTTGGTAAGTTACACTGAAGTACAACCAACTCCCCTATGTATCAAATCTATTTTATGTGTACGTGTTTGCGAGTTGACTGGATTCCACCTCATGTCTTGCTTCGATGCAAAGGCATGGCTACATTTCAAGATGGCGCAAAACCCCAGAGTGGGAGGGGGGAGTACACTAATCCTACACCACCCCCGGATATTTAACAAATGTTGCTGTATTCATATCTTTATGGGATTTTATTTGTTGTTATTTTTAGGTGAGTTCTATCGCTCTCACCATTGGAATATCATGTTGTTGGTGTGCTCTCCATGTAAGTAACATGTATTTTACTCACTATCTCACTTCTGATTGGCCGAGAGCCCTCAGCCAATCTCTGATATCATGGACATGATAAATGTATTATCTGCAGGTTTTTCTGCGGATAATACATTTATCATGTCAAGTTCACGTAAGGTCACAATGGAAATTGAAATACGTTTGCTATATTTTCGAAAGCAGAATTAAATCTTTATTCTTAGTTTACAAAATGAATGATAAAACAATTATTGAATTCGGTTTTCGCCGCATGACATCGTAAAATATCAAGACATTGGCTGTTTCATTCGCCTCAGCCTACGGCTTTGGCAGATAACACGGCCTTGGTCTTGGTAATTTACGATATCATACTCAACCTCATCCAATAATTGTTTTTTGGGTAGGGTAAGGTTGGGATGGGCAGGAAGGGAGGGAGGGAGGGAGGGAGGGAGGGAGGGAAAAAACTTAGTTCTTGTCGCTTGTACTGAGCTTATCTCCAATCACTGTTTTTTTAAATTTCTCTGTTTCTCAGATCTACTTCATAATCGTTGTGGCGTTCTACATGAAATCCCTCACCGGAAGGCTTCTTCCTGGAACTGGTTACCAAAACCTAACACCTGATGCATAGATTATGTAACACCTGATATAAACATGTTCATTTCCGTCACGCTATCACATTACAATTATGTAGCGAAAGGTTGGACAATTTCTCACGCAATCATATCGAAGCATATATGGTAGATATATGTAGCAAAAGGTTGGACAATTTCTCACGCAATCATATCAAATCATATATGGTGAGACATATGTAGCGAAAGGTTGGACAATTTCTCACGCAATCATATCAAATCATATATGGTAGATATATGTAGCGAAAGGTTGGACAATTTCTCACGCAATCATATCAAAGCATATATGGTGAAATATGTGTGGCCAAGACTTCGACAATTTCTCAAGCAGTCATATTACAAAAGATATTTAAAAACCATTTTCCATAAATCAGTATCCTATCGTACGACAATTCTGAGCCGACAATACGAGTTGATATTGGCGGCTTTCTCCCGATCAAACTTATAGGAGAATCGCGATATAAATATCAATAAACAAGTACAAACGATAAAAGCGCGCAAAACAATTTTACTACTACTTTGACTGACACGCGTGAAAAACGTCTGCGCATGCTCTAATTCCGCATGCAAATTAGTCAAAAGCGCCTTCGTGCTATTGTAAAAATATGCAAATTTGACTTTCACACTTGACTGAAGAATAGTCTTTACAAAATGCCAAAACTTAAAGTCAGTTCTTGAAACTTAAGGCTAATTCTTTCATATTGTCTTTATTAATACAGTATCTTGGTCTCACAAAAGTATACCAGCGAAATGTTTTGTATACTTGGAGAAAACAAGCATTTATTTTCTCACTAAAACTCTTGTAAATTCTCGGAAAGCGTGCTGAAAGGCACGCATGCGCAAACGTTTTTCTCTAGTGTCACTTTGACTACTGCATGAGTATTAAATTAAACAATAGAAAACAATAGAATTAGCATAAAATGTCACTATACTCTAGTATGTTATATTGTAAATTATTGGATTGATCGGAATCTCGAGCTCGGCTCAAAAAGAAGAACAGTTACTAATATATTACTGACTCAGCAAATGCAATAAAACTGTAATCTTTTCTACAATACTCATTAAAACTCAATAGGCAATGTGCATCAAATCTCACAAAGCGCTCTGGGAAAGTGAGTTCTTTAAAAATGTAACAGGGAAATCAAAGGAACTATCAGAAAAAAAATTACTCTGTTATTTTCGTCTGCTGAAATCCTTTTATTTCCATAGAAAATGTCGAAGGAAAAATTGTCAGATGAATTTTTAGAGGAGCCAAAACAGCGTAAGAAGAGTGCTTTGTGCTAGAATTTCGAGCTCACGCACATTGGCTATTGAATTCACTGAAAAAGCCTCTGTCAAACCAGAAGCAAACAATGATAATAGAATAAAATATTAAATTGTTTTTAAAATACGAGAAATGGGCCTACTCTTCTGTATAGTGATTTTTTTTTGAGTAATTAATTTTTGAGCAATACACCAAACAGGTGAGCCCGCGATTTCCCCAATAACCGCTGACTCTCCTTATTGCCTGAGCTGTCCTCGCTAAGCATGCTTCCTAGCTATATCTTGAGGTGATAATGCGTACGAATGCACAACTTCAACAATACAGACACTTTGAAATCCCAAGGACCTGCACTGCATACCGTTAGAATGAATGTTCTACGCAAAATACACGGTTCGCAAAAGAGATTGCATCACTCAAAACTGGCAGAGTAGCCTTTTGTGTGCCAAGCTATTATACGAAAATATATCTCCGACCTGCAAAAGTGGTAAAGAAGGAAGTAATACTAAAAGTTTGAATGATATTTAACCCCAAGATAAGGCTGCCATATTTAATAAGATGTGACGTCATCTGATTGTGACGTAATCAAATGCGCGCGCAGCGTAAAATTGAAGCCCTAAAGAAATCAGCAGAAAATGCCTCACAACGTTGACAAACACGCGGTTGAAGAAGCGTACGAGAATATACGAAACGACCACACTGATGAGATTTGGTGAGTCTATTTGAAATGCCATTGTATACACTTGATGTCGTGTCCTGTCTTTTACGGAATGCTCATCAGCTGAATCTCGAAAGTATTCAATAATTTTTTTTCTGGCTGACAGAACATAATGGTCAGTGTTTGACCACCATTTGGAGCAAAATATGAAAAAAATCACCTTCAAATTTACTTCAAGCATACTCTAAAACAACTTCTATAGGCTAGCTGCATGATCGGAGTCGAGGCATGGCTAATAAAAGTCTTTCCTAATAGACGCATCAAGAGTTCCGCGCTGCTGCTCAATGCGCATGCTCAGGGGATTAAAGTGGGATAATATTTTGTATAATATGCAATTTTTCGGTATATTTGATTCAGAATTCGCTTAATGGTACGCGATCTTGAATATTTAGTGAAAATTGTACTTGACAAGAAAGATACAACTAAAATATTGCATATTTTAAAAAATTTATCCCACTTTTTAATCCCCTGAGCATGCGCATTGAGCAGCAGCGCGGAATTCTTAATGCGTGTATAGACCCGCCATTGCAGCACGTCGGAATGCACCTCAATTTGGAGGACAAAACAATAGGTTCCAATTCTCAGGAGATTGAAATTCTTTTGTTTTGTCCTCCAAATTCAGCTGCTTTGTTGTCACGTGAAAAGGGTGTATACTGGCAGAATCTTGGAATTTCTTGGCGCGTCAATAGTTATTGCTTGATAAAATTGCGTATATAGTTCGTCGTATTCTTGCGGTAAACTAAGAAAAGGCGTAATCATTTTTAGGGCTTTGTTTGGCTATGACGAAAACGAGAAAATTGTTCACCTCAAATCTGGGAAGAATTATGACGAGTTTTTAGAAGAATTTGATGGTAAGTTAAAGTAATTAATAATAAGGAATTTTTTTGAGAAAACCAGTTGTTAATGCTATTTTAAAATATTATTTCTAGTTATAGAAATGTTAATAAACGAGTCCTAACATGCATGACTAATGAAGCA
The DNA here is from genome assembly GCA_023349425.1 of Anthopleura sola. Classification (NCBI taxonomy): domain Eukaryota; kingdom Metazoa; phylum Cnidaria; class Anthozoa; order Actiniaria; family Actiniidae; genus Anthopleura; species Anthopleura sola. The sequence goes on from JALHLI010000001.1 coordinate 4,687,294, forward strand.
CGCCAATAACGTACCCTTTCTTTGGGCGTATTTTTTTTACTTACTGACTTCATGTTAAATTTTACTTGTATAATCTTGGCAATGTATCCTAAATTAATTACGCAAACGTTTTCTCCGACAGTTCCCGACGCAAATGAAAAATGTTTATACGCATTCGTAAATAGACCTATTCGGCTTGGGCGTAATGTCTTCCCATTTCAGACCACGTGTCATTCCCCAGAGTATCATTTCATTGTTTAACGGTTGCGCATGAGAAGACATGAATATGGATACAACTGAAACAAAGAATCTTATTCTCAAGAGAAATTAGTGAAATTTTCGTTTTCTCTCAATATATGATACAAAAAAAACATCGTGAGTTTACTTTTGTGAGGCCAAGATAATTATCATATTTTATGCATTAATAAAGAATATGATAAAAAAATCAGCCTAAAGAGCTGACTTTAAGTTTTGATATTTTGTAAAGTCCATTTTTCAGATAAGTTTGCAACTGAATGTCAAATTGGCACAGAGACATTTGGACTTATTTGCATATGGACTATGAGCATGCGCAGACGTTTTTCTGTCGTGTCTCTCAGTACGTGTATTAGGGGGAGTCTTACCAAATTTTCTCTTTTTGTTCATCAAGAGAGCAGACGACTGTATGCTTTCGCAAGAGTAGAGACTGGTGACGAGCTAAGCCGGAGAGCCAAGTTTGTGCTTATCACGTGGATTGGGGAAAGTGTGTCACCACTGAAAAAGGCTAAAGTCAGCACAGACAAGGGCAATGTCAAGATGGTCATCACGGTAACAATTATTAAATGAGTTCATGCGTTACTAATGATCCTGTATGGTCTATAGTTGGACCCACTTTTATCGATATGCGCGCGCGGCGAGAATGAACCGAGTAGCAGGAAAAGAATGGTACTGTAGAGATTCTGATACAGTATTCTTTGTCGTGCGCGTGCGCAAGTAAGTTAGTGAGAAAAGTGGGTCCAGTTCTGGACTAGATCCTGTCGTGATAATCTTGCTCGCAGCTCTCCGATCGACGCAAAAGTTCCTCAATTTTATTGAAGCAGTGAAACAACCTCTGTACTGATCAAAGTCGGGACACGGTTATAGTTTCGCACTAAAGTCTAGTTACTTTAATCGTTTACCTAAGTTGTGGAATAATTTACCTGTTTCTCTTCGTACTTGTAGCTCTTTTGAACAATTCAAGTCTCATCTAACTGCTTATTATAATAACGCTCTTAAAAATGCTTTTAATATTAATATGTTTAATACTTGGAAATCTATCTGCCTTAAATGTTGTTCTTCCCGCAATGTACTAAAGACTAATGCTTGCTGTTATTGAGTAGAAGTTATTATTATATCAGTATCTAATTATTTTAAATATAAGTGATTTTATAGTTTTATATTTTTATTATTAGTGTTTAATAGTCTCTATTATTAGCATACAAAATTCTATAATTTTTAATTCCCAATCTTTTTTATTTTATTTATTTATCTATTTATTTTATTTATTTATTTTTTTAAATTTTTTTATTATTAGTTTGATGGACGCACTAGCTGTAATTGGAGCCTAGCTCTGTTGTGTGTTCCTTGCCCAATATTATTTATCTTGTTTATCTATCTTAGTTTTATCTTTTAAAGTTGGGTGAAAGTTATGTAAATAAAAATAAATAAAATAGTTAACTAACAGATCGAACACTGAAACGCTAACAATCTCTAATTCAGAAATGACACAAACTCTACTCACATGTGATGCCGGGTCTGGGAACGCAATCCTTGATGATTCTAATTGAACAACTACCATATTCTCTAAACTTTGTTTTCTTTCAGAATTTTGCTGTAGAAATTTTAACCAGCGATAAGAATGAACTCCAGTACGACACGGTGAAGAGTTTGGTTCAGAAGGCCGGAGGAGCTCACTATGGAACAGGAAAATAATGCTGAATTTTAGACCAAAAACTACTCATGAAAAAAAGGAATATTTGTAAACAGGGTTCTACTTAGACTTAGACTACTTAGTTTATGTCACTTTGATGTGCCAATATTTATTCTATTGCTGAAGACGAAATAAAAATGAAAATTTTTCAGTAATTTTTATTATTTTTTTCCCGGTCCAGTATCCTAAAAGTCGTGCGTTCTGAATGGCCTGTTTTAGAGCGCGGGAACTTTTTATCTCTGCCAGCGGTGTCCGGTATCCTGACGTCATCCGCGGGCACATGGGATAATGGATTGCCAAAAATGCATTGCAAAACAAGTGTAAAAGTAGATGGGAAAAATAAATAATTTATTTACTATTCTAAAGTCTGCCCGGATAGGGAAAACTGTGCCCTCGGCCTTCAAAACGTATATTCAAGACCTCGCGCGGGCACAGTTTTTTCTATCCGGACCTCCTGGTTGGTAAATAACCTCTATACATGAGTGCCGTGCTGGATAGGGCTTACGTTAATAGTGTGACATTATAAGATACTTGATTTATCGGAAAAGGAAGTCAACTGTCAAATTTCATTCTCACATTCAAGTTTCGTACTCGGATTGCCATTAAACTGACGAAGATATATAGATTTCAGTTAAAGATCTAAGTTTTCTCTCTCAATGATATGTGATATTTCTTTGCGAAAATCCTAGTTTGAGAAATCATATTTTCGTCAGTCAACAGTTGTCTTACATAGTATAGGGTCAGGGTTCTTGGGCTCTAGCGGGACATCCCTATCAGAGCCTAGTCCGAGTACCTCACCCTCCCCTCCCTCGGTATGTGTAATTTTCCAATCAGTGAGTTGAGCGAATTTATTAAAAAATGCCCTTTCTGGTACTTTTGTGCTTCTCCATATATACATAACTGCATAAATAGCTATTTATATTTCAACTTAGTTTCAAATGGTATAAACGTTTTAGGTACGTTTCAAGGCTTTCTGTGTTACAGTGAGTACACTCGAACCGTGAATACTTTGAGGTTTTTTCATACTTTTTTTCTCCTTTATCCCTTGTGTGAATCAATTGGAAATATTATTTATTTTGAACAATAAGGTTAGTTGAGTTCAGTGCTTCATTTTCAGAAGGTTTGAAGCAGTAGAAAGTTCATAAAATAAAAATATATAAGTGTTCATGGTTCGAGTGTCCTCACTGTCCCAAAGTCAAGTTTAATATTTAACCAAATAACGTCATCGAACCGGCCGGTAATCCGCTCATTCGATCCTTGCAACGCCCCCTTCACATTACATTGCACAGTATTATCTACACATCCTTTGATTCACATCTTACATCTCTTCTCTTCATTCTTTAAAATGGCTGCTGTTGATAAAGAATCCTTAAATGCCGCTTATGAGAGCGTACGAGACGATAAAAGCGAAGAGACCTGGTAAGATGAGTGTTTTATTGCTAGAAGTTTGTTATTTCAACAGTCCGTACCCGGCTTTGTGGCGGTACGATTTGCTTTCGAAAATATCCCAAGTTCAACGCTCTTTAACTCGTCCTGACCCACTCTTTACCTAGTTCTTTAGACTTGTAGTATTTTATCTACGAATAGGCTCTTTCAGTGTTTGTTATTCCTATTCTAGCCAATTCTAACAATCTTATAATTATGTTATAACTTTGCAAAATTTAGTTACATATTAATGGTTCTTGACCTCTCTTTGCTGATGCTTGGCTAATATTTGATTAGATTGTTTGAACAAGGTTAAGTACAGTAAAAACTCATAAGAATAATGATTTTATTGCTCAAATTTATACTAATTCTATCTTTCTAGATTCATAACTTTTAGAAATCTTCGTAATTTTTTTTTTCGTGAGTTGAGATGAGCGGAAGCTCACAGCGAAGCATTTTGAAGGAACACATTTTTATTGTTATATTGATGACCTCAATGCAATCTTCCTGAACGAGTCCAGGCGTGACTCTTACAAGAGAATAACCTTATTTCCTGCTCATTGAAGTCTTTGTATTATATTCTTTCACATCCTAAAATGGAGCCAGTTTTTTCCCTCCCAGGGTATGTCTTTGGGGGGAGGGGTGGTCCGTGGTTTGTACTTCCGGTATCTGACAATTGCAACCTTTCTATATTAGGAAAAAACTTAAATCGACGTTTGTATATTATATTTACGATCTCATCGGGTTTTTATCAGCTTAATGGCAATTAAATTTTCAATAAACTGCATTATTAAAGACGGGTGGGGAGGGAGGGGGTGTATAAAATGATTGAAGTCGTTGGCTGATAAATCTTTTGGCTTTAATACAATCAGCAATAACGCACTTCTTTATCAAGATCCAGGAGTAGGGCTCTGGCAGGCCAAGGGCATATCATTTCAAGAGGGGCCTTAAAATACCCTACCCCTGCTGAGGGGCGGATACAGGATATTGTTCAGGAATAAGTGATGTAGCAGTAGGGCATCTACCTGCTAAAATGCCAAACCCAAAAAAGATCAAAATTTCTATTCCCTGTGCCCCTAATCTGGCAGCAATGTCAAATTCTCCTTGATTCCCTCCCCCCCCCCCCCCCCCCCCCCAACCTCTTTTCCTCAACCATACCCTTAACATTGACAGTGACTTGTTTGGTATGGTACTGAATTATGAATTAATAATTATTTGTTCTTCCAAGGGCAACGTTTGGTTATGATGACAGTAACACGATAGTACACTTGAAGACTGGAGTCAACTATGATGAATTCTTGGAAGAGTTGAAAGGTATGGTCAAAATGTTAAAACAAAAAAGAATATAAATTTGAGGGGGGAAGAAAGTTAGATGAAAAATTATTTCAAGATAGAAGCAAAGAAGAACAGAGGGAAAGAAAAAAGGAATTTTGTGTAAATCTTTTGGGTTGTTTCTTTCTGCACCTCCCAGTACAATCGTAGATTTGTAAATATAATTTTAATCATTATCTGGGAAAAATATGAACCTTGAATAGAGAAATTCAAAATAAGGAGAGAGGGAGGGGGAAGGAAATAGCAAACAAATACACTGCAAAGGAAAGTAGTGGGAAAAAAGCGTGAGTAAGTGCACGGGACTAGTTCTTTTGCCTTATCCAAGAACCCAGTTACCTCCCGTAGGGTATTGACTTAATCCTCCTTGGACAACATTTTGACTGGAAGCTCGCTGAAAAGACCTTGCAGCACGTCGAAATGCACAGCTCAATTTGAAGGACAACACAATAGGTTTCCAATTCTCAGGAGATTGAACGTCTTTTCTTTTGTCCTCCAAATTGAGCTGCTTTGACGTCACGCGCAAGGGATATTTACTCATTATCACGTCGCAGCAGTTAAACTACTGGCGAGATCTGCTTCTGTTGTGATGTGAGGCAAACAGCGAGAAAAACCTGAAGAGCACCGCCACCAGGGGAGAGCAGTGGGGTAAAACACGGTTTCCTAAGCTTCGAACGAATTTTGCAATAAGGCCTGTGTGTAGAGTTAATTTATACGGCTTTGTGTTAATTATTCGGTGAAAAAAAATTGTTTTCAACAGATGACGAGAGGCTATACGGTTTTATTCGAATCGAATCTGGAGATGAGCTGAGCAAACGCGCCAAGTTCGTCCTGGTGGCCTGGGTAGGAGAGAATCTATCGGCCATGAAGAAAGCTAAAGTGGGCACTGATAAGAGCTCTGTTAAAGCTGTTCTCAAGGTAAACAAACGATTTGCGTTTACAGATTTCTTCCAACATTTTGAGATATAGTCCAATAGACCTTAATTAGGACCAGCCTTATGTCAGTGTCAAAATATTTATAATATCGAATAAAAAACTTTAATCGAAGGCAAAATCTTCGAAAGGTGATGTGTTGTAGTACACCGACTCTTCTCTGGGATCTTGGCTTCGATTCCTGAACTCTACATCACTGCGAGCAGAGTTCGTTGGTTCTCTCCCTTGAGGGTTTTTCTGTGGGTTCTCTGGTTTTCCTTCTTCCACAAGGTTCCAATTTCAATCAGTGATTTTAGTTTCGATAAATTCGAGGATCCCTGTCTCGATCAGCGCGTAGCAATGAAAAATCGTGACAGTGGCAAGTGGTGAATATTCTTTTCTTTGTTGTAGAACTTCGCTGTAGAGATTTTAACCGGAGAAAGAAGCGAGGTCCAACTTGACCACGTCAAGCAGTTGGTGCAGAAAGCAGGTGGCGCTAACTATGGTACAGGACAACATTAATTTGGATGATGATGATGATGATGACGCTTAAACTGTGCTCGGTTCAAATGATCACTTGAAACCTTTTTAAACACTTATAATTGTTTTGATTTTTTAGAATAAAATACGAATAGAAATCATTAAAACCTTGTAATTTGTGTATCTTAGGCCCTGTTCAGACGTCGAATTTCACATGTGCCGAATCTAATTCAAATGAGCAAAACCTATTGTTTGGATATACTTGAATTAGATTCGTCACATGTGGAATTCGACCTCTAAACTTGGCTTACGTGCAGCTTGTGATACAGGGCGATGCATTGAAGGATGTTCAGGGGTCCACTAGATTAAGGGCTTTTGCATTTAGTTTTTGTCGCGAATATTGCTCGTAGTACCACATCGCGCGTAACAATGCAAATTTTCTTTGTTGCAGTGAGTAGAAAGAGCTTCCACTTCTGCAACAAGGTCACGCAACAAACTTTTGTTGTTGCACGGGGTGGTAATACAAACCACATTCACTCTGCAACTTGTAACGCAACAATTTCGCGCGACAAGCTCAGTGTACGGTTTTATTGCTCGTATTACCGCTCCTTGATGTTGCGCGTTGTCAGTGCAAGAATGAAGGATTTTATTTCAATATGTCACGAGACGGAACCTTTTCGGCATTGGCAAAGCAGTAGCTAGACTTCCGCAATGTCCTTCGTCTTCGTATTAGTTCACGCGCGCTGAATAAAGCACAGGCAGCCCAACCAGGATCACAAGAGCTGGACGACTTTTCCAACTCGTCTCCTGCCAATTTTAGCGACCCAAAAACAGGTCGCTGAATTATGCTTGCGCTCTTTATAATTAATGTACGGAATTTAGCGCGCGCTACAAAAATACATGCCATTTTTGGCGCGAAACGCAAATGAAAATCCTGCAAGAGGAACAAGTCGACCTCTCGCGATTTCGACGTTCGCATTTCCCCCCACTTGCTTGACTCTGCGAGCCTCAGAGAGGTCGACTTGGAGCAAGTCTTAGCAGTAGGGAAAACAATTTTTTGATGAATTTTAACTTTTTTAATTTTTCTATAATATATATATTAGGAAGGTAATATTGTTTCTTTTGGTGATTGAAAATTAGGAATATAAAATAATGCATAAATCAATTTATATAAAAATAATGTGCATAATTATTTGAAACAGTTCGCATGTTATACCCGCGCACGCTTGTCTCCACCTCCATGGAGGACTGAAAAAAGCGCAAATTTACGCACGTTTACTATCAAGAAAAAATAATTTACTGCGCATAATATCTGAAATGGTCCGTATGCTATATAGAGCCGCTTGTTCACCCTAAACCCATTCACCTATCTACGCATTCCCTGTTGACAACATATAATAAGCGCAGCTGTAGGCAAGCATGCGTGTGCTGAATGCATACCCACATTGTCACCTTTCTCCACTAAGGGAAATGCGCACCTATAGCCTGGTTTCCACTTGCGTGGTAATCGGAGTTGGAAGCAGTTCATGCGTGACCGACTGAAGGAGAGAACCACTCGTCATAATCATAAGCAAAAACCAAGCAAAAGAAAAACTTCGGATCCTTCCAATTCTGCTCCTGGCGCGCTTCTGACTCCGATTCCAACTCCGTTTTCTGGTTTTCACTTCGTCATAAGCTGCTTCTGATCCAGATTCCGATTCCATCACAAGTGGAAACCAAGTTCATGCGAGCGGTTTCATCTAAAAGGCTTCCCAACTTTTCGGTTCCTTTTTGTTTGATTTCTTGGGTTTAAAGGTGAGTTCTTTTTGCTTGACACGATCTCTTGCCTTCTCTATCTCTGCGATAGACAGTGGTTTGGACATGATGGTCTTGAGAAGCTTCGCGAAGAAAGGAATATACGACATAAAACCAATAAAATCAATATAACCTGAGAAAAAAAGAACGGGAAAAGTTTTCAGAACAGAAATATTATATTATTCCTTTGTATTTCTTCCTGTTTTCAGCTTGGAAAAGAGTAGTTAAACAAATGTTGACCTTATTAGTCTTGGGCAAAATGTTTTCTCATTTCAGACTACGTGTCATTCTCTTCAGAATAAGATTCTTTGTTTGAGTTGTATCCATATTCATGTGTCTTCTCATGTGCAACCGTTAGACAAAGAAATACTCTAGGGAATAACACGTGGTATGAAATGCCCAAGTTTAGGAGGTCGTTTTGTCACAAAAGGACCTCTTTTTCTTCCCAACTTTTCGCAACGGATTGCAGCAACTGGCAACGCCATTGCACAGTGTATCACTCCTCTAGCAACGTTTCCCGCAATTTTAAGGCATATTTTCCAAGCCACTGCAGGGTACTGAGATCGCGTTGCAGTGTAACACCTCACCTCGGCAGCCTGCAACGCTATATTTTCAAGCATTGCGAGGCAAGTTGCTGAGAAAAGTGTACATTGTAGCAGGCCCTTTTAGTATTTCATAGAGGTTTCAGGACTGACAAAGAATAGCTAACACCTCAGTTTTGCAGCAAATTACAATTCTGATTGGCTAATACTATTTCAGATCAGCTGCACGTTTTACACGACTTCATGACAGTGTAAGAGGGCCTTAAACTAATTTCCGTCTGGAATTTTTTTTTTACCAAATTCATCTCGAGCTGCATCGAGTACTCTCCTTGCAACATCCAGGTCGGCGCCCATCTCGGTTTCCATAGCAGCAGATACCATTATGAGGACTTCATTAGCATCCAGACGATTATCGTCATCCTCATCCATTGTCTTGTACATTTCCTATTACGAGTACATATAAGTGTAAAAAAAACTAGTTCAGTAAAATGCGCAAAAAATGCCCCGTAGAATATACTATAATTATATAAAAAAAAAACATACAAAAAACTCACAAAAGAGCCCGTAGGGACACGCGTGAAAAACGTCTGCGCATGCTCTAAGTCCGCATGCAAATTAATCAAAAGCGTCTTCGTTCTATTGTAGAAATATGCAAATTTAACTTTCACACTTGCCTGAAGAATCATCTTTACAAAATACCAAAACTTAAAGTCAGTTCTTGAAACTTAAGGCTAATTCTTTCATATTGCCTTTATTAATACAGTATCTTGGTCTCACAAAAGTATACCCACGAACTTTTTTGTATACTCGGAGAAAACAAGCATTTATTTTCTCACTAAAACTCTTGTAAATTCTTGGAAAGTGTGCTGAAAGGCACGCATGCGCAAACGTTTTTCTCTAGTGTCGCCCGTAGGACGTTGTATATGGAAAGTATAGCAGGGTCGTAACAGGGGAAGACGCCTGCCCCCCCCCCCCCCCCCCCCCAATAATTTCGGATGTACTGTATATTGAACACTGAAAATGTTAGGTCTGTTGCTAGTTACCTTGAAGATAACGATATGTTGTGCTAGTTTCTCCAGCTCCAATGCAACAGATCCATCTGCTGTCTCGGTCCTGACATCACAACAATACCGTACGTAAGATAGGTGTGTTTTAATGGGATTGGGACAGGGAATATGCCATAACCTTCTATTATTACCAGGTGATCTGACTAGGCGCGCAAAGCATGATTTCCTGATCTGAATAAGAATCAATCCCATCATCCACCGCACGCTCAATTCACTTCAGTTTCATGGCGGCCATTTTGAAAATAGGCTAATTATGAGCGACTTTATCGCCAATAACTGTCTTTTCTCATTGAAAACGAGACACTATAAATAACAGATAAAAGGATTTTCTTGAGGTTCAAAGCATCCTGGAGATTGCCAAGTACAAAAGAGCAGCGTAAGGTGTGGAAATTTCAGTTAAATCCTGCCAAGGAATCGAGAATTCAAAGCTTTTGGACAGCTTCTTCGAGATCGTTTCAACGGTAATTCTTTAATTAAAAAAACATGAATATTAACCTAACCGATGAAAATATATTCTTAGTCTCATCTAGACAACATATTCTTTGAAGCAGAAACATTTTTATCCTTAAATCATCGGCTAAATGACACTTTTCCTAGCATTATTGTACTTGTATGCTATTTGGTTTTGTTTTGATTTCCCTCTGTTTATCCATGATTGATCTCATGGGATGACGCATGGGATTGATTCTTTTTCGGATATCACGATTCGCAATCTGATTGGCTAACGCTTTTCCTCAGATCACCTGGTATATGAAATAGAGTGTGATATTGAGTGACATCAAAATGATAAAATTGATATCCCCACTCCCACCAGTGGCCAGTGGGGATACGATTTATATCAACACTGGTGGTGTCAAATTTCGACCAAATCCAAATTCTCCATTATTTTTCATTGAAGATTTCATATAATAAACAGAACATTACATGGCCGCTTGGAGATACAAATTTTATCTTCTTGTGCTGATACTATCTCTCACGAGTGATATCAACACTCGAAGATAAAATTCGTATCTCCGCGCGACCATGTAATATCCTCTATGTATATCCCTCCCTAGTTATTAGTAGCTAACTTCATGACCGTTTCCTAAGAAATATCAAGAAATATTGGAGACAATAGACCAGAAAAGGGTGTGCACTGACTTTGATCAGCCCAAAATTTGAAGGTACACGTATCAGTTTCCCTCACAACGACGTGCGGTTAAAATGCGGGTCTAACGAAGATACTGACCTTGTACCAGCGAGTCTGTCATTCAGAGAACAAATGGCTGTAAACTCACGACTGTCAACTGTTTTGTCTTTGTTTAAATCAAAAACCTGGAAAAAATAGAAAGATTAAAGAGAACACTGAGCAGCTCAATAGACCCCTTTGCAGCACGTCGGAATGCAGCTCAATTTGTAGGACAAAACAATAGGTTCCAATTCTCAGGGGATTAAAATTCTTTTGTTTTGCCCTCCAAGTTGAGCTGCGTTCCGACGTGCTGCAAAGGGGTCTATTGAGCTGCTCTGACGTCTATTTGGAGGACAAAAACAAAAGAATTTCAACCTCCTGAGAATTGGAAACCTATTGCTTTGTCCTCCAAATTTGAGCTGTATTCTGATGTGCTGCAAGATGTCTATCAATCAGCTCCTTCGCCGTCGACATAGTGTGGAGGGGATGGGCATGTGTCTTAATGCCATGGAAACACTTGACATCCAAGCGTTATGAAAACGATGCGCAACTCTTACCTGTACGAAGTGTTTGATGTCGTCTCGTGTTACCGCAGGCATCATTTTGAGTTTCAGCTCTTCCAGAGTCACTGAGCCATTCTTGTCCTTATCTACTTCGTCAAACATTGTCTTGAAGGTTTCTTTCTGTTTGGCGTTGATAATACCGAACTTGGATTCCTAACACAAAGATGAAACATGTTTATATAAATAAATCAAAGGGCTTCTTTAAACCTTTTCGGCTTGTGCGTAAGACCATGTGTCATTCCCTAGAGTATTATTTCTTTGTTTAACGGTTGCGCATGAGAAGACACATAAATATGGATACAGCTCAAACAAAGAATCTTATTCTCAAGAGAATGACACGTGGTCTGAAATGGGAAAACATTACGCTCAAGGTAAAGAGGTATATTTAACCGTATCAGTGCAATAGGGGAAATCCGTGCACCGGCCTTTTAGAAACAACAGAATTCCTTTATTATGGGGAATTAAGTTCCTTCTCATGTAAGACGCTTGTATTGTCCCTACCAAAATGGCTGTCATGTGATTGTCTAGTAATTCTTCTTCAACTCTACTCGCCTCAGTTTCTATAACAGACCCCTTGCACGTGACGTCAAAGCAGCTCAATTTGTAAGACAAAACAAAAAATGTTCAATCTCCATGAGACTTGGAACCTATTGTTTTGTCCTCTAAACTGAGCTGAATTCCGACGTGATGCAAGGGGTCTATAGAGCTATCCTTAGACGTCGAATAGCACATGTGTCAAATGCAATGCAAATCAGCAAAAATTAGATTCGGCGCATGTGAAATTCGACGTCTAAATCGGGCCTAAAACATAGGAATATACATAGCTTTGAAAGTATGTTTTTTTCCAATTAACCCCACTAATGATTACGAGCTTTTCTGCTGGCCCTTCCGGGATGTTGACCTGTAGTCCATTCGGGTCACGGGTGCGATTCTTTACTACACTTACCGGAGTCGCATCGTTATCCAAATTCGTCTGGTTTTCTTGATTAAGAGCGATTGTCTCGGTAAAGAACATTCTAGAAGAATGGAATAAGAATAGTGTAAAAGCCATACAAATGTTAAAACATCAATAACAATGTCAGAACTGTGTTTACTTACTCTGAAAATTTGGCAACTTCTGCTTTTTTAGATTTTGGAATTTGAGTGGAGATAAAAATTCTGTTGAGAGAAGAAAAAAACAAAAAAAATAAACGACGCAAAAAATAAACTTCATGCGGCTACTCAGCTAACGAAGGAAAATTAAATAAGAATAAATCTATGAGAAAAGAAAATACACTTGACTCGAGGGTTGTTCTACGGTTTTCCTCCATTCGCAAAACATAACAGGGATTGCCGGTTTCTAAAGGCTTTTAGCTATCAAATTACCTGTTTGGTGGTGGTTTCCCTGGTTTGTATCGTCCATCCACTTCCTTTTTCTTGACTCCTAACCATTCATCAAGGTAGGGATTAACATGATCAGTCTTGTCCTCTTGGTTCTCTTCACCAGATTTACCATCCTTTTCTTTCGTCTTGTCAACTGTATTCGATTTTTTTGCATTTATTTCATCTTTAAATCTTATACTTTTTGCTTTTTTATGCGGTTTTGGAGAACTTGGTTTCTTTGTTTGATCTTTAGTGATGTGACTATCGGTCGTATTTTGTCCTATAGTTTCTGCAGCAGTATCTGTCTGTTCGCCTAAGTCTTCGCCTGCTTTTTTCATCCTTTCTTTATCCTCGCTGTCTTTACTCTCTTGCTCTTTATCTGTGGAGTTTTCAACTAAATTTTCGTTCTCTTTATTATCATTTTCTCTATCCTTTTCCAAAGAACCTTCGCCAAGCTTGTCTTCTTTCTTCCCATCTTCGATATCCTCAGAAGTATCAGCGTTTTCCTGTGAGCTAGTGGAGGGTAATTTTATTTTACGACCTCTCATTGAGATGATGTCGAACTCGTCAATAGAACTCGCCTCAGATTTACTATCTTCTGCCCACTTTCCTTCCGTCCCTTGCTCGGGGCTCAAACCCTAAAAAAATAATACAAAGTTTCATACGATGTTTCTCAGTGAAACTTCACAGTATTCCTCAACAGCTTGCACAGAATTGTACCAATTGCAGTCGTGAAAAAATAGGGTTTAGGTAGACGCCAAACGAAGTGTTTTCATGAAGCCGCAGACACAAGGTGCAACATTGCGCGCAATATTGCAGGTATATAATGTTGATGAAGTAGGATCGTTTTCTGCTTCAGCGACATCGCGTGCAACAAATTGCGTCGTGTGACATGGCTCGCAACATCGATTGCCTGCAACACTGCCCGCTATGTTACATCGTGTGTCCGTAGCTTGACATTGTTGGAAAACACATAGTTTTCCGCAAGGGCACGGGTCTATGGATTGTCATGGAAACGCCTTGATTGACGTCCACTAAAACCTACTTCGACGTAACGACGATTCAATGCTGGCTTTTGAGAACGATTAAAACGAGGTTTCAAGTTTCGGTTCTTAAGGAGTAAGGTGCACGAAACAGGAACTTCCACTTACCCGTGGTTGATCATTCTCCCTGTCGCTGTTTGGTGTTGGTGTACTCATTTGCCCTCCTGGACTTTCGCGAGATTCTTGAAGCTCATTTCTACAAGAACAAAGGGGGGGGGGGGGGGGGAATATAGTGTTAAGATGGTCATGGAAAAAAATTTGACTGACGTCAACCAAAACCTTTTCCATAGGTTTGTCACGACAACATATAGAGGCTTTACACCATCTTGTGATGGCAGCCATGACAGGAGGCAGGAACAATTGAATCTGGTCTAATCTGGTTTACACGAGAAAGATTTCAGTTTCCCAGGGAAAGGAAGACTCTATTGTTGTGCCTCCTGTCATGGCTGCCATCACGTGATGGTGTAGAGCCTATATAGTACAATTCCACGGCGCGTGCTGTTGAGAAGCACTCTGTGTAACTGAAATGCAACCTGGTAGTGTAGCAGTGCTTGGTATCAAGATGAAAAGGATTAGTGCTTTCCTTTGCTGACAATTAAAAAAAAAAAATTGAAAATATATTTGAAAAACGTGATGTTTTGTTAACTTTACTTACTGCAGACTTTTCATGTCTTTGTAGTTTGCAAGCTGCTTGTGGTGAGCCAGTAGTTTTAACCTCAATAAATCATTTGTATCAACATCCCATCTGTGGGACAAAACAACGCAAATAATAAATAAATAGTACTTATCCGTTTGTCTTGCGATTGAGGGTCATTTGTAGAGGATCGCGACGTTTTGACTTCAAGCTAGTCTAGTCTTCATCAGGAGACTCATGATCATGTGTAGACTGGATGATGCGTCTATTATACAGACCCCTGCACGTCGGAATGCAGCTCAATTTGGAGGTCAAAACAATAGGTTTCTAAGGAAATTGAAATTCGTGGGCCTACGAACATCTACTGAATCTTATACAGAAGGAAAATGGCAGAGATTAAAATTCTTTTCTTTTGTCCTCCAAATTGAGCTGCTTCGACGTCACGTGCAAGGGGTCTACACCGCTCGTCGGATCATCAGTGTTGTGATGGCGGTCGGTTCGTCTTGTGTCTCGGTAAAAGATTGCGGTATCTAAAAATTTCTATTTCTATTATTTCCTGTGACTCCAACAACACTTTTTGGGATAATTTCATTTAAAATGGCCTAACAACCTAACCTGCTTTTTACTGGTATTTTAAGTCCACTCATGTAATACTGCTTGTCAATTCTGTGAGAAATAATCTAGAAAAAAAATACAAGAGAAAATATCCCATAAATTTTATCTATTTTGTTTTCCACGAAATACTGGTACTATCTCCAAGCTTTAAAATTTACCTCTGATTTCCTTTTGAGTCTTCTACATTCACTTTTTGCAATTTCTTCAGCACTTTTTCTTTGTCGTTGAGAGATGAACAATGGTCTAAGAAGTGATAACAAGCTAGGAATCATATTTTGTTATTTACATGACATGGCTTAATTTGAATATTATGTGCACTGATATTTCTATCCTATCTGCCCTCCCTCTCCGTTGCAAAGGTTGGCACATGAATAAGTCTTACTTGTCACTTGGCAACTTTTCAGGAAGAGATAAAGCCTGAGGAGTAAGACAAAACCAATAAGCATTATGTACAATCATAACAATGTTCATGTTCAGAGGGTAGAGATTGAGCAATACAGTAGAAATCTTTGGGAAAAAGAGAAAATAATTTATTGACGGAGACAGGGGCATACTTCTAGTGCTAGCAGGAGCTGTGTGGGCATATTACTTACAGAATGCCGAGTGACTGATAGTGGTATAGTTCTAGTGCTAGTAGGAGCTGTGTGGGCATATTTCTTATAGCATAAAGTACATAAAGTACCGGTATTTGGTATTGGTATTAACTTACAGAATGCCGAGTGACTGATAGTGGTACAGTTCTAGTGCTAGCAGGAGCTGTGTGGGCATATTTCTTTGTGAGTGGCATGGCAGGTAAAGATGTGGTCTTGAAACGAGTAGTTGGACTAAAAAGAAAAAAAAATCATTTATTATTGGGCAAACAACATATTACAGAACCAGTAGATTATAAACAGCTCTTCTTTTCCATCCAGATTTCACTGGCCTCTGGAATTTTTTCCAGCCTTGGATAGCTGCACATGATGCAGATCGAGCAAGTTTAAAGCACTTCATAAAAGAAAGCCAAACTATGTATAATTTCCTATATAGTATCGAAGAGACCTCTTACTTTGGGCATAATGTTTTCCCATTTTAGTGCATGTGTCATTTTCTTGCGAATAAGATTCTTTGACAGACTTTATTTTAATTTATTTAGAGAGGGTAACACGTACATGATAGTTTGCAACTTAGCGCTGATAAACTTGTGGCCAGCCCTCTAGGTTTACAAGGGTGGATCAGGGAGGATGGTCAGGGGGGTCCAGACCCCTTGTTATACCTAAGGTTCAATTGTTTGTTGTCCTAGGCCTAAAATTTAGTTTTGCCACAGGTTTGAAGTACATTTTGTATGAAGTATACATTTGAACCCCCCTCTCAACGTTTGGATCCCCTCTCAACAAATTCCTGGATCCCCCCTTGGTTTGACGTCGCTGAATGAAACATGCAGGACTGCCATTTTACATGGTCTTCTATGCCATGGTGAAGGTCTAACCATTTGCATTTTCAGAGCAAAGGCAGTAGCATCTTCTACTAAGATATTGGTGAGTGATGGTCAGGCTGAGGCTTTGAACCCAGGACCAACATAGTCTGGTACCCAACCGACTGAGCCGACCAGAAAAATCATCTTTAATTGTGCATGAATATTTATGGTGTTCACCTTACTCATGAGATTAATATCGCCCTGGACCCCCACAGTTGCTACATATACAACATTGCCTATCTGTGTAACTGGCATGGTTGGTCCTTGTAGTGTAGTGGTTAACGCGTCGGATTAGTATACTGAAACCGTGGGTTCGAATCCTGCCAAGGGCATATGATATTTTTCTCTTAATTCTTTACAGAAAGCAGTTTGTTTGAGATAATTGTACCCATTTTCAATAATTTCATATTTTTTCTCATGCACATGCATTGTTGTATAATTATGAAAATGGCTGTGCAATATATTGTCTCATCCATTAAATAAATATAAATAAACTGACTTACTAAAAATTATAATGTCCATCTGGCTCAATGCTATTGTCATGGCAACCATAGGATACAGATGACTGTGAACAAAACAAAAAAAAGCAATGTAAATAACAGCTACAATGTAATTCTCCATGTTATTCTAGCTTCATTCTTGAATCAAGGTGCATGGCATAGTGTTAGTGCTCTTGCCTCTCACCTGCAGGGCTTGAAATAACGGCCATGATGTCAGTCATGATGACAGGCCAAATTAGTTTTAGTTCACTCAGTGATATCCCATTTCTGGCTCAACGTTACTGGTCAAAATGACCAGCAAGGCAAAGATTTAACCAGACAAGTTCCAATTCTGGCTGGATATTGTCCATTGATTGGCTGTTAATAGACCTCATCGGCTTGGGTGTAATGTTGTCCCATTTCAGACCACGTGTCATTCCCCAGAGTATCATTTCATTGTTTAACGGTTGCGCATGAGAAGATACATGAATATGGATACAACTCAAACAAAGAATCTTATTCTCAAGAGAATGACATGTGGTCTGAAATGGGACAACATTACCCCAAGCCAATGAAGTCTATTGAAGCCCTGCACCTGAGTTGGGTCTTGGGTTCAATTCTCACACTTGGGATAATTAAATTCCAATTTGATCTGTGAGTGAGCTGTACATGGCTTGGCTTTGATCAGACTAGAGGCTGTTTCAGGGTATCAACAAAATTTGATGTTCTTTTTTTAACTTCACGGTATTCTATCAATCATCTTCCTTCCCCTTCCCCCTCCCCCATAAGAAGCTATATTTGTGTATGGGGAGGGGAGGGGGCATAAGAATTTGTCAGATAATTATACTTTATGTATCCAACATTCACTTACTTGTAAGCCTAATTCTCGCGATACTACTCTTCCTGGGGCAGAGTAAGTACTTCTAGTAGGGCTGGGAACAATTTTCCTAGGAGAAACAGGCGATCTTCCACGATATTGCACGTGTCTTGAGTGAGTCTCCTTCCTCAATTCATCAGTCTTGAACTTTATGGAAGGAGAGACAACTTTACGGTAGAGATTTGTGACACTCAAATCTCCTGATATTAAGAAATAAAACTATAAGTATTCACTCAGAAAGCTGTGCTAAATTCCAACCCCTAGAAGCTAATGACGTGAGGTAAACTTAAATTAAGAACCACTTGAAAGGCTATCAAACGAAAACCGTCTCCATGGTGAACGAAGTTATTTTATCACTTTGTTTTGTCACTCCGTTGAAATCGAGAGCAAAAAAATATTTAAAGAAACGTTTTACCTCGATAAATAAAGCAAGAAGGATACTAGGAGAGTAGGAGATTACGAAACATAATCAAACTTACCCATGTTTAGCTACAATAGGAAGCCATTAGAGAACAAAAGAGCATTCGGCTCAGAACATTCCTTGACAGTCCCACGAACACAAAATAAGCCTTCAAAACTTTACACAACTCCAAGCTTCGCCAGTCGACGCTTTCAGATAAATTCCGAGAGGGTCTTAGAAGATTTTGGCTTAGATCGAAGCCTGTGATATCTCTTGATCCGCCATATGTCGTACTTTTGAGGCGATATTTAATTACTGTAAATAAACGAACTTGATCTGCATAATTACTGGTCTTAGTTACGGATCATTTGCATATCAGGCGAGGATGAGTCTGTAAGGTCAGCGGATACACATTTTTCTTTCTTTCTTTCTTTCTTTCTTTCTTTCTTTCTTTCTTTCTTTCTTTCTTTCTTTCTTTCTTTCTTTCTTTCTTTCTTTCTTTCTGTCTGTCTGTCTGTCTGTCTGTCTGTCTGTCTGTCTGTCTGTCTGTCTGTCTGTCTGTCTGTCTGTCTGTCTGTCTGTCTGTCTGTCTGTCTGTCTGTCTGTCTGTCTGTCTGTCTGTCTGTCTGTCTGTCTGTCTGTCTGTCTGTCTGTCTGTCTGTCTGTCTGTCTGTCTGTCTGTCTGTCTGTCTGTCTGTCTGTCTGTCTGTCTGTCTGTCTGTCTGTCTGTCTGTCTGTCTTTCTTTCTTTCTTTCTTTAATTCTTTCTTTCTTTCTTTCTTTCCTTCTTTCTTTCTTTCTTTCTTTCTTTCTTTCTTTCTTTCTTTCTTTCTTTCTTTCTTTCTATCTCTTTCGTTCTTTTGTTTGTTCGTTATTTTTCTTTCTTTCTTTCCAGTTTCATTCTTCTTTCGTTCTTTTATCATTTTATTTTTATCCTTACTTTCGTGTTATCTCAAGTGGTTCAGTGGCCTTTACTCAGTCTCTTTGATTTACTTTCCCAAAACCTCTCGTTCTTCCCAACTTCAACTAGTGTTTCTATGGCTCCATAGAGATGTGGGAAGCATGTTTCGTGATCTATCCCTCACCGGGAATACATGCAACACGTGTGGCTAAAAATGTAATATTTCGATCAGTTTTGTGAAAATCAATATCTGCTTTTAAGATAGTCGGAAAACCCATCGTACTTGTCTGTGGGTGTTCGGGACTTCATGCACAAAGAAAGAAATACAGTTGCGGACTTCTACTCATTACCCTATCCCTCCTCCCAACCCTTCTATTCCCGCCCTTCCAACGTACGCGTTGCAAATCGCTGACCAGCTATGCATGAGTTGTAGAATTAAGTGAATGAAATTAGAGTATAGAATAAATTCAGGGACAAGAATGAAATAATTATTTTTAGGAACAGGAATCGAAAATATTTATTCGGGAGATAACATGCAGTTTTCGCCGTACTATAAGCCAGTTCAAAGTTTAAGAATCGTTTTCAGTGCATGAGATTTTATCCCGAATTTCTCACTTTCTTTTGCTTAATTAAAAACAAAAGGTTTAAATAAAAGAAGGTGAGAAATTCGGGATAATATCACATGCGCACTGAAAACGATTCTTAAACTTTGAACTGGCTTATAGGAAGAAGACTAATTAAATTCCCTCAAACTGCAGGGTCTAGACTCATCACTCCTATTCAAACACTGATTATGAATGAAGAATGATACATTAACATCCCGGGGGGGGGGGGGGGGGGGTACTCCCCTATATAAAAAAACTATTTAAATTCAATTAACAATTACCGTTCAACATTCATATATACTTTTATTCGCGATTCAGTATCAATTCACAAACGTAGATTCCTTAAGATTAATGTACACGCACGACTGATCTGAAAAACAGATGCTGATTTTCACAAAACTATTATCAAAATTATTACATTTTTAGCCACACGTGTTGCATGTATTCCCGGTGAGGGATAGATCACGAAACATGCTTCCCACATCTCTATGGAGTCATAGAAACACTAGTTGAAGTAGGGAGGAACGAAAAAATAATTTCACTTTTCCAAGTAAATAAGATCCCATCCATTTCCGTTTTGAATCTCTTCTCCAAAGATGTCTTTTTCTTAAAAGATCATTTAGTGAAACCCGACAAGGTGCGACACATGATCATATTTCGTGATTGATTCCCTCGATCGATCATGTATGCCCCTAGCCAAAAAACCATTAATGGGTCATGATTATATCAAAATACCTCTAGATGGGCAGAAAGAGTGCACGAGATGAGAATCTAGTGCCTTAGCTTGATTTAATATGAATTTGAAGTCGAGAAAGCAAAATAATAACAACTGAATTGAGGTTAACGAAAACTGAGTTACACGATCCCTGTTTTCTACGAGTTAAAAGTGATCGCTGCTCAGAAGTTAAATCTAATCTGGTAATAATATTCACAGCTTAGTTGGAATAAATATTAGTATCTTTTCCTATTCATTTGCTTTTTAGTTACTGCATTGCGAAAGAAGTACTGATATTTTTCTGGAAGAAGTCGCTGGATTACTTCAATTACCCGTCATTTCTTCGAATAACTTCTTGTTCGTCCCAACTTCAACTAGTGTTTCCATAACTGCAGAGGAATGCGTGAAGCACATGTTTTGTGTTCGATTCCACGTGGTATACATTAGTGCATCGTTTGTGGGTGGAACTAGAATGAGAATCATTAATAAGTTTTGGAATAATTAAGAATATTTAATATTCCATGTAACCAAAATGTCCGTAAATTTTGGAATAAAGGAATGCAAAATACCAAAGTATACCGTTAGCCAGCCAGAGTTAGCTACTTTTCCAATTCAATCCTTGAGTTAGTTTTGCCGCTTGACTTTGATCAGACAGATTTCAGACCGGACACTTTTTTTTTTTCTTTTACTACTTGGCTTGAATATTCTAGATGATTTAGTAAAATTGATTGACGTCTAGTTGAGCCGAGCGAGGATACAAAAAGAGAATCTAGTGTCTTGTTTTATGAATTTGAAGTCGAGAAGGCGAGAGAACAGGACCTGAAGTCAACCAAGAGCTACACGATTCCGGATTTTTACGAGTTCAAGGTGAGGAATCCTCAGAACTGATTTGACTTGAATCTGTTTACTATTCGTTTTTTCTTTTCTACTAAACAACCAAACCAATACTGATCAAACTTAACTCATTATCGAAAACTGAAACAACCTCTGGGCCGATCTAAGTCAGGGCATGGCTAACTCACACTGAGATTGAACCCTGAAACAACCTCTGGGCTACTCTAAGTCAAGGCATGGCTAACTCACAGATTGAATCCTGAAACAACCTCTGGGCTGATCTAAGTCAGGGCATGGCTAACTCACAGATCAAACCCTGAAACAACCTCTGGGCTGATCTAAGTCAGGGCATGGCTAACTCACAGATTGAACCCTGAAACAACCTCTGGGCTACTCTAAGTCAAGGCACGGCTAACTCACAGATTGAACCCTGAAACAACCTCTGGGCTGATCTAAGTCAGGGCATGGCTAACTCACATATTGAACCCTGAAACAACCTCTGGGCTGATCTAAGTCAGGGCACGGCTAACTCACAGATCGAATTGGAGTTTTGTGGACTAGAAGCCCACCTCGCCTTGATTCTTGCTTCTGTCTGCTTCTGTTTTCTCAATTTTTCATTCCTTTCTTTTTCCTATTCAACAGAAACAAAGATGAAGTCTGCCATTTTGTTTGTGCTCTTTGCCACATTGATCGTCGTCGTCCAGGGGAGAAGACTGATCGATGAACTACAGGAAAAGAGAAATATCTTTGAAGTGCCAGCCCTCACGACATGTCCCGGCAAATGTGAAAAGCGTAATAGTGAAGGACGGTGCGTAAAAGTTATATCCATGAAGCATGGCCATCCTTGTGGCCCTAAGAACAGACCTATACCAGGCGGCAACAGATATTCACCATGCCCCGGCAAATGTGAAAGGCGTATGCCAAATGGGAAGTGTGGGAAGCTTCCATTCGGCTGCACTGAGTAAGGCTTAGCCATCAGTTTGGTATACATGCAGTCGACATAAGAATAAAGTTGTAAAAGATAATCCATAAATCACGAGAGAAATGTGTATTCACCTTGACGTTACCCGAGATAGAGATGAAATTTTGAGGCATAAAATTTCCAAAATATATCATTCTCAAATAGATTCTTGTTAATAATTTAAACTACAATAACATGTTACTGGTAAAGTCAATAAAATAGACTGCGGTTATTAGAAAAGTTTTTGTAGTTTTAATTTCAGTTTTACAAAATCTTAATAGGGAGGTCGGGGGGAGTGTGTGTGTGTGTGTGGGGTGGGGGGTACTCCCTTTGTCCAAGTGGTAGTGGTGGTCGGCGGTCGGTTTTAAAAACGGCCTAGTAGGCTCAGATTTCCATCCGTCGGGGTTTTGTTAGCCTCCTACGCAGCCGCTGTGAGGCTCATCCGGTTTCCGTCATTCCCCTACTACGCTAGTGTAGTGAAACTTTCGTCATATTAGTTATTATACACGCATCAAAAGTTCCTCGCTACGCATATTTCAATCGTATTTTTCTTGATTCCGAATCAAATATGCCGAAATATAGTATATTTTACAAAATACCGTCCCTTTCAGTTGTCATCACGTGAGCATGCGCTTAGAGCAGTAGCGCGCCGAAACCCTTTATGGTTGCATAAATATCACATGAAAATAGAACAATTCACGGTTTTTGGTGGTCATTTTTAATTGGGACAAACTATATAGAAAAATATATAGAAATCTGGATCACTTTGACTTCCCGTAGCTCCGTACCCTGGTTCCAGAGGCGCATTTAAATGGCTTTTATGCGGCGTTGCGCGAGCTCGTCTTCTCGCCTCCGGCTCGCCGTACAAAAGCCATTTAAATGCGCCTCTGGAACCAGGGTAGTAGCTCCGAGGATCCGCTCAATTTTGTCGGATTTTCAAAATTTAAACTTCAGTAACTGGCAGGCATGAACAGTAGCTGTCGGACTGAAAATAAGATCAATCCAAGTATTTTGACTACCATTTACGAGTCACTCGTTTTTCTATGATTTCCATAACTCACGAGTCGATCGTGCCGATCGTTTTATTATGAAAACAAAAATCTTATTTTCTGAATTTGTAGCTTTCCAATATCCATCATATTAGGGTCATCAATAACAACAAAAATATCTTTTGAAAAAAGACCGTGTATTGGTCTGTTAGCGGGCGCGTACGAAACCCCGACGGCTGAAATCACAGTAGCCCAAGCTATGGTTCTGAATATATATAGAGAGAATGTATGGCAGATTAAAAAATTTCTTTAAAATAAAATAAATTTCATATTTTGTTGTTTCTTTACTGGTATATCAATGTTTTATTGCATGTTTTGTGGTTTACTGACGGTTTGGCTGCATTTTAAGGCGATTTTAGGAAATTTTATCTCCTCTCTAAAGACGAAGTCAATGTAGGAATCTTCGTACTCGGGTCTTTAGACAGGAGATAAAATTTCCTAAAATCGCCTTAAAATGCAACCAAACCGTCAGGAAACCACAAAACATGCAATAAAACATTGATATACCGGTAAAGAAACAATAAAATATGAAATGTATTCATTTTAAAGAAATTTTTTGATCTGCCATACATTCTCTCTATATATATTCAGAACCATAGCTTGGGCTACCTGTGCTGAAATCTGAGCCTATGTAGTTTGCTGCTGATAACTGTGAACAGAAAAAAAACACCATAGGATTACTCCAGTATCTTCTTAACTTTGTCTTCGTGCTCTCTGCAAGAGCTCTCCATCCCCCAGTAAGTACCCAAGTCATCGTACACCTTCGAGGCAAGGTTTGGGTTATTGAGATCCGCACACATCTGACAGTTCCAGGGATATTCATCTTCGAGCTTATACTTGAGTTTCCACTGAAAATACTGATTATACGCCGTATCGTTCTTATCCAAGTATTTCAAGTAACTCGCCAAATTTTCCAAAGAAGGAAAGTCCATAACATTAATGTAGGAGCCTGGAACTGCAATTTTGGAATCGTACTTTGGAGGCCCTAATACGATAGGTACCATGTCATGATGGAAAGGAATGTCCCAGTATTTGTCGGAAACGTAATCAATACAGTTAGCATTTTCAAACGACAAATAAAACTTGAATCTTTTTAAAAGCTTTTTGCATTCAGCCGAACCTATAGAGCATTTATTTGACTGCCCATACTTCTGTGCACAGTTTCTAAAAACAGTTATATCTACATATCTTAGGAGTTTGGTTACAACATCATCTCTTAGTCTTCCACATCTATCAACCAACCAGGCTATAAACTTGTCTTTACCTTGAGCGTAATTTTTGAGATTTTTTTTAGCTGTCGCCTTTTCTGTGGAATCCAATAACCAATAACTGCCGTGAGGTGCATAGATATCGGAATCTCTTCGGTAGGTCATCGTCCAGTTGAAGAAGTTGTTATAGAGTTCGGCATTGAGCCACACGTAGTAAGGGTTTTCTTGAGTATAGAAAACCCATCTTTGGTTCTGGTTTCGGTTTCGTGAAATCTCTTTCATGATACTCAATGATACTATGTCCCTACCATGAAAAATCACTACGTCACTTCTTGCCAAATCCCTCTTATCATACGTTAGTCTACAGTTCGTTACCTTGCAGGGCTTGCCTTCGAAATGAGTCAGATCATACGTATTCTTCATTTTTGGCCATGGATTTCTGCCAAATTTTGGCGTATAGATCAAAACTAGTTTATAGGGGCCTTGTGAACGAAAGCCCGGCAAATCTAGAAGAACGAAAATCAAAGTCATGATAATCAAAAGCAATATTGTTCCAGCGAAAAATATTTTCTTCAAGTCCATGACTGACTGAAAGCGAAATTGCTCTAGCTGAAAATGTACCGTTGAAGTGCCTTTCAGTGCAACTCATTAATATTCATGAAGAAAAACTAAAACACGTTACTAAATCTTGATTGCAAGATAATTTTGGTTTGGATCGTCTTCTAAATCTGTTGGCTCGTCGTCAGGTTTTCAGTAAATACATGCGCACGCTACTTTTCCAGACTTTTCTAACTTGTTTCATATAATAATAATAATAATAATAATAATAATAATAATAATAATAATAATAATAATAATAATAATAATAATATATATATAGCGCCTTAAATCCACTAAATGTCCAAAGTGCTTACTAATACATACAATATATACAAGTAAAATGAATAAAAATACAGCTATAACAATAAGACTATGAACAAGAAAAATTAATGCAAATACTGAATATAGTTAAAAAATAAAACAAGAATAATTAGGTAAAAGACTTATAAATTAAAAGCTTGTTTGAATAAATGTGTCTTAAGCGATTTTTTGAAAACCGAAACAGACGACGACTTTCTTATATCGAAAGGTAAAAAATATATCGCTTCAACTATGCGAATTAAGTACCAGACATGTCGCAGGCCCTCTTTTGAGATATCGGAAACAACCAGGTTGAGTAACTCGGTTTCATTATCCCCTCAGTATGCACTTCAAGCGGAGGTTACTTCTCGGTGGAACAATTTTGGTTTTGGTGTTAGCTGTGTGTTTCGTTCTTCTATGGCCTTATTTTCGTTCTCCGAAGTCAGAGAAACTAGTTTTGTTTTATACACCGATGTGGGGTCATGTTCCATGGCAGCATCTGAAAAATACTCGCGATACTCATGGTTTTATCCATGTGGATGGAAGCAAACCCTGCAACGTAACGAACTGTAGAATTACCTACGATAAAAAATATTTGGCTAAAAGTGACGCGGTCATTTTTCACGGCAGAGACATGCCAAGCTTGAGCACGTTGAAAATGATTTCAAGAAACAGAAACAAGAACCAAAGATGGGTGTTTTACACTTATGAAAACCCTTACTTCATCTGGCTAGATATGCCAAAATATAACAGTTTTTTCAACTGGACAATGACCTACCGAAGAGATTCCGACATCTTTGCGCCTTATGGTAATTACAGGCTCCTGAGGTCAAATGAAAAGCCAAGCAAGAAAGACCTAAAGAATCATGCACAAGGAAAAGACAAGCTTGTAGCATGGATGGTAAGTAACTGTAGAAACCCCAGAGAAAAAATCACAGCCAAACTTTCACAATACATCGATATTGCTGTGTTCGGAGATTGTGCACCAATATTTGGGCAGTCACAACCATGTAAAATGAGATCGGCTGAGTGCGAAAAACTATTAAAAAGATTCAAGTTTTATTTGTCTTTCGAAAATTCTAACTGTATTGATTACGTGACCGAAAAATATTGGCACAATCCTTTCCATCATGACATGGTACCTATCGTATTTGGATCCCCAAAGTACGATTCCAAAATTGCAGTTCCAGGCTCCTACATTAATGTTATGGACTTTCCTTCTTTGGAAAATTTGGCGAGTTACTTGAAATACTTGGATAAGAACGATACGGCGTATAATCAGTATTTTCAGTGGAAACTCAAGTATAAGCTCGAAGATGAATATCCCTGGAACTGTCAGATGTGCGCCCAACTGAATAATCCAAATGTTAGCGTGAAAGTGTACGATGACATAGATACTTTCTGGGGGGTAAAGAGCTCTTGCGAAGACAGCGAAGAAAAAGTTAAAAAGATTTTGTAATGCTCTATATTTTTTTTATGATAAAGTATCAGCATGTAATTATTGCTAACGTGCGTGAACATGTATAGTACAGAGAACAATTAACTTTTTAATTTTTACTTATTTACTGTTTCTGTTCATTGTAATTCGAATTCGCGTTGATTATTACGTATATGAAAAGTCATAAGAATGAACACATTTTCGCCAAAACCAACATGCTGTTTCACTAAGTGTTGTATATATATTCGATTTATTCATGTCTAAAGTGAGTTTGATAAATTGTTGCATGTCAAGCATTTGAATTAAATAGCTTTTTGGAACATTGGCCGCCATTTTGGGTACGTTTATTGAAGGCCATTTAGGTCCGCCCCCTGGTTAGTCTCCTTCGCAGCCGTCATTAGTTTCGGTCCCATCAGGGCCCGGGAGGATCTGGGACCGAAACTAATGACGGCTGCGAAGGAGACTACCCCCTGGTAGTTTTCGCCATCCAATTACGCTAAACTCTCGTCACTTGTATTTTCCTTGTATACACACTTGCCTTAAGGCTTGTGTGTATACTAGAAACTACAAGTGACTCGTGGGATATTCCACAGTATGCCACTCGAAACCATTGTATATAACTAGTATATATAGTTCACTTCATATATTTAGATTGTTATGTGACGTGAGTGTTATGTAATAGTGCAATTCAGTTAATTCTGAAATTGGTTTCACTGAATAAACAATTTATTATTATTATTATTATTATTATTATTATTATTATTATTATTATTATTATTATTATTATCATTATTATGAAGTGAGCTTATTTGTAAGCTCTCTAAATTTGTAGTTTTTACCAACGAAAATCTTTGTTTTAAGGAATATCTTGTACTTTATCTTCTTTGGACATTATCATTTACATTCGAAAAACTTTCGGTTATCACGCTGTAACTGGTGGAAGTGTTTTGACATCATCTTCGCTGGGTTTTCAGCTAGAGAAATATACAATTACTATACTTAAATCATGCACTGGGAATTTTTCGTCGCTTCAGGGGCAAAAGAGGTGGTCGATCTTTACTGATCTTCAAATTCTGGAAAGACAGCTAAGATTTCTACATTGTCTGGTTCTTCTACAAGCACATTAAATACATAATCAAGCTTGTTCCACGTC
Organism: Anthopleura sola; assembly: GCA_023349425.1. Classification (NCBI taxonomy): domain Eukaryota; kingdom Metazoa; phylum Cnidaria; class Anthozoa; order Actiniaria; family Actiniidae; genus Anthopleura; species Anthopleura sola. The sequence continues at coordinate 4,715,127 of JALHLI010000001.1, forward strand.
AACGAGTGCATATTTAAATCGAAGACCTATAACCGAAACTTAAATGAATTAATTTTTTATCTGTAAAATGGCACTAATTAAAAACCAACTTAAAGTTAAAGGAAGTTTCTCTTTAGCTTCGTATGCAAATTGAATTGCTCATTTCAGACCCGGGGGGGGGGGGGGGGGTGGGTACTACCACCCCAACTTGGGTGGGGGTGTACCGCCAGGTCCTCAAAACCCTGACCCTATCCCAGACCTAGAATTTTGATTTCATATACCCTACCCCAGACTAAACCTACATTTTGTTGACATGCAAAAAACGATTATTCAATAGATTTCAATAACTATTTGGCAATTGTTTAATTGAATTTAAATCATTATTTTTTGTGCCGGCAGAAAACGTGGCCTACCAGGCTAAAACAACTAAAACATAACCCTATCCCGGAAAAAATGTCAAAAAGATACCCTATCCCAGACAAAAACCTTACCCTTCCCCAGACAAATTGTAAAAAAATGATACCCTACCCCAGACCTAAAAGCCAAAAAACCATACCCTATCGGGCGACACATACCCGTATAGCAAATATAGGGGAGTACCCCCCCCCCCCCCCCCGGGATTTCAGACCACATGACATTCCCTTGAGAAATGTTCTTTTGTTAAAATATTACAAGACTGGCATCACATGGTCTGAAATGGGCACAACGAAGCTAAGAGGTATATTCATCAACAGAGATCAGACTGACAAAAAGTACAAAAACGAATAGCCCGCCATGATGCTGTACAAATGTTAGCAGACTAGACGCTCTTGGAACATTTGCTCGGGATTGGCATATGAGGGAGTGAGTAAAAAGCACCTTTTGTCACCCGTTCGGTCCCAGCTAGCGCTATAGTTACAACAATGGTTCCATCATCAAGTTGTATCACATAGAAGGACATTAATTTTGTGGTGGCTTAGAGCAGTTCTTTGTATGAATTTGAAAAGCGTACGACATCGACCTTGCCTTGCCGTTACCGTGTCGTGCCGCGTATGAAAAAAACATTCGACGTTCGACGTTCGACGTTCGTGCTGCGCCGTGATTGTGCCGTGTGCCGTGACTTTTCACACTCATACAAAATCTGCACTATTAATAGACCTCATCGGCTTGGGGTAATGTTGTCCCATCTCAGACCACGTGTCATTCTCTTGAGAATAAGATTTTTTGTTTGAGTTGTATCCATATTCATGCATTTTTCATGCGCAACCGTTAAACAATGAAATGATACTCTGGGGAATGACACGTGGTCTGAAATGGGACAACATTACACCTAAGCCGATGAGGTCTATTCGATCGCGACAGGTGATTGCCGACTGGGAGGGGGGGGGGGCATTCCCATATTTGATAGGACGGGGAGTCTCGTCGGAAATTTTGAAAAAGACCCCTTAAAACTAGGATCTGAGTTCTATCCAGGTGGGCGTGGCAACTAATGCTTTTTACCCCTAAAAGGTATACCAACTCGAAAACAATTTACAAAATCTCAGATTTTGAATCATAAAAGGTACGATAAGCATCCAATAGGAGAGTTCCCCCTTCCCCCATTAATTTAAAGAGAATTGATGATGTAGGAGGAAGGTGTGTGTGGGTATGTTCAATGGGTGGGGGCACAAAAATTGTTTTAATATTTTTAAGATAAGTTATGCAGGGATCACGGAAATACAGCATAACATATCAAAAGGATTGTGGAAGGATCATATAATAAATAATTCCTGTTAACGAGAAAAAAATCTCCACTCGGATCTCCTCGGCCTCCGGGATAGCCTGAGTATCAGGCTCTCAGAGGGGAGAGGGGGGAGGGTAAGAAGGGGAGAGAGAGTAAGGTAGAGCCTGACACAAATGCTTATCGCAAGCCCTTCCTTTGAACCAGTCCTTGCGCATTTTGAAATATAAGCCAATGAAAATCACTTCCGGTTATTATACTGTCATGTCATTGTTTTTTCAGAACTGGGTATAAACTTATATTCGTTTTTATACGGGATATTTTACTACTGATCAAACTACCATACAAGTCGTTCTCGTATCATTTTTGTCATATTTCTTAAAAATTATAACGTTTTCATGTAGAGGTTGAATCACAGGTAGCCCAGGCTGGGTTTCTGTGGATTCCTATCGAACTTATAAGGCAATGTATGGCGATTTTTCGAAAAAAATTAAAAATCAGTAAATCGCACAAATAAATGTCCCTACTTGTGTGTCGTGTTTTGCTTTGAGTCTCTGTGAAGTTTCAGGTCATTTGCAGCAATATTGAGCGAGTATTGTGGCGGAGTATCCCTCGTACTTAAAAATTGGGATAAATTTTTAAGTACGAGGGATACTCCGCCACAATACTCGCTCAATATTGCTGCAAATGACCTGAAACTTCACAGAGACTCAAAGCAAAACACAACACACAAGTAGGGACATTTATTTGTGCGATTTACTGATTTTTAATTTTTTTCGAAAAATCGCCATACATTGCCTTATAAGTTCGATAGGAATCCACAGAAACCCAGCCTGGGCTACCTGTGATTCAACCTCTACATGAAAACGTTATAATTTTTAAGAAATATGACAAAAATGATACGAGAACGACTTGTATGGTAGTTTGATCAGTAGTAAAATATCCCGTATAAAAACGAATATAAGTTTATACCCAGTTCTGAAAAAACAATGACATGACAGTATAATAACCGGAAGTGATTTTCGAAAAATCGCCATACATTGCCTTATAAGTTCGATAGGAATCCACAGAAACCCAGCCTGGGCTACCTGTGGTTGAATCTGTTGAATGTGTTCATCGAGTCCAAGGTTGTAATTTGACGACTATTTAACTAATCACGCGCGCAAAGTTTGACCTCTCGGGTCATAATTTCTTGTTTGTCATCTTTCAGTTTATAACGCCACGGTTCGCATTATAAAAAAGCGCCTCTGGAACCAGGGTATTTGAATACCCGTTCTATAATTCAATTTTTAAAATACATCCGTATTACTACCAAATATTCCTAAATATTCGATAACCTAAACCTAGTGAGAAGTACTCCGGATCACCAGACTTTCAGCATAGTTCTATTCCAGGACATAACTTCAGAGCCCCTTCCAATGCTTCTTTGAATTCTTTGTCGTTCATATATTCGTAGAAAAATAATGCTCAAAGATTGACGTTTATAAAGAAATTACTGCGGTTCGAGAAAATCAAAAGCTGTAGATTTTCATTTCCGGTATAATGTTCTTTTGTTTAATTATCCAATCAGAGAAACATCCAGAATCTGGATGTTTGACACGAGCCGATGAATGCATTTGTGTCAGGCCTTCCTTTCCCTCTTTCCCCTCTCCCCAGGCCCCAGAAGGCCTGATACTCAGGCTACCTCCGGGACGCCTCCGGTGCATTTTAATGATCTTCACAATACCGAGCCTGCAATCAAAACGAACAGTGGAAATACGTCAGAAATAGTGTTACTATCACGAAAATTCCAAGATGGCGGCACCAAAAGCGAAGGTGAGGTCTTGGGACATTTTGCCTATTTTTTCATATTTTTGTAAACTTGGCTTGTTATTGGGGCGTTTCTTAATATAATATATATTTTTGTTCATTCCTCAATAGATTTCATCAAAGGTAGAAGATACTAATGTCACATATGAAGACCAGCAAAGCATCAACACCTTTGCACGAAAAAACACCAGACTTCAAGAACTAAAGGGTGATATCCAAGCTAAAAAGGTACAAGAAGTTGTCTTTATTGGTCATTTTATTCTTTAATAGCTGTTATGCTCTTATTCGAGAGAAGAGAATGATGAATCTGATATTTTTTTTCGTACTCCAGAAAGAACTTCAGAACCTCGAAGATGCTGGTGATGAAATGTTGATGTTAGACGACGAAAATGCTCTCATACCGTATCCTTGTACACTTCAAACCATGATCAAGTTATGTTTAATCCATAACTTAAACTTGTATCAAGGGGGGGGGGTGTAGTGGTAGTGCACTCACCTCTCATCTCTGGGGTCTCAGGTGTAATAGATCTCGGATCACATTTGAGCAGGGTGTCCCATGACTAACTCATGTAGTTTACTGGGAAATGCAAAGGGAGGAAAATCGTCAAGGAATCTAACCCAAGACACCAACCTTGAGAACACATTTCTGTCTGACTTGCAGTTCTTTACAAAAGTTATTACTACGATTCTCAATATTCTGCGAACTCAGTAGTTGCCCATTGGAATTAGGTTTTTCGCTGCTGCCAGTCAAAAATATAAGAGGTACCGACTGATTAGTTTTGATTGATGGCAGCCAAAAACCAATTTCACAACAAACTGTTGAAATTTTTGAGTTCACAGAATAATGAGAATCGTAGTAATCTTGTTTTTGATGAGATCTAATTTGTGAGACTGAGGAGATGTGCTGTGTGCAGTTATAAAGCATGGGGATTTTCCGAACACAAGAGATGTGTTAGGAGAAGCATGAGATATAGTGGAGTTCTTCTCAACATTTCTCAAGTGTTCTGCCAATCTCCAAGTGCTTTATAATATTGCACACAGCACAGCAAGCAAGATTTTTATTTCATTTATAAAATACAAATTATAATAGCCATTATTCTGGCTACCAATGACAAAATGACAAACCTTATATAATATTTAATCTTATATTTAATGCCATTTCCCTCGTGTTACATTTTTGAGCTGAGATTCTGCAATGGATGGCAAAGCTTGCCATCCAGAGCACTTTTCCCATACAAATCCTTATAGAATATTTAATTTTATATTTAATGCCATTTCTCCTATACTCAACATTATGAGCTAAAACTTTGCCTTCTTACTAATATTGAGGTGCTCTTTTCATTTCTAATGTTCATTTTGACACAGCTGCTTGATTTAAGGGGGGTATAGTCATGTAACCTGTTGTTGCATAAGGCCTATTGCACATGGTGGTCAGTGTTGACTACCATCTGGAGCAAATAATGAGATTCAAAGATTTTTACCAGCAATATTTATGAAAACATCAAATTTCCTTAACTTTTCCAAGATACAAAATTGGTGAGGTATTTGTCAATTTATCATCAGAAGAAGTTCAAGATTATTTAGAAAAAGCTAAAGAAAAAATACATGGAGATGTAAAGATCAGTGAGGAACAGATTGCAGAAATTCAAGTTGTTCTTGATGAGCTTAAAGTCAAACTTTATGCAAAGTTTGGAAAAAATATCAATCTTGATGCTGATGATGATTGATCTCATTAGTTGTGATTTAGGTTTAATCTAGGTATAAATTGAGTTTTAAATTATATTTTGTCTGGAGTGTGTTTTCTTGTTTTATTATTCATCTGCCTTCAATTTTATCCTTCATCAGAGAACAGTTTAACCAGCTGTCATTCAACGTAGTATTACCAGAGCTTTCAATAAAAGGCAGCTACCGGTGGTTTATCGCCGGATATTACACCTTAAACTGCTGGCTATTTTGACAAAAAATTTATTCATTGCCAAATAAAGTTACGGCCCCTTGGGGGATACGGACCCCTACTTTTTTGGATTGACCGTCTACTCCAAATATTATTGAAAGCTCTGTATTACCCATTTGAACTAACTATAATTCAAGTTGTATGGATTTTTGGCTTTTTTCAATCAAATTTCCAGTCCTCTGAGCTACTGGTAGTAATTTGTTTGGTCAACAGAAGCCAAAAACCTGGACATCTTGGGCTGAGTCTGTAATTGTGAAAATGGGTGTAAATTTAGTTTTTGAAAACTTAAATGAGGTTTTCAGGAAAAGAATCAATGGTGATTGTATTGTTCCAAAAAATAATCATACCTCCCTCATAAAAGGTGACAATTGGCGAAAGGCCAATAAGCAAGGGTATTGCTTCATGTGCAATATTTCAGAATTAAAATACAGATTTCAAATTTTTGCTTACCCTGAAATAACCTCTGCTCGCAGGATAAGTTTTGCTACATGTGCTAACCATGTTATCTGCAATGTTGTATATGATACTGACTCAGTGTGTCAGAGGCCTTGGCTTTCACCTTATACTTGAGAAGTTCTACCAAGAATCAATAAGTCCTAAGATGTCTCTCCTCTCTCACATTCCTTAGAAATTTCAGCCTCTCGGATGGGGAGGAATTTTTGTTGCTGCTGATCAACAAAGTGTTATTATTGTTTTATTATTTAATGATTCTTGTACAATTTTTGTTATTTAGATATATTTTTTTTGCACATTTAAAGTGAAGTGATACAAAATAAACTAGGAAATTGTCATGAATGTTATTTCTTTTTTATTCATTTAATAAAATGCCATTGTATTTAACCAGTGAAATATGAATATTACAATTTTAAAGGAGCAAGGACGACATAGTTGCTTAGAGTGTGACCTTTGGTATAGGTCAGAGTTTGATTCCCAGTGACCTTGCATCCTTGTTTGGACTTCTTTCCTTTCCATGTAGCATTAGGCCCGTAATTATTAGCTTTAAATACTAAAAACAGAGCAGTGATGGAGAGAGATGGGGAGGGGTTAAATGAATACACTGTTGGCCTCAAGTTTATTAGTCAATGACTATTATTAGCTGTCAACATAAAATAAGCTATAATCACTTTGCTATGTTCATGTTTTTCCAAAACTAAAAAAAGTTGCCTCTTCAAAAATTGTTTGGTTTCAGTTGAGCATGCAAAATATTTTTTCCTTAGTACTTGCAGGCCAGCTAGCTAGCTAAGAAAAATAAAATAAGATAAAAATTCTACATGATTTGAAAAGAAAAAATCTTTCGTTGAGGTTGAACAAAAATTTATCATTAAAATTCATTATTTCCCAATCTTACACGAAATATGAAACCCTCCAGTCCAGACGAACAGGCTTTGGCTCACACACCCCCACCCCTCCCCTCTCCTGCCTACTACTAACAGCCTCTTTCAATCCTAGAACATCACTTCTAACTCTTGGCACCATTTCTATTTACAAAGCAGTTCAAAATGAATAGTTTCCGTTCCATCCTGTAAAGACAAATACATTGGTGGAGATTTTGTGGAGGAAGTTCGTGTCAGTTGCGTCACATACGGTACACTGATACCTCGTGACATAACTAATAAACCAGTCGAGCAAGAAGTCACGTCGTGTCATCACGTGAATCCAAAGCTCAGGCCGGTAAAACGCTAGATTTTTCGATCTTTCGTAAGAAATTGTACTCGAGGATAGACGTTATAAAGTTAACATCGTTACAGATTACAGGAAAAGGAACTTCACCAAGAAATATATACTAATTATTGGACTTTCCTTCGGTTTTGTAAACGTAATTGAAGTTTCATTGCTGATTTCGTGAAAACGCATGCATGGTCGCTGAAGACTTTTAGTATTAGTTCTGAACTTTTCCTATTAATTATGACCAGCAGTGTTAATATGTCAGAGACTGAAGCCCTTCTACATGGGCAAACAAGAACAGTGTACAGTGGATCACTCAATCCAGTAGCACAGGAGCCATCAAGATCGATAGCTGAGTCGGAATACTTGGTGAGGAAGTCTAAAGAGGACTTCAATCAGCCAGGCATTCCTATCTTTAGGGCCATATTCGTGGTCATGAATGCGGCGATGGGAGCTGGGATTTTGAATTTTCCACAAGCATTTGCTAAAGCTGGAGGAGTACAGAGTGGCATGATTATACAATTGGTGAGTTCACGTTGTTTTTCTGTCGCTTTTAACTTTTTTCTGGTCCGTTAAGTAAGCTATAAGCTTATTGGCTCTTGTCCTTCTTGGAAAGTGTTTATCAATTACAGATTTTTTGCGGTCAATTCATTATTTGATTGAATATGTCTTATCAACTTTCGTTTTCATTAGCTATGAGTTTTTAGTTACATTTATTATGCGCTTTGAAATAGTTTCCTTCACATTTCCCGGCGCCATTTTGAGGCGACCTTATGTACAGGTAAGTGAAACCTTGGACAGTTAATCATTGCAAGGTCACCTCATGTACATCTCTCGCTTCGATGCAAAGTCACATGGTACCGGGAAAGGGATTATTTCATTGCTTTGATTAGTCAATCAAAGTCATTCTGTCAGTCAGTCTATCAATGGTACCTTCTCAAAATTATCTTGGATGCAAGGCTAACGTGGAAACACAAAAGATACAATACTTTTTCTCGATGGGATTTGTGGCATTTCTTTTGTATTTTCGTCTTAGTCTCGCATTCAATATAAATAAAATCACTTTATTGGTAACTAGATTTACATAAGTAATTTTCATCTAGGCCAGCTAATATTAAAATTTACAAATTCATTATTAATAAAATATGATGAGAAGAAAAAGAGAAAAAGACAAAAAAATATATACACCTACTTGCAAAAACGCTGCCATACAACACCCAAACACCTGTAGTCCCAAGATCAGGAATGAATCAAAAGCACAAAAGAAAGATATTTAGTAAATAAACCCCTCCTGGCGGCTGGGATATCGGCTGATAATGTCCGAGGATGAGAAATGGTCCGAAAAAAGAACATTTGGCCGAGAAGCGAAGCTTCGAGGGCAAATGTGATATTTTGAGGACCATTTCTCATCCAAGGACATTATCAGCCGATATTCCAGTGAGCCAGAGGGGGTTTATTTATTTTATAACCCAACGACTTCATTGAAATGAATTCAGCAAACTGCATCGACTCGTGATCTCCAGAGTTTTCAAAAAATAATTCTCTCTCGTCTCTGGATATAAAAACAATTATTTTGGTAAATGAAAGCTGTTTGACATTGAATCATTCTATTGTTTGACATTTGTTGTCGAATTCTTTGTTGGTTTTTAGTACTTTAGTTTGTAAAAACAATTTCGAAAACAAACCAAAAACTTCATTCACGAAACATGGACATGGATGCTTACCATTGAAGACATTTACAGTATATTTTGTTGATTTTTTCTTGTTTCCTGGAGTAATTTTCTCAACCAGTCTTTGTATTTTACTCTTACTTGTTTGTAAAAACCGAGTTTCTTTGTTTTCCGTGTTTATTTCTTTTCTTTTTTAACGTTTTCCCCTTCTACTGGACGAATATCACTTCGGACGGGGGATATCGCCTGATACCCGTCCTGCACGTGACCCATTTGAACCAATGACAGCGCGCGAAAATTCATCGTTGGGTTATAAGTTATAATATTATATTATATTATAAAGATATAATATATTTTTGAGAAGTGTCCATTGATCCATTTAGGACTTGGCATTCATTTATTCTTTCATTCACTTGTTCATTCATTCAAATATATTCAGTTTTTCATTCACTAGCTAGAGTGAATTCACACACCTAACAATAGGCCTCTTTGGCTTGGGCATAATGTTTTCCCACGAATAACATTTCTTTGTTACTGGTTACAGCGTGATGCACAAAACGTAGACCACATTTATTGTATTTGCATACTTCTGTGCACAGGATTTTGTACTTTAAACAGAAACATTTGATGCCAAGCTGTCTGGTTTTACCAAATCAGGCTTGTAAAAACTAATTTTGGCAGCAAAAAGCCAGTGCACATATATAAGTATGCGAATATATTCAATGTGGTCCTACTTTTGCGCATTGCACTGTAATAATGTTTGTGCATGAGCCAGAAGACACATGCATGAATATACGACTCAAACAAATAAATGTTATTCTTAAGAGAATGATGTGTGGCTATGGTCTGAAAATTAAATTTTAAAACATTACACCCAAGGTATGTATAGAGGTCTATTCAAGTAATGTACTAGTTGAGTAAAATTCAAAATGTTGTATGCATGTGCTAATGCGTGCACATAATTTTGAAGAACCACTGAGTTAGATAGATTTTTATTTATTTATTTATTTATTTTTTATTTATTATTTTATTTTTTATTTTATATATATTTAAATTTTCTAGCTATTATTTTTTTGACTTGATAATGGATGTTCTGGGAACATCGAAACGTCGTCGTTTTATATTTTTCTTAAATATGTATAAAGCAAACTTTTTGTCGCTGAATTTTATAATCAAATGTATAAACAAGAAGACTCTTTCTTTATGTGTTGCTTTAGATTATATCTCTGTATGACCTAACTGTTTTCTCTCCTTAGATAATGTTGTTCTTTATAATTGGGGCATTTGTGATACTGGCTTACTGTGCGGATAAAAGTGGAGCCCAGAACTATCAAGAAATAGTGCGAGATATCCTTGGTGGCAAATTCTACATCTTGACTCAGATATGTGTTCTGGTTTACATGATTGGCACTGGGATTGCATACATGATTCTTATCGCTGATCAGTTAGAGAAAGGTGAGAATAATATAGTATGCATGTGTGTGCAGGGGAGGGGGAATCAACCTACCTTAATTTCAAAATTGTTCGTATCCATTCAGTTAGACCTCTCACCCACGTGATAATATTGGTTTGCGAGTCAATTGGCCTGTAACAAAACAAGCAGGGTACTGTCCAGAACAGAGTTTTGAAATTTGATTTAATAGACCTCTTCGGCTTGGGGGTAATGTTTTCCCATTTCAGACCATGTGTCATTCTCTTGAGAATAAGACTCTTGGAGATGTGTCATGTGTCTTCTCATGTGTAACCGTTAAACAATGAAATGATACTCTGGGGAATGAAACATGGTCTGAAATGGGAAAACATTATGCCCAAGCCGAAAAGGTCTATTCCCAAACAAACCCATCTAGAGAAAGCGCACATGTATAAAAATTAATAAGATTTGAAAAATTTGATGGAGTTTGGAGAAATTGAAATGAATTACAATATTTAAAAAAATTATAAAATACAGAGAATGTATGTGTGCCTGGGCGTTTGAGGGATACCGTACATTTCTCTTTAATTTTGGCAGTGTTTGAATGCTCATAACATTGTTTTTATTAAGTCAAACATCCTGAAACTTGGTCAGTAAGCTTGTAGCTAGTAACCAGTCCCTTGTTCACGTTTTGTTACAGGCTACATCTGTGATAGCATTCAGGCCTTTGGGTCTAATCGATATCGATCCAACCTTTGATCCTTACTAATATCTAATATCTTTTGATTTCTGGTGTTCATTTTGACACAAGTGCGTAATTTAGGTGGGAAGGGTTGTGCGCCTAGTAGCTGATCATGAGCTGTTAGTGTAAAAGGCCCGATTATAATAGTTACCCATCTTTTGTTGTGTTGCAGTTGCAGAAGCCATTTCTCCAGAGCCCCATTGGTATGTGGACAGAAAGTTTTTGCTGACAGTTGTAGCAATTGTCTTTATTCTTCCACTTTGCCTTCCAAAACATCTTGGAATCCTTAGCTACACTAGGTAAGTCAGTTTATTAGTATACACCCTTTGTATGGAAACAACAACCAAGGCCTGACCAGCCTCGTTTTCATGTTTTTGGCACATTTCAAATGCTTATAACTCTGCAGTGATTTAATATATAACAACAGAACTCTACCAAATTACTAATTTAGACATGCTCTTTCTCATGATCAAAATATATTTTTGAAATCATTGATGATTCATGGTGCTCGTTCCCCATCTTTTTCTCTTTATGCATAGGGTGTATAAGATCAAATACTTTTGGTAGCTCACACTCATTGTCTTCAAGTTGTATTAGATATTGATTAAGAAAGTACAGATTGCATAGCGATGAGAGTGCTCACCTCTCATCAATGCAATCCAGGTTCAATTCCTGCCAAAATTCCTATTTGATCATTGAACGAAGGCCACAGGTTTGTTAATCACTGGCTATTATAATTAAGTGCTACCTTAAGGACAAAGACAGATTGGGAAATGAAATTATATAGAAATTATTCCACTCCCTGTTCATCCTAACTTAGTGTTTTGATCATCCAGGGCTCGAAATAGGAAATAATATACCATTTTCGAGATGCGCGAGCGCTTTCAAAAATATTGCAGGCGCAGACATGAAAAAGAGGCATTTTCGGGCAAGATCACACGCGCTATTAACTCTGCCCAAAATGCCTCGAGTTCATGTACGTGCCTGCGATATTTTTGAAAGCGCTCACGCATCTCGAAAATGGTCTATTATAGCCTACCAGTCCAGTAAATTTTGCCTGCCTTTTTATCATTTCTATTTTCGATTTGGCAGTTCACAGTTGTTTTGCCTGCCAAACCTTAAGTTTTGCCTGGCTTTTGGCCATTGGCAGGCTGCTATTTCGAGCCCTGTCATCTGATATTATTCATTTTAATTATAAATATTTATTTTCACAGCACACTTGGCAGTTTAGGTGTTGCTTATATTTGTTTTGTTGCTGTTTTTAAATATTTTTGTGGAACATACAAAACAACTGAAATACAAACACAGTAAGTATAGTATTTCTATAAAACATTTAATCTTGTGATTTTCATGTAGTCAATTTATTAAATTTGCTACCAATATGAGACAAGAATGTTGACTATTTTTTTCTTATTTTAGTGTTGAAAGACCTTGGACTCAGCTTTTTACTGTCATTCCAACCATTTGCTTTGGTTATCAGGTAATCATATTTTCCATCCTTGCATGACTGAAATGTTGCTTGTTTGTGTGGCTGGATGTTTTGCTACTCTTATTAGAAATTGCTTGTAGCTGAGTCTTAGAATGAGTGATCCTACTGCACTATGCAAGTAGAGTTACTTGTTGGTTCTCTCCTGTTCTTCAAGGGTTTTCCAGTTATCCTTCTTCTGCAAAAATCAACTTCTAAATTCCAATAGCTTTTATTACAGATGCATGCAAATGAGATGCAAATGAGACAACAAGCATTGTATCGACCTGATAGCCTCACTTGTATGATTCTTAAAATGAAAGAATACAGTATCTCATTGCAGGCTCAATGGTAACAACAGCTATTGGAAACCATGTAGTAGAAGAAGAGCCACTCTGACTGTGAAATCTGCTGTTTTCCCAAATATTTTATTCTGTTTTTATTGATATCTCTGAATAAAGGAAAAAAATGTTTTCCTAAAGGTGATTCTGTTTCCAATGATGTGATATATTGTTTCTGATGCTAAGTGCCGATAAATTAGCTTAGCTGGTTAAACACTTGTCATATATGCGCCCACCAGTGTTGCAGCTGAGTTGATTTTGAACCCACTCAAAAAACCCACAGTTCTATTGAAGTCATGTCATGTACAGTCTGTGGTGCCTCTATTTTAAGCAGACAACCTTTAATAGGACCTTGTCTTGCATCTGCTTATAGAGGTTTAATTCACAATTTTCTAATTCAAAATATTGGTTAAGAAGTGAATTTACAGTACATACTTGGCATACTTTGCTATGGCACTGTCTTTCACTGCTGTTTACTGCTTCAAGTTTGGAGTCACTGGTGCAAATATTCTCAACTGAATTGCATTTGATAGTACACTGTTCCAAATTGGAAGCCATTATTCCTACTTTATAAAATAACTTTGATATTACGCTCGCTCTGATTGGTCAAAAAGCCATGTTTTATGCGAGTATAATACATGCTCACATCATTTTTTTCTCTCTCTCTGCTTCTTAAAAGCATTTGAGCGCTAGTTATTTTCTAAAAGCAATAAAAAAAAAACAGTTTTCCGTGTATTATACTCTGATAAAGACACTTGGTCGTTTGGCCGCTACGCGTCATGGTTTCCTATGCTTCTCTTGTGTTCTCTCCACATCCCGCGTGTCTTTATCATAATATAATACACGTATAATACACGGAGAACTGTTTTTTATTCCTCAAAAATCTTCCATCCACTATTAATAAATAATTTTTTTTTGTCCATGCTTTGTTAGTTGATTGATCTTCCAGTTTCCAGTATTAAAAAGCTGAATGGGTCTATGTTATTGATCGTCCATTATTGGTCTTACAGTATTATAAGTTTCCACCCATTTAATCTTTTGTATCCCTAAATGCTTTATTTTTCTTCTTCTAGGTCCATGTCCAAGCAGTGTCAGTATATGCAGAATTAAGAAGACCTACTCTTCCTCGTTTTGCTATTGTCTGTTCCATGGCAATGTTGTTGTGTTGCACTTCATATTCCCTTACAGCAAGCTTTGGTTATTTAACATTTGGACAGAAGGTCAAAGGAGATATATTGTTGAACTATGATCCCAATGATACTTTGGCAAATGTAGCAAGAGTTGTATTGGCACTGGTTGTATTTTCATCCTATGCAACTGTTTGCTTCTGTGGAAGGTAATAGTAATAATTTATGCACTAAGAGCACCTGAGATGCTATGTTGGCTGAATGTCAGCCATTTGGAAACAGTTTTTTGGGAGTTTGATGGCCATTTGTTAATAGTTCTTTGGCTGTTTGATGACCGTTAGTTAGCATTTCAATGGCCAATTTGCAACACCAACAGTCAGCTGTCTGTCATGCAATGGCTGGGTGATGGTGGAGTAATGGTGAGGTGTGGGCCGACCATGGTCGTTAGTTCGCTGACAGGGTGCCGACAGGGCATCTGGGGTGCTGATCTTGCATTTTAATGAGTGTTAAACATAAAGTGTTATACGTTTGGTAATTTCTTAAGGGTTTTAGGTACTCAGCTAGTAGCTAGCCTGCTAAATATTTACCAATATGCTTGCCAAATTTTACTGATATTGTGGAAGAAACAATCTTGAAACTTGTCCCAAAGTGTTTGGCTATAATAATTATAATGTTTTGATTTCTTTGCCCTGAAATTATGTTGAATAATATGGGAAATGAAAACAATTCCAAGGTGTCAGGACATGGTAGATGAGAGTTAAGGCACTAGGCCATGTGGGATAGGCTCAGAGATAATAATATGCGTAATGGATAAGTTGCGAGCCTTAAGGGGGGACTTACCTATTTACCAGCCACAGTTGCTAAGGAAAGGATTTAAAAATGCCTAAGAGGTTTTTCTAATGTTTTAAGCTCATGATGAAACCAATTTGTGAATGCACCATTTTTTGATGTGTGATGTCGTCATCACTCTTGCGTCATTAATGACATCATATTTCATAAAAAGTTAAAAAACAAGCGTGCAATAGGCCCGTTTGACCCAAAAATGAGCGACATTGTAGCTGACATGAATTGGAACAAAGTTAAGCATGGATTTTACTCTACGTTAAGAGAGTGGAAAAATATTTAGATTTAAAAAATTCAACATGGCTTGGTAGCCTGGCCTTTTAACCGTTTTCAAAAATAATGCTTAACTTTGTTTCAATTCATATCCGCTATGATTTCGCTTATTTGTGAGTCAATCCAACTAAATGCACGCTTGTTTTTTAATTTTTAATGAACTATGACGTCATAAATTGCGTAAGAGAGATGACGTCATCGCACATATCAGAAAATTATCCATTTCACAAATTGATTTTATCTATGAAGTTATAATATAAGAAAAACCTTTCAGAGATTTAAATCCTTTCCATAGCAACCGTGGTTGGTAAATAGGTAAGTCCCCCCTTAATGTGAGCGACTGAAGAAGACTGCCATTGGGCCTTTGAAAAATTCAAGTCGACTGAAAAAATGAGCCAGTTCAACTAGAAACCGTGGACAGCTGTTTCATGGTACTTCTCTTTAGTGTTCTGCCAATAAATAGTGCTTTCAATTGATAACTGTACATACACAGTAATGCACCCTTCTCAAAATGATCTTGAATGCAAGGGTAACATGGAACACAAAAGAAAGTGTAGTATGACACTAACTTTTATGATGTAATTTTTATCCACACGTCCCTTGTGGAAATCAGCTTTAGTTGACGGGGCTAGCGTGTCTAAATAAAGTTTACCTTACCTTACCTAAATGTCATAATTTCCATTGAGAAAAAGTGGTATTTCTTTTTGTGTTTCATGTTAGCCTTGCATCCAAGATAATTTTGACAAGGGTGTATTGTAGAAAGGGTAATCTGTATGTTTATTGTAAGCTTGCATGATAGCACATGCCCAACAACTAATAAAAAGTTCATAAGATTTAATCTAACTGCTGCAGTTTCTTTATGTTAATCAAATTACTTCTTCTATCTTCAGAGCCTCTTTAGATGGTCTTTGGTTATCATGCTGGCGAATGTCTCTACGTGATGCTGAGCGCAATGCAAAACGTAGAAGGATATTCATTACAGTAGCATGGGTCTTAGTTTCCCTACTCCTTGCACTGTTTGTCTCAGCAATAGACTATATTATCTCAATTATTGGAGGCCTAGCTGCCGTGTTTATACTCCTCTTCCCAGGTAGGTCAATGTACTGCATATCATAGAAAAAAGGACAGACAGACAGGCAGGCAGGCAGGCAGGCAGGCAGGCAGGCAGGCAGGCAGACAGACAGATGAACGGACAGACAGACAGGCAGGCAGACAGACAGACAGACAGACAGACAGACAGACAGACAGACAGACAGACAGACAGACAGACAGACAGACAGACAGACAGACAGACAGACAGACAGACAGACAGACAGGCAGGCAGGCAGGCAGGCAGGCAGGCAGGCAGGCAGGCAGGCAGGCAGGCAGGCAGACAGACAGATGGACTGACAGACGGATGGACAGAGGATGGGTGGATTTAGAGGGAGAGATTAAGGAGATAGGAAGGGATATGGTTCTAGCATTGTTGATGGTTGTTTGTTAGATCTCTCCTTTGCTGCAATGTTGTTTTTTTTTCTCTTGGTGCTCTGGTAACTACCCTTTATTTGTACAACCATTTTTCAAAAATATTTAGATTTTTTAACCAACATAATCTTATGTCACTGCTTGAAAAGAATTAAAACAAATAGATACTAAAAAAGTTATTTGCCCCATTTCACAATGACGTCACAGTTTGTTTACATGGACAAGACTAATAGAAATTTAGGCTAAATCTTCTTTCATTCGGGATATTTAGTGTAATATTATAATTAAGTTGCTCTCACTTTCCACTTTATCAAACCAATTTTTTGTGTGATTTTTTTGTTTTGGTGCTATGTTGTCATGGTGACCATGATCCATACCAGGTGATCTCGCTTCTCTCAGGCTGAAGGAATTAGCCAATCAGCGGACATTTTGTTCATAGCTCAATGTTTCCTAGTTCCAGGTTTTCCGCTCGATTTATAACAGATTTTGCTCGAAAATAAAGAAAATAAAACTCATCCATGCAAAGATTCGCCAAATACCTTTTAGAAAAAGCATATTTCGTCGTTGTTGGTGGAAAATATTTCATTTTGACAAGAGATAATAGAAAACACTTGGAAATTTTCGCTGTGACAAACAATGCATTGCGCGCCTAGATTCAAAATCCCTGGTAGCGTTAAAACAATAAATTGTTTTGAGGTGATGTCAAAGTGAAATAGAGCAATTATTATGCCCCCTTGATTTATTTCCTGTTCATCAGGAAGCTGATAATGATAGTAAGGTGTGACCCATCTAATATTGATATTTTTTTTAATCTTCAGGATTGTGCCTCGTAGTAGAAGTACTACGCTACCCTTATTTGACATCATTCATGTGG
The DNA here is from genome assembly GCA_023349425.1 of Anthopleura sola. Taxonomy (NCBI): domain Eukaryota; kingdom Metazoa; phylum Cnidaria; class Anthozoa; order Actiniaria; family Actiniidae; genus Anthopleura; species Anthopleura sola. The sequence goes on from JALHLI010000001.1 coordinate 4,732,443, forward strand.
ACTCAGTTGATTATTGGCCTAGTATTTGTATTTTTAGGAACATTTTTGTTCGGAGAATCTGAAGTTTTAGCCATCATTGAAGATCTGACACGTAAAAATCTATATTGATGATAACAACAATTATTGAAAATCATTTATTCTAGATATTCATTGAAAGGATATGAAATATAGGGAGCAAGCCCCCAACACATTGAAAGATATTCTATTTATGAACTAAAACTACTGAAGCCTTATGAAAGGAGTTCAGCTAAATATTGTGTGTGAAAAAAGTGCAGTGTGCATGCTCAAAAGTATGCAACTGTTGAAGAAATAGAAAATGCATGTGAATGTGCAGTTATGAAATACGCAGGGTTTGACAGAAACAAGAGAAGTGTTAAGAGAAGCCTGACCATACAGGCCTGTAGATTAGTAGAGTGCTTCTCAACACTTCTCAGTTGTTCTCCCATTCTCCAAGTGCTTTATAACTGCATGCAGCACAGCACAACAAATGAGTTTGTTTCCTAATCACATGCGAAAATGACTCTTATCTTTTATAAAATACAAATCATGAAGAGTAGCCATTATTTTGGACACAAATGATGAAATTATAGAAAGTGTGCCTGTGTGCTGTGCGCTCTCTTAATGCACATGCTCCCAACCAATCAGAATGCAAAATTTATAGCATTTATTTTACTTGTTCACAACAACACAACAACACAACACTGTGGGAAAATGTACTGTCTCTTTGCTTTCTACTATCAAGCTATTAACCAATAGGAAGTATAAAAATCATTGGAAGATCATTGATGTTGGATTGTACCAGGAACTAACCAGACTAAGGATTTATACAGTAATTATGAGAATGTGAATCAACCAATCAGGGGGCTTAATGGGAAAGTAATTATGAACATGAAGACAAGTTTCTAGACACTAAAGTGGTAGAGATCAAAGAATCAAAGTTATTTGTTGTTAACTAGTTGTTAATTAGTAAATATTAATCACTATTACTCAACCAGAACATTCAAGTAGTAATACGCTGGAGACATGAAATAGACAAGAGACTTTCAGAAAATGCAAAGGTTAAAGCCATTGTTACTGGTCCTAGTCTCTTGTATTTGATGTCGCTAGTGTATTGCTACTTAAATGTTCTAGTATACAGAGGATATTATATGGGCGTGCGAAGATACAAATTTTTTCTTCAAGTGTAGAAAAGATCTCTCACGAGTGAGAGATTTTCAACACGAGAAGATGAAATTCATATCTCCAAGCACCCATGTAATATTCTGTTTATTATATATTTATCAATGAAAATGAAAATAAAGCTTTTTCGAGCTTTTATCTAGTATGTAACCATAGTCACTGTGATGACATTTTCACATGTGAAAATAACATGTTATTTTCACATGTGAAAATATCAAATTTTTGAAATTAATAATCATATAATAAACTATACTACTGCTGTACTAAATAGGAAAAAGAAATAGAACTATAGAATAGTTTGGGAATATTTAAGATGAAAACTCACAGGGGTTTATTTGTCAAGTTTCTAGAATTAAAAATGATAGTTTTTTTTTATATTAACAAGACGATGGTGGCAGCGTGCACTGGGTTACCTGTACCGGGTGGGACCAGGGGGGCGGGGGGTCCTAAGGTGCCCTTAACCCACCCTTTGTGGAAAAACAGTGATCAATTATAAAATAAGCTGATTGTAATTTGGTTTTTAATATTTCTGATGTATCGTACTGTTGAGGCCCTCGTTTTCTTTTTCAGTCGTTTTTCAAAAGACAGTGAGAGACTGCCTACTATAAATGTACAGTGAAAGCCATTTTGGGAAAAAAAGTTCAATCAAAAACTAAATCATCGAAAATACCCATTTTGGTGAAGTCCAACTTCCATATCCTTCCGATTCCAGTCCGAGTTTTATCATACGTAATTAAGTCGCAGACAGAAAGTTGGCAAAGCGAGCTGACGGAGACACGTTTCCTTGAGGTCCTTGAGGTCAGCATTATTTGTATGAATCCTTCGTTTAGAACGGTAAGACGACCAAATAATTGCTCAAAACTACCCTCAGAATTGTTTTACATTTTATAATTTTCTATGTTCGTATATATTTGCAAATCAATCGACAGTTCGTAAATGTTTAACGAGTGAGCCGTGAGTTGAATAGCTTTATAAGAGATCTTAGTATACTATGGTGGCCCATTGAAGCCATAGAGTGCAAACAATATATCCGTGAAATACAAATTAGTGAATAGTACAAAATAGTGCTAATTAAACAATAGAATTTGCTCGAAATAGTACTATTTAGTATAACTTATGTTTCACGGATATATTGTTTGCACTCTAGTCTTTTTTAATTATTTTTTCCTTTTTTTTTTTTTTTTTAATTTTCATGTTTTTTTGTTAATCCCTTATAGCGGAGCTCCCGCGCGGGCCGAAGGCCCGCGCGAGCGGAGCACCATACTTAAGAAAAAATGGTAACCCATCGACTTGATTTTTCATGGCTTGAGTTTGTCCATACATACATACATACGTCCGTCCATGTACCACTTTGCACAGGGTTCCCGCGCGCTTTGCTTACTCACAAATGCACAGAAAAATTGCAATAATGTAGTCAAAGATGGATCAAGAAGTATTTTTTTCTTATTTTTGCAATGCGAAAAATACGTTTAATCGAAGTCATGTCTGTCTTAAAGTGAACAAAAACAATTTTTCGACTTTAGCGACTTGTTAAAGAAGATTTAGCGAGGGAAAGCGAGGGAAGATTCTTAATCTTACGATGAATCAAGTTTCGTGACTGAAACTTCAGTGAGAGAAAAAGTGGCCTGTAGACCAGAAAAACCTTAATATACTGCAAGAATGATATTTCAGTTTCGTAGAAAACACTTCATAGAAGGTAAATTCATTAATTTTAACTAATATTTCGTAAAAAATCGACAAGAAATGTGTAAACTAGCTGGAGAAACTCTCAGACAAGCCAAGGACGTTGGTTCGCCAAACATTGTCAGAGAAACTTGGATAGTTTGTCGTTTTTACTGCATTCTAGATTTTTATCATCTTTTTCTTCATTACTTGTGAACCAAAAAAGCGATATTTGAAGCTTTGATTATTTGTTTTTGATCCCTTTTCAAGAAAAAGGCTAAGACTTAGTAAAAAGACTTGGTTCTTTGAAAAAATATATTTGACGGCCAGCGAACCTTACGCGAAGTCAAAACAAGATTACAGTTTCATAATATCATATGAATATTTTGACATTTTTATAGATAATTTATTCTAATGTTGAATGAAATATAAAAAAAGAATACATATCACACCAAATATTTGCTATTTATCGGGCTTTTCCAGCTATTACTATTACACAATCGCAAAAATGATGAGCTTGTTTTTTTTTTTTTTATGGATAAGCTTATGTTTTTGTAAGATTTTTCGCTCGATAATAAAGTTAAGAATAAATCTAAAAAAAAATACTTTTCAAAGACCAACTTACTAACAAAGAAAACTATTATCTTGCATTATTGAATATATCTCTTTTTACATGTGAAGTTCAAGTGAATGTAAGTTTAAGCTTATCAGTAATATTTTTCGACAATTTTCAGTGTAGTTTACTTTCCACCTAAAAAACTTACAACTTTGATTGACTAAGATTTGCTGAATAAAATCCTTCGTTCTATACATGTATTCATATGTTCTACAATCTATAATTATTATTCTTCGAATTGAAAAGTTTTCTAATGCTTTTGAAGGCTTAAAATAATGTTTTTTCTTTTAGTTTTTCCTTCTGGATTCTGGTAAAATCTAACGAAGTGGTAACGCTATAACCAGCGTTATGCCGCGTCACACAATTGTCACGTTTTTAGCACTAAATATACTATTTATGGGAGCTCCGCTTTTAGGCAGTGCCTAAATCTATATATTTTATTTTTTGTGCTTGTTTTTATATTCTTTATTAATTTTTTATCAAACTAGAATAAACCAAAATTATTTTTAAAAATATTTTTATCTTTTTTCTTTTTTTCTTTTTTTCTTTTTTTCTTTTTTTCTTTTTTTCTTTTTTTCTTTTTTTCTTTTTTTCTTTTTTTCTTTTTTTCTTTTTTTCTTTTTTTCTTTTTTTCTTTTTTTCTTTTTTTCTTTTTTTCTTTTTTCCTCTTTTTCTTTTTTTCTTTTTTTCTTTTTTTCTTTTTTTCTTTTTTTCTTTTTTTCTTTTTTTCTTTTTTTCTTTTTTTCTTTTTTTCTTTTTTTCTTTTTTTCTTTTTTTCTTTTTTTCTTTTTTCTTTTTTTCTTTTTTTCTTTTTTTCTTTTTTTCTTTTTTTCTTTTTTTCTTTTTTTCTTTTTTCTTTTTTTTTTTTCTTTTTTTCTTTTTTTCTTTTTTTCTTTTTTTCTTTTTTTCTTTTTTTCTTTTTTTCTTTTTTCTTTTTTTCTTTTTTTCTTTTTTTCTTTTTTTCTTTTTTTCTTTTTTTCTTTTTTTCTTTTTTGTTAATCTTTTTTTTTTTCTTTCTTTTTTCTTTTTTCTTTTTTCTTTTTTCTTTTTCTTTTTCTTTTTCTTTTTCTTTTTCAATAAAAAAAATGTATATGCTGCTTTAAAATGTCTAAAACGTAAGAAAGATTGGGCAAACGTTCGCGACAAAATCTCAAAAAAGCGAAATGATGGAAAGAAGAATCGCGGAGGGACATCTGGCAATTTAACCGTGCAAAGGCTGTCAGCAAACGTCGAAGGTAAATGCCAGAAGTACTCGAGGATCGGGCCATTCACTCTAGTTCCCTTGGACCCAGAGAAAGAAGTTAATCTTCCAAACATCAAAGCAGCTTGTCAAGCACATTTCAAGACAAGAGTGCGATGTCTTAGCTGGGGAAAGGGGATCCTCATTTATCGAGATCTCACAAAGGTACCTTAATTAGTATTATATTCTAAATATCAAACAAAAACGGCTATTCATAGAGACCCTACAATTCGCAGAGCTGACAGTTAAATTATAAATGATTTTTTAGGAATGAAATAAATTAATTATTAATAGTTATCGCTAACAATTTTACCTTACAAGTCTGCTGTGTTCATTTTGTAGTTTGTCAGCTGCTGCTAGCTAGTAGCATAGACGAAGAAATTATCCTTGGAAATATAAAATATATAGAAAGCATGAAATTCGGCTATCGGATGAAGAACTATCTTGTAATGGTTTCTCTCCTTGTTATCGTCCAATCTACAGGTAAGATGACAGTAAATTTGCCGTGAAAAGTTTGAAGAAATCATAATAGCCCAAAGTTGTACTTTGGTTGAATTGCAAATAGGTACTGAAACATAGTGTAATAACTTTTTAAGCCTTAGTTTTTGGTAAGAAATTCTTCATTTTAATAAATGTATGCTCTTGATAGGCATGGCTAGCGAGTAGTAATAGAAGAACTAAAACTTGGATGGTTATCATTAATAATAATAATAATAATAATAATAATAATAATAATAATAATAATAATAATATTATTATTATTATTATTATTATTATTATTATTATTATTATTATTACCTGAGTATAGAGCATTAGATATCAGTGATCAAAGCCGTTTCATTTTTCGAGAAAGAAAATAAAAATAGCTTTTTTGATATTAAAAGTTGAACAACTTCAGCATCAGCAGATAACACAGCTTCGGTCCTGATCATGTACGATATCCTGCTGTGTATCATGCTATAATTTCCAAACAAAATAAAAGCCAGACATAGAAAGTAATTCAGTTTCAGCCCAGAGGAGGGTCCAGGGTTATCTAATGATGCATTGTGTTTCATAGTATATTATCATTATTCGATTCTTCATCACCGAGACGGTTCAATGTTTACAATTGGTAAGCGCTATGCATCATGGGATAACCCTGGACCCTCCCCTGCCTATCTCCGGACAACATGTGTCGCAGGACTTTTTATTAAGATACCTGACGTCAAAGCTTTAAGGTGGCTCCTTCAAGTAGCTTTTGGTTTTTGCTCAAACTTCCCTTCTTTAACCTACTTCTGGATAATCTTACTCTAGTTCAATGAATCCGAATCACATCAGATGTTAGACTTGGATGAAAGTTTTGAAAAAGATTCTTTTTACGCTAATTTACGTTTCCATAGCAACGATAAATAATCTACACAGTGTAGCACACTTAATGGGAAAGATTCAAGCGATTTATTTCATCTTTTTGATTTTGAATAAATTGGTGCTTAATTAGCACTTAATGACTGGTCCCGAGGGAAACAGTTAGTTTTGTTTCTCAAGAATCTGATTCGAGGGAAACGAAACTAACTGATCATTTCCCGAGGGATCAGTCATTAAGTGTTTTATTATATACTCTAGTCAAACGAAGAACAATTTTCTCTCCATTTTGAAATTTTTTTATTTCCAAAAAAACTTATTCCCCTCTCACGCTTTGATCACGGCATTTATTTCCCGCGCGGGAGTTATTGAGATTTATTTCCCTCCACGTGATGTACTCTCGACCAATAAGAAAACGAGTTTGACTAGGATATATAATAAACATTTTTGAAATGCGTTTTTTTACAGTGGTTGAAATATGGGCGGTTTGACAAGGAATAGACCTTTTTAAGCTTCGTATGCAAATTGCCCATTTCAGACCACATGACATTCCCTTGAGAAATGTTCTTTTGTTAAAATATTTACACATGAAAGAATCAACTCCCAAGAGTGGCATCACATGGTCTGAAATGGGCACAACAAACAACGAAGCTGAAAAGATCTATTGACTTCCACCAAATTCCTATGACGCTTTCTTGACAGTAAAAACGCTTCCTATAACCACGTGATATCATGACGTACTTCCCCACCCCCACTTCTCCGCGGTAAAGAATGCTTCGATGTTTGTACCTACACTTACCCAAAAATAGTTGTAGTAAAATAAAGCTTTATAAGTTCTTTGAATTCATTTATTATAAAAAATAAAAAAAAACAGAAGCGAATGGAGAGTGCAAGAATTTGGCGTTCCTCCCGAAGGAGGAAGGATATTATCTACGTCATCACAGTATTGAGAATTTAACTGACGTCACACAAGACCTGTGCCAGATCACGTGTTACATGCACAAATCATGCATGTCGTATAACTATCGTACGAGGTCTGCCACGTGTGAGATAAACGATGCAGATCAGTACAGCCACCCTGAGGACCTCGTGAGGAAAGCGGGCTCAGTGTACGTTGGTACAGATGTAAGTATTTCATCTACTGTTTTAGTTGAGAAAATATTTGATATGAGAGATGGTTCCTGTTAAAAGGTTTCTCCATGAAATAAAATGAACCATGCAGCTGTCTTTGATAATCTTCTTTATCAAGTATCTATCTCAGTGGCATTGAGTAAAACAAAACCCTTTTCCAATGCGCGCGATTCTCCATTTGACATCCCTTTTGACACAAGTATTTACTAACCTTTCTCAGTTGTCTTTGATAATCTTTGTGCATTTGGTCCTCAGAATGCCTGCATAAATAACACTTGTCCTCGAAATGCCACCTGTCAACCCAACTTTTATACCCAGAGCTACTCATGCCTGTGTCCTCTTGGTTTTAGTGGCCCATACTGCACAGGTAAATTTATATCTCTCTTGCTTTCCTTACTTTATGGCACGCGACATTGACTTGAACGGGCCTACTGTTCTTATAATAACTGTTTATTTTTGATAGATCACTTTTATTTTAGTTAAGTTGTGCATATTCAGTTAATCTACGCATGCATGTGTATTTTGCCATTATGACATGCTTTGAGTACGCGCATAGGCATTCTAGAGTCTGAATGTCTCGTTTGTGGTAGTATAGCTCACACAGATCAGAATGTACCCTGAAACAACCTCTGGGCTGATCTAAGTCAGGTCATGGCTAACTCACACATCGAACCCTGAAACAACCTCTGGGCTGATCAAAGATAGGGCACGGCTAAAGGCACGATTACTAGGAGCAAATATCTTTCTCTGCAACTTGTCTTGCAACGGTTTTGCGGCACAAGTTGCAAGAGGTTTTACACCTACTTTTTGCAACGATTGCTGCAACTTGTCTTGCAATATTTTTCAAATTTCACTGTCGGTTACACGCTGCAATACTCCATGCAACTTGTGTCGTAACGACGTCACAGATCGAACCGGAACTTAGCGTGTTAGGTTTTACAGAAGGAGGATAACTGAAGAACTCGGAGAAACTCAGGAATCGCACCTGAGACCCGAGAAGTGAGAGGCGAAAGATCTACGCCAGCCAGGTTGTCTTGGTCAAATCACATATTTATCTTAGTTGATTCTGTGCGACTCGATCGCGATACCAGGAGGTACTGTTTATTAATATTACACTCTATCTTATTCCAGACATCGACGAGTGTGCATTAGACTCCAACAATTGTTCCATTAATCAAACTTGCATCAATACCGCTGGATCATATGATTGCATTTGCAAGCCTGGTTACGAAGCACAAGGAATCACGTGCATAGGTAAATCTTCAAACCATTGGTACATTATCAAAATAATATCTGCAACCTTTTTTCAGTCATTTTAGCTTGGCATCATTTCTTAATACATAGACCATATAGTTTTGCACGAAGCTCTGATTCTGTGGGGGTCAAGACTGGAAGCGGTCCTTCTTATTCCCATGCACGTAGTTTGGCTTATATGTTACTTGATTCTGCGCGACTCGATCGCGATACCAGGAGGTACTGTTTATTATTATTATATGTTTATTTTTGATAGATCACTTTTATTTTAGTTAAGTTGTACATATTCAGTTAATCTACGCATGCATGTGTAGTTTGCCATTATGACATGCTTTGAGAACGCGCATAGGCTTTCTAGAGTCTGAATGTCTCGTTTGTGGTAGTATAGCTCACACAGATCAGAATGTACCCTGAAACAACCTCTGGGCTGATCTAAGTCAGGGCATGGCTAACTCACACAACGAACCCAGAAACAACCTCTTGGCTGATCAAAGCTATAGGGCATGGCTAAAGGCACGATTACTAGGAGCAAATATCTTTCTCTGCAACTTGTCTCGCAACGGCGTTGCGACACAAGTTGCAAGAGGTTTTACACCTACTTTTTACAACGATTGCTGCAACTTGTCTTGCAACATTTTTCAAATTTCACTGTCGGTTACGCGCTGCAATACTCCATGCAACTTGTGTCGTAACGCCGTCACAGATCGAACCGGAACTTAGCGTGTTAGGTTTTGCAGAAGGAGGATAACTGAAGAACTCGGAGAAAAACCTTCGAATCATGAAGAGACCTAATAAACTCTTCTCACGTGTGATGTCAAGTCCAGGAATCGAACCTGAGACCCCAGAAGTGAGAGGCGAAAGATCTACGCCAGCCAGGTTGTCTTGGTCGAATCACATATCTATCTTAGTTGATTCTGCGTGACTCGATCGCGATACCAGGAGGTACTGTTTATTAATATTACACTCTATCTTATTCCAGACATCAACGAGTGTGCATTAGACTCCAACAATTGTTCCATTAATCAAACTTGTATCAATACCGCTGGATCATATGACTGCATTTGCAAGCCTGGTTACGAAGCACAAGGAATCACGTGCATAGGTAAATCTTCAGACCATTGGTGCATTATCCAAAAAATATCTGCAACCTTTTTTCAGTCATTTTAGCTTGGCATCATTTCTTAATACATAGACCATATAGTTTTGCACGAAGCTCTGATTCTGTGGGGGTCAAGACTGGAAGCGGTCCTTCTTATTCCCATGCACGTATTGTGGCTTATGTTACTTGATTCTGCGCGACTCGATCGCGATACCTGGAGGTACTGTTTATTATTATTATATGAAATAGAGTGTGATATTGAGTGACATCAAAATGATAAAATTGATATCCCCACTCCCACCAGTGGGCAGTGGGGATACAATTTATATCAACACTAGTGGTGTCAAATTTCGACTTTTTGTTCAGCAAGTCTCAAATTCTCTATTATTTTTCATTGAAGATTTCATATAATAAACAGAAAATTACATGGCCGCTTGGAGATACGAATTTTATCTTCTCGTGTGCGCTCACTCGTGAGAGATAATATCAACACTCGAAGGGGCGGTGGCGGTGGCGGTGGCGGTGGCGGTGGCGGTGGCGGTGGCGGTGGCGGTGGCGGTGGTAGTATAATTACTATTATTATCGTCATCAACAACATCATCATCATTTTTTTGCTTTTTTTCGGATTAAACCACCCTTGGTTTCCGAGATAAACAAAACCTTTTTCAAAGACATTTATTGTAGCTGGTCCGATTGTTGTGAAAAGCATTGTTTTCTGTTGGTGTAGATATTGATGAATGCGAAACTGGTGCTCACGACTGTTCTGCTGACCGCACCTGTGTGAACACTGAGGGCTCTTTTGAATGTAGATGCAATAATGGTTCCAAGATGTTCGAAAACAGCTGCACGAAAATTGGTAAGACAACTCATTTGTACAGTTGAAATAAGTCAATCAATGAATCATAAATGGATGGATGGATGGATGCATGGATGGATAAATGGATGGATGGATGGATGGATGGATGGATGGATGGATGGATGGATGGATGGATGGATGGATGGATGGATGGATGGATGGATGGATGGATGGGTGGGTGGGTGGGTGGGTGGATGGATGGACGGACGGACGGACGGAAGGATGGATGGATGGATGGATGGATGGATGGATGGATGGATGGATGGATGGAATAATATCTAATACCGTCTTTCTCTTATGTTCAGTTGCAGATTATGTTATCACTGTGGACATTGGCCTACACTGGGGCTACACTGGTGCCGGTACTCATGATATCAATGTATCCATCCAACTCCATGGATCTCAATTCAAGACAAACATAAATCCTACAGTAGAGCTCTTCGGAGTCATTGAACAAGGAAGGTAAGAGAAATTGCAAGCTGCACACGAACATCGATTCATATTTGTTTGATATAATGTCATCAAGACATGTCATAATACTCTGGCTCTAGAGCAGTTTTAGTATGAATGGGAAACATACGGTACTGACTTACAGCACGTATACGACATGCTGTAACATTAAAATAGCTTCACATTCTCTTTCAATAATTCATCCAATCACAACTCGTAGTTACGGCTACGGTAAGATAAGGTACAGCTACAGAACAGCTGCAGTTACTGCTAATCCCCACCGCAAGTACAGAACTGAAAGCAGCATGTGAATGCAGTACGGCTACGAATTCGCCAGACGTAAGGCAAAGGTTACGTAGCATCGCACAATGCAACTTATTTCAGTCCGCTATACAAGGAACTGTGTAGAGAAGCAAAAAAAAAAATGTCATTGCAGCTAAATACTAAACCTAGACCAAGTCTCTGGGTAAATCAGTCAAAGAAAATTCGAAGCGCTTTCATCTGGAGCTTTCATCGCTCCATCTAAATGAGCACTATAATATAGCTGGCATTTAGTTTATGTATGTATTTCTTGTATAGTGCTCATTTAAATGTAACTTTTCAATTGGAATTTCAGTGTTGAACCAATGACGTTTAACGGTAAACTGCCAAATATGGAAATGATTTCCAAAATAACGATGAGTCATGATAACACAGGATCTTATCAATCGTGGTACTTGTTAAAGGTAAGAGAAAAATAGATATATGTTAAAGCAACGGACAGACCAGACCAGACCAATGTGTAATTGAAACCCTTTTCAATTTTGAAGGTCATTGTTGACAACAAGACTCGACGAATGAAGTACACCTTATCATGTCCATATTGTTTGTCAGGATGGATGTCGCCGTGGTCAGCGGAGATATATGTAACAGAAGCTAAGCATTACTAGGTATTGAACATCAAGGTTTACAACAATGTAATATTATTCAACAGGATCTTGATTGAGTTGTCTAAATTCCCACAGACGTTTCACCCCAAAACAATCCCTACACCCCAGTACATTATGTAGTGTTGAATGGTCTTGGTAGAAGACAGAACAATCCCTACACCCCAGTACATTATGTAGTGTTGAATGGTCTTGGTAGAAGACAGAACAATCCCTACACCCAAGTACAATATGTAGTGTTCAATAGTCTTGGTAAAAGACAGAACAATCCCTTCACCCCAGTACATTATGTAGTGTTCAATAGTCTTGATAGGAGACAGAACAATTCCTACACCCCAGTACATTATGTAGTGTTGAATAGTCTTTGTAGAAGACAGAACAATCCCTACACCCCAGTATATTATGTAGTGTTGAATGGTCTTGGTAGAAGACAGAACAATCCCTACACCCCAGTACATTATGTAGTGTTGAATGGTCTTGGTAGAAGACAGAACAATCCCTACACCCCAGTACATTATGTAGTGTTGAATGGCTTGGTAGAAGACAGAACAATCCCTACACCCCAGTACATTATGTAGTGTTGAATGGCTTGGTAGAAGACAGAACAATCCCTACACCCCAGTACATTATGTAGTGTTGAATGGTCTTGGTAGAAGACAGAACAATCCCTACACCCCAGTACATTATGTAGTGTTGAATGGCTTGGTAGAAGACAGAGCAATCCCTACACCCCAGTACATTATGTAGTGTTGAATGGTCTTGGTAGAAGACTGAACAATCCCTACACCCCAGTACATTATGTAGTGTTGAATGGTCTTGGTAGAAGACAGAACAATCCCTACACCCCAGTACAATATGTAGTGTTCAATAGTCTTGGTAAAAGACAGAACAATCCCTTCACCCCAGTACATTATGTAGTGTTCAATAGTCTTGATAGGAGACAGAACAATTCCTACACCCCAGTACATTATGTAGTGTTGAATAGTCTTTGTAGAAGACAGAACAATCCCTACACCCCAGTATATTAGGTAGTGTTGAATGGTCTTGGTAGAAGACAGAACAATCCCTTCACCCCAGTACATTATGTAGTGTTGAATGGTCTTGGTAGAAGACAGAACAATCCCTACACCCCAGTACATTATGTAGTGTTGAATGGTCTTGGTAGAAGACAGAACAATCCCTACACCCCAGTACATTATGTAGTGTTCAATAGTCTTGGTAAAAGACAGAACAATCCCTACACCCCAGTACATTATGTAGTGTTCAATAGTCTTGATAGGAGATAAAACAATCTCTACACCCCAGTACATTATGTAGTGTTGAATGGTCTTGTTAGAAGACAGAACAATCCCTACACCCCAGTACATTATGTAGTGTTGAATGGTCTTGTTAAAAGACAGAACAATCCCTACACCCCAGTAAATTATGTAGTGTTGAATGGTCTTGGTAGAAGCCAGAACAATCCCTACACCCCAGTACATTATGTAGTGTTGAATGGTCTTGGTAGAAGACAGAACAATCCCTACACCCCAGTATACATTTTGTAGTGTTCAATAGTCTTTGTAGAAGACAGAACAATCCCTACACCACAGTAAATGTATTAGTGTTAAATGGTCTTGGTAGAAGACAGAACAATCCCTAAACCACAGTACATTATGTAGTGTTGAATGGTCTTGGTAGAAGACAGAACAATCCCTACACCCCAGTACATTATGTAGTGTTGAATGGCTTGGTAGAAGACAGAGCAATCCCTACACCCCAGTACATTATGTAGTGTTGAATGGTCTTGGTAGAAGACTGAACAATCCCTACACCCCAGTACATTATGTAGTGTTGAATGGTCTTGGTAGAAGACAAAACAATCCCTACACCCCAGTACAATATGTAGTGTTCAATAGTCATGGTAAAAGACAGAACAATCCCTTCACCCCAGTACATTATGTAGTGTTCAATAGTCTTGATAGGAGACAGAACAATTCCTACACCCCAGTACATTATGTAGTGTTGAATAGTCTTTGTAGAAGACAGAACAATCCCTACACCCCAGTATATTAGGTAGTGTTGAATGGTCTTGGTAGAAGACAGAACAATCCCTACACCCCAGTACATTATGTAGTGTTGAATGGTCTTGGTAGAAGACAGAACAATCCCTACATCCCAGTACATTATGTAGTGTTGAATGTTCTTGGTATTAGACAGAACAATCCCTACACCCCAGTACATTATGTAGTGTTCAATAGTCTTGGTAAAAGACAGAACAATCCCTACACCCCAGTACATTATGTAGTGTTCAATAGTCTTGATAGGAGATAAAACAATCTCTACACCCCAGTACATTATGTAGTGTTGAATGGTCTTGTTAGAAGACAGAACAATCCCTACACCCCAGTACATTATGTAGTGTTGAATGGTCTTGTTAAAAGACAGAACAATCCCTACACCCCAGTACATTATGTAGTGTTGAATGGTCTTGGTAGAAGACAGAACAATCCCTACACCCCAGTACATTATGTAGTGTTGAATGGTCTTGGTAGAAGACAGAACAATCCCTACACCCCAGTATACATTTTGTAGTGTTCAATAGTCTTTGTAGAAGACAGAACAATCCCTACACCACAGTAAATGTATTAGTGTTAAATGGTCTTGGTAAAAGACAGAACAATCCCTAAACCACAGTACATTATGTAGTGTTGAATGGTCTTGGTAGAAGACAGAACAATCCCTACACCCCAGTATACATTATGTAGTGTTCAATAGTCTTTGTAGAAGACAGAACAATCCCTACACCCCAGTACATTAAGTAGTGTTAAATGGTCTTGGTAGAAGACAGAACAATCCCTACACCCCAGTCCTATATGTAGTGTTGAATGGTCTTGGTAGAAGACAGAACAATCCCTACACCCCAGTACATTATGTAGTGTTGAATGGTCTTGGTAGAAGACAGAACAATCCCTACACCCCAGTAAATTTATTAGTGTTAAATGGTCTTGGTAGAAGACAGAACAATCCCTAAACCACAGTACATTATGTAGTGTTGAATGGTCTTGGTAGAAGACAGAACAATCCCTACACCCCAGTATACATTATGTAGTGTTCAATAGTCTTTGTAGAAGACAGAACAATCCCTACACCCCAGTACATTAAGTAGTGTTAAATGGTCTTGGTAGAAGACAGAACAATCCCTACACCCCAGACCTATATGTAGTGTTGAATGGTCTTGGTAGAAGACAGAACAATCCCTACACCCCAGTCCTATATGTAGTGTTGAATGGTCTTGGTAGAAGACAGAACAATCCCTACACCCCGGTACATTATGTAGTGTTAAATGGTCTTGGTAGAAGACAGAACAATCCCTACACCCCAGTACATTATGTAGTGTTGAATGGTCTTGGTAGAAGACAGAACAATCCCTACACCCCAGTAAATTTATTAGTGTTAAATGGTCTTGGTAGAAGACAGAACAATCCCTAAACCACAGTACATTATGTAGTGTTAAATGGTCTTGGTAGAAGACAGAACAATCCCTACACCCCAGACCTATATGTAGTGTTGAATGGTCTTGGTAGAAGACAGAACAATCCCTACACCCCAGTCCTATATGTAGTGTTGAATGGTCTTGGTAGAAGACAGAACAATCCCTACACCCCAGTACATTATGTAGTGTTAAATGGTCTTGGTAGAAGACAGAACAATCCCTACACCCCAGTACATTATGTAGTGTTGAATGGTCTTGGTAGAAGACAGAACAATCCCTACACCCCAGTACATTATGTAGTGTTAAATGGTCTTGGTAGAAGACAGAACAATCCCTACACCCCAGTACATTATGTAGTGTTAAATGGTCTTGGTAGAAGACAGAACAATCCCTACACCCCAGTACATTATGTAGTGTTGAATGGTCTTGGTAGAGGATAGAACAATCCCTACACCCCAGTACATTATGTAATGTTCAATAGTCTTGGAAGAAGACAGAATAATCCCTACACCCCAGTACATTATGTAATGTTGAATGGTCTTGGTAGAAGACAGAACAATCCCTACACACAAGTACATTATGTAGTGTTGAATGGTCTTGGTAGAAGACAGAACAATCCCCATACCCCAGTACATTATGTAGTGTTGAATAGTCTTGGTAGAAGACAGAACAATCCCTACACCCCAGTACATTATGTAGTGTTAAATGGTCTTGGTAGAAGACAGAACAATCCTTACACCCCAGTACATTATGTAGTGTTGAATGGTCTTGGTAGAAGCCAGAATAATCCCTACACCCCAGTACATGAAACTATGAAACAAATATTGTAAGATTGAGTCCAAACCAGCCTTATTCACCTGTATTACAATGTATTTCAATTCGAAGTGGGCATATTTCATTGCACCCCATCTAGCTCTGCTGCATGTGCCGTTTTAAAGAGCGCGGCTCTCAAATAAGCGCCGCCCCTGAATAAGCGCCTCAACCAAAACACTAAAATTCTAAAGAGTGCTGCGGCGGTTAATCTAGTAAATAGGGTATCTGATGTTAAATAGCTTTAATTAGTCAGTCAGGATTTTTTTAAATTACTTATTGGTGCGCAGTCTAACTTTCAAAGTTTGGTTTCCAAACCTTTAAATGCTATATACTTTATTATTTCATATCATAGAAATTGCAGCCAATCAGAGTGCAGGAAAGGTGGTCCATATTTCTCGGTATTCCACTCTTTCCCTCTGATGTTTCCTATGGTATGGGATAAAATATCTATATAAAATGCTTCTTAATGGTACACCAAAAAATATCGCATGGGGGTTTATTTATAGAGCAATTTTCGTATGAGTGGGAAATAATACGCTATATTCGTAGCCGTACTGTTGCCGTAACTACGCGTTGTGATTGGGTGAATTACTGGAAGAAAATGAATAGGAAGCCATTTCAATGTTATCGCATGTCGTACCGTGTGCGTGCTGTAAGTCAATACTGTAGTTCCCCACTCATACGAAAACCAGCGTTCTGGTGAGTAGTGAAAACTCGTATTATATAACTTGTACTAGTATCTACAAGTTTTTCTTTTCAATAATCTTTTGCATGCACTGATGAGATAATAACAGCAGAATGCTATACTGTAACCAAGGAAACGTATACAATAAAGATGTCATATCATATAGTTTGTCAGGAATATTTTAAAAATTGTACAAACAAAGCCTTGTTACGCAGCTTTTAGTGAGACCTGATTTTGTGCCATGATACCTCAAGTGGTGATCATGAGTTTGACATAATAATTTATATTGACATATATAACATCTGAGGCTTCCTTTATCACACTTACTGGGATTATCTTAATTACTGCCTCTTCAATGCTCTTTGCTTTTTTATTTTTAGGCCTCAAAATGTTTGAGGCCAACTTCAGGGCTGTTCTTTCTTTGCATTCTGAAAATATATTAGTGAAGATAATAAATATTGATTGAGAAGTTGCTCATAAAAGTGCTTGATGAGCTATAATTCCTATTTTTTCTTTTTATGAATTGTTCTTTTTAGCTAAGTTTTCACAGTTTAGATGAGTACTGCATTCATTTATTAATTAAGATTTATTTGTTGCATGAGCCCAAAATGATTGTCAGATCCAAAATCCAAACGAGGTTTTGAAATGGGGCCGTGTCATGATGCAACAATTTTCACTGTAAATACAGGCACACAATTCATCCGCTGTAGTCCCTTCAACTTTTATTTTAAAGAGCTGAATAACAGTACAGTACTGATTAAATTATAATATTGTTTAGAAAAAAAATAACTTTCTTACCTTCCTCTTCACAACTACTGTCAATAGCAGCAGTCATTTGTGAAAATAATTTCTCATTCTTCTTGTCTATTTTGGCATAAGTCAAGAGCTGGCTACTCCAAACATCTGTTCTTTTCAAATTGTTCTTTATCTGGCTTGCCAGGTCAGGATTCCCTAACACTCTTGAAAAGGCAGCTTTTACCTATAAACAAATATTTCAAAATACTTAAACAAAAAAATATACCCCTCTCTCCATCGGTGCTATGTTAATTCTATACTTAATTATATACTTAATATCATCATTGAGTCAGTTTGTTTTGTTCACTGGTGGTCTTTATCCTTCATATTCACCCACGGTGACTTAATTATCCAGGTTGATATCTAGTTATCAACCCCGTGCTTAAGGTAATTCCGTAGTTTTGCATTGCGCACGTGCTACTGCGCACGATTTTAGCCAGCGCGAGATCGTGCACATTGGCTATTATTACGATTTCAAGATGGCGGTCGGCTGGTAAATGAAACGGTTTGTTAAAAATGCACAAAATACAGAAAATAAACCAAAACAACCAGGAAATTATCAATCGAAGGTATCTGGCATTGATATGAGAGTTTTGTATAAATTTAGAAAGATATCACAGTCTTTTTTATATATTTTTTTGTGTGTAAACTCTCCCTAGTCCTTTTTAGATCACTACATTTCGAGGACAAAATTCGTATTTTAGGGAGCTGTAGCGCGAAAACGAGCACGGTGACCTACCTTTTTTATTTCAGTAAATCAATAAGGAATAGGTTTACCATAATATATCTTAATTTAAACAAAATTCCATGTCCAGTTTTCGAGATATTCTCAAAAACATACTGCGGAAAACTGTTTCCAGATCGATATTAGGGAGAACATCGAAGTCGAAAAGTCCCTGTTTTTTACAACGACTGCATTTTCTGGAAAATTTTCGGCATCCAACTGTTGCTTTGCTTCATAAAAGAAAGAATAACGCAAATAGTATTATATTCTAAATATCAAACAAAAACGGCTATTCATAGAGACCCTACAATTCGCAGAGCTGACAGATAAATTATAAATGATTTTTTAGGAATGAAATAAATTAATTATTAATAGTTATCGCTAACAATTTTACCTTACAAGTCTGCTGTGTTCATTTTGTAGTTTGTCAGCTGCTGCTAGCTAGTAGCATAGACGAAGAAATTATCCTTGGAAATATAAAATATATAGAAAGCATGAAATTCGGCTATCGGATGAAGAACTGTCTAGTAATGGTTTCTCTCCTTGTTATCGTCCAATCTACAGGTAAGATGACAGTAAATTTGCCGTGAAAAATTTGAAGAAATCATAATAGCCCAAAGTTGTACTTTGGTTGAATTGCAAATAGGTACTGAAACATAGTGTAAATAACTTTTTAAGCCTTAGTTTTTGGTAAGAAATTCTTCATTTTGATAAATGTATGCTCTTGATAGGCATGGCTAGCGAGTATTAGTAGAAGAACTAAAACTTGGATGGTTATCAATAATAATATTAATAATAATAATAATAATAATAATAATAATATTAATATTATTTTTATTATTATTTTATTATTATTACCTGAGTATAGATCATTAGATATCAGTGATCAAAGCCGTTTCATTTTTCGAGAAAGAAAATAAAAATAGCTTTTTTGATACTAAAAGATGAACAACTTCAGCATCAGCAGATAACACAGCTTCGGTCCTGATCATTTACGATATCCTGCTGTGTATCATGCTATAATTTGCAAAGAAAATAAAAGCAAGATATAGGAAGTAATTCAGTTTCAGCCCAGAGGATTAGGGCTGTCCACAAGTTGCTCGGCAACTTTTGGGCAACTTTCGAGCAACTTTTCCACTTGAAAGCAACTTTTTCATTTTTGAACAAGTTTTACAGTTAGTTTTATTAGTTTTATAAAAATTATTCCCCTCTCACGCTTTGATCACGTGCATTTATTACCCGCGCGGGAGTTATTGAGATTTATTTCCCTCCACGTGATGTACTCTCGACCAATAAGAAAACGAGTTTGACTAGGATATATAATAAGCATTCTTAAAATGCGTTTTTTTTTTACAGTGTTTGAAATATAGGCGGTTTGACAAGGAATATACCTTTTTAAGCTTCGTATGCAAATTGCCCATTTCAGACCTCATGACATTCCCTTGAGAAATGTTCTTTTGTTAAAATATTTACACATGAAAGAATCAACTCCCAAGAGTGGCATCACATGGTCTGAAATGGGCACAACAAACAACGAAGCTGAAAAGATCTATTGACTTCCACCATATTCCTATGACGCTTTCCTGACAGTAAAAACGCTTCCTATAACCACGTGATATCATGACGTACTTCCCCACCCCCACTTCTCCGCGGTAAAGAATGCTTCGATGTTTTTACCTACACTTAGCCAAAAATAGTTGTAGTAAAATAAAGCTTTATTAGTTCTTTGAATTCATTTATTATAAAAAAAAACAAAAACAGAAGCGAATGGAGAGTGCAAGAATTGGGTGTTCCTCCCGAAGGAGGAAGGATATTATCTACGTCATCACAGTATTGAGAATTTAACTGACGTCACACAAGACCTGTGCCAGATCACGTGTTACATGTACAAGTCATGCATGTCGTATAACTATCGTACGAGGTCTGCCACGTGTGAGATAAACGATGCAGATCAGTACAGCCACCCCGAGGACCTCGTAAGGAAAGCGAGCTCAGTGTACGTTGGTACAGATGTAAGTATTTCATCTAGCTACTGTTTTAGTTGAAAAAATATTTGATATGAGAGATGGTTCCTGTTAAAAGGTTTCCCCTTGAAATAAAATGAACCATGCAGCTGTCTTTGATAATCTTCTTTATCAAGTATCTATCTCAGTGGCATTGAGTAAAACAAAACCCTTTTCCAATGCATGCGCGCGATTTCCATTTGACAACCCTTTTGACACAAGCATTTTATAACCTTTCTCAGTTGTCTTTAATAATCTTTGTGCTTTTGGTCCTCAGAATGCCTGCATAAATAACACTTGTCCTCGCAATGCCACCTGTCAACCCAACTTTTATACCCAGAGCTACTCATGCCTGTGTCCTCTTGGTTTTAGTGGCCCATACTGCACAGGTAAATTTATATCTCAGCTCTTGCTTTCCTTACTTGATGGCACGCGACATTGACTTGAACGGGCCTACTGTTCTTAGAATAACTGTTTAATTTTGATAGATCACTTTTATTTTAGTTAAGTTGTACATATTCAGTTAATCTACGCATGCATGTGTATTTTGCCATTATGACATGCTTTGAGAACGCGCATAGGCATTCTAGAGTCTGAATGTCTCGTTTGTGGTAGTATAGCTCACACAGATCAGAATGTACCCTGAAACAACCTCTGGGCTGATCTAAGTCAGGGCATGGCTAACTCACACAACGAACCCTGAAACAACCTCTGGGCTGATCAAAACTAGGGCATGGCTAACGGCACGAATACTAGGAGCAAATATCTTTCTCTGCAACTTGTCTCGCAACGGCGTTGCGACACAAGTTGCAAGAGGTTTTACACCTACTTTTTACAATGATTGCTGCAACTTGTCTTGCAACATTTTTCAAATTTCACTGTCGGTTACGCGCTGCAATACTCCATGCAACTTGTGTCGTAACGCCGTCACAGATCGAACCGGAACTTAGCGTGTTAGGTTTTGCAGAAGGAGGATAACTGAAGAACTCGGAGAAAAACCTTCGAATCATGAAGAGACCTAATAAACTCTTCTTACGTGTGATGTCAAGTCCAGGAATCGAACCGGAGACCCCAGAAGTGAGAGGCGAAAGATCTACGCCAGCCAAATTGTCTTGGTCAAATCACATATTTATCTTAGTTGATTCTGCGTGACTCGATCGGGATACCAGGAGGTACTGTTTATTAATATTACACTCTATCTTATTCCAGACATCGACGAGTGTGCATTAGACACCAACAATTGTTCCATTAATCAAACTTGTATCAATACCGCTGGATCATATGACTGCATTTGCAAGCCTGGTTACGAAGCACAAGGAATCACGTGCATAGGTAAATCTTCAGACCATTGGTGCATTATCCAAAAAATATCTGCAACCTTTTTTCAGTCATTTTAGCTTGGCATCATTTCTTAATACATAGACCATATAGTTTTCCACGAAGCTCTGATTCTGTGGGGGTCAAGACTGGAAGCGGTCCTTCTTATTCCCATGCACGTATTGTAGCTTATGTTACTTGATTCTGCGCAACTCGATCGCGATACCTGGAGGTACTGTTTATTATTATTATATGAAATAGAGTGTGATATTGAGTGACATCAAAATGATAAAATTGATATCCCCACTCCCACCAGTGGGCAGTGGGGATACAATTTATATCAACACTAGTGGTGTCAAATTTCGACTTTTTGTTCAGCAAGTCTCAAATTCTCTATTATTTTTCATTGAAGATTTCATATAATAAACAGAAAATTACATGGCCGCTTGGAGATACGAATTTTATCTTCTCGTGTGCGCTCACTCGTGAGAGATAATATCAACACTCGAAGGGGAGGCGGCGGTGGCGGTGGTGGTGGTGGTGGCGGTGGTAGTATAATTACTATTATTATCGTCATCAACAACATCATCATTATTTTTTGCTTTTTTTCGGATTAAACCACCCTTGGTTTCCGAGATAAACAAAACCCATTTCAAAGACATTTCTTGTAGCTGGTCCGATTGTTGTGAAAAGCATTGTTTTCTGTTGGTGTAGATATTGATGAATGCGAAACTGGTGCTCACGACTGTTCTGCTGACCGCACCTGTGTGAACACTGAGGGCTCTTTTGAATGTAGATGCAATAATGGTTCCAAGATGTTCGAAAACCGCTGCACGAAAATTCGTAAGACAACTCATTTGTACAGTTTAAATAAGTCAATCAATGAATCATAAATGGATGTATGGATGTATGGATGGATGGATGGATGGATGGGTGGGTGGATGGACGGACGGATGGATAGATGGATGGATGGATGGGTGGGTGGGTGGATGGATGAATGGACGGACAGACGGAAGGATGGATGGATGGATGGATGGATGAATGGATGGATGGATGGATGGATGGATGGATGGATGGATGGATGGATGGATGGATGGATGGATGGATGGATGGATGGATGGATGGGTGGATGGATGAATGGACGGACAGACGGAAGGATGGATGGATGGATGGATGGATGAATGGATGGATGGATGGATGGATGGATGGATGGATGGATGGATGGATGGATGGATGGATGGATGGATGGGTGGATGGATGGATGGGTGGATGGATGAATGGACGGACAGACGGAAGGATGGATGGATGGATGGATGAATGGATGAATGGACGGACAGACGGAAGGATGGATGGATGGATGGATGGATGGATGGATGGATGGATGGATGGATGGATGGATGGGTGGATGGATGAATGGACGGACAGACGGAAGGATGGATGGATGGATGGATGGATGGATGGATGGATGGATGGATGGATGGATGGATGGATGGATGGATGGATGGATGGATGGATGGATGGATGGATGGATGGATGGATGGATGGATGGATGGATGAATGGATGGATAATATCTAATAATATCTAATACCGTCTTTCTCTTATGTTCAGTTGCAGATTATGTTATCACTGTTGACATAGGCGCCCACAAAGGTGCCGGTACTCATGATATCAATGTATCCATCCAACTCCATGGATCTCAATTCAAGAAAAACATAAATCCTACAGTAGAGCTCTTCGGAGTCATTAAACAAGGAAGGTAAGAGAAATTGCAAGCTGTACACGAACATCGATTCATATTTGTTTGATATGATGTTATCAAGACATGTCATCATACTCTGGCTCTAGAACAGTTTTAGTATTAATGGGAAACATACGGTACTGACTTACAGCACGTATACGACATGCCGTAACATTGAAATAGCTTCGCATTGTCTTTCAATAATTCATTCAATCACAACTCGTAGTTACGGCTACGGTAAGTTAAGGTACAGCTACAAAACAGCTGCAGTGCTTTGTTACTGCTAATCCCCACCGCAAGTACAGAACTGAAAGCAGCATGTGAATGCCATACGGCTACGAACTCGCCAGACGTAAGGCAAAGGTTACGTAGCATTGCACAATGCAACTTATTTCAGTCCGCTATACAAGGAACTGTGTAGAGAAGCAAAAAAAAAAATGTCATTGCAGCTGAATACTAAACCTACACCAAGTCTCTGGGTAAATCAGTCAAAGAAAATTCGAAGCGCTTCGATCTGGAGCTTTCATCGCTCCATCTAAATGAGCACTATAATATAGCTGGCATTTAGTTTATCTATGTATTTCCTGTATAGTGCTCATTTAAATGTAACTTTTCAATTGGAATTTCAGTGTTGAACCAATGACGTTTAACGGTAAACTGCCAAATATGGAAATGATTTCCGAAATAACGATGAGTCATGATAACACAGGATCTTATCCATCGTGGTTCTTGTTAAAGGTAAGAGAAAAATAGATATATGTTAAAGCAACGGA
Source organism: Anthopleura sola (assembly GCA_023349425.1). Classification (NCBI taxonomy): domain Eukaryota; kingdom Metazoa; phylum Cnidaria; class Anthozoa; order Actiniaria; family Actiniidae; genus Anthopleura; species Anthopleura sola. The sequence goes on from JALHLI010000001.1 coordinate 4,756,521, forward strand.
CAGACCAGACCAGACCAATGTGTAATTGAAACCCTTTTCGATTTTGAAGGTCATTGTTGACAACAAGACTCGAAGAATAAAGTACACCTTCGAATGTTTATTATGTTTGCAAGGAGGGAAGCCGCCGTTGTCAATGGAGATATATCAAACAAGTGCTGAGCATTACTAGGTATTGCACATCAAGGTTTACAACAACGTAATATTATTCGACAGGATCTTGATCGAGTTGTCTAAATTCCCACAGACGTTTTCCCCCTGAACAATCCCTACACCCCAGTACATTATGTAGTGTTGAATGGTCTTGGTAGAAGACAGAACAATCCCTACACCCCAGTACATGAAACTACGAAACAAATATTGTAAGACTGAGTCCAAACCAGCCTTATTCACCTGTATTACAATGTATTTCAATTCGAAGTGGGCATATTTGATTGCGCCCCATCTAGCTCTGCTGCATGTGCCGTTTTAAGGAGCACGGCTCTCAAATAAGCGCCGCCCCCGAATAAGCGCCTCAACCGAAACACTAAACAATTAAAGAGTGCAGCGGCAGTTAATCTAGTAAATACGGTATCTGATGTTAAATAGCTTTAATTAGTCACTCAGGATTTTTTTAAATTTCTTGTTGGTGTGCAGTCTAACTTTCAAAGTTTGGTTTCCAAACCTTTAAATGCTATATACTTTATTATTTCATATCATAGGAATTGCAGCCAATCAGAGTGCAGGAAAGGTGGTCCATATTTCTCGGTATTCCACTCTTTCCCTCTGATGTTTTCTATGGTATGGGATAAAATATCTATATAAAATGCTTCTTAATGGTATACCAAAAAAAGTCGCATGGGGGTTTATTTATAGAGCAATTTTCGTATGAGTGGGAAATGATACGCCATATTCGTAGCCGTACTGTAGCCGTAACTGCGCGTTGTGATTGGGTGAATTACTGGAAGAAAATGAATAGGAAGCCGTTTCAATGTTACCGCATGTCGTACCGTGTGCGTGCTGTAAGTCGGTACTTTAGTTCCCCACTCATACGAAAACCAGCGTTCTGGTGAGTAGTGGAAACTCGTATTATATAACTTGTACTAGTATCTACAAGTTTTTCTTTTCAATAATCTTTTGCATGCACTGATAAGATAATAACAGCAGAATGCTATACTGTAACCAAGGAAACGTATACAATAAAGATGTCATATTATATAGTTTGTCAGGAATATTTTAAAAATTGTACACGCTTATTACGCAGCTTTTAGTGAGACCTTCTGATTATGTCCCATGATACCTCAAGTGGTGTTCATGAGTTTGACATAATAATTTATATTGACATATATAACATCTGAGGCTTCCTTTATCACACTTACCGGGATTATCTTAATTACTGCCTCTTCATGCTCTTTGCTTTTGCTGCCTTTTCTATTTGGAGGCCTCAAAATGTTTGAGGCCAACTTCAGGGCTGTTCTTTCTTTGCATTCTAAAAATATATTAGTGAAGATAATAAATATTGATTGAGAAGTTGCTCATAAAAGTACTTGATGAGCTATAATTCCTATTTTTTCTTTTTATGAATTGTTCTTTTTAGCTAAGTTTTCACAGTTTAGATGAGTACTGCATTCATTTATTAATTAAGATTTATTTGTTGCATGAGCCCAAGATGATTGGCAGATCAGAAAAGACCAAAATCCAAACGAGGTTTTGAAATGGCGGCCGGGTCACGATGCAAGAATTTTCACTTTAAATACAGACACACAATTCATCCGCTGTAGTCCCTTCAACTTTTATTTTAAAGAGCTGAATAACAGTACAGTACTGATTAAATTATAATATTGTTTAGAAAAAACATGACTGTCTTACCTTCCTCTTCACAACTACTGTCAATAGCAGCAGTCATTTGTGAAAATAATTTCTCATTCTTCTTGTCCATTTTGGCATAAGTCGAGAGCCGGCTACTCCAAAATCTGTTCTTTTCAAATTGTTCTTTATCTGGCTTGCCAGGTCAGGATTCCCTAACACTCTTGAAAAGGCAGCTTTTACCTTTAAACAAATATTTCAAAATACTTAAACAAAAAAATATACCCCTCTCTCCATCGGTGCTATGTTAATTCTATACTTAATCATATCCATTTTGAAATCATTAGCAAATCCTGCAATCTGATTGGCTACAAAGTGTGCGATTTAAGCATTAATTGCACTATTTTGAATCATTAATTGCATCATTTTGTCAAACAATCACTTTTGAAGCTACATATAACTGTTGAGTATTTGAATATATTAAGTTTCAAAATGGAAATGATTAATAGGTAATAGAACTGAGTGTCTTGCAATTTTGGACAGAAATCACACTCGTGATTAACAAATTGCACTCCCGCTGCGCGGACGTGCAATTTTGTAATCACTCTTGCGATTTCAGCCCAAATTGCACTCAACTCAGTTCTATTACCATTATTAATTATATATAGTTAATATCATGATTGAGTCAGTTTGTTTTGTTCACTGGTGGTCTTTATCCTTCATATTCACCTACGTTGACTTAATTATCCAGGTTGATATCTAGTTATCAACCCCGTGCTTAAGGTAATTCCGTAGTTTTGCATTGCGCACGTGCTACTGCGCACGATTTTAGCCAGCGCGAGATCGTGCACGGGAGAACCTACATAGCACTCAGTTGATGTAATGTATTCATAAAATCTATTGTATTCTATTGTCCTTCTATCTATTGTATGAGGTGTGATGTATTGTATTTTTGTGAATACATTACATCAACTGCTTGCTACGTAGGCTCTCCCGATCGTGCACATTGGCTATTATTACGATTTCAAGATGGCGGTCGGCTGGTAAATGAAACGGTTTGTTAAAAATACGCAAAATACAGAAAACAAACCAAAACAACCAGATTATCAAATTATCAATCGAAGGTATCTGGCATTGATATGAGAGTTTTGTATAAATTTAGAAAGATATCACAGTCTTTTTTATATTTTTTTGTGTGTAAACTCTCCCTAGTCCTTTTTAGATCACTACATTTCGAGGACAAAATTCGTATTTTAGCGAGCTGTAGCGCGAAAACGAGCACGGTGACCTACCTTTTTATTTCAGTAAATCAATAAGGAATAGGTTTACCATAATATATCTTAATTTAAACAAAATTCCATGTCCAGTTTTCGAGATATTCTCAAAAACATACTGCGGAAAATTGTTTCCAGATCGATATTAGGGAGAACATCGAAGTTGAAAAGTCCCTGTTTTTTACAACGACTGCATTTTCTGGAAAATTTTCGGCATCCAACTGTTGCTTTGCTTCATAAAAGAAAGAATAACGCAAATAGTATTATATTCTAAATATCAAACAAAAACGGCTATTCATAGAGACCCTACAATTCGCAGAGCTGACAGATAAATTATAAATGATTTTTTAGGAATGAAATAAATTAATTATTAATAGTTATCGCTAACAATTTTACCTTACAAGTCTGCTGTGTTCATTTTGTAGTTTGTCAGCTGCTGCTAGCTAGTAGCATAGACGAAGAAATTATCCTTGGAAATATAAAATATATAGAAAGCATGAAATTCGGCTATCGGATGAAGAACTATCTTGTAATGGTTTCTCTCCTTGTTATCGTCCAATCTACAGGTAAGATGACAGTAAATTTGCCGTGAAAAATTTGAAGAAATCATATTAGCCCAAAGTCAAAGTTGTACTTTGTTTGAATTGCAAATAGGTACTGAAACATAGTGTAATAACTTTTTAAGCCTTAGTTTTTGGTAAGAAATTCTTCATTTTGATAAATGTATGCTCTTGATAGGCATGGCTAGCGAGTAGTAATAGAAGAACTAAAATTTGGATGGTTATCATTAATAATAATAATAATAATAATAATAATAATATTATTATTATTATTATTATTATTATTATTATTTTATTATTATTACCTGAGTATAGATCATTAGATATCAGTGATCAAAGCCGTTTCATTTTTCGAGAAAGAAAATAAAAATAGCTTTTTTGATCCTAAAAGAGGAACAACTTCAGCATCAGCAGATAACACAGCTTCGGTCCTGATCATGTACGATATCCTGCTGTGTATCATGCTATAATTGCCAAACAAAATAAAAGCCAGACATAGGAAGTAATTCAGTTTCAGCCCAGAGGATTAGGGCTGTCCACAAGTTGCTCGGCAACTTTTGGGCAACTTTCGAGCAACTTTTCCACTTGAAAGCAACTTTTTCATTTTTGAACAAGTTTTACAGTTAGTTTTATTAGTTTTATAAAAACTATTCCCCTCTCACGCTTTGATCACGTGCATTTATTACCCGCGCGGGAGTTATTGAGATTTATTTCCCTCCACGTGATGTACTCACGACCAATAAGAAAACGAGTTTAACTAGAATATATAATAAACATTTTTAAAATGCGTTTTTTTTCACAGTGTTTGAAATATAGGCGGTTTGACAAGGAATATACCTTTTAAAGTTTCGTATGCAAATTGCCCATTTCAGACCACATGACATTCCCTTGAGAAATGTTCTTTTGTTAAAATATTTACACATGAAAGAATCAACTCCCAAGAGTGGCATCACATGGTCTGAAATGGGCACAACAAACAACGAAGCTGAAAAGATCTATTGACTTCCACCATATTCCTATGACGCTTTCCTGACAGTAAAAACGCTTCCTATAACCACGTGATATCATGACGTACTTCCCCACCCCCACTTCTCCGCGGTAAAGAATGCTTCGATGTTTTTACCTACACTTAGCCAAAAATAGTTGTAGTAAAATAAAGCTTTATTAGTTCTTTGAATTCATTTATTATAAAAAAAAACAAAAACAGAAGCGAATGGAGAGTGCAAGAATTGGGTGTTCCTCCCGAAGGAGGAAGGATATTATCTACGTCATCACAGTATTGAGAATTTAACTGACGTCACACAAGACCTGTGCCAGATCACGTGTTACATGTACAAGTCATGCATGTCGTATAACTATCGTACGAGGTCTGCCACGTGTGAGATAAACGATGCAGATCAGTACAGCCACCCCGAGGACCTCGTAAGGAAAGCGGGCTCAGTGTACGTTGGTACAGATGTAAGTATTTCATCTACTGTTTTAGTTGAGAAAATATTTGATATGAGAGATGGTTCCTGTTAAAAGGTTTCCCCTTGAAATAAAATGAACCATGCAGCTGTCTTTGATAATCTTCTTTATCAAGTATCTATCTCAGTCTGTGGCATTGAGTAAAACAAAACACTTTTCCAATGCGCGCGATTCTCCATTTGACATCCCTTTTGACACAAGCATTTAATAACCTTTCTCAGTTGTCTTTGATAATCTTTGTGCTTTTGGTCCTCAGAATGCCTGCATAAATAACACTTGTCCTCGAAATGCCACCTGTCAACCCAACTTTTATACCCAGAGCTACTCATGCCTGTGTCCTCTTGGTTTTAGTGGCCCATACTGCACTGGTAAATTTATATCTCTCTTGCTTTCCTTACTTTATGGCACGCGACATTGACTTGAACGGGCCTACTGTTCTTAAAATAACTGTTTATTTTTCATAGATCACTTTTATTTTAGTTAAGTTGTGCATATTCAGTTAATCTACGCATGCATGTGTATTTTGCCATTATGACATGCTTTGACATGAGAACGCGCATATAGGCATTCTAGAGTCTGAATGTCTCGTTTGTGGTAGTATAGCTCACACAGATCAGAATGTACCCTGAAACAACCTCTGGGCTGATCTAAGTCAGGGCATGGCTAACTCACACAACGAACCCTGAAACAACCTCTGGGCTGATCAAAGCTATAGGGCATGGCTAAAGGCACGATTACTAGGAGCAAATATCTTTCTCTGCAACTTGTCTCGCAACGGCATTGCGACACAAGTTGCAAGAGGTTTTACAACTACTTTTTACAACGATTGCTGCAACTTGTCTTGCAACATTTTTCAAATTTCACTGTCGGTTACGCGCTGCAATACTCCATGCAACTTGTGTCGTAACGCCGTCACAGATCGAACCGGAACTTAGCGTGTTAGGTTTTGCAGAAGGAGGATAACTGAAGAACTCGGAGAAAAACCTTCGAATCATGAAGAGACCTAATAAACTCTTCTCACGTGTGATATCAAGTCCAGGAATCGCACCTGAGACCCCAGAAGTGAGAGGCGAAAGATCTACGCCAGCCAGGTTGTCTTGGTCAAATCACATATTTATCTTAGTTGATTCTGCGTGACTCGATCGGGATACCAGGAGGTACTGTTTATTATTATTACACTCTATCTTATTCCAGACATCGACGAGTGTGCATTAGACTCCAACAATTGTTCCATTAATCAAACTTGTATCAATACCGCTGGATCATATGACTGCATTTGCAAGCCTGGTTACGAAGCACAAGGAATCACGTGCATAGGTAAATCTTCAGACCATTGGTGCATTATCCAAAAAATATCTGCAACCTTTTTTCAGTCATTTTAGCTTGGCATCATTTCTTAATACATAGACCATATAGTTTTCCACGAAGCTCTGATTCTGTGGGGGTCAAGACTGGAAGCGGTCCTTCTTATTCCCATGCACGTATTGTAGCTTATGTTACTTGATTCTGCGCGACTCGATCGCGATACCTGGAGGTACTGTTTATTATTATTATATGAAATAGAGTGTGATATTGAGTGACATCAGAATGTTAAAATTGATATCCCCACTCCCACCAGTGGGCAGTGGGGATACAATTTATATCAACACTACTGGTGTCAAATTTCGACTTTTTGTTCAGCAAGTCTCAATTTCTCTATTATTTCTCATTGAAGATTTCATATAATAAACAGAACATTACATGGCCGCTTGGAGATACGAATTTTATCTTCTCGTGTGCGCTCACTCGTGAGAGATAATATCAACACTCGAAGGGGAGGCGGCGGTGGTAGTATAATTACTATTATTATCGTCATCATCAACATCATCATCATTTTTTGCTTTTTTCCGGATTAAACCACCCTTGGTTTCCGAGATAAACAAAACCCATTTCAAAGACATTTCTTGTAGCTGGTCCGATTGTTGTGAAAAGCATTGTTTTCTGTTGGTGTAGATATTGATGAATGCGAAACTGGTGCTCACGACTGTTCTGCTGACCAAACCTGTGTGAACACTGAGGGCTCTTTTGAATGCAGATGCAATAAAGGTTCCAAGATGTTCGAAAACAGCTGCACGAAAATTGGTAAGACAACTCATTTGTACAGTTGAAATAAGTCAATCAATGAATCATAAATGGATGGATGGATGGATGGATAAATGGATAAATGGATGGATGGATGGATGGATGGATGGATGGATGGATGGATGGATGGATGGATGGATGGATGGATGAATGGATAAAATAATATCTAATACCGTCTTTCTCTTATGTTCAGTTGCAGATTATGTTATCACTGTGTACATGGGCGCCGTCAGGGGTGCCAGTAATCATGATTTCAATGTATTCATCCAACTCCATGGATCTCAATTCAAGAAAAATATAGACTCTTCAAAAGTACAGCTCTTCGGAGTCCTTGAGCAAGGAAGGTAAGAGAAATTGGAAGCTGCACACAAACAATGATTCATGTTTTTTTGATACGATGTCATCAAGACATGTCATCATACTCTGGCTCTAGAGCAGTTTTAGTATGAATGGGAAACATACGGTACTGACTTACAGCACGATACGACATGCCGTAACATTGGAATAGCTTCGCATTGTCTTCCAATAATTCATCCAATCACAACTCGTAGTTACGGCTACGGTAAGATAAGGTACAGCTACAAAACAGCTGCAGTGCTTTGTTACTGCTAATCCCCACCGCAAGTACAGAACTGAAAGCAGCATGTGAATGCAATACGGCTACGAATTCGCCAGACGTAAGGCAAAGGTTACGTAGCATCGCACAATGCAAATTATATTATTTCAGTCCGCTATACAAGGAACTGTGTAGAGAAGCAAAAAATGTCATTGCAGCTAAATACTAAACCTACACCAAGTCTCTGGGTAAATCAGTCAAAGAAAATTCTGGGGGGGGGGGGGGGGGGATACTTCGGGTCGTTTCATACGGGAATGCTCCGCCCGGACTCTCGACCCCTTACCCTTTGATATACCAAATTTCAGCGAAAAGTTACCCCTTTTATATACTTTTTGCCTGAAAAGGTACCCCTTTCATATACTCTAGAACAAAAACTACCCCTTTTTATGCCAAAATTCACAAATTCCCACCCCTTTTCCTTACCTGCGGCCTCAAAAACGTACCCCTTTCGGGCGGAGCATCCCCGTATAGTCAATTATAGGGAGTACTATACCCCCCCCCCCCCCGGGTGAAAATTCGAAGCGCTTCGATCTGGAGCTTTCATCGCTCCATCTAAATGAGCGCTATAATATAGCTGGCATTTAGTTTATGTATGTATTTCTTGTATAGTGCTCATTTAAATGTAACTTTTCAATTGGAATTTCAGTGTTAAACCAATGACGTTTAACGGTAAACTGCCAAATATGGAAATGATTTCCAAAATAACGATGAGTCATGACATTAACACAGGATCTTATCCATCGTGGTACTTGGTAAAGGTAAGAGAAAAATAGATATATGTTAAAGCAACGGACAGACCAGACCAGACCAATGTGTAATTAAAACCCTTTTCGATTTTGAAGGTCATTGTTGACAACAAGACCCGACGAATGAAGTACGCCATCGAATGTAAATATTGTTTGTTAGGAGGGTCGTCGCCGTGGTCAGAGAAGATATATGTAGGAAAAGCTGAGCCTTACTAGATATTGAACATCAAGGTTTACAACAACGTAATATTATTCGACAGGATCTTGATTGAGTTGTCTAAATTCCCACAGATGTTTCCCCCCAGAACAATCCCTACACCCCAGTACATTATGTAGTGTTCAATAGTCTTGGTAGAAGACAGAACAATCCCTACACCCCAGTACATTATGTAGTGTTCAATAGTCTTGGTAGAAGACAGAACAATCCCTACACCCCAGTACATTATGTAGTGTTGAATGGTCTTGGTAGAAGACAGAACAATCCCTACACCCCAGTAAATTATGTAGTGTTCAATAGTCTTGGTAGAAGACAGAACAATCCCTACACCCCAGTACATTATGTAGTGTTGAATGGTCTTGGTAGAAGACAGAACAATCTCTACACCCCAGTACATTAAGTGTTGAATGGTCTTGGTAGAAGACAGAACAATCCCCACACCCCAGTACATTATGTAGTGTTGAATGGTCTTGTTAGAAGACAGAACAATCCCTACACCCCAGTACATTATGTAGTGTTGAATGGTCTTGTTAGAAGACAGAACAATCCCTGCACCCCAGTACATTATGTAAGTGTTGAATGGTCTTGTTAGAAGACAGAACAATCTCTACACCCCAGTACATTATGTAATGTTCAATAGTCTTGGTAGAAGACAGAACAATCCCTACACCCCAGTACATTATGTAATGTTGAATGGTCTTGGTAGAAGACAGAACAATCCCTACACCCCAGTACATGAAACTATGAAACAAATATTGTAAGATTGAGTCCAAACCAGCCTTATTCACCTGTATTACAATGTATTTCAATTCGAAGTGGGCATATTTCATTGCGCCCCATCTAGCTCTGCATGTGCCGTTTTATAGAGCACAGCTCTCAAATAAGCGCCCCCCCCCCCCCCCCCGAATAAGCTCCTCAACCGAAACACTAAAAATTTAAAGAGCGCTGCGGCGGTTAATCTAGTAAATACGGTATCTGATGTTAAATAGCTTTAATTAGTTACTCAGGATTTTTTAAAATTTCTTTTTGGTGTGCAGTCTAACTTTCAAAGTTTGGTTTCCAAACCTTTAAATGCTATATACTTTATTATTTCATATCATAGAAATTGCAGCCAATCAGAGTGCAGGAAAGGTGGTCCATATTTCTCGGTATTCCACTCTTTCCCTCTGATGTTTTCTATGGTATGGGATAAAATATCTATATAAAATGCTTCTTAATGGTACACAAAAAAAAGTCGCATGGGGGTTTATTTATAGAGCAATTTTCGTATGAGTGGGAAATGATACGCCATATTCGTAGCCGTACTGTTGCCGTAACTACGCGTTGTGATTGGGTGAATTACTGGAAGAAAATGAATAGGAAGCCATTTCAATGTTACCGCATGTCGTACCGTGTGCGTGCTGTAAGTCAGTACTGTATGTTCCCCACTCGTACGAAAACCAGCGTTCTGGTGAGTAGTGGAAACTCGTATTATATAACTTGTACAAGTATCTACAAGTTTTTCTTTTTAATAATCTTTTGCATGCACTGATAAGATAATAACAGCAGAATGCTATACTGTAACCAAGGAAACGTATACAATAAAGATGTCATGTTATATAGCTATAGTTTGTCAGGAATATTTTAAAAATTGTACACGCTTATTACGCAGCTTTTAGTGAGACCTTCTGATTATGTGCCGTGATACCTCAAGTGGTGATCATGAGTTTGACATAATAATTTATATTGACATATATAACATCTGAGGCTTCCATTATCACACTTACTGGGATTATTTTAATTACTGCCTCTTCATGCTCTTTGCTTTTGCTGCCTTTTCTATTTGGAGGCTTCAAAATGTTTGAGGCCAACTTCAGGGCTGTTCTTTCTTTGCATTCTGAAAATATATTAGTGAAGATAATAAATATTGATTGAGAAGTTGCTCATAAAAGTACTTGATGAGCTATAATTCCTATTTTTTCTTTTTATGAATTGTTCTTACTGATTTTTAGCTAAGTTTTCACAGTTTAGATGAGTACTGCATTCATTTATTAATTAAGATTTATTTGTTGCATGAGCCCAAGATGATTGGCAGATCAGAAAAGACCAAAATCTAAACGAGGTTTTGAAATGGCGGCCGGGTCACGATGCAACAATTTTCACTTTAAATACAGACACACAATTCATCCGCTGTAGTCCCTTCAACTTTTATTTTAAAGAGCTGAATAACAGTACAGTACTGATTAAATTATAATATTGTTTAGAAAAAAAATAACTTTCTTACCTTCCTCTTCACAACTACTGTCAATAGCAGCAGTCATTTGTGAAAATAATTTCTCATTCTTCTTGTCCATTTTGGCATAAGTCAAGAGCCGGCTACTCCAAACATCTGTTCTTTTCAAATTGTTCTTTATCTGGCTTGCCAGGTCAGGATTCCCTAACACTCTTGAAAAGGCAGCTTTTACCTATAAACAAATATTTCAAAATACTTAAACAAGAAAATATATACCCCTCTCTCCATCAGTGCTATGTTAATTCTATACTTAATTATATACTTAATATCATCATTGAGTCAGTTTGTTTTGTTCACTGGTGGTCTTTATCCTTCATATTCACCCACGGTGACTTAATTATCCAGGTTGATATCTAGTTATCAACCCCGTGCTTAAGATAATTCCGTAGTTTTGCATTGCACACGTGCTACTGCGCACGATTTTAGCCAGCGCGAGATCGTGCACATTAGCTATTATTACGATTTCAAGATGGCGGTCGGCTGGTAAATGAAACGGTTTGTTAAAAATACACAAAATACAGAAAACAAACCAAAACAACCAGGAAATTATCAATCGAAGGTATCTGGCTTTGATATGAGAGTTTTGTATAAATTTAGAAAGATATCACAGTCTTTTTTATATTTTTTTTTGTGTGTAAACTCTCCCTAGTCCTTTCTAGATCACTACATTTCGAGGACAAAATTCGTATTTTAGCGAGCTGTAGCGCGAAAACGAGCACGGTGACCTACCCTTTTTATTTCAGTAAATCAATAAGGAATAGGTTTACCATAATATATCTTAATTTAAACAAAATTCCATGTCCAGTTTTCGAGATATTCTCAAAAACATACTGCGGAAAACTGTTTCCAGATCGATATTAGGGAGAACATCGAAGTTGAAAAGTCCCTGTTTTTTACAACGACTGCATTTTCTGGAAAATTTTCGGCATCCAACTGTTGCTTTGCTTCATAAAAGAAAGAATAACGCAAATAGTATTATATTCTAAATATCAAACAAAAACGGCTATTCATAGAGACCCTACAATTCGCAGAGCTGACAGATAAATTATAAATGATTTTTTAGGAATGAAATAAATTAATTATTAATAGTTATCGCTAACAATTTTACCTTACAAGTCTGCTGTGTTCATTTTGTAGTTTGTCAGCTGCTGCTAGCTAGTAGCACAGACGAAGAAATTATCCTTGGAAATATAAAATATATAGAAAGCATGAAATTCGGCTATCGGATGAAGAACTGTCTAGTAATGGTTTCTCTCCTTGTTATCGTCCAATCTACAGGTAAGATGACAGTAAATTTGCCGTGAAAAATTTGAAGAAATCATAATAGCCCAAAGTTGTACTTTGGTTGAATTGCAAATAGGTACTGAAACATAGTGTAATAACTTTTTAAGCCTTAGTTTTTGGTAAGAAATTCTTCATTTTGATAAATGTATGCTCTTGATAGGCATGGCTAGCGAGTATTAGTAGAAGAACTAAAACTTGGATGGTTATCATTAATAATAATAATAATAATAATAACAATAATAATAATAATAATAATAATAATAATAATAATAATAATAATAATAATAATATTATTATCATTATTACCTGAGTATAGATCATTAGATATCAGTGATCAAAGCCGTTTCATTTTTCGAGAAAGAAAATAAAAATAGCTTTTTTGATATTAAAAGAGGAACAACTTCAGCATCAGCAGATAACACAGCTTCGGTCCTGATCATTTACGATATCCTGCTGTGTATCATGCTATAATTTGCAAACAAAATAAAAGCAAGATATAGGAAGTAATTCAGTTTCAGCCCAGAGGATTAGGGCTGTCCACAAGTTGCTCTGCAACTTTTGGGCAACTTCGAGCAACTTTTCCACTTGAAAGCAACTTTTTCATTTTTGAACAAGTTTTACAGTTAGTTTTATTAGTTTTATAAAAATTATTCCCCTCTCACGCTTTGATCACGTGCATTTATTACCCGCGCGGGAGTTATTGAGATTTATTTCCCTCCACGTGATGTACTCTCGACCAATAAGAAAACGAGTTTGACTAGGATATATAATAAACATTCTTAAAATGCGTTTTTTTTTACAGTGTTTGAAATATAGGCGGTTTGACAAGGAATATACCTTTTTAAGCTTCGTATGCAAATTGTCCATTTCAGACCTCATGACATTCCCTTGAGAAATGTTCTTTTGTTAAAATATTTACACATGAAAGAATCAACTCCCAAGAGTGGCATCACATGGTCTGAAATGGGCACAACAAACAACGAAGCTGAAAAGATCTGTTGACTTCCACCATATTCCTATGACGCTTTCCTGACAGTAAAAACGCTTCCTATAACCACGTGATATCATGACGTACTTCCCCACCCCCACTTCTCCGCGGTAAAGAATGCTTCGATGTTTTTACCTACACTTAGCCAAAAATAGTTGTAGTAAAATAAAGCTTTATAAGTTCTTTGAATTCATTTATTATAAAAAAAACAAAAAAAACAGAAGCGAATGGAGAGTGCAAGAATTGGGTGTTCCTCCCGAAGGAGGAAGGATATTATCTACGTCATCACAGTATTGAGAATTTAACTGACGTCACACAAGACCTGTGCAAGATCACGTGTTACATGTACAAGTCATGCATGTCGTATAACTATCGTACGAGGTCTGCCACGTGTGAGATAAACGATGCAGATCAGTACAGCCACCCTGAGGACCTCGTAAGGAAAGCGGGCTCAGTGTACGTTGGAACAGATGTAAGTATTTCATCTACTGTTTTAGTTGAGAAAATATTTGATATGAGAGATGGTTCCTGTTAAAAGGTTTCTCCTTGAAATAAAATGAACCATGCAGCTGTCTTTGATAATCTTCTTTATCAAGTATCTATCTCAGTGGCATTGAGTAAAACAAAACCCTTTTCCAATGCATGCACGCGATTTCCATTTGACAACCCTTTTGACACAAGCATTTTATAACCTTTCTCAGTTGTCTTTAATAATCTTTGTGCTTTTGGTCCTCAGAATGCCTGCATAAATAACACTTGTCCTCGAAATGCCACCTGTCAACCCAACTTTTATACCCAGAGCTACTCATGCCTGTGTCCTCTTGGTTTTAGTGGCCCATACTGCACAGGTAAATTTATATCTCAGCTCTTGCTTTCCTTACTTGATGGCACGCGACATTGACTTGAACGGGCCTACTGTTCTTAGAATAACTGTTTAATTTTGATAGATCACTTTTATTTTAGTTAAGTTGTACATATTCAGTTAATCTACGCATGCATGTGTATTTTGCCATTATGACATGCTTTGAGAACGCGCATAGGCATTCTAGAGTCTGAATGTCTCGTTTGTGGTAGTATAGCTCACACAGATCAGAATGTACCCTGAAACAACCTCTGGGCTGATCTAAGTCAGGGCATGGCTAACTCACACAACGAACCCTGAAACAACCTCTGGGCTGATCAAAACTAGGGCATGGCTAAAGGCACGAATACTAGGAGCAAATATCTTTCTCTGCAACTTGTCTCGCAACGGCGTTGCGACACAAGTTGCAAGAGGTTTTACACCTACTTTTTACAATGATTGCTGCAACTTGTCTTGCAACATTTTTCAAATTTCACTGTCGGTTACGCGCTGCAATACTCCATGCAACTTGTGTCGTAACGCCGTCACAGATCGAACCGGAAC